>CM053601.1:100777698-100805097 GCA_028646575.1 Pseudocheirus occidentalis | reverse complement strand
CCCGTAGTGCTTTCTGTCTTGTGGAGAGTTTTGGAGCTTGAAAATCTGTTTAGCGTCCCATTTTATGAGTTTTTTAGTGTATTTGTGTGGGAGCTGCGGTGCTTTGCTGCTTCTACACCGCCATCTTGGCTCCGCCCCCTCGATACTTTCCATTTCCATTGAGGTAAATGTTAAAGGAAGATAGAAAAGCTAGGAAACAGGAGTAAGGAAGGAGAACATTCAAGGTCTAGAGGAAAGCCAGCACAAATACAGGTGGATAGAAGATGGAGTGTCCTGTTCCAGTATTTACAGATAGATCAGCATAGTTAGGATCCAGATTGCAGACAGTTTAGAAGAGAGGAAGAGGATATGCCTGGTTTAGATGATTTTCTTGAGAGTTTTAGCTGAGAAGGACTGGGCTATGACCAGTTGTCATGACTTTTGTCCTGCCACTGGACTTTGATGACTCTGGGAGAGAGATTGAGGCTGATGACTGCCTCGGTTAAATACAATTCTTCCATGTCATAACATCACCCTTGTGATGTCATTGGTTCTCTGTGAAGACAAAGGATGAGCAACAACAACAACTGAGAGGAGAAATAGATGGATAACTAGCATGCATGGTCAGATCAAATGAGAGTTTTTTTAAAGATGGGCGGGAGATGAGGATGCTTGTAGACAAGTGGGAAGGAGTTAAAAGATCAGGAAAGATTGAAAATTATTGAGAAGGTCAGGAGGGGATAGAATCAAGGCCTAAATAGAGGGTAAATTGGCAAGGGGATGGGTGGGTCACTTCTGCATGTGAGTTAGGAATGGAGAAGATGTTTGAGTGATGTGAGATGGAGTGGATAAGAGAGTGCTCTCAGCTAATGGTCTCAGGTTCTTTTTGGGGGGGTTAAGCATAAAGTGAGGGACCTTAGCTGGGAATGTGGGGGAAAGGGGTACCATAGGAGGGTGGAGGAGGGATGAAGAGGTTTAGAATAGTCTTTTTTCACTGTCGTGGGATAGTGAATCCACTGAGGGAGACTGAAGAAAATTATCTTACTGTTGTGATGAAATTAGGTGGTGTGAATTTGTAGCAGACCCAGTTGAATGAGGTTACATATATATGGCACTTTGTACTGTATAAATACTGGATATCAGAGTTTTGTTATTTTTCTCCAGTTCTGTGAATAGCAGCAGTAAATGAATAGGAATGAAGGGAGTAGATGAAGGAAGTAATCCAGTATTGGGATTTTTCAAGAAATAGTTAATGATATAGAAGTAAGGTATTTGAGTTCAAAGTAAGGATACAGAAGTAAGGTATTTGAGTTCAAAGTAAGGATACAGAAGTAAGGTATTTGAGTTCAAAGTTCTAGAGAAAGGAGGTAGAATGTAGACTATGTGGAATAAATAGGATTATAGTAAAAGATTTCTGGAAATATAAGCTAGACTCAGATGGTGAATGGCTTTTACTTCCAGAGTAGCTTACATTTTATTCTAGAGGTAATAGGGAGTCACTGAATTTCCCTGAGCAGAGACATCTTCATCTCTATGTCTCATAAGCTGAACCATATGAAATCTTGAAATAAATGGCATTTCTTAATCCTACTTATCCTATCTCTTCTCCTACATACTTCAAGTTCTTACTCATCTGTTTTGACAGGGCATCCCTTTGTGGTTCTGGTAACAGAACATCAAGTCTTAGAGTGGGAAAAGACCTTTGAGGTCATTTGGTGCATCATCTCACCCACTCCAGAAATAACTTCCATAGTTTCCTTGCTTTTTCATATTATAGACATCATAGACTTGCACATTGGCTTCATGCCTTACCACCAAATGTCCTAGCCAAATGATTGATGCACCAGGGATTGCCTTGCAAAAAATGTTCCCTGGTCATAGTAAGAGAAAGGATATTTTCTTTCTCTTTTCTGGGTAAAATATAGCTATGTTTGCTGTTGATTGATTGATTGTGTGATGATGATCCAACTGCAAAGACCATCATCTTGACATGTTTCATATCACATGGAGTCCTTTGAGGGCCAGCTTGATTTTGATAAACACTTAGATGAAGGAAAAAAATCTACCTCTTAATAGTGTAATCATATAGATTTATCAAAACAAGGGAGCAGCTGGTCCTTTTAGGCTGGGAATCAAGAGAGCTGCAGTCTATTCTTCCATAGTCTAGTTTTTTAGAGCTTTTTTTTTATCCCAATTTGTCATGGGGCGTGGAGTCTGACACATTACAGTAGTACCTCTTGGTGTCTGTTCACTGGAAGGCACAAAAATGATTTTCATCTCTATATTCACTCGCCTTTATGGTTTGGGGACATTATACAAATGACTTTGTGTTCAGAGAAAATTTCTGCACTCTAAGTAGGTGTGTTTCCTATTAGAGGCATAAAAATGGGTAACTTCCACATCATTAAATGCTAATCATCAGGGAAAAGGGCATCTTAAGGAAGCAGCACAGAAGTGACTTAAGTGGATTCCTTGATGAAGGAATTTGCCTCTTGCTTGTGGCCAATGGTAGCCAGAATCTCTCTTTAGCTTCTTGACCCATAAATAGTGATTACAGCAGGCTACTGTTATGAAGCAAGGCTGCGGCAGTGATTGAGCAGGAGGCCTGCAAATTACTTTATGGTATGGTTTCCTGAAACATCTGTTTAGCCTCTTGTTTGCCCTAGCTTCCATCTTTTCTGAAACACTCATCCTTGCTCTGTTTTGTGAAAGTCAGCCAATATACTCCTCAGCCTTTCATTTTCATGTGGCACTATTCTTTATTTAGTAATCTCAGGGCAAGATCCTCCCCAAAAATGATGCAATAAAACCTCTGCTTGTGTATTGAAGTGAAAAGGATTCCAGTACAGGATAGATAATTCCCAGCCTTGTCCTGTGCTGTGACTTGTGTGCCTGGAAGCCATTTGGTCCTTTCCTTATAAATCTGTTCGCTCCTAATAGCCAAGGGCATGTTTATCAATTTATTGAAAACTGTATGTGTTCTTTCTTTATATGAGAAGGCAAAACATTAGTATCATTAATGGCTCTTTGAAGAGAATATGGCTCTTACTCAATTTTGCTGTTATATGACTACATTTGTAAGAAATGAATCCAGGGGAGCAATCAGGATAAAACATTTTCTGATTTGGGATCCATGACAAATGGAATCAGAGGAATGTAGAACTATATACAACCCAACATGCAAAGAGCTTATATTGCAACTCCAAAGTACAGCAGATATATTTCCTTATGAAAGCAGAAGCCTTGACTTGTTTCCATTGACAATGGCCTCTTGGGACCCAGCATAGTCTTAGTAGAAAGAAAATAATTAGGAACCATCCATCCTGGATTCTAATTGCCATTGCCAAGTCTTAAGAGATTTTTAAAGTTTATTTCACTGGTCACATAGAGTGAAGGAAAACTCTTCAAGTCACAGGGGCTGGGGCTAAATAAACAATGCTAGTAGTGTGTTTACAGATATGCAAATAAACATGCAAATTAGTCTCCTGTAGGCTTCATTTAGAATGTAATTTAAAATTAATTAAAAATTAAGAGGTAAATTAGAAGCTAACATTCAACACCATATGGGAAAACATACATATTTGTCAGGATAGCATATACGTATGGAGATAATTGTGACATGTGCAAGACTCCCTGGGTTTGATATTACATGTATCCATTGTTGGTAAATCAAATATATCTCAAAGATTATTTTAAAAATATTTAAAGACTCAAATTTCATTCTAATTTAAGAATATAGAACCCTATATCAAATATATAGTAAGCTTTCTAATCTTACTTAAGATCAGGCAATTTTATTAGCCATTTAATATGATATAGTTTATATCAATATGCCATACAATATTTGTGGTGGCTAGGAGTTGGAAATTGAAGGGATCCCCATTAATTGGGGATTTGCTAAACAAGCTGTGGTATATGATTATAATGGTATTTTATCGTGCTATAAGAAATGACAAGCAAGATGATTTCAGAAAAACTTGGAAAGACTTACATGAACTAATGCAAGGTGAAGTGAAAAGAGCCAGGAGAGCATTATACACAGTAATGGCAATACTGTTTGATGAAGAGTTGTGAATGACTTAGCTATTCTCAGCAATACAATGATCCAAGAACATCCCAAAGGACTCATGATGAAGCATACTACCCTCCTCCAAAAAAAAGTCAGTTTTTAGCATATGAGAAACTGAGGCAAATAGGGAAGTGTCCGATGCCAGATTTGAACTCAGGAAGATGAGTCTTCCTGACTTTAGGCCTGGAACTCTATCCACTGTGCCACCTAGCTGTCTGCTTTTTATAATTGCCCTCTGGTCTGATCACCTAGTATTATGTCTTATTTTGTATTATAATCATTTACATGTTTCATATCTCTTGCTAGCTTCTAAATTCCATTAGGTCAAGGACAATGATCCATCTAAACCTCTCTCCTGGTGTCCATCGTATTGGTCCACACAGTAGGTGCTTAAAAAATTTTGAGTGAATTTTTAAAAAGTTGGATGAGATTTGAAAAGGTGAATGTGATTGAGGATTCCAGGTCTAGGTTAGAGCATGTATATAATCATGGAGGGAAGGGAGCACTGGGTAGTCAAGAGTAAGTAGTCTCCTTTGGCTAAAGCATAATTTGAGGAGTAGTGTAAAAAGAGATTTGAGAAATGATAAAGACCTTGCCTACCAGACTAGGGGGAGTTGGACTTTATTTATTAGGGAAAAGGAGGCATTAAATTATAGGGGCTTGACTAGAAGATTGAAATAATCATATCTATACATAAGGAAAATTAATTTCACATCAGCGTGAAGGATGGATGAAAAACAAGATCAGTTAGGAAGCTTTTAGCATTGTTCTAATCAATGTAAGAAGAAGATAGGAGTGGGAATATAAAGGAGAGAATGTGTTTTTGGGTGATCAAATAGGTAGAATCAACAGTAATGGGTAACTCGTTGGATAAGGGAAGTGAAGGGGCAATAAGAGCCAAAGATAAGGTTCTGAGTATAGGTGATTGATTGTAACAAGGATGATCTGACATTAAATTGTATTTTATTTTTCTTGTGTGAAGTGCTTGGAGAGGGACTGGACCTGATCTTTCATTGTGGAGAATGAATTTCTAGATAAGGAAACTTGCTCTACCAAGTAAAATCTTTACCTTGTTTACCATAAGTCTTATAACTTATGACAATGACTTGCCTAGGGTTACACAACCAGAAGGTGCAAGAAGAGAGACTTGAACTCAGCTTCTCCTTATTTCCAGGCCAGCATTTTTATTCACTATACCAGAGAGAACAGGTACAAACCAGATTAAATGTATTTGGAAAAAATTTAACACAATAAATAAAATATAATAAAACATAGGTAATGTTAATATGTGATTTTCTAAGTCAGTATCTTCAAGCCTCTTTGTACAGTTTAGTGGCCCCAGGTTCTATTTGGATTTGACACAATTGCACTATACCACTATCTCTCTGTGTGGTATAGAGGTTATAAATCATAGTAGAATTTTGGAGCCTGAAGGGACTTTAAAAGTCATCCTAGGGAAACTGAGGTACAGAGAGTTTGTGTGCCTTGCCCAAAGTCACACAACCACCCATTTCTGGTTCCAAGGAATAATTCATGTCTCTTCATTCCCAGTTCAATGTCCTTTTGTAGTATGCCAAAACTGCTGCCTCATCCTTTAGCTTAGGATGAAGTCAGTCCTACAATTCATGCTGTTGCTGCCATGATTTTACATATGGCTGGTGAGTTTGGAGGTTGGAGATTTCTTGCCCCTAGAATTCAATTTGTTTCGATTTATGCTCAGTTATTGATTGAGAGGCTGCTGGTTAAATCAGAAAAAAACCCCATTGGTTGTACTTCATTCTTTCCCTTTCTCTGAGAGTTGGCCCCATCCAAGCAGGTTGGTCACTGAATGAATATCAAGGAGAGTTTCGGCTTTGTGTTCTTGAAGGGAATGTGGTTTTGCAATTTTATTCCTCAATCTGGAACCTTGATTTTATTTTTAGAAAGCAATGCTAGAGTGACCTACTGTAGACTCATATAGTTACGAGGTATCTCTCTTGGACTTTCTCAGAGGTAGCTGAAGAGGGCAGCCTTTATCCTACCTTGCTTTCACATCTTTGAAAAAGGCCTGGCCTTTACCTAGAAGCAAAGAGCTTGTTTGTCACCTAAATGCAAATGTCACTTTAGCTCTTCACTGGTCACAACACCCTTTTGACCTTTATGAGAAATGACATATTCCTGTGTTCTTAGTCTCCAACATATGTTGTGGTAGGCTCAGGGAAAGTTATTATGCTTTAAAAGGTTGCAGAGAAAATTCAGAGACCTGTAAGCCGAATTCTGGGAAGTGCAGAGGACACAAATTAGGTACAATGTTAGTTGGGTCTTCTGGTGACAGGAGTTCTCAGGAGAAAGCTACTGGGGGTTTGCCCCCCTTTTGCCATCAGCAAGCTTTCTACACTCATTGCTCTTCCCTGATTCAGACTGATATTAAGACAAGATTGGCACCTTACTGTCCAAATTGGTTTATTTCTTCCTCCTGTCTCTCACATGCTCCTCAATCTTTTCTATTTCCTCTGCCCTTCTTTCAGCCCCTGGCTGGGCGCCTCTCACATTTCGGCCGTCTTTATTAGTCCTTTGAGTACTATCTGGCGGTGGCAGCAGCAGTGGAGAGATGCTACTGCAGGCAGGCCCATTAGCTGGTAGTGCAAAGTGCCAGAGATGCATCGATCCAGCAACACACGACAGCTTAGGGAAGGGGGGGTTATTTTATGGCCTATTATAGCACTACTTTCTCAAAAGGCTAAAGCTCTGACAAGTGGCCATCTCCTGGCTGGCTCTTCAAGATACCAAAACTTGTTTTTAATGACAATAATTACAATTCCCAGACAGCCATAGTCCACAATGGTCTGAGATGCAGAGATAATGCTTCAGCTGGATAGGGACTCAAGAGACTGAGATTTAGGGTGGAAGGTCCTCGCAGGCAGGGATTGTTTCTTTTGTTGTATTGATATCCCCATGGGCTAGAAGAGTGCCTGCCACATACTGGACTCTTAATAAGTCTCTGTTAATTGATTCAGTCTATTGACATCCCTCCCTGATTTTGCCCTTTAAGAACTTTGGCTTAATACCATATACCTCAGAGTACAGCAGTGTCTGGCAAAGAATAAGCCTTTAATAAATTCTTGTTGTTTTACTGACTTCATGAAATGTATAATATATACTCCCAAAGATTTACTTTGTGCATTTAACAGCATAAGATCTTAGATTTTTGAACTAAAAAGAACCTTAATCCAACCTTCTCATTTTGCAGATGAGGAAATGAAGTCCCAGAGAATCTAAGTGATTTGCCCAGGGTCATGTAGTTACATGGCAGAGCTGGGATTCAAACATATATCTGTTGACTCTAAATCCAGTGCTAATTGCATTGTACCATGCTACCTCCCATTCGTTAAATGCTGAGTACGTGTTCTGATATTAGAAAGAAAGGCATTCATGTTACCCATTTGTCCCTTTACAGGTTTGTTATAGCAAATCCCTATTCAGGGAATCTAGGGGGATTCCACAGGGGCCAGACTCTGGAAGGATCTTTGTCCTGACAACCAATCATCTAACCCACTTTGCATTTTCCCTTCCCTATGAAGTACAGGCTGGTTTTGTTCAATTTGCAATTTCCCATTACCCTAATGACTTTTATCCAGTTGTGCTACCTACTAGTCCTTTCATCTTTTCCAAAACCCCCCCACTAATTAAGAACTTTCTATGAGCAAGGTACTGTCCTAAGTGCTAGAGATACAAATAAAGATGAAAATAGTTCTAATTCTAATGAGGAAAGAGTTCTAGTTCTAATGTGGAAGACAGCATGTAAAAAAACAACAGCAACTAGGTTCATAAAAGATACATGCAAAATATATAGAAGATCTCAGAATGGAAGGCACCAGTAGCTAAAGGGAATGTTGAGTTGGAAGTAAGGGGGATGAGCATTCTAGGAACTGGTGACAGTGGTAGAAAGGCACAGAGAGGAGGGATAGAATGTCATATGTAATGAATGGACACTAGGTTGGCCGATGTAGTCAGATCATAGAATGTATGGTTGGGGATAGTCTTACCATTCATTGCCTGCCTCTTCCATTATTCCCTTTGGAACTCCTACACCATCACTGACAAAATCCCTTTTATCCTCGGGGTTTCCTGTTAAGAAACCTCTTTAACTTTCTTGAATTTCTCAAATCTTGATTTCCACTCAGTACTCAACAGCTCCAGCAGCCTTCTGGAATGTTGCTCATTCCTTTTCCAGTTGACTCATAGATCCTAAAAGTGGAATCAGCACAGCCTTTGTTCTCTGCTTCCATGTTATAACCCCCCAAAGCTTTCTTTTGAAATTTATGCCATTGATTTTAACTTCATGGTATCTCTCATATCCATAACTACTCTGCTTGAGTTCTTTTGCCATCCTCCAAGCAATAGCTCACATTACCCCCTATTTGGACTATTGAAATAGTATCCCAATATTCTTTCTCAGCTTCCAATTCAAGCTTTATAGTGCTTCCAGATCAATCATTTTATGCATCTATCTAGTCACTCTTTGGTTCCTGAAATCTCTGTTGGTGAGCAAAGTGATGTTTAACCTCTTGTATCACTTACAGGGCCTGCCAGGAATCTGGTATCACTCTTCTTTATAGCCTTTCCTTATACTACTCCTTTCTACGGTCTCTGTACTCCTATCATTTGGAACTATTCTCTACCTAGCATATCCCACCTTCATGCTTTTGCCACACTGTTCCATATACCTAGAAAAGCACTCCTCTTCTTCCATTGAGTTTCTATGAGTTTCTTTTTAGAGCTCAACTGAAATGCTGCTGTCTACATGAAGCCTTTCACACCACCCCATTTGTTACTTATTTTGTACTCCTTATCCCTTGAAGAATATTTTGTTTTGCATCTAATGCACTCATGACTTGTTATCACACAGTAGCATTGTTTCTACATGTACTATATGTTTCAACCCGACTGTTTGTTCTTGGAGTGTACGGATAATATTTTATTTGTGAAGTAGCATGGCATATATAATATATAATATAATTTGGAAGCATGTTGGACTTGGAGTAGATTTTTGGAGTAGAGATTTGCATTCAAATTCTGCCTCTGATACAAACTAGCTGTGTGATATTGAACAAGCCTCTTAACTTCTCTGGGCCTCAGTTTCTTTATCTGTGAATGATAATGCTTTTATTATTTTCTTCAGAGATATGAAGATATAATTAGATAATGTACGTAAAATGTTTTGCCATCATTAAGTGCTTTATAAATGTCAGCTATCCACTGGCCCTGGAGTTAGGAGGACCTGAGTTCAAATCTGACCTCAGACACTTAACACAAAAAAAACTAGCTGTGTGACTTGGGTGAGTTACTTAACCCTAATTGTGTTGCCCTCCACCGACCAAAAAAAAGAAAAAAAAGTATTAAAGGGTGGCCAGATGGCACAGTGAATAGAGCACTAGCCCTGGAGTCAGGAGGACCTAAGTTCAAATCCGGCCTCAGACACTTGACACACTTACTAGTCGTGTGACTTTGGGCAAGTCACTTAACCCCAATTGCCCTCCAAGAAGCAAAAAAAAATGTCAACTCTCTAAAATTTTTTATCAACCTCAGTGCTTAGAGTAAAATTGTGTGCCCAGTTAATGTTTAGTAAATCCATATATAATATGGAATTGAAGGTCATTTGACTACTGCAATCTCTTCTGATATTTATTGCTTTTAATTACTGGCCATGACCACATAAATTTTTATTCTATGATTCTGGCACCTCACTTCTTTGTTTTTTTCCTGTCAGTATTTTTTGGTGACTTTGATGTATGTGTTGGTGACCTATCTAACACTCTGTACTTGCCGTTTCATATTTCCTCAACTTAATGTGACATCTTTCTCTATTATAGTTCACCTGTCAGATGGTGAGGTCTGAGACAGAATCACAAAACACCCTTCTAAACATTCAGGATCCTGAATTCTGAAATTTCTACCCTCTCTTCATGATCTCCTGCCCTTGAACTTTCCCTGTTCCTGCGCCTTTTCTTTACCTTCATCTTGACCATTAGTTTCTGAATTGATTTCTGTTCTTCCAGCTTATAAATCCTATGCTGGTCTTATTTCCATTCAACTAGTTAATGTGGCTTTTTAGGACAGCAGGCCAGCCTTATAAAATACAAGATGTGTCTTGATTCAGAGAACTAAAACCCTATATCGGTCCATTCCTCCTACCCCCACCCTCCCTTCCCTCCTGTCACCTATCTCCTCTCACAAATAGGAGGGAGAGTGAATGTAGAGGAGCCTAGAGGTGGAATGGAAGAGGAAAAGAAGAAAGACAATATAGAGGAGCAAGAGGAAGGTAAAATATAAGGAGGAACAGAAAGAAGGAGAGGATGGTTGGCAGCTTGAGCAAAGTCTTCTTCTTGGTAGCAAAGATGCACAGTGTCATGTAATTGGCTCACAATGCCAGAGTGAAAAGGAAAGAAGAAATGAAAGTGAGACTGACTTGATAAAGACCATTTGGGAGATGTTCTGTACATAGTAGCATGTCATGGCTGTTTTTCCCCCACTGTAGGCAAAGGATAATGATCTAATTTAATATTTCAATTTTCTGCTCCAAAATTGACAAAGTGACTCAGACCGCCAACTGTTTGGGTGGCAAGTCAGACATCCTTGGATTCTGGCTGATTAGGGCTCAGTTGGAGCCTCGGTCATCTGCCAACAAGCATGTCAACTCAGTAATGACTTCCTAGTTTCGGGCCAAACAGAGTCCATTGACAATATCTCGTGTACAAACCCTGTCAGAAATCCCAGACTCAGTCTGGAAAGGGGAATGACAACTACAAAATCTCATGGATTTTGCTTCTGAAAGGCGGCTAGACAGTAGAGCTTAGGCTCTAAGGACACTTCTGCTTAAATCTCTTTGATTCTGGATACTCTGTTAGGGAGCTTGTGATACAACAATTATCCTAGAAAAGAATATTGGAATCCAAGACCCTGGGGGATCTTGAAGCTCACTCTTGAAGGGGAAAGAGAGATTAGGAAGGAAGGTTTAAGGGAAGATGCTGAAGCAGACCAAGATCTCTTTCTTTGAGCTCAAAAAGCAACAGGAGCCAGGTTGGGAGTTGCCATAATGAAGTGGGGGAAGGAAGGGAAAAATGTTTCAGAGAAGCAAAGTGGGAAGGAGAAAGGATCTCACTAATTTTCTCTGCCTGGTTGCGTGTTGTTTTGGAACACTGCAGTAGGTCTCTGGATTAGGTGACTGTGCTTTTTGAGTATTCTCCAGTTGAAGAAGCGTGCCTTGCTTATACACAGTTTGCATAATACCTTGTTCATTAAGACCCATAAATTAGCACTGTTTTAATTGATTCCCCAGAGGCAGCACATAAAATGACACAAAATGACACAAAGGAGAATGACACTACATCAGTGTTTTCCTCACTTTTGCAACATTTCCCCCTTCCTTCTCCACTTCCTTATGGCAAAGGCAATGTCACAGCCTGCCCCTGTTACTTTTTGAACTCAAAGGAAAAGATCCTCATTTCCTTCAGCATCTTTCTTTTCTGTCTCCTCCTTCCTTATAGGAAGAAGCAAATAGGTGGAGCAGTAAACAGGTCACTAGGCTTAGAGTCAGGAAAATCTGAGTTCAAATCTGGCCTTAGATACTTACTAGCTGCATGACCCTGGGCAAGTCACTTAACCTGTTTGCTTTAATCCACTGGAGCAGGAAATGACAAATCACTCTAGTGTCTTTGCCAAGAAAACCCCATGGAGTCACAAAGAGTCAGACATGACTGAACAACCAAAAAACTGCCATTATTAATCAGCTCTTCCATTGTATTGTATCTGAGACACCATGATTAGAATCACAGATAATATTATGGATTTCTTTTCATGAGATCATGGAAATCGAGCTGGAAAGGGCTTCAGAAGACATCTAGAGAATCCTCTCAATTTACAGCTAAGGAAACTGAGGCCCAGAGAGGTTTAATGATTTGCCGAGGGTCACTTGGGTAGTGGGATACAAAGGCAGGATTTGAATTCAAGTTATCTGATTCTAAAGCCACTGTCCTTCCCTAAGCTTTGCTCTGATTCCCTTCTATATCTCTTTTTTTAAAGATCAGGCTAATTATCACCCCATAACTTAATCTACTAAGCCATTGGTTCTTAACCTGTGGGTCATGACCCTTTTGGGGGTCTAATGACCCTTTCACAGGGGTCACAGGGGTGACCATCGGAAAACACCACTCCTCTATCCATCTCCAGGAGGGTCTCCCCACATGCAGATATGCCCACATATGAGTATTAAAGGGTTGTGGCATTAGGAAGGTTGAAAACCACTGTACTAAGCCATCACCAAAAGCTGCTGTCCTAGGACCTTTCCCAGTACCAAATTCTCATCCTTGAATCCCTTATTACTTTTATTGCTTCAACTAACTATATTCAAGGCTCTTATCACCATAGCTTACAGAGTCTTCTGCTCTAACCATAGTCTTACTGACTTTTTTTAGGCCTTAGCCTGCTGCAGGTACTGATGGGAAGGGTAGAAGGAAGAAGGTAAAAAGGAAGAAGTAGAGAAAGAAGTCCAAAATCTGTAAACTCTCCCATTAACAAAGAATTAAAAGGTTTCCTTGCATTGGAGAAGAGCCCAGTAGGTCAAACAGAGAATAGTAGGACTTCACCTAAAGTTATGATGTCAGGAAAGATATAAAGAGAAAAGAATTGACATAAGGCAAATAAGAGGAGAGGTGGAAAGCTGAATGTTGAAAGAAGAGAACAAGGGGAAAGATAAGAAGATTTAATAAAGAACAAAAGAAAAAAGGCAGAAAAGGAAATGGTAGTAAAAGTGGTGGTGCAGGTATGTAGGAGTGTAAGTTAAAAGACTGCATTTGGATCCTTAGAATCTAGTTTATTATTACTGGTCATTCTCAGTATTAGCTCTGATTAGATAATCATAGTATTGCCCTATATTGATCTAGCAGGTAAAGGTCAGTGTATAACAAAGTTTAATTAATCCACACAAGTACCTAACAAGGTAGAGAGAGGACAAGGATCATTTTCCTCACCTTTAGGATAGAACTTCACAGAGTAGATAACCAATGAATATTTCTGGGAAACCATCTGAACATTAGTTTCCCCATTAGCTGAAATTCTACCTTCTGCAAGAAGTCTTTCCCTGGCTTCCTTAATATTAATGCCTTTCCTATGAAAGAAAGGAAGAAAGAAAGAAAGAAGGAAGGAAGGAAGGAAGGAACAAAGGAAAGAAGGAAGAAAGAAAAGAAGAAAGGAAAGATAGAATGAAAAGGAAGAAACAATGAAAAGAACACACAGGGAAGCCAGTGTATCTCTGTGACATACTTTTTGACACGAGGTCTGAGGTTCTTTGACATCTCAGCCTTCCTGGAGGTGAGAGAAGAGCAGTCCTCTCAGTGGGATCCAACCATTCTGATTTCCTGAAGTGCCTTGTTGCTCTGTGATTTGACCTGAATCATAGAGAAAAGCCCAGGATGGCCTCTTCTTAAATAGCTTTAGAATCAGAAATGGATTTGCCCCACCTTGTCAGACCATATCATGTTGCACTCCCTTTGGTAGATGTTAAATTAGAAAATTGTATCTATTCAAAAATCATTACTGAGAAACCATGGTTGAGAACCTCTTCTTTTGCTTGGATTTGTTTGTTTGTTTGCTATCTCTCATAGCTAGAGCTATCATGTAGGGGGAAAGAGATGCTCTATTTTCCCAACATGTTCTCATTTGTTTCCTGCCAAATTTCTGCAATATTGTGAACACATTTGTTGTGCATGTGTGTTTTTAAATTAAATCTGACTTTGTCAGGCTGACAGATCTCTCAGTATTGGAGAATACGGAAATACTACTGTGATGGGCTATTTATCATCCTTGCAAAGTAAAAGGATAAAGTAAAATGGTGGTGGGGGGGGAGAGAGTATCAATTTAAAACCTTTTGCCCCTTTATGAAAAGTCTTGTGGATGCTTATCCTATTGCTGACCACAAGAAAGGAAGAAATTGTTCCAAAGGATGCTTTTAAAAGGCCTAAATACAGACCTCTTTAACCTAAATAAGTACAAATTGAAGGAATGACCCACAAGCATCATCTTCATTATTCTGCAGCTAACAGCCAGAGCTTACATCCCATTATGGTAATGAGCAAACCTTTAAACTTCCCATTGTACACTGCAAAACATCAGCACTCAAGGCTTATGCAAACAACTGGTACAATTGCTTTAGGGAACTGATGGGATAAAACCTCAGCTTGTATTCCTGAGTAGGTTTGATCTTGGCTCTCTAGGCTAAGTTTCCTTAAAGTAGGGACTGGGAAAGAGTAAAACTAGATTAAAAAGTGAAGTAAAAGTTGTTTCAAGTTGAACCAGATTTTCTCCCCTGTGCCAGAATCATTGCCTAGTAGTGAGTTAGGCATTCCGGGAGGCAATTCATTCTTTTAAACCATGATGGGGTCATTTAGCGTATTACTTTACGGGGCACTTGGAGATCATGCTTCAGAGAACTCATTGTTAGTAGCTTGGGTAAGCAGCAGTCTAAGGTCGGAGGCCATCAATTATGGCCTCAGAAAGTGAATGAGAACAGCATATAAAAGGGGTCAGGTTTTATTAACCTTGGGGATTATCTCTACCAGCTGCATTGTTCTGAGAGAGTCAGGGAATTCAGCATCATTCAAGCGCATTTTGTAGATGGCAGACTGAGACAAGGTTGATGACTCCAGGTTGGGTCTTCAAAGGGACCTTATGACTGCAAAATCCTGTGATTCTGGGATTCTAAGATTTTTGGTTGTTTTAGGGTCTTAATTCTTCATGAACACTCACACGATTCTGTGTGACTTCCTGTGTTTCACTTCTGTGAGATTCAGATTACAGGACGTTATTCATATCTGGGTATCTTGAGGAGAGATCCATTGGTCTTTGTCTGTGGGTGGAGGGAGTGAACTGGAAAGAGAAATTGGGTCAATTATATATATCACAAGAGCAATTTGCCTTTGACAAGAGCTGACCCCCAGCTTTGCTAGCTAAGCATCTTTATAGGTGTTTCATTTTCTAAAAAAATCAGGGCATACTAGCAGAGGAAGAAGGTGGTAAGCCGACTTTTAGACTTTCTGTGTCTATATGACACTGGATAGCAAAAAGAATCAGACTGTATGTGCATGCACAAGTGGTTCAACTATCTTGAATGAATCCATGGGTAATTAAGTTGAGAAAATTGTTCAGCCAAAAATGTCAGTTTGGCTGATTATTTAGCTAAGCTATTTCAGAATTAATCAGGAAAATTGGTAAAAGCAAACAAAAATAAACCCCCCCAAAACAAAACAGGACAAAACACTGGATTATGTAAAGAGGCATAGTATTAGTAAAAAAAAATCACCAAATTGCTTTTTTGTTATAAGGTAGATCAAACAGCTGGTTATAGTGAGTTTTTCATTGTTCATATCCTTAGTATGAGTAACCCCCTCCATTCCTGAAAAGAAAAACAAGTGAGTCAAGAATCTTCAACTTACAGCTAAGGGGGTCAGTTGGGTACAAAAGAGAATAAAGGCCAAGTTATTAAGTATTTTCTGATATTTTGACTTCTATCTCCTGAGCAGAGTAGCTTAGAAATAGCACAAATAGTGAAGTGAATGTACCCCACGTATTACTACGAAACAAGAATTTCTATTGAGATTTCTGTAATTTATATGTCTAGCCAGGCAGTACCCACTGCACTGTCAAAGGCTAAGATACCTGGTTGGCTTTGCAAAGAAACTAAGGCTCTTCTCAAGGTAATGACAAGTAAAAAGAGGCAGAGGACAGAATTTAATAATCCAACAGTAGTTCTTTTCTCAGGTGGCTTCACTTGGTACAATATAAAATGTGTTTTCAAGTTCATTGATACTGTGTCATTTTGTGCCTGGAACATGACTGTAATTTATAAGGCCTATGCTAACTCATCACTCATCTGAGTGAAAACTTCCCCTGTGATTGTTTCTTGTTTTTTTTTTTTTTCATGTGCAATGACTATAAAAATCAAAGTGTGGAATTTTGATCTTTATATTTTGGGAGACATGGAAAGGGGAGAGATAAGCATGAAGGAGTTCATGAGGCAGATTTAGACCATCTTATAGATGGTCTAGTGCAGTCACACCATTTTATTTATGAGAACATAGGCCCAGAAGGGTCAGATGACATCCAATGTCAAATAACTAAACCCACTTAGATCTTAGTTTTCAGCCCAGTTTGTCTGATTCTGGATAGAGTGCTTTTTAAATTATACTATGCAGAGTCTCATAGGAATGTCTATTCCTTGCTTCTCCAGTTTAACACACTTTCCAGTAGCCCTGGTTCTCTATATACTAAGCACATACTCAAAACTGAACAGCTGAATAAATACTTATGAGCACCAGGGAGGAATATATGAAAAGAATTTTCTTAGTGTGAGGTAATGGACTTGGAATTAGGAGACCTGAATGAACTTGGAAACCCCTCCCCCCAGTGTTTCTTCTTTAAAATGAAAAAGATGGGTATATGATCTCTAAGGTATGTCCCCTCTCTAAGATTCTATGACTTTAAACCATCTGAGCAGCAATCTGATAACTGGATAGTTCGTTTATAAATGTTGGAGATGTGTGGAGAGCCAGCTAGGTTAGACATTTATTTTGCAGGCCTTGGTGTTACTTCTTAGGGATATCTTAAACCAATGTTTCTCAACTTACCTAATGCTGTGACCATTTAATATAGTTCTTCATGTTGTGGTGACTCCCAACCATAAAATTATTTTTGTTGCTATTTTATAACTGTAATTTTGATACTGTTATGAATCTATCTGATGTGCAGGATGTATTTTTTTAAGGTTAAAGAACATTTATTTTTGGAAATTGATAAAAAAAAGCAAAACAAAAGTTAATCAATTACAAAATCAACATGATTGGAATTAACAAGACTTAAAAATACATTACCCTTTAATCTTGTAATTTTGTCTTCACTAGGCATAATAGAGGGGGAAAACCTGTTTCATATATATATACACACACACACACATAAACACAAGCACATATACATATATACATATACACACATACATATGTGTGTATATATACACATATATGTGGAAAACTCCATTTTTACCTTATACTTCTAGACTTGTTAAAAGAACTTAAAAAATTTATTGACTTGTTTATTTACTTTTAATTTACAAGATTCATTTATAGAATCACTTGAGTTTCAGACAGGATGTATTTTCATTGTTACAAGTTGAACATAACCCACAGATTGAGAACTGCTGTGTTAAACCTATCTATGCAGATAGAATATCTACAGCAACCTGATTCACTTTTAATAGTAACAAGGCTAAACAGCAAATGGTCGGCAAAGGAGAAGATTTTAAGACTGTATTCTAATAACACAGCGAGGAGTAGCATGACCACTTTATGCCATTTCTTTCAAGATACTTAAAAGCATTTGTAATTGAGGATATGTGTGGCCATTACCAACATCTCACTTCATTTTCTTTTTCAAAGTAGTCAATGATATACTTACTCTGGGAGAAAGCACAGTCTTATTCTTCAGAATACTGTATTCAAATGCCTACATTTATCAACTTCAGCTTCAGTGACTTTGTCTTATGAGTGATTTATCTTAACCAGTGTTCTATTGTTGTTAAAATAGGTGAAAATATTGAAGTCTCACATTTTTGAAGTAAATAAGGGACTTGTTTTATTCTAGAAAACATACCTGGTATCAGCTATAGTGCACAAACCCAAATTTCTTCATTTGTAAGTGGATGTCCAAGGAATGAAATCTCTATATCATGTAAGAACTCATGAGAGGCTAGATGGCATAATGTCAGTCTGAGAATCAGGTAGCATTATATTCAGATCCTAGCAAGGTCATTTAGCCTCATAATATACCAGAGAATTTTCTGAATCTGTAAGTTGCAGAGAAGATGCAACAATGAAATTATGGTTCCAGTCTACCAGCAAGAAAAGCATATGTCCTCTACTTAAGTTCTAGTCAGACACCTTTTCTGGTCATTGAAATGGTATTGGGTTCTGAACACTAATCCTGGGAGAACAGAAAGTCTGATGGATTCTACCAGTCTGGAAAGGCTTTATGTAGAGGCAAGGACAGCCATGGACAAGGTCAGTTTTCTAAGTACAGAGAAGCTCATCAGGAGATGCTTGGCCACCATGTACTAATGTAATAACTGGTGTGTGTGTGTGTGTGTGTATGTGTGTGTGTGTGTGTGTGTGTGTAAAGTCCATAAAATCATCTATGAAGGTATGGAGGGGTTGTGATTTGAGTCCAGATTCTAATATAAACAAATATTAAAATGCACATGGAAAATGACTGGGTAGCACCTGACCTCAGAATGATTTTGTGTTGTCTTATGTTATGAGAAAATGGTGGCTATCTATCACTACCTCTTTTCTCCAGTTCTACAACTCAGAATGTGTCTACAACATTTATGTCCTCTTTCTTTCTTTACTCTAGTCTCTGAAGAAGAGGTGACCCTTCTGTTTGCTGAAGTCAACCCCTCTGCTTGTTCTCTCTTCCCCATCTCTTCCTTACTCCTTTAAGAGTTCGCCTCTTTGGTACCACATCTCACCAGTCAGATTGGCTAAGATGACAAAACAGGAAAGTAACAAATGCTGGAGAGGATGTGGAAAAATTGGAACACTAATGTATTGTCGGTGGAACTGTGAATTGACACAACAATTCTGGAGAGCAATCTGGAACTATGCCCAAAGGGCTATAAATAATCGCAGACCCAGTAATACCACTTCTAGAATTGTATCCCAAAGAGATCATAGAAGCAGGAGGAAGACTCATGTGTACAAAAATATTTATTGCAGCTCTCTTTGTGGTAGCAAAAAACTAGAAATTAAGGAGATGCCCATCAATTGGGGAATGGCTAAACAAGTTGTGGTATATGAATGTAATGGAATGCTATAAGAAATGGCCAGGAGACTGTCTTCCTGGAAAGGCCTATACAAACTGATGCTAAGTGATAAAAGCAGAACCAGGAAAAATTTGTACACAATCACAAACACATCATATGTGTGATGACCAGCTTTGATAAACTGGACTCTTCTCAGCAACGCACAGTTATAAGACAACTCTATTAAGTCTCAGGATGGAAGGAGATATCTACATTCAGAGAAAGATCTGGAAAGACCAGAGTTTAAATGGAGACTGAAGCAATCTACATATTGTTGTTCTTTTTCATGTTTGGTACCCTTCTATACAACTAGACTATTATACAATGTGAAAGTATTTGCAGATCCTATATTTGATTGCACACCACTATGGGGGGTGGGGGCAGGGAGAGGAGAAAAATTGAAACTCAAGGGATTATGGAACTGAATCTTGTAAACTAAAAGTAAATAGATAAGTCAGTGAAAATAAAATAAATGACACACACACACACACACATAAGAGTTCACCTCTTTGATCAACTCCATCCTGATTTGTCCTCTTCAATTTCTCCTGATCTATTGACCCCCTTCTTCTATGCCTACAAGAATATCCAGCTCTTCTCTAGCTTTAAGCAGCTTTCATTTTGACTAGAACCAGGAGAAAATTTGTACAATAATGACAATATTGTAAGAACAATCAACTCTGAAAGACTTAGCGACTCTCATCAATGCAATGACCAATTACAATTCTGAAGGACTCACAATAAAACATGTTATCCTCCTGTAGGATAGAGAAAGGATAGACACAATGCAGAGCAAAATATATATTCTTTTGTGATTTTCTTTTTAAGATATGGTTAATATAGGAATTTATTTAGTATGATTATGCATATTTGTAATGGTCTTTATTCTTCTTGCCTTAATGAATGGAGGAGGGAGAGGGAGAAAATTTGGAACAGAAAATAAAATTGAATTTAAAAACCTCCCACTTATACTACCACCTCAAGCTATTATTCTCTATCTTTTCTTGCTTTCATAGCCAAATTTATAGAAAATAAGAAGTCTCTTCCTTCCTCATCTTTTACTCACTTTTCAACCCTTTTATCTCCAACCATTGTCTAATTGGATAGCCTTTTCTTAGTTCTCCTCTTTCTTGATCTCACTTCAGCTTTTAACATGACCTCCTCTTGGATTCTTTCTTCTCTATTGGCTTTCATTATTTTTTTTTCTCGTAGCATTTTTCTCTAACCTATGACTACCCCTCTATCTTCTTTTTATATTGATTGTTTCCTTCCTAAGCACAAATGTCACCCAAGGTACCATCCTCAGCTCTCTTCTCTTTCTGAACCCATGGGAGCTGACAGAATACCAAGACAGAGGGTATAATTGTCAACTCTGAGGAGCAGATGACTCTCAGGTCTAGTTCTGTTCTTTCTTAGCTGCTTTAGTTCTGCATCACTAAGTATTTACTGAAAATCTTTACATGGATGTCCCATAGGCATATTAGACTTGACATACCCCAAACAAATCCCATTGGCTTTCCATTTAAATATGTTTCTCCTACAAACTTCTTCCTTTCTGTTGAGGGAAATGCCATTCTTCTAGTCATCCACATTCACAATTTCAGAGTCATTCTGAAGTTTACTCTCCCTCACCCAATTTATTGCTAGATCTTGTTAATTCAGCCTTTATAAGTTCACTCTTATCAGGTCTGCCCACCGCTACATCACTGTCTGAGTTAGGCCTCTATTACTTTATCCTCTAGACTACTGTCTTAGCTTGCTAGCTGGTTCCTCTTCTTCCAGTTTCTTTCTTTTCCAATCCATCTTCCATATATCTGAGAAATTGATATTCCTAAAACACAGGTCTTATCATGCCATTTCCCTGCTTAAAAATCATCTAGGGCTCCATATAAGATCAAATGCAAATTCTTTAACTTAAGACTTAAAGCCCTTCAAAATTTAGATCCATACTACTTTTACAGATCTATTCCATGCAACTCCCTTGTCTATATTCTACGTTTCATCCAAAATATCAAACTTGTTAATCTCTGAATTCAGCATTCCATATCCCATCATCCAGGCCTTTGGGTGGTTTGTGTCACAGATCTGGAATGCACTCCTTCTTCAGCTCTGCCTTTTAGAATCCTTAGCATTTTGGGCATTGAAGCTCAACTCATGTGGCACTTATTATGAACAAGACTTTTCAATTCCCCCACCCCCTTGTTAGTCTTTTATTTCTTCTGAAATTGATTTCTCTGTCCTACATTAAAGAATGGTTGAATAGATCATGGTATGTTGGTATTAGAATTAACATGAGGGTGGTGGAGCCAAGATGGCAGAGTGAAAGTAGGAACTTGCTTGAGCTCCCTCTCCAACCACCTCCAATACCTGTAAAAAATGACTCTAAACAAATTTTAGAGCTACAGAACCCACAGCGTGACAGAGAGAAACAAATCTCCCACTGAAGCCAGCCTGGCAGGCCAACAGGAAGGGTCTGTTGTACCAGGCTGGGAGCTGAACACAGTACTACATGAGCCACACAGGCCCAGACTAGCAGCCCAGGAGAATGAATCATCGGCAGCTGTGGGGGTTTCCAGACTTCTCAACCCATAAATACCAAAGAGAAAGTAAAAGGTCAGTAGGGAACTCTGTTGGAACTGGGTAAGAGAAAAGTGCAGTCCAATATATGATAATCCAGCCCCTGCCCCCAGGGTGGCAGAGGTGGCAGCAGCCATGGTGGCTGCAGCTGCTACCATGTGGCTGCCTCCTGAGCTCCTGGCCTGTAGATCATAGGGGGACCAAGTGACTTTTTAGAGAGTAATTGCTCTTGCTTTGACCTGCTTGGATCTGGGTAACAGTCTTGGGTGGTGGTCCTGGAGTGAGGAATGCTAGCATGCCGCAGCTTGTGGTGGCTGTAGAGAGGGTGTCCTCCTCATAGCTCAGACAACCACTATGCAAACCCCCAGAAATTAGGGACACAGCTCTCTCCACTGTGGAAGCAGAGTTCTACCATGGCAAAGAGTTCAAAAGTCAAGTAATTGACTGACAAGATGTGCAAACAGAGGAAGTGCAATCAGACCATAGAATCTTTTTGAGGGACAAAGAGGATCAAAAAACGGAACCAGAATAAGACAACAAAGTCAAAATTCCTGTATCATAAGCCTCCAAGAAAAATATGAATTGGTTGCAGGCCATGGAGGAGCTCAAGAAGGATTTTGAAAATCAAGTAAGAGAAGGGAAGGAAAAATTGGGAAGGGAAATGAAAATGATGCAAGAAAATCATAAAAAGTGAGTCAACAGCCTGATGAAGGAAACCCCAAAATACTGAAAAAATAACAACTTAAAACATAGACTAACTCAAGTGGCAAAAGAGGCCCAAAAATCCAATGAGGAGAAGAATGCCTTAAAAAGCTGAATTTGCCAGATGGAAAAGGAATTGCAAAAACTCACTGAAGAGGGTAATTCCTTCAAAATTAGATTGAAGCAAATGGAAGCTAATGACTTTATGAGAAATCAAGACACGATAAAACAGATTAAACAAATGAAAAAATGGAAGGTAATGTGAAATATGTCATTGGAAAAACCACAGACCTGGAAAATAGGTCCAGGAGAGATGATTTAAAAACTATTGGACTACCTGAAAGCCATGATCAAAAAATATCCTAGAAATCATCCTTCAAGAAAATCTCAAGGAAAACTGACCTGATATTCTAGAACCAGAGGGCAAAATAGAAATGGAAAGAATTCACTGATTGCCTCTTGAAAAAGATCCCAAAAAGAAAACTCCTAGGAATATTATAGCCAAATTCCAGAGTTCCCAGGTCAAGGAGAATATATTACAAGCAGTCAGCAAGAAATAATTTGAGTATTGTAGAAACACAGTCAGGATAACACAAGATCTAGCAGTTTCTACATTAAAGGACTGAAGGGCGTGGAATATGATATACCAGAGGTCAAAGGAGCTAGGATTAAAACCAAGAATCACATACCCAGCAAAACTGAGTATAATGCTCAGGGGAAAATATGGAAATTAAATGAAATAGAAGACTTTCAAGCATTATTAATTAAAAAAACCAGAAGTGAATAGAAGATTTGACTTTCAAATACCAGAAGCAAGAGAAGTATGAGAAGGTGAACAGGAAAAAGAAATCATAAGGAACATATTCAAGTTGAACTATTTACATTCCTACATGGAATGAGATTTTTCTTAGTATGAGGATAGTTGAAGGGAATATATATGTATATATACTTACATATGTATGTGTAGGAGGGTATATATATATGTGTGTGTATACATATATATGTGAGTGTGTGTATATGTGTGTACATGTATACATAGATAGAGGGTAGAGGATCAGTTGAATATGAAGGCATGATATCTAAAAAATAAAGTTAAGAGGTGAGAGAGGAATATATTGGGAGAAAGAGAAAGGGAGAGTTAGAATAGCACAAATTATCTCATATAAAAGAGGCAAGAGAAAACTGTTACGATGGAGGGGAAGAGCAGGAAGGTGAAAGGGAATGAATCAACCTCACTCTCATTGAATTTGTCTTAAGGAGGGAATAACATACACACTCCATTTGGGTATCTTACGTCCAGGAAAGTAGGGGGGAAGGTGACAAAAGGAGGGATGACAGGAGGGAGGGAAGATTGGGGGAGAGGGTAGTTAGAAGCAAACACTTTTGAAAAGGGACAGGTTCAAACGAGAAAAGAGAATAAGTGGAAGGTGGGATTGGATAGAGGGAAAGATTGCCAGTCTTTCTTAATAACTTCTTTGGAAGTGTTTTATGTAACTACACACATACAACCTATATTTAATTGCTTGTTTTCTCAGTGGGGGTGGGTAAGGAGAGAGGAAGGGCAAGAATCTGGAAATCAAAGTTTTAGAAACAAATTTTTAAAAAAGTTGTTTTTTACATGCAACTGAGAAGTAAGATGTATAGGCACTGGGGTATAAATTCCATCTTGCTCCATTAGAAAGTTGGGGGGAGGTAGGGGAGATTGTAAGAGAGAGCAGATTGGGGGAAGGAGTATTCAGTAGGCTTGCTATCTTGGGGTGGGGGTAGGGGAAAGACATGGAGAAAATTTGTAACTCAAAATCTTGTGGAAATGAATGTTGAAAACTAAAGTAAATAAATAAATGAAAAAAAAGAATTAGCCTGGCATGGTCGATAAAGAGCTGTCCAGAAGCCAAGAAGACCTGGGTTCAAGTCCCACCTTTGACTCGAAATGCTAACTACCTTATACTAGGCAAATCTCTTAACCTCTCTGTGCTCCAGGCTTCTCTCTGAGAGATTCAGAGAAGATGCTGATATATGTTGTGATAGGGAATCTCCTCACCAGGGAGATCACTATGAACCCCACCCAATGAAATCGAAAGTCCAGTCTTTATCTCTGTATTATTGTTATTGTTGGAATCCCTATTGATGCTATAGAATATTTGGGAGGTCTAATGGGAATCACAATGGAAAGACACATGGTAAACTTAAGAAAGCTACAATATGTTATGAATTATGACTTACATGTGAGAAGTATCATACAAAATGTCACTGAGGAAATGAATGATCAGAAGAAAAGGAAAGCATGTCATATACTGAGAATGGAAGACCATAGAGAGCCAAGTCTTACATTAACACTCTGAAAATATGATGTAAGGAGCCCAAGGCAACCTTCCAATGCCATGGATGGACATTCTAGGGTATGACTGTTGAAGAACCCAGGCTAAGAATTGTGCAGGATGAGGCATGGAGAGTTGTGCTATCCCTTGGCACAGGAGCACACACGTAGATGAAACTAGGGATCCATCCAAGAAAAGAAAAAACTTTTTATTTTTGAAATTCCCTCTGCTGCTTGATTTAAAAGACTAAGTGAAGTATAATGAAACTTTTGCTTTATTCTGAAAGTTATTTCCTGAGCCTGGCTTTTTCTCAGAGTAGTGAGGCATTTTGATGTCAAAGTAGAGATTACTGTTACGTAGTGGTCCCTAGAGACCTGTGATGAGCATGTTTTAAGCAACTGAGGGAGATGACAAAAACAGTGGGAAGTTATCAGCCAGTCCAGCTGTTCAATTTTTTACTGTTAGTTTTACGATTATATGCACTACAAATCATCAATCATTCTGCCTTGAAAAAAATAAAAAAGAAAACTATGTGGTAATTAACTACAGAACTAAATATTTTGAAAGTATGGACACATGGAACATTGATGTGTAATACTGAAAGCACATTAGTAACTCCCTCATAGAAAACAGGCCTGCAAGAACACATTTCAGTATTCCATGTTCAAAATAACATTTGGTAGATTAATGTATTGATTAATTGACTTTAACAGAAGCTTGTGCCCTGTGTATTGACTCAATCCAGTCAATCCATTTACATTATTAAGTACCTACTATGTTCCAGAAGCTGTTCTAAGTGCTGAGAAGCCAAAGAAAGGCAAAAGGCAGAGCAGGCTTTTAAGGAGCTCACAGTCTAATGAGGAAGAAAATGTGGAAACAACTATGTAGAATTGTGGTATATAAGGGATAAATTGAAGATAATTAACAGAGAGAAGGTATTAGCATTAAAAGTGATTGGGAAAGCCTTCCTAAAGAAGGATGGATTTTAGTTGAGAATTGAAGAAAACCAGAGGAACTAGGAGGTCGAGGTGGGGGAGAGAGAGAGAGAGAGTTCTAGGCATGGGGGACAGGCCCTCTCCAAACACGGGGGACAGTCAGAGCAAACACTGGGTTAGAAGGTGTTCTGTGTCTGAGGACATTAGCAGGGAGGTTGGAGTCACTGGATCACAGAGTATATGGTGCACTGTAGGGTGTAAGAAGACTCAAAAAGTGAGAAAGGGCCAGGTAGTGCATGGAGGGTTTTAAAAGCCAAACAGATGATTTTATATTTGATTCTTTGGGGAATAAGGAACCACTGGAAATGGTTGAACAGCTTTTTAGTAACATAGGAATCATCATTATTTGTTGAAAATCTTTGAAATCTTTATGTTAATCCTTTTAGATTTTTTTTCCTCAGAAGATTCAGAATGTAAAAGGCTAAGATTTCTTGGGCAGTAGAATAAGGATAGAGATGATTCTGGAGACAAACAATAAAAGATACCATGCGGCAAGAAGGAGAGGCTACAAATGTAGTAGAATTGAGATAGGATAATGTAGTAGAAAAGTGCTGCTCTGGGTGTGAGATCTCAGATGAGTTGCTTAATAATAACCAATGTTTATATAATGTTTTAAAATTAGTGAAGTGTTCTACATTCATGACCTTAGCTGAGCTTCATAGAATCCCTGTAAGTTTGGTAACAAATGTTAACATTCTAAGTCACTTTCCCTTGCTGACACAGCTGATGAATTTTTGAGTTTGGGTTTTGAATTTGAGCCTCTCTTCGTTACAGGTGGAAAACTCTTACTATTACCACACTGTCCCTTAATTTCAGTTTCTTCTAAAATCAGATTAGATCTTTTACTGCCTACTTTCAATTAAATTTTATATTTTTAATGAATAAGCACTTATTTTCTCTCTTTTCTGCCTGAACAACAACAAAAAAGAGTGGAAAAACAAAACCCATGTGACAAGTATAAATTGTCATGCAAAACAAATTCCCACATTGTTGTTGAATTGTTTGTCATGTCTGATTATCTGTGACCCCATTTGGGGTTTTCTTGGCAAAAATAGTGGAATGGTTTGTCATTTCTTTTTCTAGCTCATTTTACAGATGAGAAAATTGAGACAAACAGTGTTAAGTAACTTGCCTAGGATCACACAGCTAGTGTCTAGGGCTGGATTTGAACTCAATATTCCTGACTCCACTCTGCTACCTAGTTGTTCTACTCCCACACTCATCTTATTCCAAAGTGTGGGTCTTAGTCTCCACATTTCCTTTATTGCCTCTCTGTCATGAGTTGGTAGCATGCTTCCTCATAGACTAGCTCTGAAAAGGTTTCTTTTAGCCCTAATATTCTATGCATGGTCCTTTAAGTTGCAATAGTAATGAAATTTGATGATCCCTTTGTATTGCTAAGCTGGCAGGTACCCCAAATTAAGCCTCTTTTAAAGAAACAGAAGGTATGAACCCCTGTTGCTGACATAATAGGAAGGGGCTAAATAGGGAGAAGCAATACTGTATATAAGGAAAAACCCCAGCTGGGAAAGTCAGAACTTCTTGGGACAAGCATCTAAAAGCTGGACTTCTGCTGCTGGACTGGAACTTGCGTGGAGAAAGTGATTTTGATTTTGAGAATGAAGCTGCTGAAGACTTCTGAGGACCAGTTGGACCTGCTGAGGCTGCTGGGGATTTCTGAGGGCAAGCTGGAGCTGTAGAAGACTGAGGAAGCATGACTGTGATGCTGATCCTTTGTATGAACCTGTTTGTGGCTTTGGTGAGCCTTGACTCCCTGGGAACAGAGACTGTGAAGGATTTAAGGTGGACTGGACACCGTGAGTTTCAGTGTGGAACAGGAACTGCACAGAGAGCTGGACAAGGAACTGGGAGCTG
>CM053601.1:100741209-100777598 GCA_028646575.1 Pseudocheirus occidentalis | reverse complement strand
TGATTTTCTGTGATAAGTTGTAACATTGTGAATGCTCTACCTTGATTTTTTGTGAATGCTGTTGCTCTGATTTGTTATGGAATTGAGAGTTTGCTATACTGTTGTAATCAGAACCTTGAAAGCTATTGACAACAGCATTCTTCTGGAAAGCTGCTTGTGCATGGCTTTACATAAGTCTGGGAGAGGTACTTTAACTCTCTTTGTTGTAGCCATCCTTCTGGTGCTTCATTCATTCAGCAAATATTTAGTGTGTGCTTCATTTGTATCTATCCCAATGAAATAAAAGACATC
Source organism: Pseudocheirus occidentalis (assembly GCA_028646575.1). Taxonomy (NCBI): domain Eukaryota; kingdom Metazoa; phylum Chordata; class Mammalia; order Diprotodontia; family Pseudocheiridae; genus Pseudocheirus; species Pseudocheirus occidentalis. The sequence continues at coordinate 100,777,307 of CM053601.1, read as the reverse complement.
ATCCCTGTCTTTCAGGAACTTATAATCTAATTGAAAAGAAAACATATTTCATTTTAAATAAAAACAAACACAAAAGTGTTACACTGAGAAAAATGTTGATTTATTGAACAATATAAATATTTATTAATTCCTTAACTATATGTAAGGCCTTGAAAGAATAGGGTTAGTGTGCTTCAGAGCAGGACAAGTTCTCTGTTTGTGGAGTAGAGGGAGAGAGGTTGGTGAGGAATTGGGTAGGGTAAGGCTCTCTCACATGTAATCCTGCCACAGAAGCATGTGGCTTTTTCTCCAGTGACTTTCCTCCAGAATATGACTTATTTGCTTGAAACTCTACTTGCTTGCCTCTGCCTAGTTCATTCCTATGTGACTGCTTTTAAAAATTTCTCTATTTGCCCTGCAATTTAAATGCCTGAAACAGTTGTGTTAAATTCTTCATGTTTCTGTGTATGTGCCTCCCCTTCCCAACTATCTCATTACTGTGTCAATGGTACTGACATTTGCTGTCTCTTTAGAAACCTGTGAGCCATCTCTGATTTTTCCTGGGGCTTTACACATTATAGAAAAATTGCTAAAACTTCCTATTTTTTCTTCCTTGAAAATATCTCACAAGTTCACTATGTTCTTTGCATTTCTACTGCTAATTTCCTAGTTAAGCTTTTAATCATCTCATACTTGGATGCCTACAAGAGTCTCAAAGCTGCTCTTCAAAATTCTATTCTCTCCTCCTTCAAATTCCTCCTGTCCTGTTGCTCGATCACTCTTTCCAATATATTGCTTTCATAATATCATTCTCCTATGTAAGAACCTATAATGGCTTCCTCTTACCTCACAAATTAAATCCAGAATCCTCACTGTGGCTTTCAGGGTCCTCCGTACCCTGACACACTCTGCCTATCTGTGTGTGTATGTGTACCTAATTATACAAAACATATATGTATAGATATACATATCTATACATATGCATACACATAAACATGTTATAGATATACACACATAAACAAAATGTACATCTCTCTATCCATACCTATCTCTGTATATCTGCATATGCATATATATGAAGATATATACATACACACACACATATAGAGAGATAGGCACACACATGTATACACACAGATAGGTAGAGTGGACCATATATATGTATATGTGTGTATGTATGGATATATATGTATAGATGGGTATATGTATGTATAAATATATATGTATGCATATGTATAGATGTATGTATATGTATATGAAATATCTCTATACATTCTAATGCAGTAAACATCTTGTCCATTCAGGTCAGGTTCCTTACTTACCCTGAGACAAATCATACTACCTATTCCCACTTCACCCAAACCAGAGGTAAGGTCAGAGTCAAGACAGTTTGTGTCATGTAATTAGGATTTTTTTTTTACTGAATAGGGAGCTCCAAGATGCTGAAGTTTCATTATATCATGAGTCAGAGACTAACAACTAATCAAGATTCAGAGCTGAGATCCAAAGACCTTTTTGTTCTCCCCATTTCAAAGACTAGCTGGAGTCTTCACTGAATTCCCAGTTTCCACCAATACTTTTCCTTTCTCCTAAGATTCCTCTTTCTGTTAGTCTAGTCACCCAGCCTCAAAATATGGGAATAATCATTGCTGCTTCCTTTTCCCTCACCCATATGTGTCTAATCAGTTGCAAAATACTTCCACAATATTTTTTTTCTTCTCTGTGTCTATCTTTTCACTCATGGTACCATATTTCTAGTTCAGGGCCTTATTACTTTTCCATGGCCTATTGTGATTTATCTACTAATTGATGTCCTGCCTCCATCTTTCATTTTTAGTCTATTGCACATAACTGTCAAAATAATTCTCCTAATATGTGGCACTTGTATACTCAAAACTTTTCTTGACTCTTATTACATAAGGATAAAACACAAACTCCTTAGGCTGAAATTGTTTGACCTGCCCTATATACTTATTGTGAGAGGAAGCTTCACAAAGTACTGGCCGTATGACCCTGGCTAGGTCACTTAATTGTTAATTTACCAAGCAATTTTCTAAGACAATAAATAGCAGAACAGTTAGTAGAAACAATTTCTTCACTGGGAGGTTCCAACACTGATGAAATCCATCAACAGGCATTATTAAGCATCTACTATGTGCCTGGCAGTAGGCACTTAATACATTTGTCATCATTATCAGGCAATGAAGACTTCAGAGCCAAGTATTGGGATTCAAAAAAGATTAATCCCCCCTACCACAGATCTTAATTAAAAAATATACTTATATTGTGATTTGTAGTACAGTTATTTCTGAGCCTGCCTTATTTCCCCTTCCTAGATTGCAAATTCTTCAATGACTGGATCTGTATCATTTTTTCATCATCGTCTCCTGAGTTGAGAATAGTGCTGGTTTATAATGAGAGCTTAATTCATGTTTATTGAATTAAATCTTCATTAATACAAGTTTTCTGTGAACAGTAGTGAATTGCAAAGTTTCATTTTCGTTACCAATAGTATTCTATGAACATGTGAATTGGAAAGTTTTTTTTTGAGAGGAATATTATACAGTTAGGAAAATTTTAGTTATTTGTATAAGCTAGTATTTTAAAATAGATTATAAGTGTTCTGAACACAAAATCCATACCTATTCTATGTAGGTTCCTTTAGGTGCTAGTCTCAGTTAAGGCTGAATTCACATTGAAGAATTAATGAAATTTCACATTTTTCAGAAGAGTAGCAGGAGCCTGCTGCAAATAGAGGAGAGGATGAGAGTACTTCCAAAGAGATAAGTAAAGCTATTTTGAGAGGTGAGGAGGTAGAAGGTGAGGGGACTTGTCTAGAGGACACCAAAGCAGGAAATTGAAAAGTGAAAAATTCATTCAATCTATTAACTGTTTAATTGACAAAATGCTATATAATTGAATTTTATTGTTTTTGTTCATTAAGATTGTTTGGCATCATGTAGACCCAGACTGAAAGGATGCTGCCCACTGGGAAGAGAGTTTCGGGTTTGCGTAGCTTAGAGACTGTTCCTCTTTGTGTGAAAAGCAAAGTAACTATTCCCTTGATGTTTTTTAGCTGTAACTAAATGACTTGAGAGGGAGAAGGACCAAGGAAAATATCTTCACTTAGAGACACAGAGCAGACACATGCAGAAGGAAGCCGATTGGTTACCTTTAGTCCCTAGTGGGCCATTCTGCCACAGAGGCATGGAGCTTGCTCAATATTCTGCACATTTTCTTGACAGAGATGTGTCTTTGGTATCTGAGCTAGTAAATTTCAGGACTGCTGTCCATGCTTATTCCCTAAATCCCTTCTGTCTAGCACTAGGAGGAAAGATCCTTTAACCTTTTTTTTTTAAAGCATGATACACACATCACTACTTAAAAAATACATTCTTTGTTGTTCTTCTAAACAGACCTTAAGTAAAAAACAACAACAACAACAAAACCTACATCAGTGTTTTTGATCCCCTAATGTATTTGTTTGAATAAACAGTACAGAAAACATTAGTAAAAGACTCCAAAGCCATCTAGAAGGAAATAACTTTGCTTCATAGCTGCAAGTAGTTTTGATGATGACCAATTGTAGTTGCTCTCTGTGTTTGATTAGAATGCTGATTGGTCTTCATCCTGCTGGGCTTGATGGGAGATCTGCCAGTTTCCAAGCCTTACTAAACCTTAATGCAGACCTGCACAACTTGGCAGTAGGTAGTGGCCAAAATTTAAATAGGTGGAAATTCATTGGGCTGCAGATAGGGGCTAGTTTTAGGGGCTCCCTTTCCAAGTCAAGGAATAATGATGGCTGGTTGATGAAGGTCAAGTAACAAACAGAAGACAGTGCACAGTGGCAACCCACCTGCCAAGTTACATGATGGGCACAGCAGTGACTAGTAGAAGTGGGTTAAGCAGGGTATGGACAAAGCGCTAATTATATCTTTATTTTCTTCTACATTCTCTACATTTTTGTTGCGGGCTGCTGGAAATCCTTAGGCAGGTCAAAAGTGACCCCACGGCCATATGCTGTCCAGTTCTGCCTTAATGATCCTTTGCAAAGGTGATAAGGTTATCATTGTCTCATAGGCAAATAAGTTATTACCTATCCGTCAGAAAACCAGGTCACAGGATGCCATGCTAACTACTTTAGTTAGTGTATCTGAATAAATAGAATCTTGATTAGTTTTTTAAAATCCACATGTCATTCAATATAGGATGGTTTATTGTGTATTCCATTCCCCATTCCCAAAAGTCTTGCATTATAAATATGATCAAAAAAAATTTAAAGCCTTTAACAGCCATACTACCACCTCCCTCTGTGGAGTAATAACATAGTGTCTGATATTTGCTTTAAGATTTGCAAAGCACCTTGTGTGTAGTCACATGACCCTCAAAGCAACTTTTTAAAGTAAGTCCTAAAGTTATTATCCTCAGGAAACTGTGGCACAGAGAGGTTAGTGGTTTGCCGAGTTACACACAGATAGTAAGTTTCTGAGGCAGTATTTGAACTTGGGTCTTCCTTATTGCAAGTTCATAATTAGATCCATCATGCTATTCTGTTACCAAAAGATCATTGATCTTACCTCACCAGTATAGTGGATAGAAAGCTGATCGTGGGATAAGGAAGACCTGGGTTCAAGCCCTGCATCTGGCAAATACTGGCTACATGACCCTGGGTAAGTCCCTTAACCTCTGTTTTCTAGATAATTCTCTAAGACTTCAAGTTACAGGAGAGATGTTCATGTGCTTTAGTGAATGGAGTTTCTGTACTGGCAAGTTATCTTCACCAGTAAAATTTTATCCCTATTCTGTATTCTGTAAAGACAATTTTCTAATCAATATTCAGAGCTTAGTTACATGTGAGGAGGTGACCAAATAGCCAGGTGTTCCCTCACAAGCGAGGGTCATCCTCTCTCTCCTCTCCTAAAGTTTCCAAATGGTTGGGCAGCTTTCGAGAATGTGGTTTCTACCAAATCTGATAAGTCATGAACATAGATATCATGAACATAGCACCCACATGGATTGCTTCTATTTTCGGATATGGTGAGATAGTCTCACAGAGCAATAAGGGTTGCAATTTAAGGAGCATTTATTCTGTGTCCAGCACTGTGTTTGGTCCTTTGTGGGGTAAAGCAATATAAGGTATGATTCCTCTCCTTAAAATCTAATTGAAAGAGACAAGATCAACACTCAGGAATAATTTAGTGCTGATATTTGTGATAGAGACCATAAATATAATAGAGGTTAGACAAGAGAGAGATCAATGAGACCTGGAGTAGTCTGGTAAGGTTTCATGAATGCAATTTACTTGAATTCAATTCAACAAATGCTTATTTAGCCTCTGCTGTGTGTGAGGCACTGTTTTAGGTGTTAAAGAACTTGTATTTTATCCTGTAGGCATTAGGGAGCCACTGAAGGCTTTTGAACAGAATAGTGATGTAATTAGATATTTTCCATAGGGAAATTGCTTTGACACTTTCTCCCTATGTGAGAGGACTGTCTGGGAGAGGAGAGATTGCCAGGAAGAGAAACAGTAAACAGTATCAAAGTGAAGAGGGACTGAACTGTGGTGGAAGCAATGTGAATGGAGAAAGCAGAATGCATTAAAAAGATTTTGTGGAGGTAGCATCCACAAGACCTGGAAAATGCTTGAATGTGAGGAGTGAAGGAGTGGGAAGAATCAAGGTAGCTTGGTGGTTATGAGCCTGGATCATCTGAAAAAAAAATTCCATCAACAGAAATGAGAATTTTGAAAGGAGGGCCAGATTTTGAAGAGATGGACTCAGTTTTGGGTTATCAAAAAGTATGAAGTGTTGCCAGAACATTTAGGTGGAAATATCAAGCAAGCAATTGGAAATATAGGCCTCAATTTCTGTGGAGAAAATGATGTTAGAGATTTTTGAGAGTGATCTGCATGGAGACATTAATTTGAAACCTGAGGGGTATGTGATATTTAGATTAAATACATGGGAAAAACCTCACTCACCTCCCTTTATGATGCACTGTAAGACTTTTCTCACATTCTCTCTTGGATTCCAAAGAAGATCCCACTATACTTATTTTTTCCTATTCTTTTCCTTTATGTTATAATTATCCCAGCATATTTATTTATTAACCCTCTTATGCTGGGTTCCATAAAATAGAATGAAAACAAGCCCAGTTGTTTCTTGATCTGGGTGGGACATTACTGGCATCTCAGAATTTTTCCAAGGCTCTGTCCTTGGTGCTTTCCCCTCCCCCGCCCTGTCCTTTTCTCATCTGGGGAGAGCATATAGGAAAGAAAACCTGTACCACAGATCCAACTCTCTTTTTATGCTCACTACTTCACTCTTCTGGCTTTGTCTTTCTGGACTTATCCTCTATGCCCTAGCAGCTTTCTCTCTGTGAAAAATGCCTCTGCCTCTCTAACCTTCTCTCCCTGGAAGGTTGATTCTCTCCTGCAGCCCTATCCTCTGATTAGTAATTTCCTTCTAAAACCTCCATTTTAAAGGAACATCCCCAGATAGCTTCATGCTCATTCAATCATTCCTCTCTTGCACCTGCTCCTGACTCTTTGGACTTCACTATACCCCTGTAAAAATCTATAAAAGTATCTCTTATTTGACTTTTCAGCTACCTTTTATGTGCTGCCTTCTCTCATTAGAATATAAGCTCCCTGAGTGCAGAAATTGTCTTTCTTTTTGCTTGTACACACATACACACATTTCCAGTGTTTAGCACAGTGCCTAGAACATAGTATGCACTGAATAAATGCTTTTGGAGTTATATATGGATAATTCTGACTATCTCTAGGTTCCATCTCTCTGAAGCTTTAGAAATGAATCATTGTAAATATTTACTTAAATATATCATTGGCTCCTAAAACTCAATATTTGTCAAGTCTTGTTGATTCTTTTTCCATGATGACTTTTTTGTTTTTATTTTCTGGTATTTGCCCCATTTTTCCATTCATGAAGAAAAAACCCTAGCTCAGGAAATCATGATCACTTGTTTGTGCTATTAAAACAGCCTCCTTCTTGGCTTCCTTCCTTCCATTCTCTTTTCTACTCTAATCTGTATGCTACATAGTTGCCAAAATCTTCCTAATGCACTGATTTGATGGCATCATTCCTTGTATGGGGACTTTCACTGCATCTCTATTGCCTCTGGTTTAATATGCAAATTCCTTAGCCTGACATTTACACTGTTTCCATAATCTTGATTCCAATTTGTAATTTCTGCCTTATTTCATATTGTTCCTCTTCACGAACATCTGGGCAGAAGCCAAACTGATCAAATAACTGTTCTCAAGACTTGCCATTCCACTTGCCCCAGTACTGGAATGCATTCCTTCTTTATCTTCTCTCAAGGCTTAGTTCAGATTTCATGAGGTCCTTTGTGAAGCCTTTCCAGATGTCCCCAGTTATGGACAGCTCTTGCTCAACTTGAATTACCTTGTGCTTACTTAGCTGTGAAAGTATTATGCCTCTGAAATGAATGTAGCCTTCTTGAATACAAGATAACTTTCATTTTTTATTTTTGGCTTTGGGTTCCCTATGTCCAGGGCAGCGTGGATAGAACACTGGGCTTTGAATCAGGAAGATTTATTTTCCTAAGTTCAAATCCAGCCTCAGACACTTACTAGCTGTGTAACCCTGGGCAAAGTCACTTAAGCATGTTTGCCTTAGTTTTCTCATCTGTAAAATAAGCTGGAGATACTCTAGTATCCACAAAAGTGCCGAAAGAGTCAGATATAACAAAAAAGGACTAAAGAACAACCCCTATGACTAGTACAATGCCTTGCACTCAAATGTTTATTGAATTGGAACTGAATATACTCAACCACTTGATGATCTTTTCTCCTTTGATTTTCTTATTTCTGTTAGTGACATTATCATTTTTTTCTAGTCATTCAAGCTTGAAACCTCAGTCATCTTTTTATCTCCCTTCTTCTTCACACATTATATCCAATCAATCACTAAATTGTTTCAGTGTCTGTCAAATGAATTCTCTTCTCTCCATTCATACTACCACCATATTAGTTTAGTTCCTCAAGTCTATCAGGACTATTGTAATAGCTTGTTTTCTCTGTTTCTAGTTTTTACCACTCCAGTTCGTCCTATATTTCATGGCTAGAATAACCATTCTAATGCAAAACTTTGATCACTTCATTCTGTTGCTCAAAAATCTTCATTGTATGTTGACTTAGCCTGGCATTCTAGGCACTCCACAAGGTGGCCCTAACCTACCTTTTTAGTTTTATCATACATCATTTCTTCTCTTTGTGTTTCATTAAATTTGAGTCAATTGCATTTTTACAAGCACAGTCAATGTTCTCAGTTTCTGTGCCTTTGTCAATGTTCCTGATATTAAATTGCCCTCCCTGGCCCTGCTTTTGCCCCTACCAATCATTGCAATTCTATCCAACCCTCAAAATCCTCCATTAAACATTCCCTGACTCTCCAAACTGTAAACAATCTTCCCCTCCTCTGAATTCACAAAACATTTTTCTTACACATTTGGCATTCTCTGCCTTATAATGTAATTATTTGCACATATGCATTATGTTCCCCACTAGAGTATAAACAGCTTGCAGACTAGAACTTTCTTATTCATCATTATATTATTTTCTATGCCTAACACAGTGCTTGCATATAGCAGCTATTAAATCCATATTTGTTGAATGAATGACAATTGGTTCTTACTCCTTGTTTTTCAATGTTCTAGAGAATCTCCAATGACCTGAATCTTATGAACTTATCAAAATAAAACAAATACTAATTCACTTTGAATAATAGAAAAATTGTATTTTATCTTAAGAACTGCTTTTTATCTAAGAACACATGGATTGTTTGTGTTATGTTACAATAGGCAGATCTAGTTCTAAAGACATTGGGAATCATGCTTTCAGGGACATAGAATCCTAGATGATATGTGATAGGACAAAGATATGTAGAAATCTGTATCAGTATTGAAAAGGATGAAGAATTTATGCCATATATGAGTCTTAAAGTAATTTGGACGTCCCATTGTTGCTCTTCTTTTGCCAAACCTCATTTTTGGCAGTCTGCTACTTTGTTCTGAATGGAGCTAGTGAAGGTCCCACAACTGTACTGCTGCCAGTATGCATTACAAACTCCTGTTGTCTAACATTAGCTGGGTTTCACCCCAGAGAAGCAGTCCTGTAATTCCTACCAAACTGATTTACTATCTCAGTTCACATAGAAATGATTCCAAATATTTTCTTCCCTCTTTAAGACACCTTATGCTTCTGTTTCCCTGATCTTGCTGCTTAATTTGCTGAAAAAGTCGAGACCATTCAAAATGACTTTTCTCCAATAATATTTCAGAACCCATGGACAATATCTCAAATTCTCTTTTTCTCAGTCTCTGAGAAAGAACCAGGTCATCTCTAGGCAAGGACAATCCCTCCCATGTCCTTTAATCCCCTTCTAGCTTCTTCAAAGAAGCTAGAATTTAATCAGCTCCCATAGGCTAATCTTTGCCTTCTCTTTATCACCAGGTTTCTTTCCTACAGTCTTCAAAGATGCCCAAGTCTCTTTCATTAAAACAAACAATGAAAAACTTCACTACACCCTACCATCCTTAAGTTGTTCTCGATCTCTTACTCCTTTCTCAGTCAAACTCCTTAAAAAGTTGTCTACTTGTTGCTTCTACTTTTTCTCTTTTTACAAAGTCCTTCAATCCTTTGTAGTCTGACTTTTAACTTTATAACAGTGAGTATTGGTTTCTTAATGACCAGATTTGATAATCTTTTCTCAGGAAAGGTTTCAAGTAGAAGAAATCTGAGCTGCATCTTGAAGGAAGAGATAGAACCTATGAGACGGAGATAAGGAGAGCTCATCTCAGGAATGGGGATATAAGGGTGGAAGAAGTCTCATGAGTGAGGAACAGAGAGAAAGCCAGTTTATTGGATTGTAGAGTGTGGGAGGAGGAGGAATACACATTGAGACCAGAAATAGAGGTTGGGTACAGATTATATAAGGATTTAGAAGCTCAACAGAGGACTTTATATTTTATCTAAGAGCATTAGAAAGTCTTTGGAGAACAATAACAACAACAAATTGGAGAAGTCACAGGGTCAGGTCCATGATGAAGAAAAATTACTTTGGCAGCAGTGTGTAGGTTGGACTGGAAAGGGGAGGGTCTTGAGGCAGAGAGCCCAATCAGGAGATTGTTACAATAATATAAGAGGTCATAAGGGTCTAGACTATGGTGGTAGCTCTGAGTTTAGATAAAGGGTCAGTCAAATTGAGAGCAATTACATAGATAGGAATGAATCTTAGAATCTTAGAAGTCCATGGATAAGTGCAATTACGGAAAATAAACCATCCAGGATAATGCTGAGATTTCAAACCTGAGACACTGAAAGGATTATGGTGCCTCCAGCAGAAATATGGAGGTCACAAGAGAGGAATCAAGTCAAGTCAACTAGCAATTATTTAGTTCCAATTATGTGCTTGGTACTCTGCTAAGCATTAGGGAGAAAAAGCAAAGGAAAAATCCTTGCTCTCAAAGAGTTTACAGTCAAATGGAGGAGAACATACAAATAATTTTGTTCAAACAATAATGTAGTCTCATTGAAAATAGGACTTGTTTTCATTCTTTGAATTTGTATCCTCACTAGCTAGGACAGTACCTGACACAGAGTAAGTTCTTAATAAATACATGAGTGATTAATTGCCTTGCTCTATCTTTTTTAGTTCTTCTACTTACTTTCCCAACCCTCAGATCTCTTGCCATTATTGTTTTAATCCCTCTGCAAATGACTGACCATGGTGTCCAAATTATATGCTTCTCAGACTTTGACCCCTCAATGTTAAGTTATCCCTTTACTCCTCCTTTACTCATCATTTAAAATGTTTAGATCTGATTCTGATTTCAGGCTGAAGCCTATGGGATAGGTTCTCTTTAGCCTAACTTTAAAGATGTGATCTTTGTAGCAGAGCTTGTATAAAAACCCACCCATTCTCTTCTCGTACATTCACCAAGGAACTTAACCTCAACAAGTGCATAGATGATTGTCCGGAGGATTTTTTTACAGATGGAAAAGTGAAGCATGTAGGTTGGCAGTCATTGATGACAATTTTTAGTATCTATAATCTTTTAGAAGTATTTGGCATGCTCCCCTCCTCCAGAAATCTTGGGATCTAGCCATCAAGGCCCCCTAATTGACAACCTTCTACACAGATTTCCTTCATACATCTGTGGAGTTATCCAGTCACTCCTAACATCTTTGATTTCTTGAGTACCCCTTTGTCCATGGTTTTTTGGTGCCATCTCTAGTTCATATATACAAGTAATGAGGATAAGATATCTTGAATGATTATTAAGAGCATCATAGAAGGGATTTCTTTTGGGATATAAGATGGATTAAACAACTTCTGACATCTTATTCAGCTCTGAAGGTTTGAGATTTTCTGCATATGTACTAGCTTCCATTAGGGCATGAGGGCAGAAACTGTGTCTTACCTAAACTTTGTATTTCAAATAATGTAGCTCAGTGTTTTGCACAGAATAGATGCTTAACTGATACTTCCTGAATGGAATTGAAATTCTGTTGAACTGATTTGAAATGAGATCTCATACCCGTAATAGTCCTGTGAACCTGGTAAAATAATTTAATTCAGTCTGAATACTAATATTTTGAAAACAGTCATCTGGGTAAAGTTATACAATCAATAATAAATTCAGCATTTGGCCCTTTCCTTTCCTCCTGCACTCTAACCCTCTTGTGTTGTAAATATAGTTTGTGATGTACATAGTATATTTAGTTGCCTTGGTTAGTATCAACTAGCCTACACAGAAGTTCTAACCCTTAAAAATAGAGAACAAAGTTATGGAAAAAATAGTGAAGGTATGTTAAAATAGGAATATTTACCATTTGATATGAGAGATATAATTAGAAAAAGTCAAATTACCTGGCCAGAGTAGTTGCATAATTTTCTGAAACATAAATGAATATACAAGGGGTGGAGAACCTGTGACATTGAGGCTACATGTAGGCCTCTATGTCCTCAAGTGTGACCATTTAACTGACTACAGATTTCACAGAACAAATCATTGCTTTATAAAAGGATTTGTTCTATGAAGTTTGGATTCAGTTAAAGAGCCATATTTGATGACCTAGAGGGTCACATGTGACCTCAAGGCCATGGGTTCCCTACCATGGAATATACAGTGCAACAGAGAAATAGGTCTGTTTACTAAAGAGGAGTTTGGAGAATTGTTTAAAAATGTGAAGCCAGAAAAATCGAAGGCACAAAATACAAGAAGCTAAACATATATGAATAGGAAATGGTGATACTTAGAGGAGATTTTAATACTTCTTGAGGCTGAGACTGAGAGAGCAAACAGGTCCATTTTCAGAGCATACAGAATGCTAAGACTTTATAAGCAGGTCAATTTTTTACCACTCCTCTCAAGTGGCATTTTGTGTGTGTGGGGGTGGGGGAAGAGGGAGTACTAAATAGAGTGGCATGGATTTGAGTTGAGACAGAAATGACTGACAGTCAATTTTAGTTCTGACTGAATACTGCTATAGTTACCTTAGAGAGTCCCAGAAGCAGCAGCAAGTTGGTAGCAGCAAGAAGGTAGAAGTTATTTTTCCACACTTATGTGGGATCTGGTGCTTTTGAAGCATTGAAATGTCACTTCTGGGAGGTGGCCACAACACAGATCTCTTCTTCTACTGGCTCCCTGAATGGGCACAAACTTAACACTTACCAAAACCTAAAAGACTTAGAACACTGAGTCCAAAGTCGGTGAGTAATAATAATGTTAATTTATGTGTATACAGTTATTTATCATTTCAAAGAGCTTTGTCTATATTATCTTATTGTATTCTTGCATTGATCCTGTGAAGTAGGGCAAGTATTATCTTCCTTTTATAGAAGTGAAAACTGAAATATAGAGAGGTTGTGTGTCAAACAGTTGAAGTAGAATGGCCTTAACATGAATGAATGAATGAAGGAAGGAAAAACATTCATTAAATGCCTTATTATATACCAAGAGCTGGAAATACAAATAGAAAAGCAAGGGAGGAACTTTTTTTTTAATGGGGGTGGGGGCAACACATAAAGGGAAATGAAGGCCAACAGAAAGGAATTATGGTATGGAAAGTCACTAAGATGTTGAGTGGAACAACAGGGTAATCACATAGTCATGGCAATTTGATTAGAATTATCAGAGCAAAAGCTGCGAGAAGAAGCAAGGAAAACTCAGTGAGTAGATGAGTGGAAAATGGTAGTGGTGAGCATGAGGTAATGTGGTGTCCCTGAGCAGAGAAAGCAGAGCACTTAGACCTTCCTGAACATGGTCTCTGGTGGTCCTTCCCTCTACTTCTTGTTTTCTTCCCTTCAGTAGTACACTGCTTCTCTTTTGCTAGGTATCCACTGCTAGGATATCTTTTCCTACTTTCCTCCCACCAAACTGTTCTTAGGAAAAACTCTAACAAATTCATTAAAACTAAAGCTTTAGTCAACAAGGCTTTGTCTTTGGTTTTAGGAGGATTGGGGAAGGTCCCTGAATTATGCAATAAAGTTTCTTCACTTTCCTGAATTCTAGAATAATTCAATTCAATAATCATTTATTAAGGACCAAAACTTAATTAATAATTAATTTGACTTAATAAAATAATAAGAAAAATTATTGACCTTCTTCCAGAGGATATAGAACATTTCCCAATGTGCCAAGATCTACTCTGATAAAACTTTTAGGTATGATTCCTCCCAAAGGTATTTCAATTTAAATAGAAAACAGCATAGTAAACCAAAGAAACAAATCCAAGTTATGAAATTTCTTGTATATGTTATCTGTTGGGAGTTCTGTTGGGAGAACGGGGAGAGACATTCCCTTCTTATGGCCTCACTGAACATATACCCTATAATTCCGTCCCTCTCGGACTTGAAGGCTGTACAATTTGCAGAGAAGTGCATATTCACTTGCATATAATCAGATACCTTTTTAAGTGAATAAGTCTTAAGACACCTCTATGGCTTTTGGGATACCTTATATTCATGTGAAGGAACAGCTCCATGGTGCAGTGGATAAAGCCTCAGGCCTAGAGTCAGGAAGACCTGAATTCAAATCTGTCCCCAGATACCTACCAGCTGTGTGACCCTGGACAAGTCACTCAACCCTGCTTGTCTCCATTTCCTTATCTGTAAAATGAGCTGGAGAAGGAAGTGGTAAACCACTCCACTTTCTTTGTGATGCAGACCCTGAATAGGATCATGAGGAGTCTAACATGACTGAAACAACTGAATAAAATATTTATATGTATATAATTTGTATATTTATGTATATGTTTATTAGCATAGAAGCTCCTGGAAGACAGGGACTGTTACCTTGTATCTTTGTATCTCCAGTGCTTAGCATATTGCCTGGCACAGTCAGTACCTAATACATGCTTGTTTGTTTGTAGAGAAAGAAAGCACTTTTCATGAGGCTCTGACTGATTGAAAGGTCATTTAAAAAAGACAAAAACTTATGCCAAAATTTATAGATTGCATTAGTTTGATTTCAGTACCTTAAAAAATAGTACTAGGACAAATCAACTCAGAATTCAAGTGCAACCAACTAGCAGACCACTGAGTTCAGTGAGCCTCATCATTTCAAAGGTCTCTGAATTAATTGGTGGCTACTCCTTCCACTGATATAGATCAACAGAGTCTAGAACTCCACTACGCCTTCATGAACTGCTGTGGCCAAAATAATTTATTGTCTTCTAGTCAGCTTCAAGTGTGGAAGTCCCCAAGCGTAGCTTGGCTGGTCTTCTAAAGAGAGAACAAAAGGGAATGGCTGGACCTGTACTTGGAGTCTGTCCAGTTTGAAGGGACCTTGTGTTGCACTAGCATGGAGATTGATGGCATTAAGCCACTCTATATCATATTTATATTGAAGTAGGAATTTAGAAGCAGGTTCTATATAATTCGTATTGTTAGGGATGGGTCTGATGAAACCCTCTGTTAATTCAATTTCCATTTAGGGACAAAATGAGATATTTGTAAGTTACTGAAGAGTTAAAGAAAAGGTGTTTTTTTAGAACCCAGCAAGGATATGTGACATGCTTGGCACTCAGCTTCTATAGTGCTCTCCACACTTGCTGCCTCCATTCCTACTCAATCTAAAGGAAAGGTGTCTGGTCAGCAAGGTATAGTGTTTCCTGTGACCTTCAGATATCTACCAAGTTGGGTGATAGAGGGACTTTTTATGCCCTTGTGTGACCAGAAAACTCTGTTAAGGGAGGTAGGATCCAATCAGGTCCTGGGGACAGCTTTGTTGCCATAGTAGGAAAATTAATCCCTGTTGAGGGGGGGGGGATTTTCCTAGATATTGGTCCTGTCACAAGTGTCAAACATAATTTACTTTGGATAGACTCAGAATGAATGGGCTTACATTGCAGCAAGTGAGATTTAGATAAGAGCAGAGATAGCAAAATAATATCATTTTAGCCTGCAGATTTACTATTCCTCATTTCTTTTTGTTAAAATAAAGCATGGTATGAAAAGACTTGAAGCTGGCTGTTTCCTTAAAACTTTGGTGCATTATCAATATGAAAAGCGTTTCTTCAGAACAGTAGGAAAGTTTTAAATTTATAATTTATTTATTGGAACATTGATTTATTAAAGCATAGTTGTGTTATCTTTTCTCCACATTCCTTCTTTTCTGACATTGAATATTTATTCCTTTCATCATAATTTATGCACACGTATATTTATGCAATAAAAATGATGAAATAAAGGCATGTTCAGGACAAGAGAAATGGTCTTATTTTGTGTGTTTATGTACCATGAGAAGCAACCTCTCAAATGCCTTCGTGGTATTTGGCTCACAATTTTAGAGTGGAGAAATGAAGAATGGGAAAAATAGGATAGCTTTTCCCCCTCGCCTATTGCCCCAAACAAAGATCTCATCCAATTCACATTTGGAAGATAGCTATTATAAGACAGAGAACGAAGCTCACAGATTTCTGGATTAATTGAATGATTCAGTTTACATTAACCTGATGAAGCCTTGGGTGCCCTGTTGGGGATGAACATCTAATGTATGCATTGGTTCTGTACACTCTTCTTATCACTTGGGCCCGATTAAGCCACTGGGATCATTACATTCATGTGGAAACAATGAAAATTTAAACAAACTGACTATTTGGTATAAAAAGAAATGGGACCAAAGGCATAACATTTTTTTAAAAATGAAAAATGACTTTTCCTCCAAGCTGAGAACAGCAACAGAAGGATTTAGGAACATAAACATAACCAATCTGTCTATTCCAGGGGATAAAGGCTGTTTCTTAAATATAAAGGAACAAAATATCTAAGCAGCAAGTGGGTAGGAAGCATTTGCATAATGGATTTTATTTACATAAATTATATTGCTTATACCACTTGTCTGATATGACTTGGCAAAGGTGGAAGACAACAGTTTAAATGGAGTGTAAAGAGATGAGTAAAATGTCTTAGTATGACGCCCTTTTCAGTATTCCTTCAATTCTCCCCATTTTCTGTAACTTGTGTTTATGGAGGGGTGAGTATGTGCATTTATGTCCCCCTGCCTCCTCTAAATGTAGCCTCAAGGGCTAAGAATGAGACGTAGCCATTCATGAACTCTTCATACTTCCTATCTTGTTTCATCTTCTTTTATTGAAGGGAAAAATGAGTGCATCTGTCAACTGCTGGGGCATGTTAACTCCTGTATGTTGAGATTTGACAGCCACTGGCTGTGAATCTTCTCACCATAACAACCAAATGAAAATGTCAGCAATGAATCCTTCTGCTAAGTGCCAGATTTCTTCTTTCTTATATGCACCATTTCTCTTTGACCAAGTAGAAAACTTTACTTGTTGTAAAGGAGCCCAGAGCAAAGAGCTTATTTCTAATCATGTGTGACATGATAGCAAAGAAGGCTTGGTCTTTTTGCCAAGGATGGCCAACAAGGGTCATGGCTCAGTAGTGCTTCAGGTAGTGTGCTTGCCTTTAACCTTTTTTTGGAGTGTGTTATGGTCTCCTTTGGCAGTCTGGCAAAGCCTACGAATCCCTCTTCAGAATAATATTTTAAACACATAAGATAAAATTCATAAGATTATGAAGGAAACCAATACTATTAAAATACAACTAAGATAAACAAACAAACCAAACAATCCCCAAGTTAGGAACTCCTGAATTGATGTATCTTACTATCAAGTTCTACAATAACTATATAACCTCAAAGTGATCCATATGATATAGAATGTCTCCCAGTGTGCACAAGGATCTCTTACAATATATCAGAGAGAGTATTAGTAAAAATATCAATAGAGCAGAGGTGTCAAGTACTTGGATTGCTGCGATACACTCTTGTACAGCCTGAATCAGCTTAAAATACAATTGAGAAACACTTTAAAAATATATATAAAATACAGTAGGACAGAGGTAAAATTAATATATGGTTTTCTAAGTCAATATGGGTCCCTCCAAGATCCTTGTGCATGGTTTATTGGCCTCCATTTCTATTGGAGCTTGACCCCTCTGCAGCAGAGCATATTGCCTGCTTAGTAGAAAACACTGACTTATGCTTAGAAAGCAAAGGCAGATTTTCCTGTGGATAAAGTGGTTTAAACCCATTCTTATGGGATGACCAGGGCCTTCAAAGTAGGGGAGCAATCAGGTGTTATCCAAAATGTGGCATCATTGGATCATGGTGCTCTATGACTAGATTCTTTTTCTTCTACCCTACAAATCCCAGGCTTTGGCTGACTGGTGCCTCCCACAGTTTTCTCACTTTTATTTCCTCATCTCTCTGGTAGGGCCCTCTATCATCAAACTCAAACTGTGTGATACAGATTTACATCTTTCTCCCTTGTTCTACTCCTTAAAAAATTCCCTCAATACTTCTTTAGGTTTGTGGGATTTATATTAAGCTTTTCCTGCTATACAGGATTAGCTTATGGTAGGGAGCAGAAAAACTAATTTAGGGGCAAGTTACATTTTGAGTATTTTGTTGTTTATTCCTGGTCCTACATGCAAGGAGGGAATGTAGAATGTAAGTGGCCTTGAAGTCAGGAAGCTCTGGGTTTGGGTTTTGCTTCATACGTATTCACAGTGTGACCCTAGACAAGTCACTTAGTTTCTCAGTGTCCCAGGCAATTTTCTAAGACTATAAATTACAGTGAGAGGGCCAACTTGAATAGGTAGAAGGAAGTTCCTCATGTAGGAATTATCTATACCAATGAAACCATTGGTCCAATGCTATCTGTAACCTCTAAATGCAAACTACAAGGAATTAGGTCTTTTATGTTTCTTAGGAATCAGAGTACCTGACTACTTTTGTGTGGACTGTATACTGTCTCAATTCTAGCCCTGTAATTAGTGGAATCTCTTTATTAAATTTACTTGGCATCTCAAACTTCATAGAATCCATTTTCTGAGTCCAAATCTGGGGCAAGTACGCCCTGCCTTCACATATCCTCAACCCCCCTGAGTCCTTTCCCCTCCAGTTATAATATAGAGTTTATGACTTTATCTTTTGCCCTAGACTCTCTGGCTTGTAGCTCTTTCTGGCCTGCAGACAGACTCTTTGCCCCTTACTTTCTGGGTGAGAGTACTTGGGCTCCTAGGCATTTTCCCATTGGAATTTAGGTATTCTGTGCTTGCTCCTGGATATCTTAATATTCTGACTCCTGGAAACTCTTCTTTACCCTTGATACATGCTGTTGTTTTGCCAGAAATGAATCCTCTGACTACAGAATAATGTCTGATTCTGCGTTTGGTGGTGAAATTGCCTGCTGCACAATTCATACTATGCAAATATATAGGACAGCGCTTTATAGAGTTCATTAAGACAAGGCAAAGCCTCTGTGATCTTTCTCTAGGCCTCAGTAGCTCACATTTGATTCTCAATACAAGTTAACAAATGATGATGATAAAAGCTGCCATTTATACAGTACATTAATATTTGCAAAGCGCATTACAGATGTTATCTCATTGGATTCTCACAATAGCCCTATTAGGTAGTAGTTATTATTATCCTTGCTTCACAGATGAGGAAACTGAAGCAGAAAGAGGTTAAATGAGTTGCCCAGGATCACATAGCTCTTGAGTATCTGAGGCAAAATTTGAACTCAGGTCTTTCTAATTCTAAGGCCTGCACTTACTCTATCAATGGTACCATCTCTCTACAATTCTACAGCCAGATCAAGTTTTGGGATATGTTGTCTTGGATACAGGTCATTAACTCCCCTATAATCTGGGACGTGAGTCTTAGAGAGAAATTTGAGACTCAGAGAGGTTGATTTGTTCATCTCCAGGCAGCTGAGTTTCTGATTCCTAATTCAGCTTTATGTCCGCCATTCCATGCTGCTTCACAGGCAACATGTTACAAATAACTTTCTATTTGGTGGGATGTTTGTGCCTCTTGGTTGACTTTTCTGTACTAAAGGCTTTCATGGAAGTCTGAATAATTCTAGAAATGGTTACTTCTAATTTGAACCCAAGTCAGTGAGTAGGGATAGAGTTAGGAAATTGGACCTATGATTTAATTGTTACAAACATTGCTCAGGTGAGGAAACCACATCAGTACAGGTTGGTGCCTTCTCTTGGAATCTCAAAAAAATCAGCCCAAAACACTGAGAATCTAAGTGATTCAGCCAGGGTCACCCAGCCTGTATATATCAGATGCAATACTTAAATCTGAGACTTCCTGACTTTGAGGGAAGCTTTTTATCCACCACACCACCCTGGCTTGTCTGGTAAATAACTTAGAAATTTTAAACTCTTATCAACTTGGCCAATTAGGAGATTCAACATTAAAAGAATGGGTGGCCATCAGTAAAGTGCTTGGAGATGTCTGCAGATGCATAGCTCATGATACTTCAATGTTCTTCGGAGTATTTATATTCTGTCCTACAGTATGCTAATGCTAAAAAAAAGTTGTTTTTTTATCACCCAAGAGTAATGCTTGCTGCAAGATCATGTGAGCTAATGCTTGGCTAAAGTCACAGGGCAAATCCAACATGGCAATCTACTATTCTGTGCAAGGCCCCTACAACCTTTTCTGCAAAGCCAAGGCAATGCCTCTTGCAGAGAAGGAACAAACACTTGGAGCTCATCACTGGCATGGAGCTAGCAGGAGCAAAGGGAAGATAGCTGGCAGGCTTCCCAGATCCAGAGCTGGGCCACAGGTTAGGCTGAGGAGCACTTGCCATCTCATTATTTCATTGTAGTGTGGCTGCTCAGCACACAGGCTGACATGCAGAATCAAAGTAAAAATTACCACTGTCAGGAAGCGATAGTAATGGCAGTGGCTCGGCTCAGTCCTTCAATGTCCTCTGGGGCCAGTCACCTCAGTTTAGCAGACCTGTTTGCGGCAGTATTAACCCCCTCTGGCTCCTGCTGGAATATGCTTCCAATATTGGCTACACTAGGTGATTTGTTTTAATAATGGCTGTGGGGCTTGATGAATTAGTCACTGTCACTTGAAGGAGTAGGAGAGGGTATTCAAATGTATTCAAAAGCTTCAAATGTATTACCCTAGCAGAAAGCAAAGGAAGGCTCAAAGCGAAAGCTGCCAAATACTACCTCCTTTTGAAAAGGGAAATCATAGAAAGAGGGACACTTTGGCTGCATCTTCAGAATAGCGACTTACTCTAAAAAGTTGAAAAACAATCTACAGATTATCAAGATATTTGTCTACTGGGTGCCAATCTTCAGATATTTGGAGGCTGGTGCTGAATGGACAGTTCCTTTGTCCTCTAGCCATCTCTCCCACATTTCTCTGTGCCTCTCTTACCTTTTTTTATTTCTTTCTATTAAGAACATAGATTGTTGAGGGACAATATAATTTCTCAAGGCTATAGCAACTAGGTAGCAATAGCCGATTACATTTACCTTGTTGTTAAAAGAGGCAAAAAACATTTATTAAGCATTGCCTATGTGCCAGGCACTGTGCCAGGTGCCGGGGATACAAAGAAAGGTAAAAGACAGCCCTTGCTGTCAAAAGGCTCACAATATAATGGGAGTTATAACATGCAAACAACTATAAACAAAAATGCTAGATCCAGGGTAAATTGGAAATAATTAACAGAGGGAAGGCACTAGCATTAGGTGAGAGCAAAAAGGCTTCCTGAAGAAGGTTAAATTTTAGGTGGGACTTGAAGGTACCCAGGTGCTCTGAACATCATAGACACTTAGTAGATTTTTGTTGAATGAAGAAATGATGTATGAAACCACTGCAAGTTAAGGTTTCCAGACAGCTGGGACTTGAGTAGGTCAGCCAATATTTTATTATAGAAGGCCAGTAATATTTATGATTAGATAGAAGCAAAATAGTATTTGAGTTATGCCATCCTTTACAGTAAACAATTTACCAAATTAGATGGGGATTTAGGGGATGGTAACTCTGGGGAAAGACAAATTCTTTAGCTGATGAGGTGTCTGGTAGCTTGTTTTTCTTTGTTGTCATTTTGGTGATCAGTGTGTTACCAAAACGAGGCCGCTAGATGGCTCAGGGAATAGTGCTAAACTTGGAGTCAGAAAAACCTGGCTTCAAATTCGGCCTCAGAGCCTTCTTTGCTGTGTGATGGAGAACAAATCATTTAATCTCTGTGGGTCTCAATTTTCTCATATGAGAAATGAGAACAGGGATAAGAATAGCAGCCACCTCCCCAAGTTTTTGTGAAGAACAAATGTGGTAACATAAGCAATGCATTTTTCAAGCTTAAAGCAGCTACATGAATGCTAGCTATTGTCATTATAGTTATTATGTCATGCAGGTCAAGGGAAATAACAGTGCAATCAATAGAGCAGGCTTAGGAGTAAAGAAGACCTGGGTTCATGGTCAACTTCTGTTGCATCTAGTTCGTGTGGTCCTGGGCAAGTTATTTCATCTCTCAGTCCCCCATGTCAATTTTTAAATAAATATTTGGTAACTGTATTTCAATGTAATCTGTTTCCTTTACCATTTTAAGTATTTTATACATTTAAAACATTATTTAATATCCACATTCTATATGATCTGTAGGATTCACTAGATTGAAAAATGGGTCCATGATACAAAAAAACTTAAGAATTCCTGGTGAGTCTATGTTACACATGAGTTGATAATCTGCATTGGTAGAAAGAACTTCCATACCAGGAATTCCCTACATGGAGGAATTATAGGTTGAGGCCCTCTTTGCCTTTCTTAATAAAAAGTGAAAAGTAAAACAAAGATAATATAGAAGTTCTATTTCCATCATTGATTTCTGTAGTCTTCAAACCACCAGCACAATAAATATTAAATATGAACACCATGAATAAGTATTAACACATGAAGCAAATGAAAATTCCAAAGAGGCAGAGTTTCTGGGTGATTAATAATTAATTTATTATTTAGACTAGCTAATAATCAACAAATTGATAATCAGTGGTTTCTCTTGATAACCAAAGGGGGAAAAAACTGAAAATATTGGAAGTCTTAATGTATTTTTATAAAAGGGGTGCCCAAAAGAGATAAAAACAGAGAAGTGCCTATATGTACAAAAATATTTATAGTAGCTCTTTTCTGGGGCCAAAGATTAGACATTGAGGGGATGCCCATCAATTGGGAGAACAATTGAACAAATTGTGGTATGTGATTATGATGGAATATTGTTGTATTATAGGAAATAATAAGCAGAGTATTCTGAGAAAAACCTGGAAAGACATACATGAGCTGATGCAAAATGAAATGTACTGTGTACAAAGAAATAGTAATATTATAGGATGATCAGCTGTGAATGTCTTAGATCTCAGCCATACAATAATCCAAGACAACTCTGAAAGACTTATGATGAAAAATGCTGTTCATCCCCAGACAAAGAACTGATGGTGTTTAAATGCAGATTGAAGCATACTTTTAAAAATCTTTTAAATTTGTCTTGAGGTCTTTTTTTTTTGGTCTATGTTTTCTTTCACAACACGACTATTATGGAAGTGTTTTGCATCACTACACATTTATAACCTACACTGAATTGCTTGCCAGCTCAATGAGGAGGGGTGGGAGGCAGAAAGGGAGAATTTGGAATGCATAATTTGAAAAATGAATGTTAAAAATGGTTTTTACATGTAACTGGGGAAAAAGAAAATACTGAATAAGTTTTAAAAACAGAAAAATTATGGATCTGACACCACTGGATTGAACTCCTGGGAAAAAAAGAAAAGGGGGTGTTTACTCACAGGTAAAAATCAACCTTGATTGGTGAACAGTTAATGAGGTGGTGAACATTTAAATGTTCTTTAACTTCTGCTAAAATATGGCTTTATCATGATACTCAACTGCCTTTAGCAATTTGGACAAAAATCTCTACTCAAACCACTCTGGTTGATTTTCACCCTGAACTCTAACGGAGGGGTGCAAGAACATAAACTGAATGCTTTGGGGCTGGAATTCACCTAGATTAGATTAGATTACTCTAAAGAGAAGTAAGGTTTCATAGTTGATAGTGTAGGGCATGTTCCTGGAGGATTTTTGGCAATTTCATCTATCAACAATGTTCTTTAGAGACTGACTGACTGGCCTACATGGGCTAGTCCCTGAATGAGGCAAAAGGGAAAAAAATCCCCTGCATCCCAATTTAACAATTGGTTATTAGTATAATAGAAAAACAATCATGTCTTTCACACAGAAATCTATTTGTTGCCTACTGCATATCTAAGTGGAGTCACATCAAGGCAATAAAAGAGAGTGATTTCTTCGTGATTTGAGGTGAAAGTCTAAACTTTTAATGAAGTACATAGGATTCTTTTGAACAATATTGTCAACTCGGCCTGTCTGAGAATAATTCTCAGATGCCTTTCATGCTTGGATGAGTGGGGTTAGCTCTGAAGGATGGAAAGAATTGTCTGTTTTGGTATTCAGTGAACCTGTAGACACATCATGTCAAGTCAGGATGGTGCCCATATACAAATGCAGATTTGAATTTATGTGATGTTTGATGCAACTGAAGCATACGTTGTGTGGTCACTATGAACCTCTGGCAAATTGTTTAATTTCTCTGAGCTTTTTTCAATTATAAAATGGAAGAGAGAGCAGATGGGTGGTACAGTGGGTAGAGCATTGGGCCTGGAGTCAGGAAGACTCATTTTTGTGAATTCAAATCTAGCCTCAGACACTTACTAGCCATGTGGCCCTGGGCAAATCACTTAACACTGTTTGCCTCAGTTTCCTCATCTGTCAAATGCACAGGAGAAGGAAATGGAAAACCACTTCAGAATCTTTGTCAAGAAAACCCCAAATGGGGTCACAAAGAGTTGTACATGACTAAAACAACTCAACAACAACAAAAAATGGGGATAATAATATGGAATGTTAATAATATTTGCTTGCCTTTCTCATGGTGGTGTTCTGAAGAAGACCTTTCATAAACCCTAAAGGAGTCTATGAACATAGAGACACAGAATCTGAGAATTAGAAGAGACCTCTGAATCTGACATGTAAATGACTGAGGATCCCTTCTATGACACACCCAACAGCTAGCTGGCCATGGGTCTTTGACTGAAAACTTCTGTTGGTGGGGGTACCCTCCCAAGGCATGCAATGCCACTTTTAGATATCACTATTAGGAAGTTTTGCTTTATGTAGTCAAAGTACTTCTGTGATTTGTATTAATTGATTCTCATTCTACCTTCTGGTCTTATTCAGAAAAAGTCTAATCCATCTTTCATGTTTCTTTTTTCAGACACTTAAAGACAGCTTTTATGTGTTCCCTTTAGGTCTTTTCTCTAGGCTGAATATCCTCAGTTTCTTTCATTGCCATACACCAATGACCCCAAGGCCCTTTACCACCTTAATTGTTTTCATATATGATCTGGCTTGTCAATGTCTGACTTAAAATACTGTGCCAGGATGGAATTATATCCCAGATGTGGTTTCATCTGGGGCAGAGCACAGTTGAACTCTCATCTCTGTTGTTATGGACAGTATTCTCAATGCAGTATAAAATTGTAGTAGATTTCCTGGCACTGTTGACCTACATTGAGCTTGCAGTTCACTAAAACCTCCAACTATTTTCCCAATGAACTGCAATCTAGTCATAGTTTGCTTATCTTTCCTCTGTGAAGTATGCTTTTAAATATCTATTTTGAGAGGTAGCATAATACCACGGGTATTTATGTATGTAGATGCAAATCAAAAGTCATGGGATAAATTCTAACATTGGGAATATCAGGAAAACCCTTGTTTAGGAAGTGACTCCTGAGCTTTCTTGAAGGAAGGCAAGAACTCTAACAGGTAGAAGCAGGCATGAGAAAGCCCATTTCAGGTGTAGTAGATAGCCTCTGCAAAGACTCACAGAGAGAGGCCTATGAAATCTTAGCTTTTTTCTTCATTTGACTTGCAGTATCCTTGGGCAAGGAGAGGAAAAAAATAATCCTGATTGTCCATGGAAGCATTCCCAGTCAGTGGAGTCATCTGCTCTAGAGCTCTCAGGCCTAGAAAGGATCAAAAATACAATCAGATAATGTGCTCAGGGTCTCCTTCAGGTACTTTATGGCATAGTAATGTTTCTTGTTGTTCAGTTATTTCAGTCATGTCCAATTTCCTTATGCATCTTTTAGATGATTCTAGTGATCTTGGTTGAATTATGAAGACTGTTGACTAGTCATGTCCAAGGGTACTGCCATATTTGGGAGGCCATCTTGATTCAGTTTGTTGATGACTAGTCCAGGTGATTTCAGGAAGTGAAATTAGCTACATAAGACCCTGCTACTCACTTTCTATGCCTTAAGACATGAACACATTTCTTCCCCCTGCAAATATATTTTTTATTGATGTCTTTTTGTTTTTATCACTGATATCCAGGATTGTTATTTTTCAGTCATGTACCACTTTTCATAACCCCTTTTGGGCTTTTCTTGGCAGGGATACTGGAGTGGTTTACCATTTCCTTGTCCAGCTCATTTTAAGATGAGGCAAAGAGTAGAGTAAACAGGGTTAGGTGATTTGTCCAGAGTCATACATCTTGTAAATATCTGATTTGAACTCAGGCCTTCCTAACTTCATGACTGGTGCATTATAAACTGTACCATGTAGCTGCCTCTGTTCCCAGTATATTTCTCTCCATCTTATAGACCTCTTCTTTGTAAAATACAATAAAAATGATGGAGGAAAATGGTTCAGCAAAAGTCACAAAGGGATAAAAAAAATCCTCAATAGGCAATGTTACACACTAATGGTTCTCCATTCTACAAAGAAATTAGGAGGAGAGGTGAATTCTTAGGTCTCTTTTTTGGGTCCTGTTTGGCCATTACAATTCCATGGCATTAATTTTGAGGACTGGAGTTTGCTATAAAGAAAGGTTGTTGAATTTTGTATTTTGTAATCTTCTACTTGTCCACAAAAATGAAAGTGTTTTCTTTTTTTTAATAACAATAACATAATCCAGGAGGGCATAATAGAAAGAGAATTCACATTCAAAATAATCACAAAATGCATAAAATATCCGGGAATCAATCTACCTAAGCATTCCCCATACCTGTATAGATACAATTCACAAAGTACTCCTTAAAAAAATACAGAACAACTTAAATATTTGGGGAGCTGTTCAGTGCTCAGAGCTAAGCTGTACCAATGTAGTAAAAATGACAATACCACTGAAATTAATTTACAGATTTAGCACCAAGCAATGGACCACCAAAAGGATACTTTACAGGGCTAGACAAAATAATAACACAAGTCATTTGGGAGCAACGCAAGATCTAGAATATTAAGGGAAATGAGGGAAAGAAGTAGAAAAAAGGGGAAATAATACTTTTAGGCCTCAAAATCTGTTATGAAGCACTAATATTAAAAATTACTTAGTACTGGTTACAAAATAGAAAAGTAGATCAGTGGAACAGAGTAGACAAAGTAGAATGTGACATACTGATTAACATTGAAGAGGATCTTAAACTAAGAAACATCAGTGTTAGTAGACTACTGACTTGCTTTTTGAAAAATGAAATACAGGGTGGCTAGGTGGTGAAGTAAATAGAGCACCAGCCCTGAAGTCAGGAGGAGCTGAGTTCAAATCTGGCCTCAGACACTTGACACACTTACTAGCCATGTGACTTTGGGCAAGTCACTTAACCCCAATAGCCCTCCAAAAAGAAAAAAGAAAGAAAGAAAGATGAAATACAAACACAGATAAAGTCTAATAGTAGTTAACATTTATATAGTATTTACTATATGCCAGGCACTGTATGAAGGACTTCTACAACTGTTATCTTATACATGATTACTAATAATTATAGGTAACATTTTTGTAGCACTTACTATGTGTCAGGCAGTGTTCTAAGTGCTTTATAATTATCTCGTTTGATCCTCACAATAACTGTGAGACAGGTGCTATTAGCACCCCCCCCATTTTAAAGATGAGGAAACTGAGGCAAACAGAGGTTAGGTGACTTGCCCACGGTTGCACAGCTAGCAAGTGTTTGAGGTCAGATTTGACTCCAGCTATTCCTGATAACAGGCCCGGTGCTCTGTCCTCTGTACCACCTGTTGCCCCATTCTAAAAGCCTTTAATAATTTTTTGGCCGTCTTTGTAGACTGAATAAGCTCCAAGAATGATGTGTGGAACAATGGGAAAAGTATCATTGTGGTTCTCAATGGAAATAATGTTGGATGAAGTCAAAGTGCTTGAGTTTAACACTTAATTCTACCATTTGTCACCCAGAACAAGTCAATTAGATAAGTGATCCTGGGCCAGTTTTTTCATTTTTTAGCCTAAGTTTCCTCAACTGTAAAATGTAGCTAAGAACACCACCTACAGGATTGTTTCAGGGACCAAATAAGAGAATATTTGTAAAGCACTTTGCAAACCTTAATATCCATCATATTAGCTATTATTGTGATAATTATTGGGCACATATGGTTCTATCGACCCAATTAGAGGACTTGGGTTTAAATCTTGACTTTCCTACTTTCTGTGTGACTTTAGATAATCCACTTAACATATACGCCTCTTATTCTATATTTGTAATAGATGTGGTCTAGAAATCATCTCTCAATTTCTTTCTGGCTCTAAAGCTGGTCTTTACTAGCATTCATGCATGTCTTTCAAGGATTATTTGTCACCTTGTTAAAGCTTATAAAAAGGCCTTTTGTTACCCCATTTCAGGTTGCTGGATGCTTTTCTTCTTTTTTCTTTTTTTGGGGAAAGGCAGGATAACTGGGGTTAAGTGACTTGCCCAAGGTCATAGCTAGTAAATGTTAAGTGTCTGAGGCTGGATTTTGAGCAGGTCCTCCTGACTCCAGGGCCAGTGCTCCGTTCACAGTGCCACCTAGCTGCCCCTGCTGGATACTTTTCACATGATGAAAACATGTTTAGGACTTTTTTCTCAGGTGGCATTATACATCAGGACTATCTTTATTCCTATAGCTCCTATAGCCCCCCAAGATTTCTCCTTTGCTTTAGTTGAGCAGTTTTTTGAAATCTAAACTTTTTTGTCTGTATTAATTTGTTTGTTTACTTTTAGTTCATAGGATTCAGTTCCACAATCCCTTGAGTTTCACATTTCCTCCCCCTTCTTCTCCTCCCCCCATTTCCCCCATTACAGGATGCAATCAAGTATTGGATCTGCAAATACTTTCCCATTGGATATCAGGTTATAAAGAAGAATTGTAACAGATGGAATGAACAATGGGAAAGAGGAAATGGAACCAAACAAGAAAAAGAATGAGAGCAGGTAGTTTGCTTCAATCTGCATTCAAATTCTGTTCTTTCTAGTTCTCTCTGAGTGCAGACATCTCTCTCCATCATTTGGAGATTTTTGTCTTCATCTTTTGGAGTTGTTTTATAATCCAGTCTATCAAAGTTGGTTGTCACACTTACATTGCATCTGTAATTGTGTACAAATTTCTTCTGGTTTGCTCTTCTCACTCAGCATCAGTTCATATAAACTTCTCCAGATAAATATGAAATCTCAACTTCTATATGAAATTTTCTCTAATTATAATTAGAAAGTTTCTTCAGACCCTAACACATCCAAAGAACTGTAACAAATCAATTCATGCCAGTGTGCATTCTCTGATTCTGTAGAAGAAAACAAGCTTTAAAAAAATTGTACTTGATGGAAAAGGGAAGAGTAGAACACAGACACTTGAACCTAAACCCTATTTTCCCCATGTGGTGTGAGCAACATTGTATCCCTTGGTAAATTAAATTCTGTTTATTTAAAAGGTATTCATATTTGATTAGCTCAGGGGAATCTTAAGGCTTAGACTATTGATATTACTTCCTGCTGTGCTTTGACTACAGATCAACTATGAAGATATCTAGCTTCTCCCTGCAGCTTGGCTGCTAGACCACTAAAGGCAACTCAGAGGTAAAAGAGTTTACTCAGCTGAATCAGCACTCTATGTCTTTGATGCCTGTTTTTGTTGAATGTCCTTCTCTTACTATGGCTAAGTAAACCTCCCTTTGCTAATTATTGAATGAGCCATGAATGTCTATTTCCATTTAAATATTGAGCTGAAACTACCAGAGAATGTCCTGAGTCAGACCTAGCCTACAACACTTTTCTCCTTAAATTGTGAAATTTTCCCTAATGGCATTTACTATAAGAATCCCTTTCATGATTTCTCTCTTGCTTGATATTCTTCAATACGCTCTTTTTGAACAGGATAGTAATTTTTTATTTATCTATTTAATATTTATGGTCAGTATATTCTTTATAACTGACTATGTCAGATTTGTCTTTCTCAGCATGCAAATTCAAGGTTTTATGTAAAAGGGAGACTGAATTGTCAAGAAGGGTTGGACATGACTGAAATGACTGAACAATAGCAAAAAAGACATTTTTTGTGAACCCTAAACATAAAAGTATCATTGTATAGTAAATAGAAGTCCAGCTGGTACCAGAGATAGGAAGATCTGGGTTTGAGTATTGCCTCTGACATGTCAAATTGGGTGACCTTGGACAAGATTTTAATTTTTTGTTGTTCAGTCATGACTGAATTCTTTCAGTCTGATTCTTTGTAACCCCACTTAGGGTTTTCTTTGCAAAGATACTGGAGTGCTTTGCTATTTCCTTCTCCAGCTCATTTAACATCTGATGAAACTGATACAAGCAGGATTAAGTGACTTGCCTGAAAGGCTATTCTAGTGATGCATAAGCTGTGGTTGATCCTGGTAGCAGGGACCAAGTACAAGGATAGTTTGGCAGTGAATTAGATGTCTTTTAGGATCATTCTGACTCATCCTCAGAAATTTCAATAAGTGATGATGTTTTTTGATCATAGCAACTTATGAAACTTTTTTCTAAACATTTTTACTTGTGTTGATGAAGGGAATATTCCAAGGATATGCTGTTAAGTGTTTAACAATCGACTCTTCAAGACACACTTCTAAGTTAATATCCAATTATTAATGTTTTCTCTATTACTTTCATAAGTATAAACAATCAATAACAACAACAACAACAAATCAATCTCTGGTTTGTAGTGAAAATTTAACAATAGATCCAGTGTAGCCCTGGAATACTTATTCTCATGAAATCACAAAAATCTGTGGGTTAGGCGTGCTGTCAAGGTATTGGTGTAATTTGGTTATTCTTAATTTGTCCTGGTCCATGATTGCTGATTAGAAACTATACTCTAGAGATCTTAGCCTTTTAATCTCTTGAACCTTTGTCTTGGGCTCCCACTGTCATGACTGTACTATAGATGTGGTGAACATTTATATAGACTTGAAGGTCACCTATCTCTTCACATAGATTGTCTCAATTGGTTGGTGATTACGTTGCCTAGTCTATTATTTCAGGCATACCAGAATCATGCTTGACTTCTTTCTCCCTCAGAGAAAGAGAGCCTTCAAGATTCAGAGACAGTCACCTGCTTCTTATTTTCAATTCCCCCATTCCTATACTTTGCAGATCTGGAACCATGTTGCTTCCTCCATTACAGCGTAATTTTGTCTTTGTATGTCTAGCTCTTGGCACAATGCTTGGTACATAGTAAGGACTTACTAGCTCCTTTTTTCATTGATTCATTCATTTACTGAAAATAACAGAATGGGAATTACCATTTATGTTTGCATTTCAGTTCAATACAAAACCTTTCTGTCGAGAAATATGATTCTGATTCTGCTCATACCACCCAAGAACTGCTATACTCAATTACATTATTTCATGTTTGGGGAGAAGAAAATTACTTTGGAGAAAATAGAAAATGTAACTCCCCCTTCCAATTCTGAAAGGTTTTTTTATTTCAATTCCACTGCATCTTCTGATTTCATTGAAGCCTAAGATGATATTAAAAACTAATCTAATTTTTGTAAGTCAAATTTTGTTTAATATTCTGTTGCCTTCCCCAAACTGTTTATGTCTATGGGTTAGCATACTGATTGAGGTCCAATAATCAGTCATATTTTTATTTCAAAAGTGCAGTTAATGTACTCTTAAAAGCTACAAGAAGGTGAATAGCATGAGACTTCAATATTTAATGATGTAACTGTGGAGAATCACACTGGAGAAAATGAGAAACTGGCTGTATTTTCTCATCTCACAGAAGAGATGGACAGAAGTCATGAAACAAGGACAACAGGTAATAACACACAAGTAGCTTCAGTGATCTGTTGCCATGACAACTTCTGAAATTCTTATTTATCATAGTTTTCCTCTTGACCATACAGTGATTCAAATGTAGATTTCTTAAAACGACAAACTTGGCTTTTTCTTCTTCAAATTCATCATTGTTAAACAAGTATTATTATCCATTATACAGGTGCTATATAAGGAACTTACATTTTCAAGACCTATTTTTGTGTCTTCTTAGTCATTATTGCTATGGCTTTGGAGTATGGACGTTCTTACACCTATAAATCTCCTTTTATTTGACCCCTAAAGAAAAGTATATTATTTACTAATCTCTGACTCTATTAGCCAAAACTTTAGACTTCTCTGTCCAGAAGGGTCAAAGTGCTGTTTAATATTGGTTAAGCTGCTTTTCACCATCTTCAGAAACAGTATAGGCAACTGCATTCTCTTCTCTGAGTTACATATAGGTCAAGACTATTTTGTTGTATACAGCATGATTTTAAAACTTGTTTTAATGGATTCTCTGTTTAACTCTTATGCTAATCCACTTAATCAATCAAAAACAGCTTCCAAAAAGTCAATGCCAGGAAAAATTGATTTAGGAAGGAACAGAGGTAAAATTACTGGTTTATCTGTGGCACAAATCAAAACCAGTAGCTCTTCCTTCCCCAGCCCCCTACTTCCTCTTCTCCCATTAAATTCATAATCCAAACATAAGGAAAGTACTAATTTGTGTAGAGGTGTAGGAATTCAGAAGGTCACCATTGTTACCTTGCATCTCCATACATGCTAAGTAAATTTCTAGGTTAAGCAGTATGACCCTGGTGCTCATTGTTAGGAGAAAAATAAGAACTGTGATGAAGGTCAGAAGGAGCTATTTGACTAGAATGATTCTTGTGGTGCTAATTGGATACAGTTTGGGGTCTAATTCACAGAAGAGTAGGAAAAGCCCAGTGTTCCATGGGGAGAGTACCAAGAACTTGCAGTACACTAGAAAAGCAGCAGAGGACAGTGCCATCCCAGTAGAAGAGTAGCTTTTGCAGTTGAGCGCAAGTCTAGTTGGGATTGAAGTCATGGGAATATGAGTCCTTTGGGCTGTGTCTTCCTTCTCCCACCTTTGGCAAAGGCATTTTTTTTACAAGCATACATTTTGGGTAAGAGGAGAATTCTTCCTTGTTAATTATCCTGCAATTTTGTTTTATTAAATGCCTTTTACTGATAACTTCATGTTTCAAATATGGTTTGATCTGCATGAGAATAAACTAAATGGAGGCTCAAGTCAGATTTTGAATAGATGTTGCCTTTAAGGTTACCTTGAATCTTGGAATAACTTTCAATGCATCACATTGAGGAGGGTGTCATAGTAATGCCATGTCTGAGACAACTGGTATGATTGAAAGCAGTGGGTTTTTTGTCAGGGTTCAAATACAATATCTGATGCTCTATATGATAGAAGTTGTTTCATCTCTGGCTTTCAGTTTTCCCATCTATAAAATGAAGGGTTAGACCAAATATTTTCTAAGGTACACTATAACTTCATGTCTATGAATATATTAAAATGGTTAGGTAATTAATGTCTAGCCAAAGGCTTCTTTTTCCAGAGGCCAGTTTTGACTTTAAGAAAGGTCTACCACTGTTGGCCTCTTCATTAGTAATATTGGAAGGGCTTGTCTGTTCCACAGTTGGTCATCATCATCATCATCATCACCATCATCATCATCATCATCATCATCATAATCTGTATATAGCATTTTAAAGCTTGCAAATCACTTTAGACATGTTAACTTTGCCAGAGAGAATGCCCAGGAAAATGAGTTTAAAAAAACCCCAAATATCAAATATTGATTTGCAGTGCTTCTCAATTATGAAATAGCATTTAGATTATACTCCAATTTCCCATTCTTAGGAACGCTTTCAAGTTAATTTTGTTATTTTGTATTTGAGGAAAATACATTGAATTTCTTACTGATACCTCAAATATTTGTGGGTATTTAGTTGTTTCTGACTCTTTGTGACACTATGGGCTTTTCTTGGCAAAGATCCTGGAGTGCTTTGTCATTTTTCTCCAGTTTTAGGCAGGGATTAGATGATTTGCCCAGCTTCATATGGCTAGTAAGTGTCTGAGGTCAGATTTGAACTCTGGTCTTTCTGACTCCAGGCACAGTGCTCCATACACCATGCCACCTAGCTACCCCTACCTCAAACATAACATTTGCCAAATTGAGCTCATCATCTTGCCTTCAAAGCCTTCTCTTTCCTTCTTGACCATACAATCTCTGCCAGTGGACCATACACATGTTTTCTTATTCAGCAAGTTTGAGCATGAGTGTTCTTTCTTGACTTCTTCCTGTCTCTGTCCATGTAATCCCATAAATCAAAGCATCTTGTTGGGTTTGCTTTCAAAATCTTTCTCAGATTAATCTTCTTTACATTCTCAGAATATTAATTTGGGTTCTTATTATGGATTGCTTAGATCAGTACATAGACTTCAACTGAAAAATTGAGGAGATGATTGAGCAAATAAGAATTAGGAAGTATCTGAGATATGATAAGCAAGGAGAGAATTTTTAAAAAGGTAGGATAAAAATGGCAGGAAATTGTGTTTCTGTGTAAGATCTTGATAAGACCTTCTTGTAAGTCTTAGATAATAGTTGAATGTCCCTTCCATTTGTATTAAATTATTTTTGGTATTAATCACCTAATTTTGTATCAGGTACTACTGGATAAGCAATCAAGTAGTCTCATATGTAAGAAACGTCAAGGAATGCCTAACAAAACTTATTTTACTTAAGGGTTTTTATGAGGAGCTCCCAGCACAGAAAATGGCCAGTTTGCTGCAGTAGCTAATAGCAAAAATTAGCCAAATAACTAGCAACAAGAACAATAGAGAACTGAAGATTTTTAGTAATAGTGAGTATAAAGTCCAAGAGGAACTTTGCAGTGACTGGTAAAGAATCTGCTATGTTTGTGTTTCTATTGATGATAAAGAATAACTGTTTGCACAAAAATGCAGGTTGCTTACAGTACTTGAAAAGAGTTTTGGGGGGTCATGAAGAATGATTCTCTACACTACATTAGTCCAGGATTTTCTCCAGGAGAGAGAATGAAAGGGAATCTTTTTTGAAAGAATGGAAGAGGTGCCCCAAAAAAAAGGAAAAAAAGAGAAAATGTAATTTGAAAGTAGTGAGTCCTATCTTACCCTGTGTCATGAGTTTGGAGAATTGATAAAGGTTAGAAAAAGACCTGAAGTTAGAGTCCAATCAATTCACTTGATTTAAAATTCTAAATCCATCATTTATTATCTGTTAAATCTTGGGTAAGGCACAACACAAACTGTTGTATTACATGTAAAAGAGGGGAATTGGCCAGCTATGTGGTGCAGTGGATAGAATACCAGGCCTGGAATCAGAAAGACTCATTTTCATGAGCTCAAATCTGGTCTCAAACACTTACTAGTTGAGTGACTCTGGGCAAATAATTTTACCCTGTTTGCCTCAGTTTCCTCATGCGTAAAATAAGCTGGAGAAGGAAATGGCAAATGGTAAACTGCTCCAGTTTCTTTGCTAAGAAAATCCCAAAAGGTGTCATGAAGAGTTGGACAGGACTGAAGATGACTAAACAACAAAGAATTACATGACTTCCTAAGTCCCTTCCAACTCTGCATCATATACATTTATATAAATCATATGTATATTTTACTAGCTTAGCTCCCTGACATTTCATGTGTTTTTAGTTATTTTGAATCAATTTTCTCTCATTTCTTTTTTTCTCTTTATTATTTATTTATCTATCTTACAATTTATTATCTTTCTATTGCTTCTATCCCAACTAAATAAGAGTCTAAAAAAACTAAACCCTTCTAACTAATATGTGTAGTTTGGTAAAACAAATTCCCACATTGATCATGTCCAAAAATATATGTCTCATTCTGCATTTCAAGTCCATCACCTCTCTGGCAGTATAAGGGAGGTGTGATTGATCTTCAGTTCTCTGGGCTTAGAGTTTATTATGGCATTAATCAGAGTTCTAAAGTCTTTCAAAGTCCTCCCCCAATATACTTGTATACTTATTCTTCTAGTTCTCAATTGACTGTATCAGTTCATTGTGATCTTCTGAGTTTCCTCTCAAATTGTTCATTTTGTCATTTTTAAAAATGTCACAATAATATTCATTAAATTTGTGTGCCATAATTTGTTTAGCCATTTCCTACTAGGTGAGTTTCCTAGTTTTTGGCTACCAGGAGAAAGGCTACTAGAAATATTTTTGTACTATAGGTTATTTTCCCCTTTCTTTGGTCTTAATGAGAATACATGGCTTGTAGCTGAATAGATAAGTAAAAAAGTAAGCACAGTTTAGTAATTTTGGAAGCATAGTTCCAAATTGCTTTCCAGAATGGCTGGACCATTCATAACTTTACCAACAGAGTGTTAATATGCTTGTTTTCCTATAGCCCCTCCAACACTTGTCATGGTACTTTTTATTTAACTTTGCTAATCTGATGGATTTCAGATAGTATCTCAGACTTGCTTCAATCTAATTACAGTACAGTTATTTGGAACATTTTTATATGCTTATTGATGCTTTGAATTTCTTTCTTTGAAAACTTTTTTT
>CM053601.1:100724658-100740709 GCA_028646575.1 Pseudocheirus occidentalis | reverse complement strand
GCAGTGAATAGAGCACCGGCCCTGGAGTCAGGAGTACCTGAGTTCAAATCCGGCCTCAGACACGTAATACAAAAAACTAGCCGTGTGACCTTGGGCAAGTCACTTAACCCCAACTGCCCTCCAAAAAAAAAATCTTGTTGATCAGTTGATAAAAGGAAGGCCTGAGTTAGACTCTTCATGTCATCATATTGTTGAAGGTCCTTCCATCTTGACTTCCAAAATGTAACTCTATGGATTTTCATTCATATTAGGAATATCAAGTAGTTGGGTTTTAAGAATACTATTTGGAAGTTCATTTAGTCATGAAATTTTTGTGGCAACAGACAAATGAATTGTGCATTAAATGCAAAGTATCCTTTGTGAAATTATCTTTTTAGATGGGGTGAAGAAGAAGGCTTATTGGGGAGATTAAATGTTATAAGGAGGCAAGAACACTACACTTGTGAGATTTACTCACTACTATTTATGTTCTAAATTGCTGAATTAAACATTTGAGACTTCTTGAAACTTGTGAAACTTCAAATTTATATAATGTTTACTTGGAAGCTAATGGGAAAAAAAGTTATGCAATTGAATGATCTTTGCAGGTTAATGAGATTTCCAGAAAGAAACCTAGAATGAGCCTTTTCAAGAGAGAAATTATTTAGCATAATGCCATTTCTTTTCCCCCCCCCACAAACCAAATTAATTTCTGGAAGCAAAATTGAAAGCAATTTTTCCAAGCTGAATTCTGTTTTTTTCCAAACTAAATTACCCTCCTTCCAAAACCAAGGAACCACTCCCTTTTTCCTTGTCCCCCTTCCTTCCCTCTCTTCCTCTCTACTGTCTTTTCCTTTTTTCTTTCCCTCTTCTTCCTCTCTCCTTTCCCTTTCTTGCTCTCCTTTTCTTTCTTCCTCTCCCTCCTTTCCTCTCTCCCTCTTTTCCTCTTCATACCTTTTTTTCTCTATCCCTTCCTTCCTATTTCCCTCTTTCCTTTCCTACGTCACCTTCCTTCCCCATTCTCTTTTGTGGGTGAGATGGGAAACTGAGAGCAATGCCACAGAACTAAGAGAGTTTGAGTTTCTACTTACATCCCAAAGCAGGCAGAAGGTCCTCACTGTCAGTAATTAGGATTCATACTGGGAAAGAAATTATATATTAACACACTGTGTGCTCTTCCATTGGGGGACTCATTTATTTACAGTGACATGCCTCTGGATGTCGATATAATTCAGAGAGACTGAAAAGATTGAGACTACATGCATCTCCCCACAATTAATCACAAGACTAAGCAAACAAAATTCCATCCATGGATTTTTGTATTCAAGAGCTCTGGAAGGAGAAATGGGTTTTCCAGAATAGTCAAAGCAATTTGATACTTCCTTGCCAGGTTAAATGTATTGAATTTACCATTATAAACAATACAATATTTGACCTCTTTTCATTTTCATTTAAAAAATTAGATCAACAAGAAAATAAATAATTTTTATTTCTATTTCCTTCTTATTGGGTTTGCAACTTTAGAATAAGGGTGAATTCCACTTGATTTATTTGCAAGTTTATTGCTAATAAGCAATATAAGAGATAGGACCAACCAAAATGTTAACAAGAAACAGGAAATAATGCTAAAGATTTACTGGCATTTGATCAGTATTTGAAAATAATTTGTATACCAGTTCATCTTCCCTTCTTCGTATGTATATGTATATGTATGTGTGTATATGTATATAAATATAAACATATGTTTATATATGCATGTGTTTAATAATTCTTAGCTGTGTGGGAGAACCAGGAACTATTTTGCTTCCAACATTATAATTATGCTAAAATAGAAGCTTATGATATACTAATACCATTATGTATAAGGCTAATTACCTTACAAATACCATATTGCATTTTCAGGGCAGCATTAGAGTGTGGGAGTCTCTCTACTTTATCCTCAAAAGATGCTTGCATGGGAATCCTCAAAAGATGCTAGCATGGGAAATAGGACTTAAAGCCCTTTTTGTGAGCCTACATAGCAGCACAGTTTCAAATGACATGATGTGAAGCATGGACTGCATTCATACATGAAAATGAAATCCGACTGCATTCTACTAATGGAAGGCAAAAGTCAATTGTCATTTGGGTCACCGTGTGATGGTAGAAAATCATTTTAATGAAGCTAACTCTGTTCAAAACTGTTTGGATTTCAAGATATAAGAGGATGTGAGTACCAAAACAGGATTTGACTGGAGGCAAATGCTATCAGCCGAACAACTCAAGTGTACAGTAAAGTCTCCCACAAGCAAAAAAGTTGAACAAACTTGAATCAACAGAATAGATGGTTTTAAGCATTACAATCTCTACTTTAGGAGCAGCGTCCAGCTGTCTGCACTGTGAACTTTGGGACAAATTTATACAGTTTGCAGTTTTTTAAAGCATACAAAAAAATCTCCTTTTGGGTAATTGAAATTGATCTTAAATAATGAAGAATGTACCTAAAGGTACCCTATAATATATTTTTTAGAGAAAAAAATTAATGTGGATTATTCATTTCATTGACCAAATTAGCTATCTCTACTCTCTCTCTTCCACCAATCAAGTGTATCTCTTCTTCCCCTTCTCCCCCAACTATTCCAAAATTGCCAACCAGCCTTCTAAGAAATGAAAGCCTCAGCAAGACTTCCAGTTAGAGACCTAGGTTTTTTAAAGGTATTCTTTATGGAAGATTAAATGGTAATAGGGACTCCTATGTTCCTACATTTACAACCATTTTCAAAAGACAGCAAATTTGGCCAGAGAAAGTCTGGGGTTTAGTGCAATCTGCATTTATTCAAGGCCTTGCTGTATGCCCCTGGGCAATCAGACAGGCCTGCAAATGTGTGCCCTGAGTGTCATGTCATTGAATAGGTTGCTGCTATCAGTCTCCTCTCACCTAGGAGTGCTATGGGGGAAGATTACTTCTCCAGGGAAATCAAGTCAAGTTGATTCAAATTTCTTTTGCAAGACACTGAGGCAAGAGATGATGGCAGTTGGGGATGTAAAGGCCCTTTATAATTTTTAATTCAGCACAAGGGGTGAACCAAATCAGTTGTAGTGAGATTAACTAAAGGATGAAAAGAAAAAAAAAGATAAGCCTATAACTATTCCCTCCAAATGCAAAATGCTATGATTCTTTGTGTCTGTGCCAGTATTCTGAAAGACTTCCTTATAGGAAAGGTGCATGAATATTTGTATTTCTTCATGAGTACATAGGAATTTTATTCAAAATGTCAAACCCTAGTCATATGCAAAAGAGCTAATAATTTATGGCAAGCAGCCTTGCTAGGTACTACTCCCATGTAGTCTTTGGTCCCAAATACCCAGGTGTTCGATGTCATGTAAACCAAACACTTTATAACTGAATTTTCAGTCAGTGCTATTACTGACTCTTCTTAAAAATAGGGAACTGAAAATTAAACTATTCTTTGATTATTTAGGGGAAATTTTAGTTCAAAGACAATTACATAAACACACATTTATGCAATGTATACTGAGCTCTTGAAATTCCCCAGGCATATGGGTTTGTCCCTGATTCAAGAAGGGTTTGCGGCCAACTTCTGCCTGTAGGTATTTCTGTCAAACTCCTGTGCCCTGGGAATTTGGCTCACTGAGCTATAAGAAAACATGGGGATGAGAGCTATTAATGAGCTTTTTTCCCAGAAGCACATGCTTCATTTATGCAAATTCCAAGAGTATCATTAGGATCTTCTGAGCTTGGCAGTACTGTGCTTGGGTGGGTTGTGTCAATCAATCAACACACACTTATTGGGTGCTTACTATGTACCAGGCACTGCACTCCAAGGACTCACACTTAGGCTTTTTTTTTGAAAATATGAGAACATGTTATTTATGAAAATATGAGAGTATGCTAATTAGACATACAGAATTTAACTATATGCTAAGTACTTGGTAGATATATTAGTTCAAAGGCAAATACAATTATTGGTCATCATAAACATGATATTAATTTAACCAATCAGTTAAGCTTCTACAATGTGCCAGACATTGTGCTTGGCACCTGGGATACAACTAAAAAGAATTAAACAGCCTCTACTCAATTTCTCCAAGGCACTGCTTTAATAAATCCTAAAAGTAACTCATCCTATCATGCAAAAAACCCACTAAAAATGTACCTAAAAATGAACTGGCCTAGGGTATAAAAGAGGGAGTCAGTGCTGGTATACAACAAAAAGGAGGCATAGAAGTGAGATAAAATTACCTCTACACAGGTAAAAAAGGCTTACGTTGGGTTCTAGGGCTGATTGGATATATTGAATCTACTGATTAGAGAGAGTATTTGAATTTTCAAGCTTGTCAGAAAGATTTAAATGAGAGAGGAGGGGGAAGGACACAGTTCCCCCACTATCCCCACCTTGGCTCTCTGGTTTTATTGTCTTTTTTATAAACTACAACACTTCATTACATATATTCATTATTGACCTTTCTGTTTTCCTATAAGGGAAATTTTATATGTGTGTGTACGTTTGTACACACATACATATGTGTGTGTATATGGATACATATATACACTCTTTATTCTCTCTGCTTGTGCTTCTCTAATCATTCTTCCAAACATTTGTTGCTTTTTCTGCAAAAGAAAACTAGCTGACCGAATGAAACATCATTTTAGAATATAATGTGGGAGACAGAGAGGGAAACCCTTTGGGAACTACATTCTTCCAGACTCTGGCCTGACCTAATAAATTTTGCTGACCCTGATTTTGTCTAAACCTTCTTGGATCATGGGTAGTTTTGTGCTGAACTGCCAACCAGTAGTTTGCCTCCATACTAGGAGGCATCCTATCAGAAGCATTTTACTCTTTTTACTTTTAAAGGGTACTTGATAGTCACATTTGGGTTGAGAAATAGCACGCACCCCTCTTCTCCCCCCCTCAACCCCGCAAGAGAGGATACTAGTGAGTTTCTTAGAGAAGTT
This sequence comes from Pseudocheirus occidentalis, assembly GCA_028646575.1. Taxonomy (NCBI): domain Eukaryota; kingdom Metazoa; phylum Chordata; class Mammalia; order Diprotodontia; family Pseudocheiridae; genus Pseudocheirus; species Pseudocheirus occidentalis. Next base: position 100,735,770 of record CM053601.1, on the reverse strand, counting down.
CTGTCATGATGTTTTCTTGTCTGCTTCTTTGGTCATGGCATCTTAGGATTTCAGAACTAGAAGGGACTTAGAAGCCATTTAGCAGATTCCATTCATTTTACAGATGAAGAAACTAAAATTCTAAGACGTCGGGTGTCTTCCAAGGCTATATATAGGAAATAAGCAGCAGAAGTTAGATTCACAGACTCTCACAAAGGAGAAAAAGTCCAGAATAAAGCAATCAATCGGTTTCAACCCATACCTGACAGGAACCCTCCATACAACTTGACCAGTAAGTGATCATCTGGCCTTTGTTTGAAAACATCCAGGGGAAGAAAACCACTAGCACTCCAGACAGTTCATTTTCACTTTTGGATAGTTCTTAGGAAGTTTTCTTATGTCAAGAACAAATTTGTTTTCTTGTAGCTTTCACCCATCTCTTTTATATCACAGTCCATCAAATAGAAGATAACTACCAATCCCTAATTTCCCTCTTCTCCCCTCCTTTCCCCTCCCCTTTCCTTTCTTCCATCTAAACATCCCTAGTTTGTTTAATCAATTTTCCTGTGGCATGAACTTGATGCCATTCACCATTCCACTTGTCTTCCTTTAGATAGTCTCCAGATTACTGATGTTCTCAAAGTGTAAGAATTTATATTCACCTCACTTCAATTTCACCTTATAAGATTCAACCTAAAATTCTATCCTATTGAGAGATTTTTGTACCCTTACACTGTGATCTAATGTATGAGTGATCTCAGTCTTCTAACTTTGTGTTATCTACACATTTAAGAAGTATCCCATTTATGTCTTCATATGAGTCTTTTTTTTCTTTTTTCTTTTCAGAGGGCAGTTGGGGTTAAGTGACTTGGCCAAGGTCACACAGCTAGTTTTTGTGTTAAGTGTCTGAGGTCGGATTTGAACTCAGGTCCTCCTGACTCCAGGGCCAGTGCTCTATTCACTGCGCCACCTAGCCACCCCCCATATGAGTCTTTGATAAACATGATAAAGCAGCAGAAACAAAACAGAGAGAGATGCCTATGGAAATCCAGTAGAGGGTACCTTATAAGGCTACTTTGAGTCATTAATCACTATGCTTTTTGGTTTGGTCATTCAACTAGTTGCAAATTCACCATATTGCATCATTTTCTAGACCAGGGGTGTAAAACAAATAGAAACAGGCCCCACTTATCACATATAAGGATTCCTGTGGGCCACATATTAATATAAAATATGCTTTGTTTTGTTTTATTTTATTTTTATCTTTTTAAAATAGTGTCCAATTACATTTTATTCTTTTGGGCTTCAGTTGCAATTAGGAACGTTGTGGGCCATGTGTGGGTCATGGACTGTGTGTAGCCCACATCTCTCCATTTTAAAATGTAAGAATAACACAAAAGACTTTCTCAAAATGCTTTGATGAAATTAGGTCAAGTATCTACAAGCATTTATGTGATCTAACAATCTAAGAATTGAGGAAAAAGAAGTCACTTGCTAAGTCTTGTTGATGCTAACTCAACTTCCTTTGCACCTGCCATCTTCACTCAACAGTTACTACTATAGTTTAGGCCTGATCACATACATCATCAGAGAAACATCATTGGTGCCTTCCACTCTACCAGAATGACAGCTCCTTGAGGACAGGAATTATTTTATTTTTTTCTTTGTTTCTCCAACACCTAGCACAGGATAATATGTATAGTGCCTTGTATAATGTAGTCAGATTAGTGACTTTAAAAGGGGAATCAGATTATAAATTGCTCTTTAAGTTTTCTAATAATTTTTGTTGTCATTTTGGTCATGTCCAACTCTTCAGACACCATTTGGGGCTTTCTTGGTGAAGATACTAGAGTGACTTGCCATTTCCTTCTCCAGCTCATTTTACAGATGAGGAAACTGAGGCAAATAGGGCTAAATGACTTACCCAGGGTCACATATCCAATAAGTATCTGAGCCTGGATTTGAACTTAGGTCTTCCTGACTCCAAGCCTTACACTCTCTCCACTGTGCCACCTGTGTCTTTTCATAATATATTCAAGAATTTTGCCAGCAGCCAAAATCAGACTGAAAGGCCTATAGCCGGCATACTTAATTCTCTTTAGTTTTTTTGTGAGTATGTTGGGGTAAGGGTTGAGAGAACAATGTTTGCTCTTTTCTGGTCCTTTAGAACCTTTCCCAATCTCTACATTTCCTCAAAGACCATGGAGGAAATGTTCCAGCAATCAAACCTGCCAGTTACTTCTTTCAGAACCTCAAGATGACTTTCATCTAGGCCTGGGGAATTGAATTCATCAAGGACATTCAGGTTCTGCCTTATCTTCTTATTTATCTTGCCTTTCAACGCCCTTTAGCGATATTTAGATTTTCTTTTTATTAGCACAAATGTCATTCTTTGTAGCAGGAAAAAAAAAAAACCTTCCAGAAAAGGAGATAAGTAGTTTGGCTTTCTCTCAGTATCAGTTATCACCCGATCCACATCAAGAGGCATTTTCCCACTCATTTTTCCTTTCCCATTTCTATTAGAAGTTAACCGCCCCTTTTTAGTCTTTAGCTTTTCTCACTAGCCTCAGCTTAGTCTTAGCTTTAAGCACTTCTGACATTGCCATGATTTTGTACTCATCTTCTAACACTTATCTTTACTTCTGTCTTCTTTACTTTTCTTTTTAAAGCTTATTTTAGTTGACATATTCTCTCTGCATCCCTATAATTCTATTTAGATAACTCATCCTTTTCCTCCTCACCTGAAATGCTGACTTTTGAAATTTCCTTCTTGAGAAGTTCCCTTCCCTTCTGAGCTGATTTTCCTTGTAGGATTTTAGGTCATAGTATCCTACCTATATTTTTTCTCAGTGACATGAACTCTGCCTTTCTAAAACCTAGTGTATATGCTAAATGACAGTTTTCTCTTCTTTCAGAGTTTAAGGACAGATCCTTTCTAATCCCCTTTCTAATCAGTTCTTCCTTTTTTTGGTGTAAATCAAAGTTAATTGGCCACAGCAGAAGTACACAATCAAACACTTAATTAAGAAAACCCAACAAAACTTCCAAATTTCCTTTATGGTTTTCCTTCCTTCTTCAACTTAAATCCTTCTTATGTTCAGTCTCCTACTGAGGATTGAAAAAGGATGACTCAAACACTCAGTCCTCTGCCTCAATATCTACTGCTCTTTTGAGTGTTTAGGAGGACTGGCCCCTCTGGTGCAAAGGCTTGCCAACCCCTTTTCAAGACTACTTATTCACCTTTGGTGTCCACCCTATTCACCCAACTCTCACCAAGAAGCTCCAAGAAGCTGTAGCATGCATGGTGGCCACATCCCAGTAAACCATCTGGGCAGGTGGGCTAAGCCAGGTTGAGGGTAACTGATAGGCCTCAAAACTGTTGATGAGTTAGGGGGATCCCTACCCCAAGCATGTGAAGCATGTGAAAAATGGGCAAATGAGAACAATTTGTTCCAATGGCCATGAAGGTGACTGAAGCAGGCACTGTGGAGAGCTTAGAATTTGGGTAGGTATGGAAGATGCCAAGTTATTCATTGCATCCCAGACTACTGCCAGTTGTTTTGATTTTTGTCTTGCACTTCAGCCACTCTGGATGAGAGAGTAAGGCTGACATCTTTGTGCAGCTGTGCCCCACTTAAATCCAAGCCACACACAAGTCAAGACATCATTTGTGATGTCATTGGTTATCTTTGAAAATGAAGGATGAATAACAACAAAATACTGAACTGGTACCAATTAAAGAGATGCGCTCCTCAGAGTCTTGATTATAGCTTCATTATGTTCCAGGGAAGCAAAAATGAGCAATTTGGGACTTTCTAAGACAAAGGAAAACCCAAATAAGTTAGTGCAGTGGGCATCATAGAGTCACTTGTCACTCTTTACTATCTTTTCTTTGGCTCCTTTCAACCATCTTTTCAGCCATATATTTCAGATATATAAGATGAAAGTTAGCATGGTATATTAAAAAAAATTAAATGCAAATATCTTGACTCTGACTCTTACTTGTTCTCTGACCTTGGGCAAGTAGGTCACTCAATCTCTCCTTGTCCCCCAAAGAGCAGTGCTAATACTTATACCAGCTACTTTATGGGATTGTTGTGAACAAAGAACTTTGTAAATTTAAAGTATTGTCCAAATGTGAGTTATTCTGGGTCAATGAGAATGGATTTATAGGTGAAAATGTAGAAAAGGAAGAACAAAAGCTAGCCAGGACGACAGGACAATTATCTGAAAATCATCTGAGACTATTATGATGTGAATGTGGAGATATGCAAATAAAAGTCGACACTATTTGTATGTGTTCCTCACACATTTTCTTTGTGGAGATGCTTAGGTTCTAGTCAAAGGTGAGAATTACAGGAAGAATTCTTAGCAATGAGTCATCCCACCCAACCTTTCCTCTATTCTCTTTCTTCATCCTTCTATTTCTCCACTCTCTGTAGACACACTGTGGTGTGTTTCTCCCCACCTTCCCCATTACCAAGTAACCGTCCAGGGGGCAAGTTATGCAAATAATTATTAAGAGTAAAAAGTAATCAGAAGAAATAAAAGGAATCTGGAGAAAACCCAAATAGACTTATTGCACCCCTTTTGCTCCTCATTTTAGTGCTTCTTTCTATTGCTTTCTGCCACTTTCTCCTGCATATTGCTTGTTCATGCTGAGCTATTTACTGTCTCTCCCATCAGACTTGAGAGTGCCTTAAGAACAGGCATTGTTTTTGCCTTCTTTGTATCTCCAGCAATGAGCACAATGCCTGGCACATAAGGGAACTTAATAAATGCTTCTTGACTTGGCTTACTCCTTCAGAAGATAGATTATTTCTCACTTTTCATCTAATTTGCTATCAAATAGTCTCAGTCTCACTATTTATTATAGTGTTTTCTTTTTTATGTTGTTTACTACATAGTCTAATTTGTTTATCTTTAGATTTTTCAACATTTAGAAACTGCAAATAGTGCAGATTAAGCGTTAATTCTGGATAATTTAAAATAGCTATTGAATCACAACTTTTGAAGTACAGTCCCTAATGTAGGTACAGTTTTTATTCCAACAATTTACAAGTCAGTTGCTTGAAACTCAGAATTGAATTTCTTGTAGAAATAATCTAATAGAGGATGGTTAGATTTCTAGTTACCCCGTAGAAGCTCCAGCTATTTTAAGAGTTATCTGATATCTTTCATTAGTTTTGCAAAGATACGAGGGCCAACAACCATCGGGGGGCACCAAGTTACATAGGAATGGTACTATAAATAGGACCGTGCAGAAAATGTTGCTAAGAGAATTAGCAGATTGGGATGAAAGGGTTAGGTGCAGTGAGACAAGTGCTTGGTCAGATTCACTGATTATCCAATTTATATCTCAGGTAATCAGCCAAATGATGTCACCCTAGGATTTATTTTTATAGCATTAATGATGTTAGTGCAAAACTACAGTGTTTGGGGCAATATTATACCAAACATGCATTTTCCTCATTGTTTGGGAGGAGAAAAAAGCGAGGTGATGGATTTTTCCTTCTTTCCCACTGCCCTGATTGGAAGAAATGATTCCTTTTCTCTCTCTCTTTATTGTCACAGGGAGGGTGGGGCGAGATGTCTCTTACCATTTGCTGCCTCACCAGAAGGATAGCAAGTGAAGAGTCCCCAGGTATAGTGTCATCCTTGAGCAAAGGAAATTTCTAAGTTTAGTGTGTGTGTGTGTGTGTGTATGTGTGTGTGTGCCTGTAGTTTTGCATTTCTTTAACAGTTTTCTTTAATAAGATGTAGCCATTATATTTTAGAGTTGCTTTGACTATAAATTAGATTGTAAGCTGCTTGAGGGTGGAGTCGGCCTTTTAACATCCTTTAAAAAAAACTTGCATCTGTATCCTAGTGCTTAATACGTACTTTAATACGTATTAAATACATATTAAATACGTAATACATACTTTAATACGTGTTTATTGACTCCAGGATATATTAAATAATTTAAAGGAATTTCTTTATCCATGAACCTATCTCTGCTGGGTAAAAGGAGTAGGGATAATGCAAATTAAAGAAGTATTTTTATATGTAATGTGACTTATTGCCTCTGTACTAGTTAGTTGAGTTTGCCTTATTTGTAATTTTCTGGGTTATTTGTATTGAATATTAGGCAACTGCATCATTAGCATCACATTCATAAGTTGTTTTATGCAGTTAAAGCCAATGGGCCCTTCCCTTAATGGAAAGATCCTCCTTGAAATACAAGGCTGATCCACTTTCTTTCCTTCCCTCCCTCCCTCTTCTTGCCTTACATATCTGTGCATACTACAATATGCTGTACATTCCACATGTGCTCTCTCCCCTTTTTCTGATAGAGTTTCTGGCTATAGAAGGTATCTAAGTCATGATTTAGGAAGGGGATCTTTAACTAGAGGACCTGAATATTAAAAAATATTTTCATTGTTTTGCTTTAAAAGCTAGTAAGTTGGGGTGGCTAGGTGGCACAGTGAATAGAGCACCGGCCCTGGAGTCAGGAGTACCTGAGTTCAAATCTGGCCTCAGACACTTAACACGAAAAACTAGCCGTGTGACCTTGGGCAAGTTGCTTAACCCCAACCTGCCCTCCAAAAAGAAAAAAAAAGCTAGTAAGTTGATTAATAAATGCCTTTTATTTGTAAAATGTCTCAGTCACTCAAAATTGATTTACCTATATTAAAAGAGTGCCTTGGACATAGTTGGTAGTTACGAAATGTTTGTTGAATGAATTTGAATTCATTCAGAAGATGTTATGATAAAAATTCAATTGGCACTGTCCACATTTCATAGGTATCTGAGGGGAACTAATTTTTCCATGGTCATGTAAAAATGGTGGCACAGATAGAAACACCACAGTTCCTTTGTGCCAGTTGAAAGTTGCCCTTTCTCATTACAAAACCATGATGTTTCTTCAATATTTATCCCTGAATTACAATCCAATTCAAATTATTCTATTATGATCACTATTAGTAGTGATATAGAACTAGATAGGAAATCAGTAAAATCCAAGTTAAATCTTTATAAGTACAATTGCTTAAAATTGTTTAAAAGCACACCATTTGCAGGGAATTTGGAATGTAGATAGACCCTGGGATAATAGGATGCGTAGATATGTTAGAACAAAATGATGCAGCAAATTAAAAAGTGAAATAATTTGAGCAAAGTGATGATGTTATTTTCATTACTATTTTTGAATTCATGTATAGAATTCTCAACATTTCCTTCAGTAGAATCACTTGACTTAGGATATCTTAATATCTTTAAACACATTTTTATAGCTTGGGGGAAAGTCAATTCTAGTTCTAGGTAAGAAGAGTAGTTTTTAGATTCTTTGGCATGTTATAAAGAATTCTAAGTAATAGAGGACCAAATGCAATTGATGTCATAAGGAGTGGGGGGGTTCCCTTAATGGAAGATTTCATTGCTATGTCAGTGACATAAAGGAAGGCAAAGCAGCAGAGAGATGACACAGTCAACAGGACTGTGCTGTTTGCACAACCTTTATTAAATGGAGCTGTTGGTGACCACCTGTGGTTCCTAGTGGGCGCTCCCCCTGAGCATACATTTGATCTTCCAGTTAATTAGGTGCACCTTGGCTGGAAGCCCATAGATCAAGCATACATATTTCAAAGCTTAAACTGTGTTCCTCCCAAGATGAAAGCAGGACATTTCAAAGTGCAGCATAAATCCAAATGTCTTCTTGGAGAATGAATGACTTCAACAACATTAATTTATTGACAAAATTTTTAAATGATAAGGAAATGTTGCACTTCTGCTTTTATTTCTAATTTGTATTTTTTATGATGAGTTTTTTATTGGAATAAATTGGCAGTGATCTTTTTTGAGCATATCTTTAATTAGAACAGCTTAATTCCATCCCTTCAGCATTAAGAAGACAAGAAAATTGGACTCCCAAAGACATTGTCTCTAGAATGTTTAACAGACTGCACACATTCTTTCAGAGATGGAGAAACTGTAGTGCTTTTAAAAAATTGAATTCTTTCCCTGAAATAATTTAATATTCTGTGTGACAACTAACATTTTTTAATTTAATTAATATTCTATCTCTGAGCCAAATCACAGTGCTCCTTAGCTAAGGTGTTCCAACTGTCTAAGGCTGTCTGTTTATTCCTCTTCCTCTGACTTTTTTCCAAATGTGTGTCTTTCATCTCAGCAGTAAGCCTTAGAATAGTAAGCTAAGACTGTCCCTGCCATCTTACCCCCTTCTTTGTGCTAAGATGATCTCAGTATGTTGTGCTTCCCTTCTCCACAGCGGCTAGAATACTATCAGCATGGGAGACACCAAGCAACTTATTTCCAATCTTCAGCCATGTAATTAACAGCAAAGATGAATAGATACAACAAGCAAATTCATTTGCATGGCACTGGTGGCTCTATTGGTGTGTTATCCAGGATGGATGTTCTATATTTTTATTTTACTTCTCATTTGATTACCTTAATTGGGTGACCCTGATAAATTTAAGGAAGAAAGCAAACAACATTTGCTCATCAGCCCTGCAGGACAGATCATTCATTTCTTAAACTAGTCTAAGCAAGTGTGTTCAAGTAAAGTGTGGATAAGAATCTAGGAACAAGATATACCGTTTCTCCTTTACCTGTTATCATTTTCCTTTAACATGAAACCACTTAGACTTTTAAAAATTTTCATCATATAAGGAATGAAGCTTCTTGATATTCAACACTGAATTTATCTGTGTCATTTTCCCATTAATAGGCATTGATATAACATAGACATGATAAATGATAAAAAAAATTGCTGTTATTTCACCTCGCCCCACTTAGAAATGCTTTGCTAACATAGTTGATGCATAGTTGAAGCTTTACTTCTTTGTAGTTTTCTTCTAATATAAAATACATTTACATTTCCTTATAAGATAATTGTGCATTATTGTATGAAATAATACTAAATAATATTAGCAACATCCCAGGATACATTATGAAAATTATCATTCACTTGCTGATAGAGTAACTTGTGACTTATTTAAAGTAACCACCATCAACTTTTATAAACCTGTTAACATGAGAAACTTTCTTAAGAACACTATCTCGAGAGGATTCTGGGAAGATGGAAGAGTAGGTCGGAAAATTTCAAGCTCTCAAGATTTTCCTCTACAGTAGAGGAAAAATAGCAGTTCTGGGTGAACTTAGGGCATTGAAAACAAATAAGAGTAGGGGCAGAACAGGGGTCCTCTTGGGACAATCAGAAACCTGAATAAAAATCCCAGGACTAGATTTCCTCCTGGTGAAGAATTTACACCTCCAGGCTAGAGTCTGAGTTAAAAACCAGTGGCATGCTGCTTAAACAAGTGGCAAGCTGAGAGGGTAGCTGGGTTGGGAGGATGCCTTGTCCCCAGCCACAGAAAGCCGAGGGACAGTGAGGGAAGTTTGGCGTCTTGACCCTAGGAAGATCTGGTGACAAGGAATGCCAAACCTGGCTGTGTTGTAGAGAAAGCTGGACTTTGGACACTTAGAGGAGGCTGGAGGTGCTGGTTTGAGTTCAGGGTCAGAGAGTTGAAGTGAAGTTGATCAGAGACCAGAGGTACCATTCTCTATATCCCAGGACTAGAGGTTACTATAAAAATTAAATTATTACCACCCCCGCAACCCCAAAATGCACAGACAAAGGAGAAAGGATCCGACCATGGAGGGCTTCTATGAGAATAGAGAAGACCGGGGTTCATCTTCAGAGGAGGATAATGAAGAAAAGAAACCCTCTTTTACCCAAAAGAGTAATGTCAAGTGGTTACCTGCCCCAAAGAAATTCATAGAATAACTTTAAAAAGACTTTAAAAATTAAAAGAGAGAGACTGAGAAAAAATTATAAAGAAAAATAAGAATAACACAAGAAAAAAAAGATTATGACAAGAAAATCAGCCAGTTAAAAAAGGAGATCCAGAATCTTAAGAAAAAATGACTCCTTGAAAATCAAAATTGAAAGGAGAAGTTATTGAAGTTATAAGAGATGAAGTATAAAAACAAAACACAATATAAAGAATGAAAAAAATAGAAGAGAATGTGAAACAATGGATCTAGAGAACAAATCAAGAAGAGAAAACATAAAAACAATTGGAATACCTGAAAGTTCTGAAAAAAAAAAATCTTGATACAATAATACAAGAAATAAGTAAAAAAAAATTGTCCTGAAGCATTAGAATAAGGGGGAAAGTAGAAATAGAAAAAAAACCCACCAAACACCACCTGAAAGTGATTCTATGAGGAAAGCCCAGAGGAATATTATTGTTAAATTCTGAAACCCCCTAGATCAAGGACAAAATATTATGAGCAACAAGAAAAAAATCATTTTACATATGATGATACCACAATTAGAATCACACAAGACCTAGTGTTGGTGACACTAAAAGACTTGGTCTTGGAACGTTATATATCATAGAACAAAAGGACTGGCTCTCTAACTAAAAATACCATACCCAACAAAGTTAAGCATTATTCTTAATGAAAAAAATGGACTTGTGATCAACTATCAGACTTTCATGACTATTTAAAAAACAACAACTCTGAACTCAATAGAAGATTTGACATACAGAGCCAAGAGAAATATAAGGTATGTAATAATGATCAATTACACAGGATTAAGTAAGGACAAAGTATTTACCTTTTATGCATGGAAAATCTAAAATCTATGTCTAAGATTGTTACTAGTAATTATGTAGCTCATAAGAGAGACTGGGGTAGATCCTAGTATGATATGACTTTAAAAAGTAAAACCATTCAAGAACAGCTAAACGAGTAATTATCTTATACAAATAAGGTGCAAGAAGAAGACTCAATACAGAAGAATTAGATCAGGGAGAGGAGCTATTAGTTCTGGAAATCTACTTTCATTGGTGTAATGGTAATTAATTTGTTTGATTGGATGTTAAGTAGATCCTAGTAACCTAGTGTTAAGTATAGAACTCTGTCCATTGGTGAAAAGGTGTGAATTCCCAGAATTCTGTCCATTGGTGGAAAGGTGTGAATTCCCCTGTGACGTGGAAGAATGCTATTGGCTGAGACACTCCCCTGAACCATGTTGACTTGGGAGAAGGCCAGTTTTTATAAGCAGGAGAATTTCAGAGACAAGACAGATCTTGGATTTGGTTCCTGAGTGGCTGACTG
>CM053601.1:100706750-100724158 GCA_028646575.1 Pseudocheirus occidentalis | reverse complement strand
ATTCAGTATTTTCTCCTTGACTTTGTAGGTCTGGAGTTTGGCTACAATATTTCTTGGAGTTTTCAAGTTGGGATCTCTTTCAGGAGGAGATTGGTGGATTCTTTCAACAACCATTTCTCCCTCCGGTTCTAGAACCTCAGGACAGTTCTCTTTAATAATCTCTTGGAGGATGTTGTTCAGGTTGTTTTTTTTTTCCATCATGGCTTTCTGGTAGGCCGATAATTATTAGGTTATCTCTCCTGGACTTGTTTTCCAGGTCAGTTGTTGTTCCAGTGAGATATTTTGCACTTTCTTCCAATTTGTTAATCTTTATATTTTGTTTGATGGACTCTTGTTGCCTCCTAGAGTCCTTGCCTTCAATTTGTCTGATTCTAATTTTTAGAGATTTATTTTCCCCAGGTAGGTTTTAGAGTTCCCTTTCCATATGTTCATTTTTCATTTTTAGGGAGGTATTTTCTCCAGTTAGGTTTTGGACCTCCTGTCCTAATTCTCCAATTTTGCTTTTCAAAGATTTGATTTTTTCAGTGAGATTTTTTTCCAAATTGTTCACTGCCTCTCTAATTTTATTTTTAAAATCTCTTTTGAAATCCTCCAAGAATGCTCTTTGTGCTTGAGACCAATTTGCATTTCCTTCTGTGGTCTCCAGTGTGGATATAGAGTCCATGTTGCCTTCTGAATTTGCTTGTTCTTGCTCACTATAAAAATATTTTATGGTCCTAGCCTTTTCAGTTTCCTTCTTCCCCATTGTGAGTGCCTATGTCCTGGATTTTTGGAGTGGATATCCATGTCTGGGGTGCCGGAGTCTTAAAGTTCTCTGGCTGGGAAGTAGAGGCTTGTACCTGTAATGTCTGAGTGTGTAGTCTGTGGAAAATACCAAGAATCTCAATGATTCCCCTGAGTTACCCTGAGGCTTACAGAGTAACTTGTGGGGGTCATGTGATCTAGCTCCTTCAGGATTCAGATTCTGTGTCCCTGAGCTATGGCTCAAGCAGGCTCAGAGTTGGCTGCAGCTGAAGGTCCAAGTCAGAGCAGTTTTTTGCTGATTGGGCTGGTGGTGCTAAATTGGCTTTTCTTGGTAAGGCTTGCTGGCTCCACCATACTGGGCTTAGACTCTGTATTGTCTTCTTTCCCTTTTTTCAGCCCTGCCCAAGCCTGAGGCTGTTTCCACTGATTCAAGATTTTACTTTAGTTGGAGCATTTAATTTCAGACTTTTATGGGTCTGGGAGGGATTTAGAGGAGCCACTAAACTTTATTCCTCCATCTTGGCTTCTGAAAAAATGGGTGTATAAGTTTAAACATCCAGATTGCCCCTGCAGAGCCTGCTGACCCTGCTGTGGTCCCCAAGTTTTTTCCTACGCGGTGCGATGATCCTCTGTCCTCTGGTGAGATGGCTGCAAACCTCTTAGGCTGGGTTAGTCTCCTGGCTGCCATGGCTGGGTCTTTTTCTCATTCTGCTCTTCTCTACTCCATGTTGGTGTGGCTTCCTTGTGCTCAGCGTTCTCCTTACCTCGACCTGAGTAGTCACTTTCCTGGGCTGGGAATCTACCCCACTCAGTCTCACAATGGGTTCTGTTGCTCTTGAATTTGTTCAGAATCACTTTTTAGCCTTTAGTGATAGAATGCTTCTGGCTGCTGCTACGGCTTTTTCCCAACTGCCCTGGGGCCAGGCTGCAGTTTCAGGCTGGGCTGGCCTCAGCTCTGGGCCTGTAGTGATGGGTCTCTCCTGCTGCACTGCCTTCAGCAAGATACGTATGTTCTGTATTTTTGTGGATTTTGGAGCCCTTAAATTTGTTATTTTATGTGTATTTAAGGTGGCTTTGCTGGAGCTGCTGAACCTTGCTGCTTCTATGCTGCCATCTTGGACCCAGCTTATTTTTTTTAATCTTTATGTTAAATTTTACTTCTTCTCCTGGGGCAGAAGGGGCTCTGTCCTCAGCTTTAGGTCTTTCATGCTGCTGTTTTTAGAGCTAGTTCTGGGGACCTGTAAGTTTTTGGTTCTTCCAAGGTGACATGAGCTAAGGAGAGATGTGGTCACTGTTCTCCTATGCTCTCATCTGTGATTAATTAAAATATATTTTCTCTTCTTTGGAACTGTGACTTAGGTCCTTGTATCCCTGGGCTTCATTCTCCAGTGTACTAGTGCTTTCCCTTCTTACCTTCGAGGTGGGTCCAAAATCATGCATGGGCAATTCAATAGAGTCTTATACTTAGTATCAACAAAGAGTCCCCTCTAATCTTCTAAGCAGTTATCTGATCTCCTTATAACCTGTGGGATAAAAACTGTAGAAGACATAGCTTCTGCTTGGTTCCCACCAAAACCTACTGATGGATTGCTGGGTCCTGACCTGTACTTGGTACAGCCCATACTGGATTGTGACCTACTCACTCCAGTGAAATGGATCTTTCCTGCTGACCTTGTAGGTTGGGTTAGCCTAGGAAATTCTTTTACCTCTTCCTTTTGTAATTCTTACTTCTCCAGAATTAATTTTGAAAGATAATTTTTAAGTAGTCTGACGGGGAATGGAGGAAAGTTCAGGCAAGTCCCTGCCTTTACTCTGTCTTATGTAGTCACTGGTGACCTTTGACAAAAAAAGATCCATCATAGTGGTGGCAAGAGAAACATAATTTCAGTTTAACCAAATTGAGTTCAAATTCAGTAGTAAGGAAGTATAGGAGACAATAAAAAGCAACAGGAAACTGTTTCAAGAATTTTTAAAGAGTGAGGTGGAAGAGATAATTTAAGCTATAGCTGAAATGGCAAAAAGAATAGTAGGGAGATGTTGAAAAAGTATTATGAATGAATCCACATATTTGGAGGATGATGGAAAGGAGCCCAGAGTTAAGGAAAAGATTGAAATGTATGGCATTTTGGTGAGGGGGCATTGACTGCTGGAGAAGTTGAGAGGTGAACTGGATTCAAAACTGAAGTATAATAATAAATCACAGTTTTTACTCTTAGCTGTCCCTTTGCCTTAGCAGGGAGATTTCTATCTCTGTATTTGTAAAGATGAAAGAGAAAAGATGATAGTGCTAAGAGGTTTTGTGAAATGGAATAAAGGAGCTAAAGAAACAATGACAGCATCCTAAATGAAGTAGTATATAAAGCCTTTAGTTTTAATGGATTTGAATGGGGGGGCACAATTGATTTTGAGAGTAAAGAAAAAATAAATAAATATTTGGGGGAATGAAGAATATAATAAGGGTAGAGTAGCCGCAAAGACCTGGTAGAAAGTATGCCACATGGATTTCTATTGTGGGAAATCAGCTTGATTTCATGAACTTCTACCAGTCATGCTTAGCAGCCCTGGAGCTGGAAGAGGAAAAAAAACCATATAGCTGATCACATTCAGAAAACAACAACAACAACAAACAATGATTTACAGGCTGGGGAAACAATGGGGGTAAAGAATTCTTGGGTAGTAGCTAATGAAGCATTAAAGTGGCAAACCATAGTGTCAAAGGTATGAAGCAAGTGAAGTCAGAGTGAAGATAATTGACTTGGAGAAGAGGGATTAATCATTGGATTTAAGATTAAGACAAAGTGAATGGTAGGCCTATATAATACTATGAAGTAGAGAAATGAGAATGTAAGCTGAAAGTGAAATTTTCAAGTTATATATCAGTGAAGTGACGCAAACTTAAAGGAGAATGTGATCTAAGATGTTACCACATAGATCTGTAATGGAAATAGTGTAGTAAAGGACTCTGTCATTAAGGAATTTAAGAATGTCTAAATTCAGTAATATGAATATTGGACTCCCTAGGGTTGACAGAATGAGGTGAAACAGAAAATAAAACTACGGAAATAAAATGATTCATCTACACTGCCCCCTGGTTCAATGAATCAAAGGGAGTTGGAGGAAGCAGTGTTCACAAATTGAGAGGACTGCAACATATATGATTTGGTGTTGTCAGGAGAGAACCAGGTTTTTTTATTAAAATGCTTAAATATAAGGAGTCTTCATTTAACATGTTTTCAGTAGTTCATAGATTTTTAAACAAGCAACTTATTTTGATTGATTTAAAATTATAAATGAAGTTTATAATGAATGAAGATCAGGTGATCTTCCAGCTTTAAATGCTACTAATTTATGTCAGCCAGTTAACAAGCATTTATCATTTATTAAGCACTGATCATGTGTCAAGCACTATGTTAAGTCTTGGAGGCAAAAAAGTAAAAAAAAAATGGGAACAGTTCCTGATCTCAGAAGATTGCATCTAACAGGAGAGACATGTATATAAATAGATGCATAGAAAATACATATGGAAAGGATATGAAAATAATGAGGAAAAGGCTAGCAACTAGCAAATTCTGCCTTTATCACTCAGACTCACAACTCCAAATACAACATTTTCCCCTCTATACTATCTCCTCTTAACTGCAAAGGGAAATATATTGAATCTATTTCATATGAAATTGAATGAATAGCTATTTGGTTTTTCAGTTTCAGGAATTAGATAAATCTACATTCAAGAGTAATTTTCAGATATTTAAACTTCTTAGAGATTGATCACTATGAAGAATCATCATGATACAAAAAAATAAGTATTTTGGGGGGATCATTGACACTGAACAGCAGCAAGCTAGTTGTGAATGGGAAATGACAGCAAACCACTACTAAGAACAACAAAGATAATAGTTGGGGGGGGGTCAGTCAGGAATTGGCTTAAGAAGTCACAAAATATATTCAGTATGAAGGATAAAATGTGCTATATTATGCCATTATTATACCTATTGCTTAGGCCAGAGGGATTTTAAAACTAATAACATGAGGTGTTTTTTTAGAAGTTGTTTGTAACTCACATCTGTAACAAGATTTGTAGCAACATCTGCTGTGTATTTCTTTCAGTGTTGCTTGAGCAGCTGGTTTTGGGAAATTGACAGGGTGAAAAATGAAGGGTTTATTTTCTCTTTTTTTTGGTCATTTTCTTTTCTCCATTTTTTCTTTTTGTTTCTTTTTTAGTAAGTTGGTTCAATATTTGTCAGAATTGTTATATTTGGAATGGGAAGTTTTGAGTGTTCTCAAAAAGGGGTTGGGATGTAATTCCTCTGTTGTTGGGGGCAGTGTATACAATTCAAAACTCAGGAGACAGACTAGAAATAAGAAATTCTGTTTCCTCCTGTATCTACATTTCACTACATCTAGATATGAGCACAAAGGGGGCTGGCTTGGCAGAGTGTGAAAGCCAACTTCTATAGATGCTGAACAGCATTATCTTATTTACTACATGGGAGGTAGTAGACTATTGAGAACACTAGGGAAATGAGCTCATGTCTAGAAAACGAACCAAACTAAGTTCTTTACAATCATCTATTTTTGAAAGGAAATATAATGATGATTGTAGCTTCTGCAGTAGTAGTTATGTCTCACACAGTTAGTCTGTATTTCTGCATTTTTAGGGCATTCCACAAAACTTGGATTTAAAAATGAATGAAAATGAATGAATTATGAAAACTGATCTTATCCAGCTTTCTGATTCATCCATAAGAAGTTGAAATTGTGCAAACTTTGCCTAAAGAAACCTCTGTCTGTTTTTTTGTTGAGTTAGGAGAATTTTTTTTCTTTTAAAGGAAGAGGAACAGGGAATCATTCTTGTGCATGAAGTTTGGAAAGGTTTGCTTTTTTGGACCCTGAGTAACTGGAAAAGAAAGTAGGATTGATGATTATTTATAAATCTTTTAAATCTGTACCTCCTCTCCCAGATCATTCATATATGTTCTGTTTAGATGGATTTAAAATATGAGTAAAAAAAATAATCAATAATTTAATTGTTAATTTGGAATTATTATAATCAGCTTCTGACTTATGTATAGGATTATACAGAAGAGGGAACATATCTTCCAGAATTCTGCTAATTATCTAGCCTCTATACCTTTCAGGAGATGTTCACCAAGTATTAGGATATCAAGGTAATTGAAGAGAAAGTGAAATTGAGATGGATTAATATTAATGATAAAACATACTGAGTAAGTTGATCTCACTATATGTACAAAATTCTGTATAACTGAAATATAAATTAAATTTGGATGTGATATATTGACTGATCATGGTTGCAATGTCTTCTTGGGGGATAACCATGTATTTTTCTGAGAAGCTACAGATAAAGATAGTCATGATTGGTCAGCAAGGATTTCCAGGATTCATTCAGACATGATTGATTGAGTCAAATTAAAGGGTAATTTGTCATCTTTCCTCTTCAAGAATATGTTCATTCAAACTACCTTATGATTTTTCTTCTTGATTACCATCTCAGATTTCTAGTTTGATCAGAATTGAGATTAGTTATACTTTCTTCTAGTTATACTTTCTTAGGCTATTGCAAATTTGCTTTATTTAATAGCTAGCATTCATGTAATTCTTTAAGGTCTGTGAAGCTCTTTATAAATATTATCCCATTGTAATCTCACAACAACCCAGGGGGTAGGTGTTATTATTATCCTTATTTTATTTTATTTTTGCTTTTTTTTTTTGGAGGGCAGTTGGGGTTAAGTGACTTGCCCAAGGTCACATGGCTAGTTTTTGTGTTAAGTGTCTGAGGCCGGATTTGAACTCAGGTAGTCCTGACTCCAGGGCTGGTGCTCTACTCACTGCACCACCTAGATGCCCCCTATCCTTATTTTAAAAATGAGGACGCAGGAAGGCAGATATTAAATAACTTTTCCAGGGTCACATTTCCAGTATTTGAGATTGAATTTGAACTCAGGAATACCTGAGGCCAGGTCCAACATGCTTATTGACTACACTACCTAACTTATGTAATTTTCTTTTTTTTTCCAATTAGATTTTATTTATTTGGGTTATATAGGACGAACATGAACTGCACCAGGAAAACATTGTAGGATGAAACCATTTTTGATTTTTTCCAAATATAACTAATCCATACTGTATTTGACAATTCCAGTACTTCAAAAGTGCATAATCTCATCATTGTAGGTACATTTTCTAATAACTGATATCACAGCTATGTATTTATCTTAGTATATAGTCTTTAAGAGGTAACTATACCTGATGAATTCAGTATGTCACAGCCTGTCTGGTACTGTGCCTTTTTAAACTTAGCAAGATAGACTTTTGGATGAAAACACATCACAAAGCCTAAATTCAAAGTCTTTTCATCTTACTTAATTGTATCAGAGCTTGTGCTTCACCATGCCATTGAGATAGGGTATGAGTAGTTAGTTTATAACAGGAGTGAAAGTGCACCCTCCAATTATTAATTTGCTAAAGGTTAGGGGCGGCTAGGTGGTACAGGGAATAGAGCACCGGCCCTGGAGTCAGGACTACCTGAGTCCAAATTCGGCCTCAGACACTTAACACAAAAACTAGCCATGTGACCTTGGGCAAGTCACTTAAGAGGCAACTGCCCTCCAAAGAAAAAAGAAAAAAAAAAAAAAAAAAAAGCAATTTGCTAAAGGTTAGTCTTGCTCAATAATCATGATATCCACATTTCTATGGTTTTGCACATTTTCTTTCTCTCAAAATAGACTCCTTTGGGTGCTGATGGTTTGGTTTTGACCTAAACCTAGAACAGAATCAGAGATGATATATTGCTGTGGGTCTGTAAGAAACAGAAAGATAGTCTACTATGGATAATGACTCATAGATTGGTGAGAACTTTTGTTTATTTTTCTTGAAATAATATTAGCAAGCAGCACAAGGCAAAAAAACTGATTTACTTCCTTTGCATTTTTACTTGTGTTGTTCCATTAGATGTCTCTCACGTTCTTTATTTCCAGTAAGCCCTTGTTGTGCATTACAGTGCTGCCCTAATTATAATAGACATAAGAAAGGAAAAAAATATCTTTTGTGCAACATTTTATTCATTTATATAGATATTTATTTCATAATCCAGATTTAAACATAATAATAAAAATTTAAGCATAGACATTTTATTCCAATTTATTTCTCATTCTTCAAGGACAATCTTTTTATTAACTTTAGGCTATTTGAGATTTGGTATTAAGTAGACACATGGACAAATCATGTGATTAGCATTAAAAAATACATACACACATATGTATATAATATATACATACATATATACCTACATACATAATAGATATAGACCTACATACATAAATGCATATGTGTGTGCATGTGTACATGCACATGCACACACATGTGTATATCTGTGCTTGCTCATCTGGTTAGGATGAAAATTTGATAAACCAATGTTTTCATCAGGACCTAGAGGAGTCTTTTTTTTCATGATGAAAACATAGTTTCGTCACCACTTTTCATGATACCCATGTAGTTGGAGGCAATGCAAAATAAAACAACAACTCAACTACTTCCCACTTTGATGACTGACATTCCCCATGCTTATAATAGCCCAGAGTGATTCACATCTTTATTGAAAGCTAAAGAAGTGTAGTAGAAAATGAATTATTGATCAATTAAATGACCAGAAGATTTTATTATATGACCAAAATATTTACAAAGACTGCCGATAATTCTTAAAGACAAGATTAGCAATACTCAGAACATATAAATCACTCAATATTGTCTTTCATCTAAAACCATTATATAAGGTATGAAGTGGCAGTTAAGATAGAGAGCATTATTTATTTCAAAGAAAATATAGCAAAGAATAAAATTTAGGGTTCAAATAAATTATTATTACTACTATTAACAATAACATCTAATAATAAAACCCAACATTTCCATAGCCCTTTAAGTTTTGTAAATAAATTTACATATATTACTTTATTTGATATTTACCTTGATACTATATGGGAGATACTTTTATTGTCTTCTTTTTTAGATTTGGAAACTGATGTTGAGAGATATTACATGAATTGAGCAAGTAATTTAAACTCTCTGTGGAATAATTTTTCTTCCTTTGTAAAATGGGCAAAAAAATACGTGTTTCCTTCATCCCACAGTTATTATGAAGTAACTCTTTTGCAAACTTTGAAACCTTTAAAGTGTCATAAATGCCAAAGTAACATAAAAGAATCATGAAAAATCCAAAAGTGAACAATTAAATGGAAATAACAATAGAATGGTGGATAAACAAGATCAAGACAACCATAATATTGGAGATTACAGACGTAGTCTGAGCAGATATTAAAGGATGAATATCAGAAATTCAGTTTGGGTGTAAGTAGATTTCCATACTTAAATAGTGTGTCAAGATATCATTTTATGTATAGCACGCAGTGACGTCCAAAGCTTATTTATTGGAACATGCTGACTGAGTTCAAATTTAAGAACTTTCACATTCATATTGTGACTCTATTCTGTACTACCTGTATGTGGAGTTACTTGGGCAAAATAGGCTTTCTTCCTGAGTTCTCTCATGAAAAGGACTTAGCCTAGAAGACCTCTACAAGTTAACATCTACACTCTTACACTGATGAAAACTTTCCTGAATCATCAATATTGCTGAAAAAATTTCAGGGTGACCTACTACCATTCAATCCAACTTTTATGTTTATTATGTTATGAGAATAATTTTGTGCTCCTGAAGGTTTTACCAGCAAAGTGAACACTTTGATCAGTGCCACCAAACTAATGGAATTTGAAAGTGTATTTAAATAAAACCCATGTGTCTCTCTGAAGGTCGGTTTATCTAAATTAAGAAAGTTTGACCATCAAATGAACAAATTTGAACATTGTAACTAATGAAAACCGATAATTGAATCAAAGAGGAATTAACCTATCTGAATTTGTAAAATCACGGATCTTTTGGTAAATACTCCAGTTATTAAGGCAGGAAAGTATGTCCTCAGATAGCTAGACTAATGAATCCTTTTGAATTCAATAATTATTTTTAAATAAATAGATAAATAAAACTTTAAAAAATAATTTGAGAGAGATATGCCTAGGTGTGCACATCCCAAAAAAATACAGTTTACTTCTGTGAACAACTGCTGTCTGCATCAGTCCTGCTGAATAAGAGATGCTTTATCTCTATACTTTTCATACTTTCATGGTAATCAAACCTTAATTCTGGGTTCAGAAAGCCATCTTGTTTTTTCATAGGTACCCAAACTGTTAGAACTGGAAAGCACCTTTGAGATATTCTCTTAAAGGGTTCTTGTTTTACAAATAAGAAAACTGAGGGTATTTTTGGGGGGGTCTTAACTCACCTCAAATCATAAGATAAAGACAAAAGACTTAAACAGAACACATATGCTCCTCCCTCATGCTCCTTTATAAACATGGGAGAAGCCTAGAATTTTATTTATTTGCTCTTGTTAGTTGATTGATGTCTTAAAGAAAATTAATCTCTATTAAAGTATGCAAAGGAAATTTGCATTTTAAGTGTTTTATGGCTAATTGAGGCATAGAGGGTATTTTAATATGTTGATGGAATTTCATGCATCACTAAGAGGTTGGAAAGTTTGTTGGTGGAGGAGAAATGGGGGGTGAGGGATATGGGAGCCTTAGGATCTCTTAAATTATTTCTTCTATCCTTCCTTTCTTCATTCACCAAATGTGCATTGAGTATTTATTATGTGCCAGGAGTTCTGCTCTGTTCTGTAGATCACTTTAGCTGGTTTTCTTTGCAAGCTTCATTGATTCAAATTAGGGTGGTATGTGTCAAGTGGTCATAGAAAGCCAAAATCTGAGTGTTGCAAGGGACCTCAGAAAAAATCTATTCCTACACATATTTGAAAAGAAGTTCCTTCACAATGTACCCAATGAGTGGTCATCTATTCTTTGCTTGAATACTTGAATGAGGTGATCTTACTAAATTCTGACAGTTTATTCAAATTTTTATCACTCTCATTGATAATGATTTTCCCACAAACATAATTTTGCCTCTATTCTTATTTATTTGCCATTTATTTTTACCCTTAATTCTCTCCTCTGGGGTCAAGTAGAAAAAGATAACAAGTCTTATGCCATCACGTTGGAACAGTCCTTCAAATGATAGAGAGTAGATGCTATATTTTCTTAATGTTTTCTTCTTTAGGCTACACCCATTTCTTCAAATTATTTTTGAATGCTTTTAACTTGAAGTCCTTCATTATCCCAACTATTCTATTACAGGTATCCTCTAGATTATTAACATTCTTCCTAAACCATTGTACCCAATGTGAACAAAATTTTCCCAGTGTGATACAACTAAGGCAGAGAGGAAATAATCTATCACCTCTTTTTTCTCAGACATTTTACCTTTTTTAAAAATGAAAACTAGGCGTGCCACATTTTCTCCCCAATTATAAAGCAAACACTTCATGTTTACTTGGATTTCTTTTTTAGCAATTCAATATTTCTATTTAGTTCCAATATTTTCATCAGGAATACTTGGTGGTCTTCTATTTCATTAAAGCATCATTCCTCCTTTCTACCCTTAATAGATCTATAGATTTATATTTTATTTAATAAATATACATGTTGGTAATTCTTTATAGTTTGACTTTACAAACTATGTATCAGCTCCTTTATAATGACAACTGCAAAATTTTCTGTAAAACTCACTGTAGTTTCTTTGTTGTTGGTTTTTTTTTTTTGCTTTTTTTGGAGGGGGAGAGCAGGGCAATTGGCATTAAGTGAGTTGCCCAAGGTCACACAGCTACTAAGTGTTAAGTGTTTGAGGCTGCTTTTGAACTCAGGTCCTCCTGACTCCAGGACCAGTGCTCTATTCACTGCACCACCAAGCTACCCCAACAGCTTCTTTATTTTTTAACTCTTTGTGAATTCCTCCCCTCACCACCTTTGATATGGAAGCTCTGGGCTATGATATTCTAGCTGTTTTCAATTTGGAGTAACTTTTGCAAGGTGACCCAATGCACTTTTGTTGTTTTGACTTCATCCTTTAATTATAATAGATGGACAGATTTTATTTACAATATATTGAAATATTGTATACGGGCTTATTATTTTTGGTCATGCCTGGATTTCAGGCAATTAGTCTCTATTTCTTTTTCAGGTCAGTTGGATTTTTATATAAAATATTTTCATCTTTGTTTTTGAGTCTCTTTTTTGTTGTTTTGTTTTAACGTTGTTTTTTTCTCTTATCTAGTAAAACTACTGACTTCTTTTTGATCCATTCTACTTTTTAGGAAGTTTCTTATTTGGGTGAAGTTTGTATGTCTTGTACAAAACTGTTTATTCTAGTTCCAAGTCTTTTTCTTTAGCACTAACACTTCTTTTCTAATTCAGGAAATAACATGTAATTTTTTTAATTGCTTCATTTTTTCAAAGTTATAATAGTTCGTGTGTCCAAACTCTCAAGCTTAGCTTATAGATATTGGAGAGTCATTATCTTCTGGGTTTAGGTCTTGGGGCACCTTGGCTCCACAATAGCCTTGTTATGTTTGTCTGTTTCCTCTAGAAGACCAATGTTGTTCCCAGTGCCTGTCACCTAATTGGAAGGCTCTGTGGATTCAGAGCAAAAGAACTGTAGTCTCAATATCATTTTGAGTTCCTTGTTCTGGTTATTTACCTGCAAGACCCAGAGCTAGACCTACAAACCTAATTAAGCATCAGACTCATCAAAAATTTCTGTTTCTCATCCTTGCCCAGGACAGAGCCTCAAGCTCTACCCAGAGTGACACTGTGATTGCTTCTTCAGCTCCAAAGTCAGAAGACACTGCTGTAATTTGGCTTATAAACTACATACTTGAATAGTACATAGACTCCATAGTGGATTCATAACCCTGATCCTTCACCTGGAGAAAGCCCCAGATCCAAATCCAGTCTGTATTCCTAGGGAGCTACCTTCCCAGACAGATGCCCTTTACAATGCCAGAAGGCCTCTGGCTATCTCTTAATTCTGAATGATGTTATAAAAGATGACCCTCTGTCCTTTTTCATTGAGTTTATAGATCTTCTCACCTATGTTTTCCAATATCTTTACTGGAATTATTACAAGAGAGTTGGTCTGGGCAGTTTCTTCACTCCATTTTTCCTGTCTAATCTTGTCTAAAATTTGCCACAAGGGTCGTTCCACCATGTTATAGACTTTTGTCTTTTTCATCTGAAATGCCAAGTTTTCTAATAGAACTGCCCACTAGTTATTTTTCAGAGCTTATTTTCCTTTTAGTTTTATATATCAAAACAATCTTTATTAATTTTCTTTTACCAAACTTACTCCTTTACTAGGCATTGCAACCTGCTCCTATCCACCATGGTCTTTTCCACTGCCCTCCAAGTAATGTTTATTTTCAGTTCTTCAGAAACTGTAGCAAACCATTATTCACACCCATAAGGCAATCTAAGATGATATATTTATTAAATATCCTTGATGCCGCATTCATAAAGAGGTTAAGTGATTCATGACTGGGCACAAACTGATAAAGTGGTAAAGTCATTACATGAATGTAGCTCTTCTGAATTCCAGTCTAGGAATCTTTCCTCTATATTATAACCATCCTATGGCTTAACAGACTATTTTTAGTATTGCGAATTAATAGTACGAATGAGATTATATGTTTTTTTTTCTTTCAGGAAGGAGATGCCATTTAAATTATTAAAGAATACTAATTGTTTTCAAGTACCTCAGTAGAATAATTTGCATGGAAATAAGAAATATATTAATTACAAATTATTAGAACCAATTAATTTAGACAGGTGCCCAAAAGTCCTCTAATGACTTGAGTTACTACATGAATTTTATAAGAATTTGACTGCATGGTTTTCTAAAAATTAAATAAACCAAATGCTTTAAATCAGAAATTCTATTAATCCAGATTACTCTAACTTCTGAAACTTAATTCCAATTTAATTTGGGTTTATAAGAATCCTACTTTGAGTATTACCTGAGGTGAAATAAGCAAAAGAGGGAGAATGAGACACAGTGGGCTTTCCTGCCACACGCATAGCCCTAATTGCTAATAGTAGATAGGTATGCAAATTTGTGGGCTCTTACATTAGAGGTAGTGAAATAGGTAAAACATTTCTTTAATTTCATATCCAAAATTTTTATTCTGATGAATATCTATGGGAATTTGGAAATGCTCAGAATCCTGAATTTCCTCTTCTGATAAAGAAATCAAAGCAACATTTTATATTGAACATTGTTAAGCATTTACCTGATGTATATTTGAAATCTGGGGGAGTGGTGAATTAAGCAATATTATCCCTTTGAGCAATGGCCTATGTAGTTACACCTCATAAATTAGAGATAACTATTTAAGTTCACTCATACATTCACATATACACATATATACACACTCTTATACACACACCTACAAAAAATTTCTGTAAATGGAAACTCAAAGTCATTAATTTTATTTTTTTCTCTTTTGCAGTCATTCTGAAATTACAATACAATTCAACCATGATTTCATTTAAAAGCAATGTTATCTAGGGATAAATAAAATTAATTTATAAAATTTCATTTACTTATGCTTTCTAATTACAAATGCATAAGTAAGCAAAACTCTTCTGTGACCTTTTGTCTCTGTTCTTATCACAATGAGAGCTCAGAGGTTTTATTAGTAGGGCCTATGTTGTCTCTACTATAGTCATTATTTCTATGCCTCCTATGAGTAGTAATGCCTTTTCTTCTCATTTCATAGAATGAGAGAACTGACGTAGAGCTAGAAAGAGCCTAAGAAATCACATTGCCCAACCTCCTTTTATAAACGAGGAAATTAAGAGCCAAGCTATTGGAGTGAATTGCCTAACATCATATACTTACTTAGAACTTTTTCTTTCCAGAATTTTGAGATTACAAATTTTCTTTTATGACAATAGTTAATTTCTACTTTGTTCTGTTTCTAATACTTCTCTTCCCCCTCATTCAGATCTTCACTCAATTCTTCTCCATTCTCCAAGTAGTCATGTTTTCTCTAGATTCATTGAGTTCTGCTCCATGATTTGGACTTTGGATTGGATATTTCAGTGCTGCTTTTGCTATAATCCTAAAATACCTTATTGACTTGATCTCCTGATGTTCCCACTAGATTAATCTTTATCCCTGGATGAACCCTATCATTTGGATAGGGTTAGACTGTAAATATTCCTGGGAAAAGCCAAGAAACAATTACATCCATGGCAACTTTATGCAATCTGACATCTATACACTCCTACCTTACTGTGACATGGAGGTAGCCCCAAGTTCTTGAAGCCTATGGAAGCAGAGCATGAAATTTAGAAAGTTCTGTTATCCTAGAAAGTCTTCAACTTCAGTTATAACAGGAGATTATATCTGTTTCCTAAGCCTAACTGAAATGAGTATAGAGTTTCACCCCTAGAAAGAGAGTGACATAGTGATTAATTATATGGCCATGGATTTGACAAAAGAAAATGGAAAATTGTCCTCTGCCTATGTGTCCCCTTTCCTTTTTTGAAAGAGAAAGAATGATTTTTAGACCATTTGTAAACATTAACTTAGCTTATGGAAGTCTAAATATAAGCTCCTTCTCCAGTGACTAATGAGCCAGTCTATTATTAGAGGAAATGAATCATATCAATTGTGATATTCTGACAAAAATACAAATGGAAGTTGCAGCTAAATGGAACAGTGGATCTACATGGAGAAGTTCTACATGGAAAAGCAAATATCAGAGCTAATGGAATTAATTTTACTGAAAATTCCAAGACAACATAGAATATATTTTTGTCAATTTGGTCATCTCACGGTTTAGATTTCATAACAGGCCTTTTCAAAAGGAACACCAAGAAATTATTTGTGCTTCTGTGCCCATTTATGCTGAAAAGGATGAGGAAATAGAGAATTTCTAAAAATAACTTGAATTGTACTTCCAAATTAAATCAGTATATATTTTTGTGACATCAAGGCAAAGACAGAAATATAGAAGAAAATGTGTTTCCAAAAATGGATAAAGAGAAAATACTAAGGCTGTAAATAAATACTAAGACCTGTAAATAAAAAAAATAATAATAACGTAACATTTATATGTTATAGGATAATGAACTAGAACTATAACTTGAAGAGATCTCCAGGACAGACTAATTCAATACCATAGGGGTGACTAAGTGGCACAGTGAATAGAGCACCATCGCTAGAGTTAGGAGGATCTGAGTTCAAATCTGGACTCAGATACTTAACACTTACTAACCGTGTGACCTTGGGCAAGTCACTTAACCCCAATTGCCCTGAACAAAAGTAAAATAATTCAATAAAATAAGTTGACATCTGAAAAACCCAGAAGTCCAGTGAATTGAATTATTTGTCCAAGGTCCCACTTATAGTAGGTAGCAGAAAAAATCATTAAGACCAAATTCAGGCTCCTTAAACTGTACTCCCTGCCATGTACTCTTCTTTCTTTTCCCTTAAGAAAGATGTTTATTAACACTTCCAGCAAGGAAGTGAGTGTGGTGCCCACTAGGAACACACCCACCCTTGTACTCTTTTTTTTGAGTCAAGCTGTCATCTTTGGTGTTGCATGGAAAGACATTCCAACTCGCAGTTTAGCAATATACTTTAGGAATATTCTTCTTTGGCCCCTCTGCCTATTGGCTTGCCTGGCTTCTTTCAATTCTCAAAGAAAATCTCATTTTCTACAGGAAGCCTTTCCCAATTTTTCTTAATTCTACTGTCTTGCCTCTTTCAATTATTTACTATTTTTTGTGTTTCCTTGTTATCTCCACCAGAAGATTCTGAATTCTTTGAGAGCGAGAACTATCTTATACCTCTTTTTTTTTACCCCCAGTGGTTAGCACAGTGCCTGGTACCTAGTAAGCACTTAAGTATTTATTGACTACCTAATTATCTGATATCACAGCCAAGAGACTTTCCACTGTACGAAACTGCATGTCAGAAATATTAAAAATTTATTTTGCCTACAATATGGATATTCTTTGTTTATGTATCATCTAATTTCAAATTCCCTTTTTGTTACAGAAGTCTCTTTTATCACTGTTTTTATATTGATTCTGTTGACTCATATGAGTATGTGATACAAAAATTCAAAGTAAAATTAAAACACTAATGCACTGTTTGCAGAGTTGTGAACGGATCCAACTATTTTAAAGAGCAATTTAGAACTATGCCCAAATGGTGACCCTTTGATCCAGTGTAATGGTAATGCAAATGGGAAGATTTTTTCCAAGCATTAATAGATCCATATGACCTGCTATAATAGCAATCAAATTTAGCAAATACTTAGCACTTAGTAACTTAGGGCTAAGAATGGAATGTGAGCCCTGTCCACTGTTGAGGAGGTATGAACTCTAATGTTGACTTGGAAAAAGGCTATTGGCTGAGACAGGAGGCCCAGTGCTGTATAAAAAGAAGAATTCTAGAGACAGAGAGATAGAACTGGAATTTTCCAGCTGGAGGAAGGAAGCAGGATTCTCTCAGCATCTGGTGGAAATGAGTTGGACTTAGAGAGACAGAGAAAGAGAGAGAGAGACAGAGAGAGAAAGAGAGAGAGAGAGAGAGAGAGAAAGAGAGAGAGAGAGAGAGAGAGAAAGAGAGAGAGAGAGAGAGAGAGAGAGAGAGAGAGAGAGAGAGAGAGAGAGAGAGAGAGAGAGAGAGA
>CM053601.1:100667551-100698055 GCA_028646575.1 Pseudocheirus occidentalis | reverse complement strand
TGAGATTTTTTTCCAATTTGTTCACTGTAGATTTAAATTTATCTCCTACCTCTCTAATTTCATTTTTAAAATCCCTCTTGAGATCCTTCAAGGATGCTTTTTGGGCTTGATATCAATTCACATTTCCTTTGGTGATCTCCAGTGTGAGTATAGAGGCCGTGTTGCCTTCTACATTTAGTTGTTTTTGCTCACTATAAAAAGATTTGATGGTCCTAGCCTTTGCAGTTTCCTTCTTCCCCATTGTGGTTGCCTGTGTCTTGGAGTTTTAGAGTAGATATCTGCTTCTGGGGTGCAGAAGTATTGATCTTCTCAGGTTGGGAGGTGAGGGTTTGGTTGTTAACTTCATGAGCTGTAGTGTCTGAATGATTAGGCTAAGGTCAAGGCCAGGACTCTCAATGTTTCCCCTGAGTTACCCTGAAGCTTACAGAGTAACCTATGGGGAGGGATGGTCTGGTTTCTTCAGGTTTCCACCTCTGTGTCTCTGGGTTACAGCTCAGGCAGGCTCAGAAGCTGGAGGCCAGCAGAAGGGCAGGGCAGGGCTGCAGTTTGCTGATTGGCCAGGTAGTGCTAAAGCACACCTGGGCTTTTGTTGTTGGGGCTTGCTGGCTCCACCCTCCTGGGATTAGACTCCATACTATCTCCCTTCCCCTTTCCTCAGCGACACCCAAGCCTGAGGCTGTTTCCACTAATTCAAGATTTTCTTCTGGGTGGGGCATTTAACTCTGGACTTTTCTGTGTCTGGGAGGGGGGAATCAGAGCAACTAAATTTTATTCCTCCATCTTGACTTCTGGAAGTTTGGGTATATAATTTTTAATCATCCAGGCTGCGGGCTTGTGTCCTCTTCTCAAAGATGACATCCTGCTGAAGTATGATTATAACCATCAAGATTAGCTATTTCCTGGAACACAGTCTTTGGGAGTCCAGAACTTTGTCTGCCATAAAAATGTTCTGCCATGAGGAGGTGGGTAATTAATATAATGGGAAGTAATGATGTTGGGGGTAAAGGTACAAGAAGCTCATGGCAGGGAGAAATTTATGACAGCAGGAACTTTATAATGAGTGCAAAGTGTACGTTAGTAAATTCATCAAAGGGTCAACATAGAAAATGAATGGTGTAGCAGTGCGCTCAATGACTTCTTTCTAAAACCAATCAATGTTGAAAGGCTCACTGGATCCTCATTCAGCTTATTCTTCCTCGACTTGGCACTTACCTAGAAGGGTTTCTGTGAGTGTATGCTTGTGTGAAGAAGAGAAGAACAGAATTAAGGGGTGGTGGTGGGGATTGAGGCAACAGGTGAAAAAAGGAACTGGCCTTTAAAAAATTGTGTCAGGTAGAAAAGCACATTTAGGTTTCATTAAGGGTTTTTCAACTTTTGTGAGAGGCTTATTGAGAAAATGAATAATGGGTAAGAGTGGGAGAAAGAGAATTGTTTGCCTACTTAAGAGAGCTTTTTAAAAAGCCTTTTTGAGGTGATGCCTAAATATGAACTATTAATTGTGATGTAAGTAGTTGTCATTATATTATAATTATATTATTTGTATCAAATGATGAAATATAACAACAATGGAAATGGGAATCAGCATTGGTAAAATTTGTGCTTTAATGTGCTAACTATAAACTGCATATGATGACCTTTTCAGGTTTGTACATACTTGCTTTCATGCTGTCACCCCTATTAGACTCTGAACATCGTGAGAGTATGGGCTATCTTACCTTTATTTATATCCTTAACCACTTAGTATACTTATTGGCACACAGTAGGAGATTAAGAAATTTTCATTGATTGATCTTAGGTGATTTTTTTTGGGTAAGCATTATTATTCCTCCAAAGAGTTGGTCTAGAAGTGCTTTTGGCGTTGGATAACTTGATTTCAAATTCCAGTTCCTTTGCTTTATTATATGTGTATGAACTTGGAAAAGCCTCTTACTCTCTTTGGACCTATAATGGCAATTAATTTGAATTTGAAGACCCTTTTTTGTTATATCAAGTAAGCAGGTACTTAGCCCTAAGTAAGTAAGGGCCAAGTACCTCTTTGAAAGAAACAGAAGGTGTGAACTCTGTCTCCTGTTGCTGACATAACAGGAAGGGGTCTGCTAAGACAGGAAGCCAATGTGTTTGTGTGTATATAAGATCCCTGGAGACAGACAGTCAGGATCAAGAATTTTTACTCCTGGTGGAGGGAGCAGATTTTTCCCAGCACCTGGAGGCTGGGTTGCTGCTTGCTGGACTGAGAACTGAGTTGGAGTTTTTCTTGACTTCTAGAATCTGGTGAAGGTTGAAGTTGCTGCCGAAAAGGCCACCTAGAAGGCAGAGATTTCTTCTGGGCCCTAGAGCCAGCTGAACTGCTGGAGGACTGAAGAAGCATGACTGGGATAAGACTGTGTTTGTTTGTGGCCTGATTGATCCTTGACTTCCCAGCAACAGAAGTTTTGAAGGTTTTGAGATGTGCTGGACCCTGTGAACTTCAGTGTGTAACAAGAACTGCCCAGAGGATTGGGCAAGAACCTGGGAGCTGTCTGCCTCTGAATCCAGGTGACTGGTAGATTCATGTAGGAGCTCGGACCATGGAAGGGGATCCAGGGAATCTGAGAGACTACCCCAAGTCAAGATGAAGAAAAGGCCTCTCCTTGAATATTGAATGTGTGATGAAACTGAATTTTACTAGACACCAAGGGACAGAGGGTTTGTGTAATTTTCTAATGATTGTATCTAGTGATTTATGATACTTAGTGACTGATTGCTAGATAAGTGACTGATTAAGTTAACCTATGATTGTCCCAGGAATGGAAGACAGGCTTGTATTGTGAAATGATTGAATGATTAAGTAAGGAGGCAAGCCTCCTTAGGGATACCAGATGACTATTTTGTTCTTTGTTCTAAATACTGTGACCATTTTGGTCAAAACTACGTGACCATTTTAATGTTAAGCTATTGTGAACACTATATTGTGATTTTCTGTGATAAGATGTAATGTTGTGAATATTATATTGTGATTTGTTGTGAATGCTTGCCTTGATTTGTCATGGAATAAATGGAGTATTCACTATACTGTGTAATCAGAACTTAAAAGCTGTTCATAGTAGCATTCTTTTGGGAAGCTGCTCATGAATGGCATTACAGTACCTCAATTTCCTCTTCTGTAAAATGAAGGAATATACATTAAGGCCTCTAGAGTTCCTTCTAGCTCTATGATCCTAGTTAACTACATATAAGTAAAAGGAATAAACCTGCAAAGAAAATTTGTTATCATCATTGATTTATTTTCAGTGAGATCAGAAATAGTGATATTTTATTACAGCTATTATTTAGGGATAGCCCCTTATTTGAGCATTATGTGAGGAGAAACCAGGCCTTCGTGGGTGACAGGGTTAGTTTCATAGGAGTACTGTGTGAAACTTTTAAACAAGTGAGTGATCTTGGAAAAAAAAGATCACTAATCGACTAGGTACCTTGGTTTCCCCAGTGGTGAAATGAAGCAGTTGGACTACATGACCGTTTAGGTTTTTTAAAGTTCTATAATTTCAAATACTCAAATTACTCAAATCTGTAGGATTTGGGGAATGTTTCTGCCAATGATACATATTATAGAGTCACTCACCACAACCTTCCCATCCTGTGTAATTTTTGTACATTTCTTCACATAAATTTGCTACCTGGATGGTCACACAATGTGCTGGTGGCCACACTGATTTTTGCTGGAATCAAGGGTATGCCAATGGAGGTATTCTTCATCCTAACCATGTGGTCACCCATCTACTTGAATAGACTAATTTCAAGATTTTAAAATAGTCATTCTTATACCTTTGCCTATTTACTCACATGGATAAATGGAACTTTTGACATGTTTCTCTAGTTTTCAGAAGCCACTGGTTTATATCCCTAAAATAGTCTACAAATTACAGATGAGTTGC
This sequence comes from Pseudocheirus occidentalis, assembly GCA_028646575.1. NCBI lineage: Eukaryota > Metazoa > Chordata > Mammalia > Diprotodontia > Pseudocheiridae > Pseudocheirus > Pseudocheirus occidentalis. Next base: position 100,694,141 of record CM053601.1, on the reverse strand, counting down.
CAATCAACATTGGTGGTGTTCTGCATGCTGATTAAATCACAGTAGTGTTTATATTTGTTGAAGAACTGTCAAAAATTTGCCAAAGTGGCAGGAAGGAAAACATTGATTTCATCTGTATGCAACATAGCCATAATACAACATTATGAGATTAGAGCAATGGTTTCTGAAAAAGATTGAATTAACAATATGAAATTTAGAGCCCTCTCATTTGGATAAAAGCTATGGAATTCTAGTACATGGCTGATTTGGGCAAAAATCAAAAAGAAAAAGACAGAAAACAGATGAAGAAACAGAAATTAAGAGAGATTCAAATAGTTAAGGTAAATTGTACTGTTTCTGTGTGCAGGGGGTCCTTTTGAGCTGCCAGGAGAGTGTGGATGCCCTATCTTTGGGTATTAAAATGCTAATTTCCTGATGATTTCCATATCTGATAGGAATTATAGATATGGTAGTTAGTGGTCTTTCCCATTAAATGATTTTCAGCTGTTTAATTATGGGTATCATTAGTAGCATAATTTTGAATTCTTAGTCAATGAGCAAACGTTTCAAATGGGTTTCCTTTATTCTGTTAATGACAAAAGAGATCTCCAGCAGAACTGGTTTTCTCCTTTTATGGAACTGTTCTCAATTCAGGGATTCTGTGGAAAATAGTTATGCCATTTGTTATAAGGACCAATAGTAAGGTTGAAATGCCATTTATGAACTGACATAGTCTAGAATTGGACAGAAGTAAATTCATTTCCATAAACACACATTAGTTGTCTAGTCAGTATGATGGCACTGGGTTGGGTCCTGGGGATACAAAGCTAAAATGAGGATACATTCCTTGCCTTGGGGAAGTCTACAGTCTGGTAGTGTCACCTGTAAACTTGTTCTCCAGAAAGAGTTATACAATTATACAATGATTTTTATCATTGTTGTGTCATTTTTCAATTGTGTCCGATTCTTCATAAACCCTTTTGGGGTTTTCTTGGCAAAGATACTGTAATGGTTTGCCATTCCCTTCTCCAGCTCACTTTATAGATGAGGCACTGAGGCAAACAGGGTTAAGTGACTTCCCTGAGGTCACACAGCTAGTAAGTATCTGAGACTGGATTTGAATTTCAGAAGATGAATCTTCCTGACTCCAGGCTTGGTGCTTTATCCAATGCACCATTTGGCAGCCCATACATTGATTTAAAAGATCAAATCAGGGAAGAATTTTCTAACTGAATTTTTTCTTTTTTCTTTTTATTTTTTTTGTAATTTGTTATAACCCTAATATTGATTTGTATGGTGGGAGAGAGCGTCCACCCTGATGAGTTCATTGGGTCGTTGAAGTATTTCAGTGAAACACAAATTTGTTTTTTAAGTGAAAAGACCCTGATAAGAGAGATGATGGACTCATGATGTAGACTAGGATACGTGCTTTTACCTATGACCAATGTGGTAATTTGTTTTATTTGACTATGCATCTTTGTTATAAGAATTTTCTTTTTCTTTTTTGCTTTTTCAAAGGAGAGAGGAAGGTATTAGGGAGAGAACATAAATGCTTGTTAGTTGAAAAAAAGTAAAATATAAAATAAAAAAATTAAAGTATAATTAATGAAAATTTTCTATGGTGATTTTTTTTTCTAATTTCCAGTGTTTTATGGTATCTGGATTCTTAAATCCACTAAGTTCCTGGTTTATTAAGGTTCAGGAATGTTAGAATGAGGCAAAGCATTCAGTTGGAGCTTGATGGGTGATTGGCAGCTATAATTTTCCACAAACAATTTTTTCTGCTCATATAAAAGCCACCTTCTGAGCATGAAAAAGTTTAATGAAATCTAGGCACCAAAGTATGTTTCCTAGCTAACAAAGACTAAGCGTAGTTGGGAAACTTAGCATGTTGAATTCTTCTTTCCAAAATCAACCACCTAAGGACCAAGGAAAGAGACTCAAACTGGGGGCTCCCGGGTACATTATTTTTGAGTTATAAAACACTTTTAGGATAAACCAAGTGGCTTTGGTATAATTTAGTAATGTTTATATTTGTTGAAGAACTGTAATACATTTGCCAAAGTCTCTAGGATACAAAATAGAGGCCTCATCTGTATTCGACATAGTCATAACATGAAATTATGAGCTCAGAGAGATAATTTCTGAAAAGATTGAATTAACAATGTGAAATTTAGAGCCCCTCATTTGCATAAAGCTATGGAATGCCAGTGTATGACAATGACAGAAATTTGTTTAAAATCATCAAAACCTGCATGTTAGAGTTCTGCCCTCATGTAGATAGCCAGTTGTCTTTTTTGCAAAGGGCCTAGTAATTTGGATTTGTAGAGGGTTCTGTTTCTTGCTCAAAACCTACAGTAAATTAAAAACATCCACCAGAAATACTACTGAAAAATTATTAGTAAATTATTCCTATTACTTATGGGAATAATTTCTTTAGAATCCCCAAAGGAATTGGGAGTCTAGTGTATAAGAAGTACTTCCATGAAGGCAGCTTCACCAATTTAACCAGCTTGTCACTTAAGAAGTAGATAAATCCTATGAAACTGCCTATTTCCCATAGAAATTAAGTTATATTCACATGGTACTTTTCAGAGGTAAGATTCAAATTTACATTTTCCTGACTGTAAACAAAATATTCTATTATATATATATATATATATATATATATATATATATATATATATATATATATATATATATATTATTCCAGGCTACCTTGAAGTCTCAGGCTAGGAGAGTTAATTCTTAGATAAGGTAGGACATAAAATGTGGAACTGGAAGGGTCCTCAGGGACTATTTAGGCCAAGTCTCTTACTTTAAAGAAGGTGAAACCAAGGCTCATAGACATTAAGTGACCCATCTAAGGTCATCAGAAGTTAAGTGACCCATCTAGGTCATCAAAGGACTAATTTTCATTGGCCTTTCTATTGTCATTGCTGCTGTCTCTTACCTGAATTCCTTGATGACTTAAGATCAAAGAAAGAGGGAACCTAGATGGAATTATGACTTTTATTTTAAGCCCAAGGATCCCTCTTATATCCTTCCAGACCTGGTTGACCGTATGATAATACTATATTTGTCGATTTTTAAGAAAATTAAGTCTTTGATTTATTGAAGTATAAAGGCAGCTAAAAGGCAACAACAGTTTTGTTTCTTAATTGCTACAACTAAAAGATTCCAAACACAAAGTTAATCCCGCCTCCCATTTGTTACTGCTTCTTTTTACTCTTAAGTACCATTAGTGTTCATTTTGAACTACCTTTTTTTTTTTGAGGACTAACAAAGTATGAAATTAAGCCTTTATATATGTATATTCTGACATTATAACTCTGTAAACAACAATGAATGAGATTGGAGAAGAAAAGAGATAATAAAGATGGAATCTGATTGGTTCCTCTTGGACCAGTATTTTGGGAAAGTTCAGCCTTGCCACTATGGAACCAGAAACCATGGTTAAATCAGCTCTTCATTGTTCCTGGATTGAGTATGTCAGTATACTCCAGCATTTCTTCTAAACAGCAAGGGATAATATAATAGATACAAGTAATAGTATCTATTATAAGAAAACACATTAATAACTAAAGCATGACCTTTTGTGAGATGGGGTATATGATTGAGGACCATGTGCCTGCCACCGATATTATTTGCACCCATCTCATTCTCACTAAAACCACAGGGGTTTATGGGAATTCCAAGACAGGCTAACAGAAGGTTTCTTATAGAGCTTGGTCAGAGGAAATACTAATGAAGATGAGCTGAGTCATTCTAAATAACTTCAACACACAGTGATTCAGAACTTCCCATTCTATATATACATTAACAATTCGTGACAGAAACTTTGATTGCTATGACCTTTGTGATGCTTCTTGCTAAAGATGCCATTATTCAACTCTTCTTTTGAAAAGAGACCTATGAGTTTGCCTTTGGCTTCCTTGCAGAGCAATAACTTTATTTAGTTTTATTAAATTACAGAGATTAAGCCTAGATTACATTAGAGAAACCAAAAATTAGTGAGACTAAACTACAAATGGTAAATGGGAGATTCTCTATGATAATGTGATTTCTACTTATGCTGTTTCTAGAGCAGGGGTTTCTGGTAGTAGAGAAGAGCTCAGGGTAAGAGAGAGAAGAGAGTATCAGATCTTCTGGTGGGGATAGTGGGGAGACATGGAGAAGAGGGAGGAATTTCTTGTCTCTGACCTTCCCAAACTTCTGTACCTTTCCTCACAGTGTCATTAATAATAGCAATGCACTCACAGGCCCCTATCTTTGAATGCAATAGATATTTCTGTATTCTGTGGGAAGGATGATTAAAGGTAGGACAATATACACATGTATAATTACAGGTACAGAGGGTCATCACTGATCTTAGCTTGGTCCAGTTTATAAGAGACTTCTTGTTAATTTCCTAAATCAGAATATGTCTGTCTAGGCCGGCAGTCCAGCTTTTTCTAAGGTCTTACCCTGAGCAGTCTGTGTTCTTTTGAGAAGCTAGACATATCTAGACACTTGAGAAGCTGATCTTCTAATTGCTCTATTTTTTTTTTGAATGTGGAATTTTGTCTTTCTTTCCTTGATGAATTGTCCTCTATCCAGTCAGATAATATTTATTCTTCTTTTAACTCAGTCATTTAGTCTCTCCTGGAAGAACCAAATAAGTGGAATCATGAGATCATTGATTTAGAGCAGGAATTCTTAACCTGGGGTCCAGGACTTTTCAAAAACATTAAAACTATTTTTTGATGCAATTGATTTCCATTGCAATCCTATTTATTTTATTTTATGCGTTACGGATTCATAGGTTTTACTAGATTGCTGAAGGGGTACATAGCCCTCATCAAGATTGCCAAAGGGGTCCATGAAACAAAAACAGATTAAGAAGCCAGATTCAGATAAACCTCAGAAATTATTTAGCTTAACCCTCTCTTTTTACAGATAAGAAAATAGAAGCTTAGGGAGTTGGTTGCTTTGGAGTGAATGGGTAAGCTGTAAACAAAAAAAGGGCAGGTGTATATTCCATGCAAGGGGTTTCAGTAAGTAAAAGTATAGATGAGAGAAATCATACATGATGATTTCCTGGAAGTGAGAAGATCAATTTAGGAAGTGTCAAGTACATGAAAGGAGGTGGTGGCCAAGGAGGTCTAACTAAATACTGTGGTCATTGCTAAAGTCCTGCCACCAGCCCTGACCTCTCACAGGCATTGGAATTGGAGGCCTCCTCACCACATAGCCTTCTAAGCCATCATTGCTGTGAGCATTGGGGGTTTCTAGTCTTCCCTTTGTCATGATTCATGCATGATTACCATCCCGGAAATTAACATCAGTATTTCTTTATTTCTTTTTCCCCAGTCAATAAAAACTCACACTTTAATAGTAACTCATATTTATATAGTGTCTTAAAACAAAATGTTTTTTTCACAAGAACATTGTGAAATACAAAGTCTGCATATTATTATTCCACTTCTACTGATGGGGACACTCAGAGGGTTTGGGATTTGCTAGTCATTACAACTTACCAATGGTCACACACACAAGTGATGGAACCAAGATGGCAATATAGCTCTTCTGACATCCAGTGTAGTTCTCTTTTGTCTATATTGTACTCACTCTCTGATTTGTCATTATCAAATCTCAATAGCATCACCCTTCTTAGAAGGTCTTTGGTCACTTGACTGTTCTTCCTTTTGAGTATATTCCCATTCAAAATGTAAAGGAGGAGACAATGTGTAATATACCTTTAATGAAAGCCACTGCCTGCTTCCCTGATAACCTAAACAGGAGTGATCTCTTCCTCTTCTGAAGGATCATTTGAAGATTTCATTTTATTTTTTTAAGAGGTAGATAAAGAATTTTACTAGGCTGTAGAATCTGTGAGTGAAGCCAATTATGAGTACTGGAATTTACAGTGGGACACATTGAGTGCCTTTTTTCCTTCTCAGGTGCTGGTCTATTTTGTGGACCTAGATTTATGGTGAAACAAGAAATGAGATAATGTTAAAGCACCCATGAGTCCCTGTAGCCTTTATTATTTGTACTATAGCATTTTATTTTCCTCCATGTATAAATGACAATTGGAGACATTAGTGGCTTGTACCATTAGATAGCTTTTCATGTGCAAATGAGCTATTTTCTCAACTAGGCTGCAAGCTTTTGAGGGCAGGAACCTTGTCTTACACATATTTTTGCCCCCAAAGCAGGACCTTGTAAGAATGAAATGTTCAAAGAATATGTGTTGAAAAATTGGTTCTAAGCAATTTTACATATGTATAGTGCAGTAGAGAGATCTCTGGATTTGGAGTGAGAGGTAATTGGGTTCAATACTGTTCTTGGGTGAATGACTTAATCTTTCTGGTTCTCAGTTTGCTTACCTGTAAAATGAGGGGGTTTAGGGGCATCTGGGTGGTACAGTGAATGGAGCACCAGCCCTGAAATCAGGAGGACCTGAGTTCAAATTCAACCTCAGACACTTGGCACTTAACTAGCTGCGTGACCTTGGGCAAGTCATTTAACCCCAATTGCCTTGCCTTTCCCCCTCTAAAAAAAAGAAGACAAATATGAAGGCGTTTACACCAGAGACTGTTAAAAATCTCTTCCAGCTCTAGATCTTCCTTCCTCGGATGTCCCTTCATCATCGAATAATTTCCTAGTAGTCAAGAAGGGTTTAAATAGGAAAGGGGAAGAAACAAGTATTTAGAAAACACGTATATGTCAGACACTTTGCTAAGCACTTTACAAACATTATTTCATTTTATCCTCACAATAACCTTGGAAGAGAGGTGCTGTTGTTAGCCTCATTCTACAGTGAAACAAACTGAGGAAGATAGAGGTTAGGTGGCATGCTATTGAGTGTCTGAGGCAAGGTTGGAACTCCCATCTTCCTGACTCAAAGTTCAGCACTTTCTGTTCTCCTAGCTGCCTCAAGAAGAATTGTTCTAGTCTTAACTCTGCCCCTAATTAAAAACGTGTGACCTTAGACTTCATAGCATTTCTATGGTTCAGTCTCCTTATACAGCAAATGAGGGGGTTAGATTAGATGCCATTTAAAGTCTTCTCTGCATCAAAATATGTTTTTGTAATATTGGAAATAATTTCAGTATTGATATTCCTTATTTTGCACATATTTTCCAGAAAACCATGAATCCAGTTATCTCCACTGTTGAATAAGATAGAAAAAATGGTGTTTTTATCCATACTTGTACCATACTTAATCATTATTTCATTGTACTTCTCTTCATCCAATCTGAATTCCTGTTAAGCTTGACTCCTAGTTATTGACCCAAATTTGCCATTCCATGTAGTTATACAAGCTGTCATAACTAGAATGTACTCACTATTTATTTCTCACTCAGAATCCGTACCTTCTTTTAAGACTGAGCTTAGATGCCACATTCTCTGTGAAGACTTGTATGATTAAGGAAGGAAATCAAACCTTGCTATGTGTTGTGATGCTAGATTTTAGTGAACTGAATGTTTATTTTCTGGAATATATGGAATGAATTTCACGGAATTCTTTGAGAGTATATAAAAATTTAAAAGAATTTTGGAGTAAAGTGAAACTGTCAATATACTTAATGTGTGCTCACTAACAGAGTAAAATAGAAAGCAGGTAAGTGTCTACTTAATAATGTGTTATAGTAGAAAGACCAGGAGACTTTGGTTAAAGGAATGATTCTGTCCACTATCTCTTTGGGCAAGTTATTTAGCTTCTTAAAAATTATTTTCAAAAGAAAGAGATTGGATTATGGGTATATAAGTTCCCCTCAAACTTTGGTGATCAAAAAAGAACAAACATATGAACTTTGAATATATTCCCTTTAAATAAAATCAATATTTGCAAAACACAAATATATACATGGGAGGAAGGAAGCAAGCAGTTATTAATTGCCTATGATGTGTTAGAGACTGTTTTAGTGCTTCACAAATACGATCTCATTTGATTCCCATAAAAACCATGTCAGATGTTATCTCAATTTACATTTGAAGGAGTTGGGACAGAGAAATTATGTGACTTGCCCAGGGTCACACAGCTAGAAAGCATCTGAGATTGAATTTGAATTCAGGCTTTCCTGACTCCAAGACAAGCACTGTATCCACTATGTCACCTAAATTCCTAAAAGGTTGTCATTATAGCCTTCAAGGATATGTCATTTGTTTAGATTAAATAATCCCTCAACTGACACAGTTCACAATCCCACTGCTCTTTAGTACATGATATTCTTAAAAAAAAAAAACTAGAAAAAAACCCCATTGTTTGCTGGCCACTCTTTGGTGAATATTTTTCACTTGGCTAAGTTGGGTCTGGGATGGCAGAAGCCTTGCCAGCCTTGCCAGGTCTTCAAGCTCTGTTGGCACACTCTTTGACAATGAGGAAGTTTTGCAGAAGGATTTTCATGAACATTTGTCACATATATTCATCAGCACACTGGAGCAGTTCTAGTGTCCTTTCTGGCAGCACCAATGAAAGGTAGAACTAACCACTGGCATTTCAGGATGGTGGTAATATGGTGGTGGTGGTGGTGAGTAGGGGGTGTATGATGGACTGAAACAAGCTCTTACATGAATGTTTCTAACATTTATATTGCCATTATAATACTGGCTTAAGTTTCAGAAACAAAAATTTTGAATCTTGGTTCCTGAGGTAGCAAATGGAGATTGATTTATGCTCAGAACTTCTCTAGCATCTTGTCAACACCATGATGGTTGCCAGAGCTCATCATACAAAGTGCTGACATTTTCTGGGAACCCACTTGTCTTTACACATAGTCTCTCCAGGAGGTTACATTTGCACACTTGGTGCTTTTATTTTTAAGCATATGACACTGATTATTGATATTAGAATAATTCTAACATCCTTGTACTATGGTTGCTTAACAAGTGTTAACCCAGTTTATGCCAATTCATAATTTTCAGGTGCCAATATAACATCCCAGAAAAGCAACAGACTTCCTTTTATCCACATTGCTACTGACATTAAAGAAGGGTTAGAATGCAAAAGGTATAAAGCCTCAGTTCATTCTCACTCTGCTAACAAGCTGCTAGACCTTGTGGAATTTCCTGGGATTTAAAGTCCATTTTAAGAAACATCATTTTCTTCCTTTGCCACAAATTCAGGTCCATAAAATATTGAGTGTTCCTTCTCATATGCATATCTGAAAAAGGAAAAAAATCATTGCATACCACTGCAAAGTCAAGTACTATAGAAGCATTGGAGCTGCTGCCTCTTGATTTGTAATTGCCTATGCTAATGGCTCCCACAGCTCAGTAAAATCCTTTATATAAAACTGAAAAAAAAAGAATCCCTCAAGGCATTGCTCTCTTTCTAACTCTGAGAGTTACACATCTCTCTTGATCAGTTGTAGCAACTGAGTAAACACATCAGCGCCATAATGAAATGCCTCCATTTGATGACATCTGCCTGATGGTTATTCCAAAAAACTTTCAAAGAGCACCCAATATGCAGATTTCCAACACTTACTTTTCTTTTGGAAATGTGATACATTTCAGTTTCTTCTTTAATCACAATGATCAAGATGAGTGATCACTAAGTCAAAAGCTTGTGCTCACATTTTGAAAAAGGGAACTATTTTAATTTTTCTCTAATTTTTGTTTTCTTGAACATCTTTTTCTCTATTTTTTTCTGGCTCATTCTCTTTCCCTGACTTTGCTCCTTTCCCATTCTCTTATAGGATAGAAGGGAAAGTTGCCACTTTAGTATTTTAATCTTTGCTATGCATTAGTCCCTAAATTAAAAACCTGTAACTCTTGAACTCTTCTTTATCTTGTTATAAGCTATTAGAGTATTAATTATAGAGCTAGAAGATTTTATTATCTGCACTCTGTATTCTTGAAAGGTTGTTTATAAGTGGATAAAAAGATTGAATCACTTTCCATCTATCAATCTGTGCTATTTTTCCAGCTCATTTACAACTCATTTCCTTTTTCAGTCTCCAATGTGGGACCAGCTCCCAATAAACTTCCTGACTGATCTTGATTTGACTTGTACTGAACATCATTCAGTTTGTCAAATGCCATTCAGATGCATGACTGTCAAGTGACTCAGTTAAGTAAAAGAAAAGGGTTGTTAGAGAATGAGGTGCCATGATGAAATGAAGGGTGGCTGGAGGAAAGGGCAGATTTAGTTTTGGGACTCTCAATCCTTTAGGCCCTAAGTATATGGAAATCCCAACTTTCTATCTGGAAAATCATGTAGGTTTATATATAGGAAAATCATGGAAAATCTACTCTGACATCAGAATTATGGTCATTAATCATTTAAACTCCCATTTGTTATCACGGAGAGATCCAATTTTAATAGTGTCCTCAAGATAATAGATTAATAAAGCTCACGGATCCAGGGTGGAAACCATGACATACTGATTGGATCACTTGTAGTTACTATGACTTGGACAAGTCCACATGAGAATGATTTTTAGTAGGTTATTTCAGCATCCTTTTAAATCACACTTTCCTAGGTTGTCAAGTGATATTTTATATATTAAGCATCATGTACCTGTTCACTTTCTTCATGATTCTTGTAATTTGCATCTTTGTACTTACTGATTACCACGTATCTGGGTAGTACAGTCTAAGTTGAGTTTCTCTGACTCAAGAAAGCCTTAAAACTTTATGTTTGCCAAATTGTGTGCTGTCAGGTTCAAGTAGTAGCACAAATCATATGTGTGGAATTCCACACGTTAATTGGTTTTGTTCTTTTTTTCTAAATAAATAAACAAATAATTCTAAGGCTGGTTCATTGGTGAAAAATTATCTTCACTGTTAAAAGGAAGTAAATGTATGTGATTATCACTATAATGATAGTTCTTTTAAAAATTAAATTTTAAATATTTCTTTTTTTATTTCGAACCCATTCTACTGCCCTCTATTTTCTTTTTTTATTGACTTTTTATTGACTATTCAGTTCCAGAATCACTTGAGTTAAATATTTCTTGATAGCTTTTTAATAAAATAACACCTTAATTTCCAGACACTTCTCTCCCCATACTTCCTTTTTAGCCATTTTCTGTAAGAAAGAATAAAAAAGAAAAAGAAAAAAATATTCAACAAAATATTCCATATATCAAGAGCATAATCCATACCCCCTTACTTCTGCAAAGAGGGAAGGGAAGTACCTTTTCTTTTCCCTTCTTCCAGGTGAAGTTTGGTTAGGATAACTACAAAGGATTGTTTTATCTTTTTATTTTCATTTCCACTGCGTTAGTTATTGTGCATATTACTGTCTTTTTTTGTTCATTTTTTTCTTTTTGGAGAGGGCAATTGGGGTTAAGTGACTCGCCCCAAGGTCACATGGCTAGTTTTTGTGTGAAGTGTCTGAGGCTGCATTTGAACTCAGGTTCTCCTGACTCCAGGGCCGGTGCTCTATTCACTGAGCCACCTAGCCACCCCATATTACTGTCTTTTTATCGGATCACTTTGCTGCATCATCCACATAAGTCTTTACATTCTTCTCATTCTTCATGTTCATCATTCCTTATAGTCCATTAATTGTTCATTATATTCACATGATACAATTTGGTTAGCCATAGTACAAACACTGGATTCCTTATTGTTTTCAGTTTTGTTCTTTTGCTATCACAAAACGTAATGATATAAATTTTTGTGGTATATAGGCCTTTTCTTTCAGTCTTTTGTTTCCTTAGGTCATATGTCTAGTAGTGGGATCTTGGGGTCAAAGGTTATGGGAATTTTAGTCACTTAAAAAAAGAATAATTCTAACTTGATTTTCAGAAGAGTTGGAGCAATTCCCACCCTCATCAATAACGTATTGTTGTACCTATGTTTCCATAGCCCTTTTATCATTGCCTCTGCTTGTTTTTGTCATCTTTGGTGATTTGGTGAGGTAGGGAGTGGGGATGTTAAGATTAAAGTAAAAATTATTTTGATTTACATCCTCATTATTTACTGCTTACCGAATATTACTAGTGATTTGTAGTAATCTTTCATATGACCGCTAATGTGCAATACTTCTTTTGTAGTAGTTTGTTCAGTGAGTGGAAGGCAAAGGAAAATAGTATCTGGGCGACCTAGACTGATTACCGTTAGGATAAAAATTCCTATGAGTCAGTTGTTTCATTCACTCTATTTGTATCCTCAGTGTCTGACACAGTGTCTTGCTAAGTACAAAATAGGTACTTAATCGATACTTGTTGATAGCTTGTTATAGAAGCAAAGAAAAATCTGCTGGCAACAGAAAACCAAACCCAAACAACCACCACAACAAAGAAAGAAATGCAAAGGCATTTTATATGGTTCCATTTCCATAAAATGGAACCACTCCATTTCGTAGAAAACCAGGAAAAAGTGATATGGTTAGGAGGATGGTCAGTGAATATTGAATAAGGCAAAAGGAAAAAATGGTTGAGACTAATTAGCTCCCTTTTTGCCCAAGGTCCTATTTCCTAAAATTGTCTCCTTTTGTCATTGGAAATAAAACCCTCTTTATTTTAGATCACCATTAAAGCTAGAGTCCATAATAATAAGATCAAGTAGAGAAGAGCAGGTGACATATCTTTAATACACACAATGTCTGGTCAGCAATATTGTCATCCTTTTAAATAGAACCCTTTCCTGATTTTTTTTAAGAATGAAAGAGGGCTGTACTGATAACACAAAAGGCTGATGCTAGATTTCCTTTGCTGATAAATTATGAATACCAATTATATTTCTATTCTTTGAAAATTTCAGAGCTCAAAATCATACCTTCCAATGCTTTTTTTTTTTTTTTTTTTTAGCGTTCTCCATCTAACAGAAATGGGAATGTCTGTGTTGTTTCATTATCCTTAACTCTGCTACTTGGTTTAGAAGAACTGTAGATGGCAATCCAACCACAAAAATGATAGAGTTGGCTAAACTTAGTTACAGATTTTTCTTTTGCTAGAGGCACATTATGTTGGTCTAGGAGGGCAGCGTATCCAGGAAAGCAATCATAAAAAACAAAAGTAAGTCTCAAAGAAATGGAAAACATAAGATAATCTCTTGCAAGCTTCCTTTCTAAATTCCACTACATGTAAGCCTACAAAATGCAATTCTGGGTTCATGAGTGTAATCAAGAAATGCTGTGAAGACATTTCAAATTGTAGATGTAGTAGAAATTCTCAGTTACCATGGCAACAGGGTGTCACATATAAAGAACAGTATCGTATAGAAGATTTAATTACAATGAAGTGACTAATGAACCAAGGTTATTTCTTAGATTATTTGTGGCTGATGTCCATTAAAATTTAGTTGTCAAGGCAACCCATTTATAAAAACAGTAAGGGGAGAAATTAGTGCAAAGAGGTAAGTGGTATTTCAAAAAGATTTTGAAAAGGCAGAAGCAGCTTCATCAATTACACACGTCTAAATGTAAAAGAATCACAGTAGAATGTACTGAAGTTTTCTATGAGAACTGTGAACTATTCATAATTGAAACAATATACGTACTTTCCCCAGTACAATAAGGATACTATATGCAGACATCTACTTTTTGTAATTAAGTGTTTTCATTAGGAATGATTTTCCTTATATTTTAAGTGATTGAAACACTGTCAGGAGACCTACCATGGTCAAGATAGGAAATCTTTTGGATTCTCTGAACAATATTATATGAACAGATTTGCTGCTGATTTCTGTATGTGTGTATAAATGGGGCCATTACTTGATAGTTTGTTTTAATGTTTTTTTAAAATTTTTTTTCTTTTTGCTTTTTGGAGGGCAGTTGGGGTTAAGTGACTTGCCCAAGGTCACACAGCTAGTTTTTGTGTTAAGTGTCTGAGGCCGGATTTGAACTCAGGTCCTCCTGACTCCAGGGCCGGTGCTCTATTCACTGGGCCACCTAGCCACCCCGTTTTAATGGATTTTAAAAATATGTGAATCTATTTATCATCTAGTAAAGATGTATAGGGAATTGTACTTAGTTGATAGAAGTTGAGAAGTCCTCTAGTCACTTGTTTGATCACTGGGACAAGATGGCTGACAAAGGGAATTTACTCTTGGAGTGCATTATGGGAAATACAGACTTGGAAGTGGAACTGACTTTCTAATTGTTTGCAAACTGTGTTTTATGGGGCAGTCAACCCTATCCTTTTTCTTAGGGAATTACATTCTCCTGAAATATACTTGCTGAATAGAATATTCAATCACATGAAATTGCTCAGTGTTACATAGTATTTGAGAAACATAATTTATTAACATAAATATTCAATAGAATGTAAGCTCCTTGAGTGTAGGAGCTGTCTCACTTTTCTACTGGAATGTCCAAACCTAGCGCAGTACTCATCACACATCTGACACACAAATGATTATTGATTGCTTAATACGTGTTGAGAACTGGAAGAGACAGGACTGAGGCTTTGCAATCACAGGGAGTCTCCAATTGTGACACATGTTTCCAAGGAGGATGGAATCTCAATAGAAGTGAAATCATAAAATGCTGATCCATGCAAGGGAAAATCAGGGTTCCTGGGGGAATTGGGTTTAGGGTGTGGGAACCCTGGCAAGTACAAGGTACAAATAAGGGAGATCAGGGAAGCATTACTGTGGAACTGGAGCCAAGAGGTCAGATGGGAAGCAGTTATGGGACAATGGTGGCCAGCTGGCAGAACTTTTGTGCTTTAGTGTGACTCTTAGGTTGTTCTTTATGGGCTGGTATTGCCCTTGATTTTCCTTGACCCTGTTAATTCCCTGCAATCGTGCCAATAAAGTGCCCAGAGAGCAAAAACAAATGAACAAAAAGAACCCAAAGTGACTACTTAGTAACTTGCTGCTTTGCTGAACCTGAAAGATGATTGAGGAATGATAGGTATATAGGGAACTGTGGTCATATATTACTATAAGGCAGGTGTAACTCTCTATTTAACCATTTTAACAAGTGACACTAATAATTTCAGCTGACAATCATTCAACCAACAGAATATATTAGCTTCCACTATGTGCCAGGTACTGTGCTAGGCATTGGAGATACAAGAACAGTGAATCAAATAATTCCTACGTGCAATAAATTTAAATTATAAAAGCAGAGGCAACAGGTATGTGGATACATACATACATACATGCATGCATGCATATACACATTTATCTAACTATCTATCTATCTATCTATCTATCTATTTATTTATCTCTCTCTTTCTTTCTTACAAGAAAGCACAACGTATTTAACTGTAAGGTAGTTGGTGAGGGAGGGTGATAGCAGTTGAGGGAATCAGTAGAATTTCATGTAGAAAGTGGTGCTTCAGTGGCTATTTGAAGGTAAAAAGGAATTCTATGAGGCAGGAAGTGTATTCCCAGCATGGGGAGTGGCCAGTACAAAGGCTTGAAGAAAGAAGATGGAATGCTATGTATGACAAATAGACTGAAGGTCAGTTTGGCTGAATATAAGGTGGGGAGTAATGTACAACGGATCTGGAAGGATAGAGTGGGGCCACTTTGTAAAGCGGTTGAATCAGAGGTAACTTATTAGGGTACAGTACATTTGCATTAGGCCATACACTGCCCAAGTGAACATCTATCAGTCGGAAATCCAGCATATCTTCAGTAGGGATGGGAGATGGAATGTTGAACCACCATGGTTACAAACTCCAGAGCAAAGATGGTTTTCAGAATGTGGGTAGCACATTCCTGGGTCTATTATCAGAGCTACCTTTGACAGGCACTTAGCTCAGCATCACTCATGCATCCAGGAAACCAGCATCTAAAGTAATGCTTATGGCTACATAAAATGGGTAAGTACACGAGAAGACTTGACTAGACAAACACAAATAAGAGGGAAAGAAGAAAAATTCCATTTTTAGATGCATTTTCTTTTGATATCAATATTCCACAAAGAATAATTTTCCAGAGTTGCTTCCAATGGAAGCATCCTAACATAGTGTTTGAAACTGATGGCATGTGTATCTTTCTGCCTTTGTAGTTTACAAAGCAAATAAGTTTTAACCCCAGTCATCTGGAATCTTCATTGACATTATTTTCAGTGTAAAAAACAAATTGATCTTTATTTTTTGGGAGAACTATGACCCAGCAGTACCACTTCTAGGACTGTATTCCAAAGAAATCATAGAAGTGGGAAAAGGACCCATATGTACAAAAATATTTATAGCAACTCTATTTGTGGTGGCAAAGAATTGCAAATCAAGGGAATACCCATCAATTGGGGAATGGCCGAACAAGTTGTGGTATATGAATGTAATGGGATACTATCATGCTATAAGAAATGAGGAGCAGATGGACTTCATAATAATTTGGAGAGACTTACATAAACTGATGCTGAGTGAGAAGAGCAGAACTAGGAGAACTTTGTACACAGTTACAGACTCATTGTATGTGTGATGACTAACTTTGATAAATTGGGTTCCTCTCAGCAATCCAAGGTTATGAGACAATTGCAAAGGACTCATGATGGAAAGGACTATCCATATCCAGAGAAAGAACTACAGAGTCTGAATGCAGATTGAAGCAAACTATTTGTTCTCTCTCCATTTGTGTTTTGTTTTGTCCCTTCGTTTACATTATTGTAGGCATCATGTATATTGTGCTTTTAGCTGTACTTTGAGAAAAGAAATTCTTAAGCATGGTAGAACCTCACATTCAGAAGATGTCAAACTGTGTGATTCTGAGAAATCAAAGCAGTAAACATAAAAACTGGGCGCACGGCTTTTGAACAAAGGCTCCTGGTGTCTAAGCATCAGATGCAAACAGTGCTGGGCTTCTCCAACAGCAACTGTAGCCACAAGAGTAAAGAACAAAACCTTGCAGTGATGTAGAATGAAAAAGATTGAATCATATGGAGACCTTTGGATTCCTACTTACAGAGAGGTTTCATTTCTAATAGTGTTAGCTTTTATCTTTTATTCATGTATCCATTAGTCAATACATATTCATTAAACCTACTCTGGGTGAGACAGTGCTAAGTACTTAGACCCAAATGAAACAGTTCCTGCCTTCAAGCAACTTTCCATTTACCGGGCTGGGGCAGGGGGAGAAGGGAGGAGAGAAACATGTATATTTGTATCTTGGCCAAAGCATTTTTAACTAAAGGATCCTGGCAAATCCCTTACCCTTCTATAGCCTCGGTCTGCTCTTGTTAAATGAAGACTAAAAGGTTTTCAAGCTCCCTTCTATGTCTCAAATATATGATTCTGTGACCTTAAATTGCATGTAGCAGTCTAGGACTGGCTCACATGAAAATACTGGTTGGACACTTTTTGTGGTCTGAAACTGACTGATACTGAAATGACCCTGACACATAATAGGACATGCCAGGATAATCACTGCAACTTTTCCCAAGTATCTTCCTTTCCTTGGAAAGCCAGCAAGAAGCCTTGGGCAAGAAGCTAGAATGCTTTTTTGAGGATCATCCCAGGAGGAAAGTCACTTGATTTTGGTTTATCTTTTCTCAAAATAGCTCAAAGCATTTGTAGTTTCACCACAAGCTTCTCTGTCCATTATTTACAAGAGAGTCAATGGCAATTACTCTTTTTTTTTCTTCTGACAATGGGGCTGCATTTATTTCAGTTGAGCTTATGGAATTGCTGCATAGGAATCTTATCTACATTGTCACCTTCACATTTATGTCCTCAAGCCACCTCAAGGTTAGGCTGAAATGATAGCTCAGACTGCTCAGGATGCCCTGAACTGGCTCCTTAGAGTAGGTTACTCATGGCTCAGCACATCTTTGCACAGTCAACAATGAGAGTCTCATGTGCTGAGTTACTATCAGGAAAATGTTCTAATATTTCCCATAGTTGTCCCTCTACTGAAACTTCAGTTTTGGAAGGAATCCATTATTTCATTAGTAAATTCCTGGTGAGGAATTTGCTTCTACCAATGCACCTATCTGTAACTTGTAATCTTAGGGAGTTGCCAATCAGTATCTGTTACAGGCAAGATTTGAACTTAGCTCTTCTTTACCCCAAATCAACCCAGACTTCAGGTAATTGACATAATATTAATACCCACTGACGTTTATTTAGAAATTTTATCAGAACAGCCTCTAGAAGTAGGTGGCATAAATGGTATCATATCTTCTTACAGATGAGATAACAGTCCATGAGAGGTTTAGTAACTTGTTCATGATAATACAATGAAGAAGGATCTGAGGTGGCATTAACAGTTTCCTGCTTCAGAACCAATTTCTCTTTCTTCTGTATTCTGGATGTTGCTCTGTTAGCAGAATGGAGAGAAGGATAGATTTTTAGACTTGGCATCAGGAAAATCTGAGTTCAAATCCTGCCTCAGATACTTACCAATTGTGTGATCCTGGGCATGGAGGTGGTACAATGGATAGAGCATTGGGCTTAGAATCAGGAAACTTGAGTTCAAATCTAGCCTCAGATACTTACCAGCTCTGTAACCCTGGGCAAGTCACTCAACCTCTGTCTGCCTCTGATTCTTTATCTGTAAAACAGAAGCACTTACCTCACAGGGTTACTATGAGGATCAAATGTGTTAATATACATTAAGTGCTTAGCACAGTGTCTGACACATAGTAGACTCTATATAAATGTTCATTCCCTCCCCCCTTACTTCTCTCAGCCTAACATTGTTCATCCTAAAGTGGGAGAAACACCACCTACTTCATATAGTTGTCATGACAATCAAATGAAGTAATATATGCAAAGAATTTTGCGAACCTTAAAGGATGATGAGAGCATAACATCATCACCACCACCATAACCATCACCATCATCATCACTATTACCACAAGATACCCTTTTCAAAGAATCACGTACTTCAACAAAACTGGGTTCCTTAGAATGACTAGGATTTTATGAAATGACAATTCTATGCTGCTCAATAATAGTTTAGATTTGTTTAGAATTTATGCACAGAAAAAAATTGCTTTCATATGTCATTGCCTCACAACTCTGTGATGTAGTCAGGGTAACTATTATCTCCATTTCAGAGATGTGGTAACTGAGGCTGAGAAAGCATAGACCAGAGAGAATAAAAGGCAGAGCTGGAACTAGATAAAAAGAGCCAAGACCCTTTCCACTTCATAATGCTATTTATGATCTACATCCTTTGAAAATATCCTTCCCTGGGTAACTTGACCAGTGCAGAACCATCAGAAGCATTTCCTATTGTGTCATCTGGAATGAATCTTTTGGTCATATCTCCTGAGGCCTCACTGCAGCCACAAAGTGAAGGATGGGATCATTCTTCTGCAACTGCTGGATAAGTCACCTGGTATTTTTGAACTCATTAATATAATATAGAGATAGCCTAGAAAAGGGTACCCCTTGCTGCTTTAAATATTATGTTAGTGAAGGAGGAAGAGTCATTAAATATATATGGCAATGTGGTAGAATGGAGTGGTTCTACTCTTTTGAGTATTTGACTTTTCTGTACCTTTTGAGTGCCAGTAATTGAATTTTGCTTTGATTTCTAAAGTAGAATTAGGTCAGAATAGTTGTGCAATAGGAAAGAGCTGTCATGTGCAATCTCAGTGATCTTGTGTCTATTTAATGTCATTCTAAAATAGCATGCAGCTACTACTGCATACTACCTGGGAGGGGGCCCATAGTGGGGCCACCTATCTGAGAGTGAGAACAAACAGCAGAACCATAAAGGAGGTACTAAAAAGGGGAACGATAACATAGTGCCATTTTTGTGTCATAGATCCTTTTAGAGTCTGGTAAAGTCTATAGGCCCTTATAAAGAATAATGTATTAAAAATTATTTATGTACTTTTAGTTTACAACATTCAGTTTTACAATACCTTGAATTTCAAATTTTCTTCCCCTCCCTCGTCTCCCCCTGTCCTTTACTCCCCCTTTCCTCCTTGCTATGGCAGCATTCAATCAAATATAGGTTCTACAAATACCTTCACGTTAAACATTAGTTAAGTTGTAAAAATGGATTATAACCAATGGAGTGAACAACGAGAAAGACAAAACAAAACAAAAAGAGAGAGGGCAAGTAGTTTGCTTCAATCTGCATTCAGAGTCTGTAGTTCTTTCTCTGGAGGTGGACATCCCTTTCCCTCATGAGTCTTCTGGAGTTGTCTTTTACCCTTGCATTGCTGAGAAGAACCCAGTCTATCAAAGTTAATCATCACACATACAATGTGTCTGTAATTGTGTACAGAGTTCTCCTGGTTCTGCTCTCCTCACTCATCATCAGTTTATATAAGTAAGAATAATGTATTTAGATAGCTGAAGGAAATGCTAACTTTCAGTTAAAGATGAGTGAAAATAAGGTTGTAATTCTCCCCTCCCAAGTAAGTTTCCAGACACCCTGAAATCTCTGGATCATAAGGTAAGTACTCCTGGTCAAATGGAAAGTACCTTGTACTACCAACAAGAATCCCCAGGTTCCAGGCCTGATTTTTGAACTTACTGGTTGATTTACCATGGGTCAATTCCATTTTAAAAGTTAATAGTATGTGTGGGATGCTATGTGCCTTGCTTAAGAACTTACTCAGATTCAACAACAAATGCTGTTGAATATAACATTCAAACAAAGGAACATCTTGAAAAATAGGGAGTTGCTTGTTTCTATTATAGTCAGTCAACAAACATTTAACATTTATTATTAATATGCTTATTACTGTCAGCACAATGCTAAGCACCAGGTATACAAAGTTCCTGGTAGAAAAGAGCCCTTGCCCTCTAGACTGGAAACCATAATTCAGAATTATAATTCTTTGATAGAGATTATTGGCAAAAAGTGAATACCTTGGCTTTTTGCTTTTTTGTTTTATATTTTCACATTTATAGCAAGATGTTCACAAATTCATTGACAAGACAAGAATTTAGCAATGTTCAAACGATCTTCCTTTTTTAAAGTAAAGTTTGACTTGGGATTTTTTCTTTTCCTTTTAAAACATTTTATTTCCCCCCAGTTACACATAAAGAGAATTTTTAGTATTAATTAAAAATGAGTTCCAAATTTTCTCTCTCTTCTCACCTGCCCCCTCCATAAGATAGTAAATAAGATTTTTTAAAAATAATAAATGCTTAAATGGATATTCATTTGATAACCATGGGTTTCTGGTAAATACTTTGTCCTCTTCTGTCATGGGGACCATTTTGGTATTCAAGCAACAACGATATGAAGAGGCAATTTTCACTTAATTTGCCTTCCTTTATTTGAAAACTTTCAGTGGCCCCTTATTGCTTCTATGATAAAAAAAAGTTTAGCATGACATTTAATGTCCTTTATAACCTGCCTCTAACACATATTTCCAGGTTTGCTTCATAATACTGTTATTCATGCATGATGCATTTGAATTAAGCTGATTTTCCTGAATACCATTCTATATTCTCTAGCTCCCATGAATTTAAGCAGGCTCACCTCTCTTCCTGTATTATTTTCCCTGTACATCTTCCCTTGTTGAAATCCTTCTCTTCTCATGTCCCAGTTCAGATATCATCTCATCCATGAAGCTGGCCTTGATTTAGCACCTCTCTACCTTATACCTTGTTTTGCACATATATGTCAGAACTTACTTGGAATACTGTGTTTGGTTCTGGATACTATCATTTAAGGATATTGACAAGCTGGAGAGTTATCTAGAAGAGGAAAACTAGAATGTGTCAGCTGAATTTATGTTATATGAGAATCAGTGAAGGGAACTGGGCATAAATATCCTGGAGAAGAGAAATCTCAGTTGAGAGATGATAGTTCTTTTGAAATATTTCAAAGTTTTTAAGGAAATATTAAATTTGTTCTGCTTGACTGGCAAGGGAAGAACCAGGAACAATGGGGTGGATGTTACAAATATGCGAATTTATGCTTGATATCATGAAGAACTTCCTAACAATTTGAACTGTCCAGAAGTAGAATGGGCAGCCTCAAAAGGTTTTGGGTTCATCCTCCTTTGAAGTCTTCATGCAGTGCCCAGATGGCTACTTGTATGTAGTATAGTGGGGCTTTCTTTCATGTATTGGTTGGACTAGTTTGCTGCTGATGTCCCTTCCAACTTTCAAATTATATGATTTTGTGGCTCTGTGTATACATGTCATATCTCCTTTACTATATTTCCATATCGTATGTATGTATATTGATTGAATGCTGCCATGCCTGGGGTGGGGGAGAGAGGATGGAAGTGGGAGGGGAGGGAGGGGGAGAAAATTTGAAACTCAAAGGATTGTGGAACTGAAAGTTGTAAACTAAAAGTAAATTAAGTTTTTAAAAAATACATTTGTGGGCCTCCTCCCCAATTATATGGTTTTCACTATTTATACCCCACAGTGTCAAGCATATAGTAGATACTTAAATGTTTGTTTAATTGAGCTTTCACCTCTACACAAAGTGGAACACAGGCAAAAGACTTAGATACAAAATTTACCTACACCCCCTAGGCTCTATTCCTTACATTATTCCTAAATTATTAGCGATCTTACCTTTGCCATAGAACCTTTTCTGAAGAAGATGAAGTAGGTGTGATGGTTTCCTCTCTTCATGTGAACACAAAAGTCCTATGATTTAATATCATGTGAACACTAAGTGGTCAATTATTGAACCTCCTCCCTAGAAGCTAAAGTATAAATAGTTATCCAGAATATGAGAGCGTCAAATGAAATCCCCTAGTCGACAGGTGACTCTAAGCATTTTAGGGTAGTGAAATGAAATCCTGATGGCAAGAGAATGTAAAAAGCTCTACTAAGATTGTGTTCATGGACTCATGGGCAGAAACAATGGTAGTTAAGCTAATTCAAGGTAGAAAAGTGCATTGTGATTCCTGTAAGGAAAAAAAGAATTCAAAGTATCTTCATGTTTATGGATTCTAAAGTGTCAAATAAAATCTTGGCAGAAGAGTGTCTATGTATGTATGTGTGTGTGTGTGTTTATGTATGTATGTATATATATATATGTATATGTAATATGCATATAAGCTTTGCCCTACTTCCATGTCATAGAATCCCTTTCTTCCTTCAGGACATAGTTCAAGCACCACTTTCCTGATCCACTCAACCACTAGCACTCTGTCCTTCATATTACCTTGTGCTAAGCAGTTTTGTGTTTATTCATATTCATTCTCTTTATATTTGTTCTCTATATACTTATATGTATCTTTGTAATCCCCCCGTTAGAATGTAAAGCCAATTGTGACCAGAGATTATTTCATTCATTGTTACTGTATCCCCAGTATGTAGTTCTGGTACATAGTAGTAACTTTAATAAATGTGTTAATTTTACCCTCCAATGGCTACAGAAAATGTGTTGGGGAAAAACTGGGTGCTGGGTGAACTAACACTTTCATCCAGATATGTAGCTAGCCAGATCTAGCGTTTAAGTGAGACAGATAGGAATGCAGCTGATTTTTCTTCAATGAATCTGGTCAACACATGGTGATATGTAGTGTGTAGCAAGAATGTCTAATGAGACTACAAACATAGCTTCTTAATGAGGCTGGGCAGGAGAAGCTATGTAGCCCATAATCTCAATGTTGAAACAGTGTTTTATCCTTTTTATGTTGTTGTGATTAACATGCAGTCTTGCTGCGTATTTGTGTGGGACCAGGATGATGTTCTGCCATTTCAGAGTCCAGACATGACATACAGCAGGAATGAAAGAAGACGAAGCTATGTTCCCAATCTGTCTTAGACATTTCACTTTTTTGATTATATGAGCTGAGCATTCTCCTCTTCCTTCATTGCAAGTGAATGGTTCCTTCCAGTGTGCCTCAAGATAGTGATGCTAAATTATTGGTTATGATCTAGGAAGGGTATTTAAAAAATATCCTCAAAGAAGGACATTTGCTCAATTTACTATGGCCCAGGAGCTGTACAAAATGCTTTGTACCATCAGGAAATTAGGAAGAAAAAAACAGACAATGTTATGTTACTCATGAACAAAATAATGGTTCAAAGGATAGAGCAGCAGCCATATTAGTATAAGTAAATTATTTAGGATTCTTCAGTATGAAAAAATGAGAACTGGGAAGAAATTTCATCAAACTTCTCAAAATTGGGATAGGTATGGATTGGATGAACCCAACACGATCAATTGGTAAACATCCATTAAACATTTACTTTGTACCAAACACTGTTTAGGTGCTAGGGGCACAGATACAAAGAATGAAACAATCCTTACTTTTACAGAGCTCAGACTCTAACCTGAAATGGCAAAAGTTCCTTAAAATTTAAAGATGGAAATTTGAGTCAAATGGTAGACTATAGAACTTTAAATAATACTAAAATTCTGGACCTCAGTAGAGTAGTGAGGTTGAAACCTAGACTCATTCATGAAAGGGTTTAAAATTCCTATTGGATTACATGTATATGCTTGTATACATACAGATGCATATATGTATTATACAATGCACATATAGTAGTCACATCAAATATGAGTAGGTGCTCCCAGGAAACGTCCTTTGTTGCCCTCGATAGAATATGGGATGAATGAACCATGAGTTTTGCCTGTGTGATAATAAGACATACTTATGACTTGGCTTATTATTTCCTTATTTGTACATTCTCTAGATGTGGCAAAGAACAGGAAAAGAGTAAGTATTAGATTTATTTAGTTTGCTTCCTGGAACAGCACCAATGCCAAGAGACATTTAATAAATATATTTTTGGATACTTGTGAAGTTGGGGCAGAGTTAACACTCTTACAATACTTTCCTTGCTATAGGAAGATGACATCAGTGTCTGTCCATTCAGTGCCTGGTTTCCAGCGTGATGTTTCATTTAAGGTGAACATGTGGTTATTATATCTTAGTTCTCCCTGAAAAAAAATTATAATGACAGCTATGATTCACCATTCAATTCAATTCAGTAAACACTTATTAATCAGCTGCTATGTGCAAAGGTACTGCTAGGCAGTGGGACAGCAAAGATAAAAAATGACCGGTCCTTTTTCTGAAGGTGCTTACATTCTTTTAGGAGGAGATGACATATGCAGATAAGTATAATACAAAGTAGAAAGTGACCTGAGTTTGGAAGAGATCCAGACAACACACTCTAGGAACAATTGGGGAGGGGGAGACCACTTTCACTTGTAGGACAAGGAAGGGCTCCTTAGACTCTGAGGAAGTTGCAGTTGAGGTGAGTCTTAAAGGGACAGCAGTACTTTAAAAGGCAGAGATGAAAGAAAGAAAGCATCCTAGGCCTAGAGACTGGATTGTGTGCATGCATAAAGGTAGAAGACGTGACATCAAGAACGGGAAACAATTAAGAACCCAGATTTAGCCAGAACAAAGTATAAAAAGGAAAACAATATTATATAATATGAAATGATATACAATAATATTTAATAAAATCTAATAAAATATAAAATAAATTGTCATAAAATAATTATATATAATATAAAAGTTGTTATATGATATATATTGAGTTGAAGCCACTCACTATTCTGGTTGCAAAAAAAATAAAGGCACTGAAATTAACTGTTGGCCATTTTTCTGTGTCCTCTCCCTCTCCCCCTCTTCTCTCCCCTTCCCTCTCTTCCTCCTCTCTCCCTTTCCTCTTCCTTCTCCCCACCCCCTCCACTCTCCCCCTCCCTTTCCCCCTCCCTTCTCCTTTTCCTTTTTCCTCCTGCCCTCTCTTTCTCCCTTTCCTTTTCCCTCTCGCTCTCCCTCTCCCTCTCCCTCTCTTTCTCCTTCTCCCTCTTCCTGGAAAAGTTGGTTGGAGCCGTGTTGTGGACAGAGTTGAATATCAGACTGAGAAGTCTATATTTTATTCAGAGTCAACAGGCAGCCAATGAAGAATTTTGAGGGTAGAAGTCACTTGCTCACACCTGAGCATTAGGAAAATGGCATGGAGGAAGGGGGGACAGTCTTGGTGAGTAGAGAGGAGGGAAACAGATGTAAGACATGGATGGAGTTTGGTGAATACTGGAGGTGAAGGCTGAAGGAAAGTGATGAGGTAAAAGATGACTCTAGAGGTTTTGAGTTTTGGAGACAGAAGGTAGTGGTGCCATTAACAGAAAGAGGGATGCTGGGAGGAGGAGCAGTGTTAGGGGGAAAAGGATAGATTTAATTTAAGAGATGATAAATGTGAGATGTCAGTGGAACATCCAGGGGAAGATGTCCAGAAGCCAATTAGAAATGTGGGGCTCTAGTTCAGAAGAGTGATGAGAGATGGCTATTTAATGTTGGAACCCCTTGTGTAGAGCTGAAACTTGTACCTGTAATAGAAGAGTAGAGGACACAGGACAAGGCTTTAGAGCTATATCCACACTTAGCAAGAGAGAGAATAAAGAAGAACAAATAAAGCAGGTTGAGAAATGGTCAGAAAGGTGAGAAAGGAGAGAAATATGTTACAGAAGCCCAGGGAAGAGAGTATGGAGGAATGGTGAAAAGAGCTTCAAAGAGGCCAAGGGTGATGAAGAATAAGAAGACTTTAGCAATCCTGAGTATGGAGATCATTTTAAGAGAGTGGCTTCAGTAGAATGGTGGAGTCAGAAACCAGACTGCAAGGGTGGTAAATGAAAGCAGTAAGTGTAGACTACCTTTTCTGATAGCAAAAGGGAAAGACATTTAGACTTTCTCAAGGGACAAACAAGGTCCAAAGACAATTTTATTTTTTTAAAGAGTATACATAAGACCTGAATATATTTGAAGGAAGTAAGAAAGATACTAGTAGTCAGGTAGAGACTGAAGATGAGAGAGAGAGAGAGAGAGAGAGAGAGAGAGAGAGAGAGAGAGAGAGAGAGAGAGAGAGAG
>CM053601.1:100655892-100667451 GCA_028646575.1 Pseudocheirus occidentalis | reverse complement strand
TTTGCCTTATTCAATCAATCAATCAGTCAGTCAACAGACATTTATTAAGTGGCTGCCTACCATTCACCAGATGCTCTTCTGGGTGCTGGGGGTTACAAAGACAAAAGTGAATGTGCTTGCCTTGGAGGAGCTTAAATTATATTGGAGGAGACAACATGTATGTATAGTGAATATAAAAATATATTAAAGAAGTACAGTTATTTTGGGGAAGAGGCACTAGCAACTGAAGTGAAGGAACAGAATAGATTCAACTTGGTTTGGTTTTTAATCTAGTCCTTCAGGATTCCTGTACATTGGCTTGACCTCCTGTTGCTTATGTAGTTATTCCAAAGCCTCCTTCAGGAATTTCCACATAGCCCCTGACTTTGTGCTGTAACTGCTGACTGTTGAACCCCTTGTTATTTAGGTGCTGTTCACAAGGAATGTACTTTTAAAGTGTTTTTTTTTCAATAAGGGTAGGATTGAGGATGGTACCTGCCACAATCTGGGACTGAGAGTTTTCCATGGTACAGGGTAAATATTCTCATGTAACAAGGGAAACAATAAAAAATAAAACTGTTTCTCCAGGAAAGAAGGAAGGAAGGTTGCAAAAATGTCAAATTTGTTGTATAGAGCTGGCATTAGAAATAGGGCATAGTGTGGTAAACTGATGACTAAAGGTATAAAGTCATATTCAAAATAGAGGCAAGAATTCATGCCAAGACCAGAACAGAATTTAAGGGGCTAGAAAAGAGAAAGGTCAGAATGAAAGTTTTGATATTGGGGTAACAAAGGGATCTAAGTTGAGAAAGAGTTCACACATTGCTGATTTGTAGATGTGTGCACATCCTTTTGGTTGACCAAGGGAGCTCAACATCCCTTTCCATTGCCCTGGGTAGTTCCTACTGGTGCAGTTCAAAGAGCATTGATTTTGAATTAGTAGGACTTGAATTCAAATTCCAGCTTTGCTTCTCTCTATGAGGCTATGGGAAAGTTAACTTCTGAATCTCAGTTTCCTCATCTGTAAAATAATGGGTAGCATTAGAAAGCCTCTAAATTCCCTTCTGGCAGGTAAATCAATGAGGCCTTGCTGCTATGCTCAGTAGCATTAATCTCTATATAGATTCAGATCTTCAGGGATATGACATGAGAGGCAGAGTACTCACTCTGAGTCAGAAATTCTGGGTTCAGTGTTTTTTTTCTTGGATATTTGTGCCTGTGTGACACAGGGCAATTGACTTAGTCTTCCTGGGTCTCTTTCTTTGAGATGAAGTGGTTGTAGTAGATGAGCCCTGATTCTTTTCCTAGATATGCAGATAAATAAAAACAAGAAACTTTGAGGAGAGCAAGCACTAACAGTTGGTGGACCCCGACTTTCACTAAAGAGGTGCCACCTGTGCTGAGCCTTGAACAAGGCTAAGGATTCTTAGAGAAGAAGGGGGGAAGGAGGAAGCGCCATTCAAACATGGTAAGCAGCTTTGTAGAAGGTAGAGAGTTGGGGATAGGTGAGAGCTGGTAGGCTAGTTTGGCTGGCATATAGAATGTTTGAAGGAGAATAGTGTAAAGATAAGTCAGGAAAAGCTACAGTGAAGAGAGCTTATTTTGGTATCTGTGTGCAGGACAGATTAGAGAAGGGGACAGACTAGCAGCAGAGAGGTGAAGAGCAGGTTATTCTAATAGTTTAGATGAGAGGTGATGAGGTCCAGACAAAGTGCTATAATACATTTGAGAAAGGAGAAATTACTTTTAGTAGAATGCAAAAGGAAACAGTTCATGGAGGGGATAGCAACTGAATGAGCCTTTGAAGGAAGACAAGGATTTCTGCAGGCAGAGATGTGAAGGAAAAGTCTCCTGTAGGAGGTAGCAGGTGAGCTACGCTTTGAAGGAAGCTGGGAGGAGGGAGGTGAGAAGGTTAAGCTCCAGACATGAGAGGAAGCCTGTGTGAATGCACAGAGATCAGAGGGTGTAGGGTTAGTTGGGAGAACAGCTAGTAGTTCATCTTGGCTCGAATGTAGAGTACCTGGATGGGACTCCTGTGAAATCTGGATAGGAAGAAAAAAAATATTGTAGTCAGATTCTGGAGTGGTTTAGGGTTAGAATTTTTTTTAATGAGTCCTATAAGCAGTTGGAAGTGGATGAATGTTTTTGAGCAGCAGAGAAATGTAATTAGACTTGTGCATTAGGTAGATTATTTTGGCAGCTATGCAAGGCTGTGCTGGAACCAGCTCTAATGGGCTTGGGAGAACCATCTATAAATTTTCACCATGAGCATCTACTCCTCAGATATCCATGAATTAAGGTTTGATTTATTGTTTTGTTTATTGTCAAGATTTAAGAATGTGTTCATAAGAAAGTCTTAATGCTGCAGATTAGACTTATAAGTGTGTGTGCATACCTCTTCCCCTGTCCCCTCAAAGCTTTGTTCGGCACACCCCTGAATTGCTTTATAAATGCTGCTTGAGTTCAGCAGGAGGGCAGTAGAAGGCTCAGGGAATGTAGTAATTCCCATCCTGGAGATCTGGCAACTTCAGGCTGACAACCACCACCAACACCCAATGATAAAAGGCAATGGCTGGCATTTTGAAGGTGCTTTAAGGTTTGCAGAGTGCTTTACAAGCATGGTCTCATTAAAGCCTCACAACATCCCTGCAGCTATGTAAAGGCTAGATCAGAGAGGGGTAAGATTAAAGGAAGGGATATCATTTAGGAAGCTATTATGATATTCTGTTAGAGAGGTAATGAGAATCTGAACTGGAGTAGTGACTGGGAGAGGAAAATGCAGTTATGAAAGACATTGGCAACATAGGACCACTAGGTTGTAGATATGTTGAGAGAAAGAGTCCAAGGGTGACTGATTTCAAGATTTGGACTGAGAATATGGTGGTACTATTGGCAGAAATAAGAAGTGTGAAAGTTTGAGGGGAAAGGTAATGAAGTATTTTGGGGGAATATTAAGTTTCAAGTGAAGGTGACACATTTAGGTTGAAGTGTCCAATAAGCATTTGACCTTGGAAGTGAGGTTAAGATGGACATGTGGATTTGGCTGTCATCTCCATAGAAGTGATAATTGAAACCATCAAAATGGAGGGAATTTTCAAGGGACAGTGAGGAGAGGAAAGAGGAAAGGGAGGAATATAGAGTCCAGAAGTACAGTGATGAGGTGAATGCTGCTAAAGACAATCCATCTCTGAATCATTGTCACAGAAGCCAAGAGAAGTGTGAGTATCAAAAGGGGAGTGTTCAGTAGTGCCCAATAGCAGAGAAAACTCTAAGGAGTTGGGCATATTTAAGCACAAGTGGATACATGTTCTCAGCTAAGTGAATAAGCCAGAGACTGGGCTATGGGCAGAACAAAGAATCGGAATCAAATCTGGTGTTGGGATGAGTGAAAATTTAGGAAAGTAGATTTGAAAGGGACTGTTTGGCTCCCACATACATATAAAACTAGGAGGAAATGAGCACAAAGGGAATGAAAATAAGTGTCCTAAAAACAGTTTAGCCAGAAAGGGAAAATGAAATTTGCTCATTTGGAGGCTGCATGCTACAAAGGCTGGAAGAGGAGAAAAAAAAAGTTTCCCTTATGTCATTGCTTCAGATTCAGTCTGTAAAACTGAGAGTAATTTATGAGAACCAATTGAAAAGTGATTGTTGTATTTCATTTGTTAAAGAAATGGCTATTCAACAAGTGAATAAGTTGTACCAACTGTGAGCAGAATACTGTGCTAGTCACTGTGTAGAAGAGATGAGGTATGCATTAAGACAAACCCTGCCCTCATGAAACTTACAATCTGGGAGGGCAGGATGATACATGCAGAGTAATTATAATACAAAATGGATAGTGAATGTAAAAGGGAAATACTATATAGACAGAGTCTTAAATTGAGTTCTGAGGGCTGAAAGATCATTACTGACTGCCAGAGGACTTCATGGAGCTTTTCCTTGGAGGTATGTTAAACGCATAGGGAGCAATGTGAATGAAAGCAAAAACTCTGAAGATTTTGGAGTATATTTGGGGAAGATTAAATAGACTGGTTTGGTTATAATCAGAGAATACCGGCAGGAAACATTGTAAAGGGAGGATGGTGCCAGACTGTCAAAGGTCTTGAATGCCATGATACAAAGTTTGAGCTTTACTTCTTAGGCAGCAGAGAGCCTGCCACTGATAGGTTTTGAGATCAATGGATAATAATAATAACAATAATAATAATGATGATAACAATGATAATAATAGCCAGCATTTATATTGCTATATATAATATAAATATTTTGATAGTTACTTCCTTCTCCCCTCCACCTTCCCTTTACCTACATTACAGTGTTTTTGTGGGGACAAAATAAGATATTTTAAAAGCACTTTGTAAATCTTAAGGCTATAATAACTTATACTTTACAATAATAATTATGCTTATATAATTACATAAAGACATAATAATTATATTTACATAGTATATATAATAACTAATAATAACCACCATTTATAGCTATTATTATAGTTGCATATATATAGCAGTAGCTGCATATATAAAACTATATATAATATATAATATAATATATATAATATAATATTATTATTTAATAATTATTGCAATTATTTCATAATATTAGTGTATAATAATATAATATAATATATTATGTACTATAATTCACAATTCAATACAATATATAATATACAAGAAGAAGGAAGTAACATTTGATGATTTGAAGGACGATTGGAAGGAATAGTATGTGAGCTGGGAAGACCTGTTAAAAGACTGTCAGAATAGACTAAGGGGGTCAGTTAATACTAGGGAAGCAATGGGTATGGGGAAGAAGGGACACACGGATGATACACATATAGATGATCAATATGTTTCAGTTAAGAGTTGTTAAGATTAGGTATTTGAATGTGAGATTGGAAGGAGAGGACACTAGGGGTTCAAACATGGGACATGGTGGTGACACTGATACCATGTGAGTTGGTTTCCTTACAAACAAACAAGCAAGCAAGCCAGCAAACAAACAGAGATATACTACTCCACCATAAGCCAGCATGTGAGAGGTATCTGGAGTCACCAGATCCCTTCACATACACCTTGGAACTTCACTACATTTGGGACCCTACACCATGTGAGCTCTGAGCTCAACTAAGAGAAGCAATGGGGATCAACATTGAAGCATACGATTTCCAAATGTACCTTTCTATCCCTAGGTGACTTGAACCAGGGGAGAAAAAGATAGACTTTCTTTCCCAGAAAAAACTGTTTCAATCAAAAAAGCCTTTAGGAGATCCTTGGGCTATTAAAGTCCTCTTTCTTTCCCAATCTGCAAAGGTCATCTCTGAGTAAAAGTCAGCAAGCAATGGCAGCAGGTGAAGGCAGCATTTAATTGAGCATGAGGGGCTTTTTAAAAAACTTAGATGTCATTTCCTATCTTAGTAAGGGGGAGAATGAAGACCCATTATGTGTTGTTGTTTGTTTGTTTGTTTTTTTTTGACAAAAAGGCTACAGGTCAATGGTACATTTCCTTGAAATGCCACAGTAAAAATGCCCTTACTGAACAACTTTAGGAAGTGTCTGTCATGTGTGCCTTTTTAACTCCAGGTAAAATGAAAAGGGGAAAAATTAGATAATTTTATCTGAATGATTCCAAACAGCTGATTTTACTGAAAATTTCCACCCAATTAGCAGATCATTTTGATACTACCTGTAATGTTTTAAAGATTTAGCTGTTACAATAAATTCATATTTTGTGTAGGGCCCCCTTCCAACTTTCAGCTTCCATGGCTCTTTATATATGCTAAATCTCCCCATGAAAGTTTTATGGCAGAGAAATCAATGCCAACTAATCTGATGCGAACTTTTGGTGACAGGATTGCCTCAGATTAGTGACATCTGGTTGAAAAGCTCCTTATTTTAAATAATAAAGGATAAATTTAAAGCTATGACTCAAATTCCCTTATCTCTCTAAGACCTTCATGGAAGCCTCTGACTACTGAAGAGAGCTGTCATTGTTTCTTGTGGTCTATAAGGACAATTGTCAGGTCTTAGTTGGTTAAAAAAGAAAGGCCATTTTAACCCATTAACTTCCTCTTGCTTCTTTGACATCTCTGTTTTCTTCTGCTGATTTTATGGGAGGTCAAGAGTGGAAGGAACAACGATGCAGGGAAGTAGGAGAGACTGAGAAAAAGTCTAGAATGCAGTTTCTCCTCATCCATCTCTCTTTGAATCATTGTTTTCCTTCAAGGTTAAACTCAGGTACAACCTTCTCTGTTTAAGATGAGGGTTTGAGAGCTGGAAGAGTCCATCCTGGCCACCCCTTAATTTTATAAATTTGGAAACCAATGCCCAGAAACATTGACTTGTCCTAAGCTACACAGGCTGAGTAGTAGGGCTTAGATTTAAACAGGTTCTCCCTTCAGATCCAGTGCTCTTTCACCATCTTCTCCATTTTGCTTTCCTGTGCTGCTATATGCAGCCTTGGGCTAAGATTTTAATCGTTCACTAATTTACTACCCAAGAATCCTGGGTCCCTGATCTGCTGAACCTCATCTCTAAGTAATTGCTCTAGGGCTGCTGAGTGTGGCTAGAAAAAAGTCTCAAAATTGATTAGATTTCATTCCTGTAATTCAGGTTAAATAACCTCAGCTGGGCCCTCACTTTTGTTTACAAAGTCTTCTCCCTCTACTCTGATTCATTCCTTGATATTTCATAGTCGGTTTTAGACTTTTTCTCCCCTCCTCCTTTTCTAATCGTTCTCTACTTCATGCCTTTAAAGAGGATACTCTAACATGCTGCTTTGAGGGAATTGAAGCCTGAAAGCATAAATTCCTCCAATTACTTTGTATTTGCTTATTTTTGTATGCTTAATTCCAGGTTGAGGTCTTTAAAAAAAATCCACAATATTCTGCAAACAGTAGGCACTTAATACATGTTTATAGAAATAAATGGAATAAGGATATGAAAATGGACTCTTCTCAATATTGATGCTATGGTTTTCTTCCCTTTTCCTGGGCCTAAACCCTTTTCAGTTGGTGGCCAGGAATAATTTGGTTAACTCAACAAAGTTCAAGTATGAGACCTTTCTTCTTGTGTGAAGAGAGCTTCCTAAGCAAGGTGTGATTGCACCACTATTCCTCACCCCCTAACCCCCAAAAAGATTTAACTTGCTCCAGTGACTGGAGTTCTGGACTTTGTTTCAAGTTTATGGAGCTTCACAGGTCTTTCCACTTCTTACCTAGTTCAGAGCACTAAAACAGTTCAAATCAGCTGGTGAGAAAGCTGAATGTTAAATTTTCACTTTGAATATTTATACCTTGGAATTGCAAGTGCTACAAACCAGGGTCTGATTTATTGTTTTGTTGATTACATAGACTTAAGAAAGGAATAGAAAAAATGTTAACACTATAGATTAAACTTTAGTGTTTTGCACCCATATTTCTGAGAGCCAGTTGAATGCACTGAAATTACTATCTCAGAAACTAGCAAAAAATTAAACAGATTTGAAAGGACCAACTTCTTGATGGTATATGGCCAATTAGTATTTTCCATGCTAATAGATGAGAATTATGGTCTGTATAGCCCCCAAATCACATGTATTGGGGTTGGAATGAGTTGCCCACATGTTTTTGGTCTATATTTCTCTAATTCTGTTTTGCTTTGGACTAATGGGCAAAAATTGGCTGAAATGGTAGTGGTTGGCTGAGTTGGTCATCATTAATATTCGGCTAATTGACCAAGAAAAAAATTTTACACACAAGTAAATGGATTATCATACTCAATGTAAAGCCAAGATTGTAAAAAAAAACATAGTAGATACAATCTGTTATCTTATTTAAGTCTTAACCTTGCCACATCATCTGTCATAGGGAGGAAGTTGATGTTTTGCACTACCCTATTCTGCTCACCAAGGATCATAATTGATAATAATGACCTCAGTGTATTAGACCTTAGTTATTGACTCTTTATAAGCAAAGCCTATTCCTATCAATATTCCATCTTGAGCATCAGAAAAGGGCTCCATCTTGTAAAAGTCCACTCTGAGGGATTGGTTTTTATACCACTAGCTCTTGCCTGACCTCCACTATCCAAGTATTTTAAAGTAAAATTGTATGCCATGCTGCTGGACTTTGATGATGATGGTTATTAGAAGCAACAAACAACTGATCCTTTAATAAGATTTAAAACTGGCTTATTGAGCTGGTGGGTTGTCAGTAGTAATGAGATTTCACTCTCATTTTCTCACATCTCTTTTAATTTACAGCAGTGCTGAAAAATATTTTGTTTTTAGGGAAATCTTAGAAAAAAAGATTCATGATTCTTGTTCTTGGATCTCCTATGCTCATTACAAAGTTATGAAGATACATAATACCGAGGATAAACTAAAGGGTCATAAAACATTTTAGTTTAGTGAAAATTGATTTGAAATGTGTATAGGAGAGTAAATTTTAGTTAGCCTTCAAATTAATTCCAGCCCCAAGACTTCACTGTACTGGACATGGTAGTTCTTTTAAATTAAGGATAGCATAATTAAAAGTGCAATAAATTGAAAGAATTACAGTATTTTATATAATTTCTATGAAGCCTTATCTCATTGTCTAATCCTGCCCTAGCACTGCAATGAATGGGGATTACTATGTTCTGGCTTTCAGCTATATTATTCTTCACTGTAATCACCCTTTATTATAATACTTCTCTGTGAGGGTACATCGATCAGGAAATGTCT
Source organism: Pseudocheirus occidentalis (assembly GCA_028646575.1). Classification (NCBI taxonomy): domain Eukaryota; kingdom Metazoa; phylum Chordata; class Mammalia; order Diprotodontia; family Pseudocheiridae; genus Pseudocheirus; species Pseudocheirus occidentalis. Next base: position 100,658,772 of record CM053601.1, on the reverse strand, counting down.
ATTTATTACACTCCTAATGGTCAGCTAGTGAGAGAATTATGCTAACCTGAATAGAAAATGTGCTCTTAATACATCTGGGATAGTTGCTAGAGCAGGGAGAACATGGATGAACATTGGACTTGTGGACAAAGTTGTCTGCTTGCAGGTATGATGCTGCTTGACTTTTAAACCTTTCATTTCCTGGGCAAACTGGGAAACAGACAAACAAACTTGGAGCACAGTATTTGACTGAAGACTTGGAGTATTTTCCTGGTGAGATGTGTTCTGCGAAAATAAATGTCCAGCGGATGAGCCATTGAGCTGAAGAAGTTTCTAAATGGCATGGTTCAATCATGCTTCTTGTTTTTGAATGCCTCTTTTTGGAGTTTATAAAGAATAAAACTTGAAGTCTGAACCACATTCTATTTAGATCTCTGTGGCTAGAGAAGCTTTTTATTTTTAGACCAGTAGATTATAGATGTTTAGGTTAATGGGCATCCATATAAACCCTTGCATTTTTAAAGCCAAATAAGTCAAAAGAGTTAGATGTTGCATTTTTCTTTTGATAGTTTCCATGTGTTTTTTCACCTTTTTGCTGTCTTTACCAGTATATTTAAGTGCCTTATTGTAAAAGAAACCCCACATACCTAAAAGTTTGTGTAATTGTACACCAGTGACATTTTGTGTGTGATTTTGGCTTGGAAAACTGAACCTAGTGGGTACTAGAAATTCCTTTAATTGCCAAATACCCCTTGTGGGATGGGGATGTTTGTGAATACATTTTTTAAAATGAGAAACTGATATATACACCATGTAAAGTAATATGACTACCCACTTGGATTTCCTTTCTTTGGTAAGAAAAGGATAGTTTCTGTTTTATTTCCCTGAGGAAATGATAACACAAGATGGTTTAAGTTCAGTTTTATGCAAAGTCTGTGAAAGTAGGGTAGTAGATAAAGCTTGAAGTGGGGAAGATAATGGAGAGAGTGGGGGCAATTTCTAGACCTTTTAAAAAGAAATGTGGTAGATTTTGTCTTTACCTGACCCTAATTTTAGCAATGGGAATTTAGGAAGGGTTTGTGTGTGTATGTGTGTGTGTGTGTGTGTGTGTGTGTGTGTGTGTGTGTGTGTGTGGTGAGGTGCTGGTGTGTGTGGTGGGGCTGGGGTAGGGGGAAATTCTACAATTTTGCCACTTATCAGGATTCAAGATATTCAAAACTTCCGCATTTATTATGTCTTTAATGTCTGCATTAATCTATGTCTGCAACATAGATTCATTTAGTTAAGTAGATGAGTAGTTGAAATTAGAACAGCTGAGACAAGCTACATCATCCTCATGTCAGAACTATTGGTTATAGAATGGAAACTTCAGCAACTAGATTCACTGTTTTCAACAATCCCTATATCCCATGCTTTTCAGATTGCCTTAAATGACCACTTGATTTCTGGTACAGGAGAGACATAGCCTTTGTTTCCAATCAGTGCCAAATGTAGGACAAAGCTAATCTTCAAAATAACCAATTCTCAGAAAATGTTATATGCTTGTAATCATTGCTGCTGGAGTGACTGAGGCTGGTAGATCTCTTGAATTCATGAGTTCTAAACTGCAGGAAGTTTGACATTATTATGGTGGGCCTTTGGGAGAAGGGCACACCAGACTTCCCAAGAACAGAAAAACTAGCCCAGGTTGGAAAAGGGAGAAATTGATGCTCCTGTGATGATCAAGAGTGAGACTGGGCCTGTTGGTAGCATTTTCAGTTTCAGCCTGGGGGCTGAGATAAGGAGATCAGGTCTTAAAAATATAATAATATTACAGTACTTCAAGATTTGATTATAGAGATGTATTTAATTAGGCATTAAAATGAAGTGTTACCTAAAATTTGGAAGTGATATTTATTATTTCCATAATTCTCTTGCCAAATTAATTAGATTTTGTCAACCAAACATTGTACTCTGAAAGTACAAATTAATGTAAGTGACGTTTTGTATGTAAAAATTAAAGGGGAGCCATTTCAGAGATTTCTTGATTTAATTTGAAAGCCAAAATGGTTCTCTGTACCAAAATTAAAGCTGTTATTTAAAATTGATGTTAAAACTAAAGGACAAGCATTACTTCAGATTAAATGTTAAAGGACAAAGATTAATGGTGAAAAATCTTTAATTAGTAGGAAGGAATTGAGTAGAAAATTATTAACTTGTTCCTTCATAAATCTTTAATGTTAATTGATTAGTCTGTTATGCCTAAAATATAATCAGTGGACTGTAAATAAGATGTGTAACCTTTCTTAGTATTGAAATAAAATATTCCATCACACAATTTGATGTGTCTCATCTCCTTTGTGAGAAGCACCTTCTTCTTTAATAGCGTTAGGACTTTTGCCAGTGAGAAACAAACCGAGTTGATCTAGTTTGGATGAAAACTTCCACGCTTGTATTGTTCAGTGTCTTGATTTGGTGCCTTGAGTTGTCTTTTCAGATGGCATCTTGATGGCTTAACTGTTCTATGAGCAAATCACATTATGATAGGCATAGGTTTTACACATGAGGAATCTGACAGATTGTAAAGTGACAGAGTGGGGATTTGAACCCTGGGCCTCTAACATTTTTCAAAGATCTCTCATATAAGAACTGTATACCAGAAAAATCTTGTTATCAGACAAAGAAAGTATATCTTTAATAAAGCTTTTACTAAGGGAGTATCCTTTGTTTGAACTTGCACTCAAATATAATGGAAAATATGGAAAATATGATCACTGTGTTTTCACATATATGAATACTAGGTGGCTCAGCGGATAGACCACTAGGCATGGAGTCAGGAAGACCTGAGTTCAGAACTGGTTTTAGAATCTTACTAGTGACCCCAGGCAAGTCAATTAACCTTTTTTTGCCTCAGTTTTTTTT
>CM053601.1:100601495-100655392 GCA_028646575.1 Pseudocheirus occidentalis | reverse complement strand
CTCCCCCCACCCCCACCATGGTGGCATACAATCATGTATAGGATCTGCAAACTCTTTCACATTGTGCAATAGTCTGGTTGAATAGGTGTTCTAGCCAATGGAGTAAACAATGAGAAAAGAGAAACAAAAACCAAGCATTGAAAAGAGTGATAGCATGCATTGCTTCAGTCTCCATTTAACCTCTGGTCCTTCTGGATCTTTCTCTGAATGTAGAAATCTCCTTCCGTCCTGAGACTTGTAGAGCTGTCTTTTAACTGTGCATTGCTGAGAGGAGTACAGTTTTTCAAAGTTGGTCGTCACACATTGCCTCAGTTTTTCCACCTGAAAAATGAGCAGGAGAAGGAAATGGCAAACCACTCCACTCTATCTTTGCCAAGAAGACTACAAGTAAGGTTATAAAAAATTAGACACATCTGAAAATAACTCAACAAAAAGTATTCACATTACATGAGAAGTAGAGTGTCTTAATGGATAGAAACCTGGACATAGACTAATTCTGCAGTATTCAGTATGTGACTGGGCAAATCATCTCACTTCTCAGTGCCCCAGGCAACTCTCCAACATTGCAAATTGCCAAGTGTTGCTCATGATCTGATGATGAGAACTTTCTTCCTTGTCATGCCAATAAAATCACAGGTCTGGTTAACAAACTACACATCATACACATATTCTTGTATAACTGGATGTTGGTGACAGAGTGAGGGTAGCAGACTAGATTCTCAGGGTGGAACTCTCCCGTTATCCTGGTGGGTCACCCAAGACAGAGTCCTTAAAGTGACCAGGCTCAGGAACATGATTTTGTCAGTCTACTCATAAGTACATCTGGCTTCCAGCCAGTTTCATGTGAATCCATGTCACAAGGGTGGAGTGCTGAGTTGTTATTTACCAACAGAAAAGAGAATCTGTGCCAGTCAGTGGCACAAGATACTCTGTCTTGGTAGGTAGGCACACCCAGTAATTCAAATCTCAGATTAGCAATTTCCTTAGTGAGCACAGAATCAAAGAAAGAGAAGTGAATGTTTCTTTTTTTAAAAAACATTTCATCTGTTTAGTTTTAGTTTACAACGTTCAGTTTCACAATCCTTTGAGTTCCAAATTTTTTTCTCTTCCCTCTACTCTTTCCCCTCCCCCCTCCCTATGGTGGCATGCAATCAAAAACAGATTCTACAGATACCTTCACATAAAACTTTAGTCAAGTTGTAAAGAAGGGTTATAATCAATTGAGTGAACAGTGAGAAAGAAGGAACAAAACAAAACAAAACACAAAAGAGAGAGAGCAAGTAGTTTGCTTCAATCTGCATTCAGACTCTGTAGATCTTTCTTTGGATGTGGAGATCCCTTTCCTTCATGAGTCTTTTGGAGTGTCTTCTAACCGTGTATGCTGAGAGGAGCCCAGTCTATCAAAGCTAGTTGTCACACATACAATGTGTCTGTAGAGGTGAATATTTCTATTACACTTCAATACCTTGATGGATTTTTCTCTCTTCTTTCTAGGGATGTTTTTGTCTAGGCAACGGATATTGGCAGTTAGCATCAAAGAACCTTTTCTCTTGATCAGTGTTCAAGTTTTTGACAATATTTTATTCATTGGCTCCCTTTTTTCCAAGTGCTATACAGATGGACTTGTAGCTTTCTGTTAGGACAACATTACAACACTGCAGATATTATAACACAGTGAGTAGATTTGTCTTTTGAAATGATCAATTCTACTTTAATCTGTGAGAGATACTCTGGACTTGTGAAAAGGGCATTGAATTAGGATTGAGGAGATCCATATTTAAACATACTTAAAATAGCATTCTGTTGAAGAATGGTCTTTTATATTTATTTTTAAGATTCATAGCTATTAGTTTCCCCCTCCTTTAGAGCACTTATAAAATGCCTATACTTACCTGAGTTTAAGATGTGAGAGTTGTTAGAAATTAAATGTTCTTCTTATAAAAAGAATATGAACTAGATTGTATGACTCCTCTTCAGTACTGATAAAGTCTAGATACTAAAGAGAAGAGAGAAGTACACTTTTTTTTTTACCAAACTTAATAATCAGGCTTAATATAGGGGTTCTTGCCTTTTTCGTGTCATGGACCCCTTTGACAATCTCATGAAACCAAGGAATCCCTTCTCAGGATCATGTTGTTATATACCAAAAACAAAATTCATAAGATTAGAAAGGAAATCAATACATTCATCAATTAAAAAAATGTTTATAGGCCCTCAAGTTAAGAATCCCTGATATGTATCTGTCTAATTTACAACATTTTGCTCATTGGCCCTTACTTTATTTAATACAGCAAGAATCACTGATTTAATTTTGTGGGTATTTTCTTTGACATTACTTAATAGATGGTCTTTGAGAATTGATACAACAACAAAAATCATCACTTTTTGGCCTGCCTGGTGGTGGGTGTCTCAATACCTAGAGTGGTTCTTGAACAATAAACTTGCAATGAATACATTAACAGGATGACATGCAAAGCCTCTCCTCTGTGATAAGTCTGCTTTTCTAAAGCTTGTTCTTTCCTGTCCTATCCTTCAAGAGTTCAGATGAAGCACTGGAGCAGGACTTTAGTGGGGGCATTTTCCTCAGGTGATACAAAATGGTAGTAGTTGATGGAAGATGTAGAAGTTTTAAGAGTCACAAAACTCCGGCTATTTAAAATGTAACATATTAGCTGCAATCTGTGAAATTTAAAAGTCCCAAGGCACAATGTTTCTAACACCTTGTGCTCACTGAAGGAGGTTTGTAAGAGAACATTTATTTTAAAAACCTTTTTTTTATTAATATCTTTTATTTTTCCATTGCCTTCAGTTCTAAATACATCTCTCTCCTCTCTGGTCTCCAAGGAGCCATTCCCTATAACAAAGAGTAAAAACCAAAACCAAAAAAAAAAAACCAGAAAAAGGAAAAAAAAGGTTCAGCAAAACAAACCAATGTATCATACAGGTCTGACAGTATAATGATGATAAACAACAACAGCAACAATGATAACAGGTAGCATTTATACAGGACTTTCAGCTTTACAAAGCATTTTACCCATATCATCTCATTTGATCCTTACCATAAATCATAAACCTCTAAAGTAGGTGCCATTATCACTCCTGTTTAACAGAAAAGGAAACTGAGGCTGAGAGAGGTAAAATGACTTGCCTAGAGTTGCCTAGCTAGCAAGTGTCCTTCACAGTATTTCAAATCAGGTCTTACTGATTCCAGATCTAGCACTCTATTTTCTATGCTCTCATACCACCTCATTCTACATTTATAGTTTCCCCCTTCCCCAAACTCTTCCAAGAAGGAAGAGAAGGACATTTTCTCTTCTTCAGGGCCAAATTCGATAATTATAGTTATACAATGTTGTCCTATTTGGTGGTGGTGTTTCCTTGTATGTTGTAGTCATTGTGCATATTCATTTCCTGATTTTACTTCCTTCACTTTTCATCAATTCATATAAACCTTCCCATGCTTCTCTGAATTCTTCATATTTGTCATTTCTTAAATCATATCATTATGCTAGCACACTGATGTGCCATAATTTGTACATTAAGAAATCAATGTATATCTACTTTGTTCCCAGTTTTTGTTTTTTACTATTAAAACAGTTCTGCTGTAAATATTTTGTTTTCTGTCTTTTAGTTTTTGAACATTTGGTAGCATATTTTTGGCAATAGAATCTCTGGGTCAAAGGAGATAGATCATTTTGAAAGAGAATACAGTTCAGTACATATCTATTTAGTTCACATAGTAGGCTCTTGATAAATACTGGTTGATCAAGTACTGTGTGTGCAAGCCTTTTGTGAGCTGTGAGGGATCATAGGATCATATATTTAGAGGTGGAAGGGTCTAAGGGGTTATTTAGTGCAATGTTCTCATTTTATAGATGAAGAAACACATGACCAAGGTCTCACAGGTAGTGACAGGATTTAAGTCATGTGTTCCAAATTGAGATCCAAAATATTTTTTCTTCTCTGCTGCCAAGAGGAAGTTGTGATGAGATAAATTTTTAATGTAGTTAGAATATTCTATAATATAATATGTCAGTGAATTTTTGGTGTTCTTTGGTTTTTTAGCTGCATTCAACTCTTCTTTACCCCATTTGAGGCTTTCTTGCCAAAAATAGTGGAATGATTGCCATTTCCTTCTCCAGCTCATTTTACAGATGAGAAAACTGAGGCAAACAGCATTAAGTGACTTGACTAGGGTCACCCAGCTAGTAAGTGTCTGAAGCCAAATTTGAATTTAGGAAGATGAGGTTTTTTTTTCTGATTTCACTAGCACTTTATTTACTGTGCCATCTAGCTGCACTGTTATTAATATTAGAATTATTATATAATAATTATTAGAATGAATACTGTTTGTTGACTATTACTTTGAGGATTGTGAGTCAGGCAATTTATTGCTCACAGGCATGTAAATGTGTGACTCCCTGGCCTTTCAGACACATGAGTATCCAAGGACAATGGTGGCTTCAGGAGCACACTGGGCACCCTATTGAGAGCCCAGTTCTGCTAGGTTTATAATTTTATTTATTTATTTTTTTGGAGGGGGAAGGCAAGGTAATTGGGGTTAAGTGACTTGTCCAAGAGCACACAGCTAGTAAAGTGTCAAGTTTCTGAGACCAGATTTGAATCCGGGTCCTCCTGACTCCAGGGCTGGTGCTCTATTCACTAGTCTTTAACTTTATTGCTGGTGCTGGGCAGATTCACCAGGATTGAATGGGAGGGAGGGCTTCAGGAGACTCAATCAGAGGGTGACCTAGACTGTGGAAGGTGGCTCCCTCTGGTCTTCTTTATCAACCACAAAGGCTTAGTTTGTGATTAGGGAAATTTGCTCATGTTACATGCTTGGATTAGATGAAGTTTGTTCAACTGATGGTTTTGCTAAGCTTACACTCCAAAGCTTAGATACAGCTGACCAAGCCAGTTGTTGGGTATGTAGGAATTTTCTGGTATCTAAGCAGTGGATTGATCAAACATGGTCAAACAAGTCAGTCTTGTCAACCAAAGCCTAGAAATAGCCTAGTCCTCATATTTACTCTTTCTAGAAATGTCACATGGCATTTTCTATTGATGGTAACTGGGAGACACAGAAATACTGGGTACGTATAACTGCATTTTATTAAGCCCTAATTTCTTCACACGTGTGTTATTGCAATAACAAGATGGTCTGTCTCCTTGATTCAAGTCTCTCTCCATCCAACTCATCCTTCACTCAGTTATCAATGTGATCTTCATAAAGTTCAGGTGTGACCTTGCTAGTCCTCTCCCATATATTTCAACAATCTCTAATCACTTCTAGGATCAAATATAAAATCTTGTGTTTGATATTCAAAGCCCTCCAAAATCTCCCCCAGCCCAATAATTCTCTGTGGCCACCCCAAGCAGTGACACTGGCCTCTTTGCTGCTCCTTGAACAAGACACATCATCCCCCTGAGAGCTGGGCATTTTCATGGGCTGTCTGCCATGCCTGGAATACTTGTCCTCTTGATTATTGTTTCCAGGCATTCTTATCTTCCTTCAAATCCCAATAAAAATCCCATCTTCTACAGGAAGTTTTTTCTAATCCCTCTTCATTCTAGTGCCTTCCCTCTGTTGATTATTTCCACTTTATTCTGTGTATGGCATGTTTGGATGTTGTTGTTTGCACATTGTCTCCCAAATACACTGTGAGCATCTGGAGAGCAGGGACTATTTTGAACATTTCTTTGTATACCCAGTACTTAAAACAGTGCCTAGCACAAAGTAGGTGCTCAATAAATGTGCATTGACTGACAATCATAGTAAATGGTAGTGCTGAAGGCAGATCAGTGGTAGAAATGAGCACATACGTCCTAGGGCCATTACTTAGGTGACACTGTGTTGTCGACTGGTTCAGGAAGATAGTCAAGGAAGGGATGAGGGAGTGGTGGTATTATGAAAAGATAAAAACACAACATAGCATATTGGAGAGTGCAGGACTTGACTTCAAGAAACCTGGGTTCAAATCCTGCGTCAGACCTAATTAGCTGTGTGATCATAGACAAGCAACAGGAAATCTCACAGACTTAATTTCTTTATTTCAAAAATGGGGATTTTAATAATACTTGTACCTCTTACCTCACAGAGTTGTTGTCAGAAAAGGTCAAAGTAAACCTTGAAGCTTAATAGAGATGCGAGTTATTATTCTAGTTGCTGCTAAAACCCCTCAGGCTAAATTCAGATGTAGTGGGAATTACCAAAGAGATAAATTTCCAGTAGTTCATTTCCCATGATTTCTGGGCTCTAGAGATCATTGCTCATCCAGATAAATTCTCTTGCCTTCATTTCGTAGAAAAGTATATGTTCCTACCCACAAAATGTTGGCATCACTAGGCTAGGACTATGAATAACAGGAGTCTATTGGAAGAGAAGAGTGGGACTGAAAGGGGGAACCATGAGTGGATATGGGGGAGGCAAGCTATGGTTTATGGTTGGAGCATAAGAATGTGGAAAACTGTGGTACACCCTTCCAAACCGAGGAGGTTTGTATGTATATATGTATGTATGTATGTATGTTTTTTTTAAAACTATTGCACTGTGGATTCTGAAGTGTGTTCTCCCCACTTGCTTGGGGGAACTAGATTGTAATTTCCCTGAAATCTATCAGAGGTTGCATCCAGTGTTGTATGGAGGCAGGAACTTATTCTTTTGCTTAATTGTCTCCCGTTATATTATGATTAAGTTTAATTACATATTTTTGCTAAAGGACTTACAATCCACTTTTGTGTGGATTGGGATTTGAGGGTACTCTTGGTGGGGGCTAATTTTATGATTGGCATAATTTAGTTACACTGAATGTATGAAAAGTAATAAGGAATCCCAGAGCCAGAATTGAAAATAGGAACTTTAGGGGTTCATTCTGTATATAAAGTAGAGCTGATCTTTCTACTTCTAACCACTAGTTGTTTTTTAAATTGCTATTTGGAAACTTCTCTTCTAGGTCACCTTTTATATTCAACTTAATATATCATCCATGTAAATGGAGGCAGCACTAAATGTTCTCTGTGATTCTCTACAATTCCAGTTCCATGATTCTATGATCATAAATTCATATTGATATACGCCTATTGTTTGCTATCATGTGCTGTAAATATTGTGTAAATGAAAATCTTTTCTTTGCTTCTTTTTAAAAATAAAAACTTCTAAGAGTAGTCATTGTTTCAAAATTATTTTCCAGATTTTCTTTATTAATAAGGAAAAACCCCCCACATGTTTCCTTTTCAAATTTGACTAGACTTTTGTTACCTTTATCACATTAAAGGTACCTTAACTGTGAAATAAAGTGTAAATTAACAAGAGAAACATACCCACTTGATTCCCTCACAAGGGAGGGGAGGCTTCTACACCAGGGATCCAGCTGGCTCTTAGTTTTGGCTTGAAAGTGTTGTAGATTTTTTAGTAGTGCCGACAAAACTCATTAAAATGAATAATAAGCAAGGGATGAAAACAAGTACATTTATAAAGGGAAAACATCACTCCTAAAGAATCCTGTCTGATTTATTTTGGTTAGGACATACATCAGTGCACATACCATGGTTGTGTATAACTTGATCTATAATCTGTATCTCAATAGGTTCTGTATCTTTTCCAAGTGTTATCATTATAATTTAATGACATTAAGAACTTGAGAAAAAATTACCCTGTTTGTGTCCAAAATGTAGTTAATTGTGGGATTGAGTTTAGGGCCTGGCATTCACTTTCTTGTGGGCTGAAGAATTAAATTAGATATGTATGCTCTGTTAGTATTTAATTGTTTAATCTAGATTAGAATTAGTAATGAATGTTTTCATTAACATGGAAAAATTTTGTGCAGTACAATTTGTAGATTATGCACAATTGCATAGTATTTTAGATGTAGAAAAATGTGATTTATTTTAAATACAGAGGGAATTGATTTTGAAAATGGAAATCACTTTAAAATAGAAGCCACATGTATAATAATGTATAAAAAGAATATGTGCTTTTTTCAGGATAGGAATTCCCCCTACTTACAACCAAAAGTGTGCTGGTAAATGTTTAACAGCCAGCTCCTAAAGGACAAGAAAATGTACTTAAAACATACTTTTAAGTGTAATATGCATTATGGACATTTTTCTACATCACTTTCTGAAGTCTAGGAAATAAAAAAAATAATCATCTTCTGATTTATAGAAGTTGCCTATTTCTGAGGTGTAAATGCTCCCTGTGAAGTGTAATAATCAGATCTCATGAGCTGATTTGAAGTAGCTGCTTTCATCCCACCCCTGCCTACAACCCTTTTATGAGTTAATAGATAAACATGGGGAAGATGTTTAAGGCCAGTAAAAGATAAATGACTTTCTCAGGGTCATGCAGTTAGTGAATGGCACAGGTAAGATGTCTATCCTGATTCAAAGACCAGCTTCCTACTACATTAAGATACTTCTACTAATGCTAACTTTTGTCTATGTATAATGCTTTACAGTTACAAAGTGTTTCCACATAGGCTGCTTCAGTAAACATTTTATTAAGCACATACTATGTTCCTATATTAATCACTGGGGATACAAAAAAAAAGACAAAAGACAGTTCCTGCTTTCAAGAAGATTACAATTGAGTGGGGGGAACAATATATGAGCAAATATATTCAAAGCAAGTATGTACAGAATACATTGCTGTTATCCTTCTTTCTCAAAGAAGACCAATGATGTCAGGAGGGTGATGTCTTGATTTGCAAGTGATGCAGGATTTAAGTGAAGCAGGGCTGGGCAAATCCGTCTGTACACTAGAATCACTGGAGTCCAGTGGCAAGATATAGGTCAAGACTGCTATTGATGGCTGGGGGGCGGGGAGACAGTGGGACACCTTGCCCTTTTAAGCAAAGGGTCTTTTCCAGGTCTCAGTTTGTATAAGGCAACCACAGGATTCATAGGAAATAATTAAAAGAGTGGAAGTGCTGGATTTAAAATGGGTTGGGGAAGGCGTCCTATAGGAGATGGGATTTTGGTTGTCCCTTCAAGGAAGGAGGTCAATAGGGTGGAGGAAGCAGCAGGAGCATTCTCAATATTAGGAGAAATTGAGGAATGTCTCTAACATGTTGGGTGGAGCTCCCGTGGCAAACACATTCAAATGTATTTGTTTTATCATCTGCTTGGCAGCTCCCCTCAATGATACAGATTGCAACAGACCAATGCCTACCCATCCTGTGGTATTCTTATTCATATTTTCCTGTAGATTCTCAATGTTCCATAGAACATGCACTGGACTTTGACTTTCAGGTTCTCTATAGAATCCTATAATCCTGTGATATCATCTCCCCTGTACAATATGAAGGCAAAAATATGCCTCAGGTTTTTTATTTTGCTCTATTCAGGCTTTGTTTCACTGCCTTCATCAGTCTTGTCCTTCTTACCATCCTTACGCACAGCCATGCATATCTCCTTGGTCAGATATTGTCTTTTACTCAGTTCTTGCATGTGGGAAAGGGAAGGGTAAGGGTCAAGTACCTTAGAATTCCCTACAAAGATATAATCTAAGTCCCCCCCCCTCAAGCTTTTGGTTCATACAGACTGGGCACAATCTTGTGGGCCAAGGCAGTCACTTCATTTTCTTTTTTGGCTCATTGCACTCCCATCCCAGATTTTATTTCAAGGTAAGAGTCAAAATAAGCTTATGCAGGTTTCTCAGAGTGTGGTTAGGATATCAACTCCTGGGCTGGCACTTAAAAGAGCAATGCATATAGCTAAGACTTAATTTTCATCCCACAGAAAATGCAAAAAATGCACAAGAAACTCCAAATAGATACAAAAATCGGTAAACTGTTTAAATTTCTCCTAAGTTCCTCTCAGGAGGGACAGAATGTGGCATTGATGTCAAAGCAAACCTTTGACTTCAAATATTATCCTGTTGTCTTGCCTCCACCAGAAACTAAAGATGTTTTGGTGGCAGCTGAATCATATCTGCATTGCCACATACCATGTGCTTTTGCAGGTGTAAGAGAGTGAAAATTTCCCTCTTTGGTGCCCCCCCCATACGATTCCATGATACTCCAGGAACATGGTATAAGCCAAAAAGAGTAAACATGGGACTGAAAAGACTGATGGAGTCTGTCATTGTCTTGTGTAACTACCTCCATAGAATTGTTCCTCTACAAGAGTCTGTCCTGGATCTTAGGCAACTCTACTAATTGAATGACATAGTCAGCGGTTGTCTATGCCTTTCAAACAAGATACCTATGGACACATAGTAGGAAGGTGCTTTATTGACTAGTCAATGGCTCATGCCCATAAGCTCATAAAATGGACAATTGATATGGGATTTCATCAAATTGCTCAAAGCCTCTCCTGATTAAACACTTATAGTAATATGGATCATAGAATTTTGTAAGATCTAAGACTGAAAAATTATCTAGCTTCACCTCATCATTTTGCAAATGAGGAAACTAAAGACCAGAGAGATTGAGTTACTAAAGGTTATGCAAAGAAAATATCAGCATCAGGATCAGAAGCTGAACTCAGGTGACTGGACCGTAGTTCTGGTGTTCATTCCCTTGAGTTGTTTCCCCACTATATCCTTGATGGAGGCACATGTTCTTCAGATTCCAACATGATGGCTGAGATAGTGTTTGAGTAGGGCCTCCAAACTCCCCAGTGAGGGGTGGAAAGTTTTGAATAGTTTTGTGTACCCCACCACCAGTCTATTATGACATGAACTCATTATCTCATCAGACTTCCCCAGGTGGCATACAAACCTGTAGTAGAGAAATCTATCAGATTGACCTTCTTCATGCTGAGGAGTGGGGAAGCTGGATTCTTCTAATTCAATTTAATTTAAAAATCCTGAACAGAAGATGTGTACATAAGACCTTTATTAAGAATGCTTTCTCTGTGAGGGTATATACAGTTATAAAAATTTTTGTAGAGATGGGAAAGTAGCCATATGGTCCATAGTTATTGATATTCTTTTGGTCACTTTTTTGAGTCAACAATAAAGTCTAAGATTCACTCCAGTTCTTTGGAAGTTCTCCCTCTTTTGTGAATAAAAATGGCCCTACTTGATAAAGCCCAGTAATTCACTATTAATGCTACAATCATATACAAATGCTTCTATTTCACTTTTAAAGTCCTTCATAAGCAGTTTCCAACCTCTTTCCACACTATATATTACTCACCTTCTTAATTGGGGAATCCAGCCTAATTGGCCTGTTTTCTATTCCTCATGCATAGTAATTAATTTCCTGTCTCCATGCCTTTGCATGGATTGTCCCCCATGCCTGGAATATGCTAATTCTTTACCTCTGCCTCCTAGAATCGCTAATTTTCTTCAAAGCTAAGTTCAAGTGCTGTCTCTTAGAGTTAGTACATTTTAGTTCTATTTTCTTCTCAGCTGCTAGTAGTATCCTCATCACCAGAAAATACATGGTGTATATGTTTTTTTACTTATCTGTATTCATGTTATTTCCTTTAAGTAGGAAGCAAAGCTTGAAATCAGGGATTATCTCATTTTATCTTTGTATCGTCAGCATCTACTCTTTTGCCTGGTGCATAGTAGGCTCTTAATAAATGCTTATATAATGATTAAATGATGTATATTACTTAAGATGTTGACTTCTAGGACAAAGCCCTGGCTGTGTCTTAATATTTGTGGTTCTTCAGAGGGAAGAACCCTCTGAAGGTCACACAGTGCCCAAAATCATGCAAGTCAGAGAATGCTAGGATTATAACAGGGTGGTGGTGAGAAATGAAGAATAGTCCAATTTAGCTAAAAGAGAATATGTGGAGGAGAGTCATATAGCATAAAATTGGGAAAATGGAATTGAACAAAATTGGGGAGAGCCTTAAATTCCAGGCTAAGAAGTTTGAACTTTTCTAAATAGGCAAAAGAGAGAAAGTGAAGGGTTTCCAAAAGAGTCATGACATAAGTAGAACATTGACAATTGGTTACCAATTTAATACATTAATAAAAGACAAATTTAGGAGAATATCATGGTGTGATGTGAGGTATGATATAATGGAATATTGATTGGACTTACCCTGGGTTCCAGTTCCAGATCTTTTTTGGGATTGACTCTGAATCTTATGACCCTATGCTACACATATCTTTGGATGAGCACAACATGATATGTAGCTGGAACAACAAAAAAGTGCTTTTTTCATAACATGTAAAAGCTACTGCAGGACGTTTGTGTGTGTGTGTGTGTGTGTGTGTGTGTGGGTTTACATCTATTTTGGGGGCTCATGAGAAGCTCAACAGGGAGGATTTGGAATGTGGGTGTCCTGAAAGTCTTAGTGCAATTTTGAACTACTAACTTATCATGAAGGAGTAGTAATTATTTTAACACTTCCAAATGCCTGGCAACAAGAAGTGAATCCGGGGTAGCAACAGGTAGTGAAGACACAGAGGTGTAATTATACATATGATGAGGTTATACAACCTGCCATGAGCCACTTTTTCCTATATTAGAAGCTTTGCTTTTTTTTTAAAAGATTGTTTCTTCCTAATGAACAAAGTGAAATTCTATCTTAATTGAACCATAAATAGGTTTACCATGACATATTCTGCTGAAATTTTTTTATGCTCCTCCAATTTAGACATTGCAATTGAAGTTCTTGCCTCTGTCAATGCTTCATCTATTTGTTTTTCGTTATCTGATTCTACCAAATTCATACTGAATCAGATTCTCCCCCTCCCAGGAAAGTAAGATCTGTTTTACAAACATTTAGGAGCTGAGAGCTCAGAGAGATATTGGTGTTTCTGAGAAAATGAAAACTGGAAACCGATGGCAAAGTTTGAATTTTGTTCTAAGGGTACACTTCGTAATTTTGTTTTGATGTTTTGATTGCATTAAAGCAGAGTTTGGATGACCGCTTGTTAGAGGCCTTGTTAAATGGATTTGTATTTAAGTAGAGTTTAGAAGAGATTACTTCTGAAGTTTTACTAAAATTCTATAATTTATTGATTAAAGACATTTTTAGACATACATTGTGGCATTCTATACTCTCACACAAGTTCATTACTAGTTTTGCTAAGGTTAGGCAACTTTTTTTTCCTCTAAAATACTAGACTGGTTTTTTTGAAATGGCTTCAATAGTGTGAAACTGTCAGTTGTATTGTTCTACACTCCCCACCCCGCTCAATCTCCCAACAGCTGGATGGAACTGATCAGATGTGAATATTGCGTGCACACAGCCATAAAGATGGATGGCATGGTCTTCATGGCTATGAAGATATTAGGATTGTTGAAGAATTTAGTAGCTTTTGCTTTTTTATTCAAGGAATTCTTTATTCTTGTAGCTGCAAAAGAACCATGTCATAGACATACTAACAGGTGACAAAGGTAAGTGCTATCTGAATTGAGAAAGGGCTTTTTATTTTATTTTATAGTCTTTCATGTGGGTTTGAGAGGACAAACAGATAAATGAGAGTAGTACAGAACTGGGTGTGATTGGGATTGAGCACTGGGGATATTATGGCAAAATGAGAAGTCTTTGCTCTCAATAAGTTTATATTCTAGGGAGGGGGATGAATTGATTAAATGGATAACTATGTACACACAATTTTTAGGAGGAGCAGAACTTGAATAACTAGGGTGAGAAGATGCAGATCAAGAAAAGTTTTCTGTAGGAGATGATAACTCAGTTAAACCTTGAAGGCAGAGAAAGCTAAGGAACCAGAGATGAAGGTGGAGTGCCTTTGAGACATGAATGACAACTTGTTAAAGGGCACAGAGGAAAGAGATGAAATGATGAATTAATTGGTTAATTACTTTTAGAGAAAGTTCCTGTTAGGCTAGTTTAGAGAGACTATGAATGGGAGTCATGTAAAATAAGTCTAGAAAGGGAAGCTGGAGTTAGACTGTTAAAAGGTCTTATGTATCAAGTTTTGGGGGATTTTAGTTTTATCCTAGAAGCAATAGGGAGCCACTGAAGATTCTCCAGCAATGGAGTGACATGATTAAGCCTAGTCCGAAGAAAGATTTTTTTAGCAGCTGTGTGGAAGATGGGTAGGAGGGGAGCAACTGGGAGACTGATAAGGAGACTGTTGTACCACTGTACTTCAGGTGATAAGGTCCCATATTAGGGAGGTAGACAAGAGAATGAAAGGAAGAAGAATGTAAGAAAGCAATATTGTAGAGGTGAAATTTACAATACTTGAAAAGGGATTGGATGTGGGGAATAAAGAAAAAGGGAAAAGATTCTGAGAGTTTGAGACTAGGTGACTGGGTAGGTGGTGGTATAATTGATTTTCTGAAATAAATGGAGAGGTGAGGATAGCCTTTTTTTGATAAAGGTAATGAGTTCAATTTTGGTTTAGCTTATTTTGAAATGTAAGTGAAGAAAACTCTAGAAAAATGGGAAAATATCAAAGGGAGCTTCTGCCCCTTCCTGCCAAAAAGATTTCAGCTACTACAATCACATACATACCTCTTTTCTTATTTTGTCTCATTATGTAAAATATTTATGAGAATGACTTACACAAATACTGGAAAACATGATGAGGGAACAGGTGGGACTTTGTGGATTATTTTCTATAGCAGACTACGTTATTACTATCACACCAATGACTAAGAATTATGTAGAGTTTAAGATACCTCTAGGTCTATTAATTGATTTAATTCACTGGGATATAGTGTAGCCTTTGAAGACCATCTTCAAACAAAGATTTTCCCATGCATACATTAAAATTATATAAGTAATCAGGGTCACTCAGGTTGGATGATGGGGTGCTGGGGTGCCTGTGCTTGAACCATAGTTTTCAAAATTACATTTCTCCCTAGCTTCAAATCTTCCTAGCCTCAAAACGCTGTCTCAGGCAGTTTCTCCCTAGCTCAAGGGCAGCATGCCCTATCAAAATATTTCTCTCTTCCTGTTACAGTTACAGTCAGCTGCACCCATAGAATTTTGTAGTTTGACCTAACTGTGTACTGCCCAAAGCAGCTATATACAAGTATCTATCTATCATATATATTGTAGACTCAGTCATGTGTATGCTCCTTAGTTCATTATACTTATCCTGAATCCCTTGTTGGCTTTGGACAAATGTATACCCCCAACATCCATTTTGTCAAACAGAATATTGATGGGTAACAGACTGGGTACTTTGAAGTCAGCCTTGACTGCTAGTTGACTTAGTGACATTTCAAGCCTAAAAACACACCTCCATGTAGCCCCTCCTTGGGCTATTTCCCAGTGAATTATGGGCAATAGGCCTGCGCAGTTGATGTTAAAAGTGCATTTCTCTTTAAGCACTGACCACTCCTTAACTCCTCCCTAATACCACCCTTACTCACCTAGTTAGCATAATTGGCACAGATTATACTATGGATTATTCTATAAAAATATACCTATGACTCCTTTAAAGTTGCAGGTTTCCTAAGACCTATTGCTCACTGTATAGTGTAACAATAAACTTTTACCAACTTGACTCAGAATGCTTTATCTAGTGAATTCATTCCAAATTGCCCACCCAGGGACCCTGGTCATTGGGGTCCCTGCAACACCTATGCTTATCCCTTGTCAGAAGTACCAAAGGCAGCACTTAGCTCTCTACTACGTTAAAGTCAATAGATAATTTTTACTATGCTGTTGCAGCATAATATGACATACTACATTCAAGGTATTGGCTATTGTGTGGCTTACCAAGAAGAATGGAATAATGCCTTTAAGGAGATTATAATCTAGTAGGGACACAAAGATACACCTATGAGGGAGTATCTGAAAAATGCCATATGAGTGATACAAATCAGATCATAGAATAATAAGGTATTAGAATGGAAAGGGGCTTAGAGATCATCTAGTGCTTCCCCATCATTTTACAGATAAGTTAAAATCTAAAGCATTATAGGTACGCAGGATACAAGGAGTGATCACATCTGTCAGGGGTGACATTTGAACTGGGCTTTGAAGAACAGTTATGAATTAGACAAATGATGATGAAAGTTATTTCAGGAAGAGGAAATTGATTCTGTATTCCCTTCAGTACTCCAACTGTTAAATGTAAATGACATATACAAGTCAAACTTTAAATGTCATTGTTTCTAAAAAAAATGTAGAGTACACATCATGGTATCACTTTCCATGAGTATTCTGATATTTAGGTAAAATTACAGGAAGTTTATATTGTTACTGCTAATGATTAAATTCTTGGTTCCTTAAAAGTGAATTCTTATATATCAGTAAATATACACAGATATTTCTATCTCAGTAAGCACAAACCCACAGGCATTGAAATAAAATGGACTGGGATAAAAATGAATGACTTTTGTGGGCTAGTAAATGGCTAATAAAGACTGAAAAATATACTGTATAAGTATCTGATATCTGCTTCCCTCGGTGTATCATTTTTTTTCCCTGAAAGCTTAGAATGTCTCACTCTTTAAGAAATGCCTTAAATAGTTGGTCTTTTAAATCTCAGGACCTAATCACAAAAAAAGTTTGATAATGAACTGTTAAATTAACTGGGAATATGTGGTTATGACCAGGTGATCACTTTATGAGGTGCGAACAAATCTCTTGAGCTAGTTAGAAAAGGAGAAATGCCATTGGGCAAATAGTAATTAACCACCCCCCAAGTGACCTTTAAAGGACGTTAGAACAATTTGAGTCAGAGTTCAACACAGACCAGGCTGGGGCCAGATTTAAGGTGGAACCCAGCTTCTAGAGAGGCACAAAGGAGGCTATGAGAAGCTTAGTGTAGTTAGATAATTGGAAACTTGAAACCAGGCAGATCATACAGGAACTGGGGACAGGACTCTGGGTGTGAGGCTTGTGTGGGTTAATTGGGCATGAGGAAAGTCGAACAGATGCTGTGTTGCTGAAATTGCCATACTCCTCCTCCTCACTTCCCACTACCAACTGAAATGTGGTAATTTTTTATTGTCTTTCTCCTCTCAGGTTCTCCTGTATTTGTTGGGAATGGAGGTAGAAGGAGGTGAATAAAGGGGGAACATCCCCAGAAAACAGAGAGAGAATGGACAATAATGAGTTTTGACAGAGTGCTTTCTTTGACTGAAGGTTCAGACCCTAGAAAAATAAAACCAAGGATAATTACAAATACTTTTATTATATTTTCCCAAAGCAGAGGAGACTTTTTTAACTAGGAAAATTATTTATATAGTTATTTAGTAAAATGATAGGGGGCAAGTATATGTGATTGAACAATCTTGCTCACCACACAACCACCTCAATTACTACACAACTGGTTAAATGTTGATAACCAGTCAGAAAGTTGATAATTTGAAGATTACTTGAGCCAATGTATTACTTTAATTTAAAATATATTTCAGACCTATAATTTACTTTGTAATTCTTGGGTTAAACAATCAACAACTTTTTGATTCAATAAAAAGCATACAGGGTCTTAACTCTATAACATTTATAGGGAGATAACCTCGCTGAAAGAAAATAAAGCTTAAAAAAATGGATCCATTTTATCCTTCTTACATTTCTTGTGTGATTAAATGTTCTCATTGCTTTACCACTCTTCTTTTTGAGCTGCTCAATTATTGTGTCATCTTTGATTATTAAACTGCCAACATGTCCACATTTTATAATTTAGAGAATTAGTACCAGTTTCTCATGATGCCCATCTACAATGATTCACTTTCTTGATATCCATGTTGGGGAGTACAGGTTTGAGTTACAGTTCCTGACATTTTTAATTTTGTCAGTTAAAAACCTGTTCTCTAGAGGAAGCTGGAAAGTCTGGCAGACAAAGCACACAATTTAAAAAGTAGGCCACATCCTGAATTTGATTAGTTATGTAAACTTGGGCAGGTAATTTGACTAAGTGTCCTTTTGCCTCACTTCCCTCATCAGTAAAATTTGGTGGTAGCCAGATATGGAACAAAGGCTGTTGTTTTAAAATATTCTTTCTTTTTCTTTTTTTTTTTGGAGGGCAATTGGGGTTAAGTGACTTGCCTAAGGTCACATGGCTAGATTTTTGTGTTAAGTGTCTGAGGCTGGATTTGAACTCAGGTCCTTTTTACTCCAGGGCCAGTGCTCTATTCACTGCACCACGTAGCCACCCCTTCTTTATTTTTATTAAGAAAAAAATAAGAAAAATCTTTATTGATAGTTTTGGAATTGATCTTATACCATGCATTGCCTTATATACCATTCCTTCCCACCCTAAACCTTCCCTTTTAACAAAGCACAAAGCAAAAACAATAAAAACAACAACAACGAAACTTGGAACCCCAACCAAAGAGAAAAATAGTAAAGCAAAACCAAATTCATAAAATCACTGAATCTGAAAAAATACATAGCATTCCTTTCCTGGGGTCATTGCAATTAATTTGAGTTTGACTATTTTAAAAATCTTTTACAATATTATGCTTAAATACTAAAAAAAATACACAATAAGAAAAGAAAAAGAAACATTATAAACTTAAATATTAAAACATAAATAGAAAATAAGAAAAGAAAAAAGATGTATCATGCATGCTTCAGAATGTAAGAGAAAATTAAAATATATAGGAATAAAATTCCATTTCACAAAAGTTTATATAATAAAGAGTTTATCTTTTAGCATTCTTTATTTTATTGTAGTCATTGTATATATTTCTCTTCTGGTTCTACTTCCTTTAGTCTGAATCAGTTCATATGACTCTTTTTCTGTTTTACTGAATTCCACATATTCATAATTTCTTATAGTGCAGGGGCATTCAGTTTTATTCATATATATCAATTTGATCAGGCATTCCCCAATACTTTCTTTCTAGTATTTTTGTTCCTACAAAAAGTGACACTCTGGATATTTTAGTTCACATGGGAATTTTCTTTCTGTTTTTGACGTCTTTGGAGTATATGTCCACTAGTGAGACCATTGGATTAAAGGATATAAACAATTTAGTGTTCTTTTTCTCACATGAATCCAGGTAGTTTTTCAGAGTGGTTGGAAAAATGAACTTCAACAACAGTGTGGTTTCTCATAGTTTCTGCAACATTTATTGTTTCTATGTTTTATCATCTTTGCAGATTTTGTGGGTGTGAGATAAAATTTCAAAGTTTAACTTACATTTTCCAATTATTAGTGAGTTGGAGTATTCTTTCATATGACTGTGAATAGATTGCAATTCTTTTGAATACTGTTCTTACCCTTGTCTATTGTGGAATAGTTCTTGGACTTACATATTTATGTCTGCTTATATCAGCACATCTAAGCATACTTCTCTGGGAAGTTTGGGTTTTAAGTTTATTGAACATTAGGCTATTGTATTTGAATGCTTCTGGGTCTTCCCTAGGTAGTCAATTTCATTGATTTTCTTTTTTTGAAAAAGGGAGCTCTAAATAGCTTTAAAGATGACTGTTTTATACTGTAATGTATAGTATGAGATCTGGTAATAGCCTTCCCCCTTCATTCTTGCTTTTTCTAAGTCTTTCCCTTCAGTTTTCAACCTTTTGTACCTCCAAATAATTTGTTACTATTTTATCCAATTCCATGAAATAGTCTCTTGCTACTTTGATTTGCATGGCACTAAGTCTGTAAATTTATGTAGGTAGTTTTTATGATATTATGATTTTGTCATGACCAATGAATATCTTCCTGAATATTTGTTTTTCTTTATTCTCTTTTAGAATTGCTATTAATGCAGTTTAGAAGGTTAGTACTCAAATATTTTATGTATTTTGTAGCTATTTTGACTTTAATTTATTCATTGGTTTCCTCCTTATTTTTGTTAATATTATATAGAAATTGTGGTAATTTTAGTTAATTTATTTTGTATAATGTTATTTTATTGAAGTTATTGCTTTAGTTAATTTCTTTATTAATTGTTTGAATTTCTCTGAATAAACTGTTATGTCATCTGAAAATAGGTACAATTTTGTCTCTGTTGATGGATGTTCCTTTAATTTTTGCCTTTTATCTCTTTTTTATATTTAGAATTTGTAGAATTATGAAAATAATAGTGGGGGAGGAGACATGTTTGCTTTACTCCTGTACTTATTAAGAAGGTTTCTAGTTTTTCTGTATAGCATACCCAAAGTTATAAAAACATTGTCTCAATCAAATGAATACTTGTAAAATGCTCTACAACAGAGTACTGTTTTAATATTATTTTAAAGGGTATAGATATACCATATGTAAATTAATTTACCCCCACTCCCCAAACTGTTCATGGCCAAGGCCCAGTATAACGGATTATACTGTTATTATGCATGCATTAATCAGTACTACTAAGGGGCTTCCACTTTAATTGTAGCATACCTTTTATGAAAATGAAAAAAACGTCTTTCAGACTAAGTATTTTTTTATTAAATTTCTCTAGTATTAGGATATCTTTAGCAAAATTTAGCTTTAATGAAGTTGAATAGAACTTCAAATGAAGAAAACCTTGGCATACTTTGTAGTGGTTCCTTTTATTTTAATACTTTATGCCATTACAATACAAAGAAGCTTTCTAGTGAAATTCAGGCTCTAGAGACTTTGAAATCTAGTTGAACTCATATATTCCTCCAGTTTGTCTCCTTTAAGACACTATTTTTCTATGAAGTCATGTTCAAAGAAAAGCAAAATGTCATTATCCTAAATCTTTTGAATGATATGGATGTTTGCAATACAGAAGCAAAAGCAGAAGTGGCAAAGTGGCACCCCTTCCAGCTTGAATGAGGATAACTTTGGACATTCATAGAAAAGGATATACTGATTGGGAAACTTATGCAGCCCATTATTTCAGAAGTTGGTACAACTTTAAGCGTGTTGTTAGCTCCATTTTGCATACCCTGTATAGCAGACATTATAATTATTTTAATTACCAATTTATAAATGAGGAAAATGAGGTTGGGACATTAAGTGATTTGCCCAAATTTATAGCTGTGTAGTGGTACAGACTGAATATGAATAATTCTTTTATTTCCACATCCCTTATGTAAAAAACCACATTGTTAACGTTAATCATAAATGGTTAAAAAAGTTTAAATTCACAGACATAACAGATTACTAAAGGGATGTTTATTACAATTTGGACAACATGACTGTATTTAGTAGATAAAAAGTTGGGATACCTGGTTTAACAAAGGATTTTTCAAAGGTGAACAATTCTTTTCTTCCTGCTTACTTTGAGTTGCTAATGAGACCATCAACTGGCCATATAGTCCATGTATGGTTTGGGCCTGAACTATAGAGAAGGGAGGATTCAACAGAAAAAAGTAATCTAATTAATATATTTGTGTAGTAAGCAGAACAGAGGTGGAAAAGGGCTACATTTACCAGTAGCACTAGCTCCTGGCTTGGTCTGATTCAAATATATATCTTCTTTCTATGTAATCAGGATCCCAATGGAGTCCCTCCTAATACTACTACTCCATCATTCCAGAACTTTCCTTTAGTCAATCAACAACTCTGTCAAGTGCTTATGACTGCTTGGAAAATGAAACTCTCCTTTTACAGTGAGATTTAATTCTTTGCTTCCAGGAATCTTAGGAAAGGGAGTTGGAAAATTCTTTGTTATGCCTGTTATACTTGTATGACTGTTTAATCTTTGTGAGTAGACAAGTTCTCAATCCCCAAAGGTAAAGTGAACAAAAAAGAAAAAGATAACCTCTCATTCATACACATTTAATGATATTTTAACTGTTTTATGGTATTTTGCTCATAATTTCTTCAATAAAGTCTTTTTATATCTACATGTTTCACATAATGCCAAGTCCATTATTGGTGTCCAATGTACAATTACCAATGCTAATAATCATGAAATAGGCAGACCAATTTTTATTTCCTTCCCAGTGACTAACTTTTTTTTTTAGCTTAACTCAAATCTTGCAAAGCCTAGCTGTGTGGAAAGACTCAGGTTGTTATGGGGGTTAAGGAGGAACTGGTTATAATTTTTATTTAGTATTTTCCATATAAACGACACCTCATTATCTATGATCTATTTTATGTTTTTATTGCTTGCCTTAGCAACCCAGTCTTTATTCTGTTATTTTTGCTATCTCAACCTTCAGCTTTATAACTCTACTACCCTAGCTCACTGCTGCTTACTGTCTGTCCCCTTGCATGCTGTGGATGTGTGTGAAGTGACTGGACTGTTGTCAGGCTGGCATTTCTAATCAATTCCACGTCTGTATGTAGTGGTGAGAACGGCAGCCATGGGAGCAGCAGTGGCTCTGGGTAATGCTTTCATATCACATCATTACCTCATCACCAGACTCTCATTAGATGCTTCTGAGAGAAATTACCACCCATGCTTCTGCAGGCACAATAGCATTAATGAAGTTAGGGAATTACTCCCACAGATGTTTGACACTCAATCAATCCTACTTAATTTAATTACACTCCTGAATGAAAGACAAAAGAGATGCTCCTATGGTCCACCCCAGCTTTTTATTTTCCTCTAAGCCTTTTTCCTTCTGACTTACTTAATACTTGCTGAAAAATGTCAGTGTAATTAACTTTGGTTATAATTATTTAAAAGTGGACTTTATTATAATACCTTGCACCATTATCCTGCCTTCTTCCCACCCTGCTGCCAGACTCTGAGTACTGGAGAGCATTATAATAGAGAGAATGGGAAGAAAGTAGTGTATTCTTATGACCTTGCCAATTCATCAACTTGTTATACCTCTGTAATTAAGGGGGCTTATGACATAGGCACTTACAACTTTATGTCTCTCAGTTTTGTTGCTTAGAATATTTCAGAACCCTGCTCTTCAATTTAGTCAGCTAATATAGACTCTAGCCAAACTTGGGAATTAGAGGATTAGTTGTGGTAGTAAAGCAATCCTTCATATATTTAGGAATATCCTATCTCTGCTCTATTTTGAAAGAGTCCACTCTTGGCATAGTGAAAAGAGGTCTGAATTAGAAATCAGGGGACTAGTTTTCTTGACCCTGCTCAGCTTACTAGTAGTATGACTTTGGATAAGTCACTTTGCCTCTTTCTGTCTAAGGTTATTCCTCCATAAAATGAAAGGGCTGGGATTAAATCAACTCAGACATGCCACCTCCTATAAGAAGCAGGGGTGTGCTGGAGCTAGCCAATCGTTAAATTTTCAATGTGAGCATTATACCTTGGAAATCAGAAAATGTTCTAAGTCAAGGCTTGATTTATTGTTCTCTTGATTGTCTAAGCTTAAGAAAGTGATGGAGATAATGTTAATAATACAGATTAAACTTAAAAAATGAATCATACATATATTTTCCCCCCGATAAGCCAGTTGTTAAACATTTGCTGGAACAACCCTGGTAAGAAGCCTTTCTTTGTTGCCCTAAATTTTAGGGCCTTTCCCTTCAAAGCTACTTTGTAATTTCTTTGAATGTGTTTTGCAGAGATGGGCATGGTGGTACGTGCCTATCATTGCTGCCACTTAGAAAGTCTGTGGATGGTAGAATGACTGCATTCAGGCATTCTGAGCTGCAGTAGGGCTAAAGTTATTGGGTGTCTGAGCTAATTATGGCATCACTATGGTGAACCCCCAAGAGCCAGGGGCCATCAGGTTGCATAAGAAAGGGCAAACTCTCCCAATTTAGGAAAAATGGGGCAGGTTAAAATTTCCTTGTTGTTCAGTATTGAATTAGGATTAAGAATGATTACTACACTTCCAGTCTGAGTAAGACAGGAAGATAGTCTCAAAAAAGAAAAAGAAAAAAGAATGTATTTTGAGTGTACTTATAGCTATGTAGAACAGGTCTCCTTTATTTGAGGGTAAGGACTGTTTCCAGTTTGCCTTTGTATCCTAAGTACTTGGCACAAGTCTTGGTAAAAGTCAGGTGAAAAGATATTACTGTATAGTTCAAATAATAGAATCCTTGTCATTATTCAAAACTGGAATGACCCAGAAAATCATGAAGTAACTGGTTGAATTTTTGTGATAATTATCACATAAAGTATTTCATCAAGGAGAAAACACATCTGTCAAATAACATTGAAGGTCCTCTTCTACAGTCTTTTAATGCTCCCAATGCAGATCATAGTGCAATAAGTACGCTGAAGCTCAAGAGACTTTTGTTCTAGTGCCCAGTTTTGCCATTAAGTGACATTGGTCAAGTCTTTCAACTTCCCTTGGCCTAAATTTTCTTATCTATAAAATGAGAGACTAAGGCTTAATAATTTCTAAGATTCCCTCTAACCCAGTGTTTTTTAACCTTCCTAATGCTGCAACCCTTTAATACAGCTCCTCATGTGGTTGTGACCCCCAACTATAAATTATTTTCTTTGCTATTTCATAACTGTAATTTTGCTACTGTTATGAATCATAATGTAAATATCTGATTTAAATTG
The DNA here is from genome assembly GCA_028646575.1 of Pseudocheirus occidentalis. Taxonomy (NCBI): domain Eukaryota; kingdom Metazoa; phylum Chordata; class Mammalia; order Diprotodontia; family Pseudocheiridae; genus Pseudocheirus; species Pseudocheirus occidentalis. The sequence continues at coordinate 100,631,201 of CM053601.1, read as the reverse complement.
AAATAACCCACAGGTTGAGAACCACTACCTGTGATCCTCTTATTTAGAAGCTAGTATTCCAGAGAGAAACTACAGAAAAAGATGAGTTTTTCTAAATGCTCATAAATCATAAATGAATATCAAAGAATCCATGACAGAAAAGTTTTAAATATTGAAAGGTCATGTATATAACCAAGTTTTCTTTCAATACATCCATGGGCCCATGACCTAATCTATGGTAAATGGGTATGGGTATGGTATAGGGTATGGGTATGACCCACCAATGGTAAAGATTCCAACACATCCTTGTTTTCTCATACTGTGACACTCATCTCAATATCCCCCCATAAATCTTCATAGAGGATGCCCTAAACATATTAGAGACTTTCCTGTAGTTCATTTTAATAATACAAAGGTATCAGTGGCACAATCAACTATCTATCTATTATCATTTACTCTCGTGAGATGACTAGTCCAATTATTTTCCAAATGAATATCTTTTCTTCATAGTTTGGCTGGAAATAGAGTATGCTGTGTCCTACTTATACCCATCAAACATGTCTATTGCTCTTTGAGACACTTCCAATTTAGATTCTTTAGAGATCTTAGTGTTCCATGATTCACAGTGCTATAGCATAACCAGAAGAGAACCTGTGTTAAAAAATAGCACCTTCATTTCAGGGAGAAACACAGGGTCATCAAAACAATTGCTCAGTTTCTCAAAGTAAGCCTAACTCTGTTCTCTTTATACTCAATTTTGATTCATTTATTGACTCTATTATTCTTGTCCGAGCTACATACCGACAGACCAACTTTGCAAGCAGTTCATCCAACAGCATATTGGAGTCTGGACAATAGGCATCCTTCACCCTTGTTTTCCTGCATATGGATAATGAGCTTTTTGAGTAATTGTGGACCTTATTTAAGAGACTGTATCATTCAAGAATTTGATGCATTCAGCACAAAGTCATACACAAACAGGATCATCTGGAGAAACTCAGCAGCTAAAGGGAACCTCTCTCATTTGGACTCTGCATCAAATATCTTCATGATAGCAGCAAATGTTTTTAAGATGCATGAGTCTCTCTGTTGCTTCACTTGGTATTGGCAATTAGTAGAACATTGAACAAAATAATCTCCGTTGTTATATCTATCAAAAATTTTGTCTAATGTCAATAAAATGCCTGGAAAAGTTTGTTGGTAAGAGAGTTGTTAAGGTAGAATTTTGCTCTACTTAGAAAAATGCCCAGGGGCAACTAGGTAGTGCAGTGAATAGAACACAGGCCTTGCAGTTGGGAAGACTTGAGTTCAAATCTGGCCTCAGACACTTAACAGTAACTAGTTGTGTGACCTTGGGCAAGTCACTTATCCCCAACTGCCCCATCCAAAAAAAAAATAAAAAGGAAAATGCCCTTTTTATGGTCCACAAACATTAAGTAGAGCTGGATGTTTTATTTCTATACCTTTTAGTTTATTGTGTCTCTTCCATAGAAAATTGTTTGTGAAAGTCTTCCTTTTCCTCTCTCATATTGTAAGCATATCTTTGAAAAGCATATACGTGCAGAAATCATTTTCATAAGTATTTTCTAGAGATAAGAAAGTAGACATATGAGTCAGTAGTTATTGATATCTTCTCAACTATCTTTTTGCAGAAGTAATACTTTCTAGGTTTTCCCCAAAAATTCAGTATTTTTTTCCTCTTTAAGATATTTTAAGAGATGATTTTTCAATACTGCTTAAAACTCTGTCCCTTCCAGTATGCATTTTCTCTATGTATTCTTGGTCCAGTCAAACTTCTCTTGTCTTTTTTACCTTTAAAGACAATCTTCATTTAGCATATGAGCAATTGAAAAGTAAGAATGTTGTTTCCACTGTTGACATTTTGTTCTTATTCTGATGTCATGTCAGTTAATGCCTTTTCTTTGAGTTAAATGTGTCTACTGAATGGTCTTTAAAGGTAAATGGACTGATGGTATTGGGTTTGGTGAGTTAAAGTTTTCTGGGTACAGACCAGAAAAGTTTCTTAAAATTGGGTTATTTGCTCCTTTAGGGAGATATCTAATTGATAAGTAAAAAATGTGGGAAGTACCTCAAAGAAGGGCACTACAGAGAGATGGTATAGTAAGAAGAGTGGCAATAAAATAGTTTTTCCAAAAGACTTTGGCAGACTCTGTCGAAGATACACATATGGGGGTGGCTAGGTAGCACAATGAATAGAGCACTGGCACTGGAGTCAGGAGGACCTGAGTTCAAATTTGGCCTCAGACGTTTAACACTTACTAGCGTGTGACCTTGGTCAAGTCACTTAAATCCGATTGCCCAACCTTCTCTCCTCCCCCCCCAAAAAGAAAAAAATAAAGAAAAAAGATACACATATGATCATTTGGAAGAATGGACACACATAGAGTTGAGGCACATGCATGAGGAGAAGTCTTTGTCGAAAGCACATATGGAAGGGCAACTCATACTTCCAGTGCTTCTATCTTTTGGTGATGTTATCAGGTTGTTCCTACTTCATTTGTTTCCCACTGGTCTTTGCTGGGAATTTTGTGTCTGCTAAATGTGTTGCCTCCCTCAAAATGTAGTCTACCTTTCTGGGAATGGAGTCTCTTTTGGAAATTGTTTGGAGCATTTATTTTTTCTGGTCATGTGGTTAGGGAGCTTCTCTCTGCTTTTAGGTTTTAGTTTCAGTTGGATTCCTTGGTAATAGTGTTTTTTTTTCAAAAGGAAGAATGGTCTGTGTTAGCTCTTTTAGTTTAAACCCCCAAGGCTTCCACTTCCCTTTCTGAAAAGTGGCAGCCCTTTCATACTCAGTTACCAAAGTGCTTTGGGGGAAAAAACAAAAGAAAACAAATACACAAACAAAAAGAACCTTGTTTGACTTTTTCCCCTTCTGGGAGGAAAATTTTGGATGAAACAAGCTGTTTATTTCTAAGTACCAAAATCTTTAGCACACTGAGCTGAGTTACTCCTATCTACCTCACTAGTGTCCTCAGCCCAAATTTACTTTTCAACTGTCCTTCTTGGATATCAGGGCTTGAGTTACTCTATCAAAGACTTCATTCTGTCTCAGGTTGTAAGATTTGAATGTATGTAAAGCACTTGGCAAACTTTTATGTATTACATCAACTTACATATACACATATATCAGTTATGTGTACATACATGAGTATATACTCACCTGCATATACATGTGTGTATGAATATATGTGTATATATACATATATGTATCTATAGATTCATGTATATACAATTATCTTCTCAGGACTCTATCCCTTTTCTGACCCATACCTAAGAGACTTGCCTCATGCTTTATAGAGAAAATAGAGACTATTTATTGTGAACTCTACTTTCCTTCCCTGTCTACACCTTACAATTGTCCCCTTCCTTTTCATCTTCTACTCCTTTACTACAATCTGATGAGCTAGCTCTTATCCTTATATATGTACCAATACTTTGTGTCTGACCCTTTCTATTCTCTCTCTGTATATACACCCACCTATCTACCCCCCACATCCATACAACCGCATATGTATGTATGTATGTATGTATGTGTGTGTATCTATCTATCTATCTATCTATCTATCTATCTATCTATCTATCTATCTATCTATCTATCTATCTCTATATAATAGTTGTATATCTTAGATACCAAGCCAATATCTGAGACATTTAATACAAATACTTTTTCTCATTCAGTTGCTTTTCTTTTTATATTAGATATGTTTTGTTTGTGCTGAAGCTTTTCAATTTCATGTAATAAAATTATATGATATTTGTAATTGCCTGTAGATCTTATTTGGTTAAAAATACATCTCACAATCATAGCTATGAAAAGCATATGACTTATTCTTTTAAACTTTTTATGACATGATCTTTGATATTCATGTTATATATCAATAACCTTTTTATTTTTGACTTTTTGGAGGGGGAAGACAAGGCAATTGGGGTTAAGCTTTATAATAACCTTTTAATTGCCATATCTGATTCCCTTTGCTTAGTCTTCATTTTTCTTGATTTCTCTGCAGCATTTGACAGCATTAACCACTTTCTTTCTTTCCTCTCTGGATTTTTGTAGGATTGTTTTCTCTGTTCCCCTTTCACCTGTTGGTCAGCTCCTTAAGTTTCTTTTGCTTCAGTGCCCCTAAACATGGGTGTACCCAAAGGCTCTATCATAAGCCCCATTTTATTTTTATTTTTTTGGTTTCACTATCAGCTTACATGGGTTTATAGCTTCTGTCTTTGTACTCATGACTCCTAGATCTATATACCAGCCCTGGTTTCTAGTCTAAACTGCAATTTTACATCACTGTCTATTGAACATTTCCAGTAAGATTCCTCTTTCAGCCTCATTTGCAAACCAGAACTCATTATCTTTATTCCAAAACCCATCCCTTTCTCAAATTTCCCTTTCCTGTTGAAAGGAATCACCATTCTTCAAATTATATAGATTTACAACTTTGGAATAAACTTTAAGACTCACTTTCCTTCACTCCCCATATACAACTGGTTGTCAAATCTTGTCAGTTACATTTCCAAATCATCTCTTACATCCATCCTCCTTCTCATCACTCACATAACTACTATTCTAGTTCAGAACATCATCTCCTCTTTCCTAGATATTTGTGATAGCTTCTTAATTATTCATCCCACCTCAAGCCTCTACCCTTTCCAATCCATCTTAATTTGTATCTTGAAGAATGATTAAGCTTTAAATAGAGAAGTGGTAAAGAAAATATGGTATAGTGTAACCATTTTGCAGCAAGAGTCAAACACTCTGGGTAAAAGTTCCAGCTCAACTGTTAATAACCTTTGTAATCTTGGACAACTAAGTTTTCCACTTTGTGTTTTCATTTCTTCCTCTGCAAAATGATGGAATTGGGTTACAATCAGAGGTGGCAAACTCCCTGTGGTTGAAACTTCCCAGTGCTAGGGACCTAGATTTAAATGTAATTGGAAAATGTTTAACAAAATAAAGAAAAATACGACACTACATAGATAATGTTGGTTTGTGGTTTTTTAGAGTCAATATGTGGATCCATTTTGATTTCAGTTTGATACCACTGAACATGATCTCCAGTAGGTCTAAAGCTTGTGGTTAACTGTTTTAGATTTTTTAAAAAGTGTTAAGTACATTCCTGTAGACAACAACAAGGACTGGGCAATTCTTTAAAGCCCCAAACACTTTTCTCCAACTCTTTCATCCACTGTTGTTTCTCCATTGAGCTGAGTTCTATCAGTGTTCACTTATCTGCATTTCTTAAAAAAATGTAGCACAGGAATTCCGAAGTTCAAATAGCAATAGAACTTCTTTTGAAATTTACAGTGCAGCTCTTATTATCAGATTCAAATGTAGGACTGTTTTAAAAGGAATCCTTACTTTTCTCATCTCCTCAAGAACAGAGCTCTGTGGCTTCTGACTTTTGCAGTTCATTTTTTAAGGCTTTGTCAGTTAAAAGAGGGAATCAGTTAAGAAGAGTATCTGGGTTTGTAGATTGGGATTTCTATTTAAATCCCTACCCCATTCACCTTTTAACTTTTAAAGTTCTGGTCTCATGCAGCCTGCAGCCAAACTACTTCTTAATTCAGCATCCAAAATTCTATGGTACATTCACTAATTGGAACTTTCTGATGCTTCCTCTGTGGTCTGTTCTTTTCCATTCATTTCTCTTTTCTGACATCTAACTGGCAAGAAGTAGGCTGTTGTTATGGGGGAGGAAGTACTGTTGTCTGGGCAGTATGCAGGTTCAAAATAGCATGACTGGCGTATGACATACTTATGTCATAGAAGAACCAAAGACTGGGATCAGTAACTATGTAAACTGTCTCATTCAAACCCCTTCTCTCAGAACCCTTACAATAAGATGACAGATGGATAAATTAGGAGACCCAGTCAACAGACAAATGCTTAACTGTTCACAGGGATGGCTTGTCAAAATATGCACCTATTTTTCTTGACTTCACTCCAAAAATTCAGGACCCTGAGAATCTAGATTTTAATGAATATTATACATAATCCCTCATGGAATGTCGACTCAGAAAGAAGTTAGATAAATACCTAGACTGGACACAATGTTGTAATAAAGCAATTTCATAATTTTCTTTTCCATTTTGTTATCCTAGCTACATGAGAAGGTACACTCACTTGGAAATCTTCATGTATTTAACAAAGGATGGTTGTAAATGTAATAATTGGGTATTATTATAAATTATAAATAAATAAATAAAAAAAATTGTAATAAATTTAATAATTGGCTATTCTTTGTCCTTAAATGTTCAGTTATTATTGGATTTGTTACTGTTCTTATTTTTTCTAGTTTCCCTTGGGAAGTGGGCAATTCAAAATGAAAAAAATTCTATCAATTAAAAAGTATGTTAAATGTGGTGAGACATTCCCTTGATATAAAAGAAAAGCTCTATTGCTTCTGGAAATTAAGGAGTGTTGCACACTAGTACCAAGGGATAGCTATTTCCTTCTGTTTATAAATCAAAGGTTGGCATGCTTTCAATTACTATCTAGAACATCAGTAAAGTGAGATTAGTGTCTGACTTGAGCTCCGAGATTCTATCATGACACTTAACTTATGTGTATAAGTAGTATTCCTACAGAATAGCCCAAACCTTTCTGTCCTTCTGAAGGAGGGGAAAAATGGTCTGATATATACATACATGCATACTTACATACATACATACATACATACACACACATATATATATATATAATAGGACTCAGGGGATCTTGCAGAAGATGCTAGTGGAATGCAAAAATACAGAATTGCAAATGAGAGACTGCAGACTCAGAGAAAGTTCTGAGTGGGTATTGGCAGCTAGGGAGAGAGGAGAATTGGGATTTAGCAGTTTCGAATAAAACCAGTTACCAAGTCAGAATGGTTAAGTAGAAATACAGGGTTTATGCCAACCTGACAAACAGGATTGAGATATAAATGAAGACAAGACAATATAAGAGTTTAAATCCCAAATCTGAATATCCCATTCATGTGAATGTATTATTTGCTCTTGTCTCCATCCTTCTAGAATAAAAGAAACAAACATTTATTAAGCTCCTACTATGTGTCAGGAGTAATGCTAAGTGTTTTACAAGTATTATCTCACTTGATCCCTAATAGAAGGTTTCCATATCTACACTTCTAGAAAGCAACCATGTTGTTTGGAGTCAACAGTTACTATTACCTGGTGTTCAGAACAAGGAATCTTAGGGTCATGCCTAGTCTTTTTCTTCTCCTTAGGGGGATTCTTACACTTGCTGTACTTCTTTCATTTCCTTTGTCACTTTGGGTAACAGTTAATTCCAGCTCAGGCCACCTCTTTCTCTTATATATTCTCTTTAACCTACTTCTTTGTTTTCTGCTTCAAACTTTTTTTTAGCCACCTCAGAAGAATCTCTCCCTTTCTTTCTCTCTCTTCCATTCCATTCATAGGCAAAACACTATCGTAACTGATGCTGATAGAATAGCAGTACTGCTGTCACTAATGTAATCAAGAAAAGGTAAACCCAACACCTTGAAGTGAAATTTAATAAAATAAGTTTCCCTCCTGGGAACTTGTGTATCAGTCCATGGCTTAGCAGGGGTGGCTCAGCTAGAAGGCAGGGTAGGGTAGCCTCTACTTCTTAAGACTACGTGGTCCATCAGTGGAAGTCAGGAACAGAGGTATACATAAAAGATATTATAACAGAAAGGCCTTAAGGAATCAGGTTGAGTGAGATCAAGAACTTCCTGAAACCACCATCATTTTCTCTTTCTAATATATTCAGCAGCCAAAGTAATTTTCCTAAATCAGTGGTCTGATCATGTCAGCCACCCCCTACCCTGAACAAATTTCACTAGCTCCTTATTGCCCCTAGGACTTGACATAAACTTTTTTTCATTGATTGGTTTATTTACTTTTTGTTTATAAGATTCAGTTCCACAATCCCATGAGTTTCAAATTTTCTCCCTTCCCTTAGCCCCCAACCCCCATAGTGGCATGCAATCATGTATAAGATCTGCAAATATTTTCACATTGTACAATAGTCTGGTTGTATAGAAGGGTTGTGAACAATGGGGAAAAAATAAACAAAACCAAACATGAAAAAGAATGATAGCATGTACTGCTTCAAGTTCTTCATTGGGGCAGCTAGGTGGCACAAGGAACAGAGCACCGGCCCTGAAGTCAGGAATACCTAAGTTCAAATCTGGTCTCAGAAACTTAACACACACACACACACACACACACACACACACACACAAACTAGCCATGTGACCTTGGGCAAGTCACTTAACCCCAATTGCCCTCCAAAAAAAAGTTCTTTATTACTTGGCCCTTTCTGCCTTTCCTGGCAGCTACATGGCAAAGTAAATAGAGCACCAGACCTGGAATCAAGAGGGCTCATATTTCTGAGTAAAAAAATCTGATCTCAGAAGCTTACTAGTTGTGTGATCCTGGGCAAGTCACTTAACCTTGTTTTCCTCAGTTTCCTCATATGTAAATTGAGCTGGGAAGGAAATGGCAAACAATTCCAGTATTTTTGCCAAGAAAATTCCACATGCGATCACAAAGAGTCAGACATGACTGAAATGATCGAATGACAACAAACCCTACTTTTCTATTCTCTTATACTTTATTCCTTTCTATATACTCTCATGTTTCAGCTTGACCTACTCACTGATCTGCATATATACTGCTCTATCTCCTATCTCCTTGCCTTGGCATTGGCTATCTCTCATTCCTGGAGTTCCTTCTCTTTGCCTTTCAGAATCCCTGGTTTTCTTCAAGACTCAAGTGCCTCCTTTTTGTGTGTGAAGTCTTTCCTGATTCCCTCCGGCTACTAGTATCCCCCTTCTTTAGTCCTTGAAATCTTGTGAGGGGGGTATTTTTTGGTACATGTTGTATACTTCATTAGAATGTATCTCCTCAAGGACAGGGACTATCTCCATTTTTGTTCACAGGACTTCACACAATGCCTTGTATATAATAAACACTTCACAGATTTTTGATTTGTTCATTGACTGGCTCCATCAGCTCTGAAAGATGACTTAAGGTATAGATTCGGGTTTTTGGGTGAGTAGTAATTCTCTAGGGATGAATGAAGGACACCCTACCTACTTCTTTGCAACTTGTCAGACCTGATGGAATCATAACCCTGGGCAGACTGCTTCTACCTGGGATCACTGAGATCATATTTCCACCAAACTAGCTGTTATAAGTTCTAAATGAAACATCATAATTCTACTTTTCTCAGTGCTTCCCTAATTTATTTGTTTCCTATTAGGGGATAAAACCCTAACTGGAAATGCAGAATAAATGTTCATTTTTATGTTGATAATCTATAACCAATAGTTTTCATTTGCTATGGAAAATTCTCAAATACTGATAATTCTGGATTATTACTACTAAACTTATTATAATATTAGTAATAAATGTTAACATATAACACTTTAAGGCTTTCATGTGTTTTGTATATGTTATTTCATTTAACCAAATTTTGTCAAAAATAGGTGAGGCATATTTTGAATCCAAAGCTTATATTTCAAGATTTTAGGTTAATGGAACTCAGAGTTATGAAATTTTGGAACCTAAATAAAACTGCTATCATTGTATTCTCTGAAGAAGCAAAGTATTCAAAATAGCAGTATTTTCTTATTAAGCAGGTCTTTGATTATCTAAAATACAGTATCTACCTTGGTTTCATTATGTGGGATAATTGTTGTGTATCATATACTGGATCTCTTTCTCATTGAATTCATAACCCTTTGTATGATAGGCTCCCAGGGATTTAGGTGATTATTTGCTATTTTGATTTCTTTTATTTCAAAGGAGGTACTTTTCAAAAGTATAGCTCTTTTTCATAGTGTGTTACATTGGCTTCCTATTATCTGTAATAGAATAAGATGGACAAATCTCCAAAGCTTGACCTTTATTTCTTGGATTTAAGCCAGTGATCTGATTAGGTCTATTAAAATCAAGACCTTTGACAAAACAGGATTAAATTCCTCTATTACCTTAAATTAAGACAAAGAGTTTAATTTAAAACCTCAAAAATGGCCCTGAAAATAAATTCTAGAACTCTTCTATGGGTCAGAAGTTTGGTTAATGAAAATCAGTGTCCTTCCTCAGAGGGACAGTAGTTTAAAAAAAATCAGATGATCACTGTTTAGAAGGTAGTCTATATAAAAAAAATTGTTGGCAGAATTGTAACTAGGGCAGGGGTGTTAGAGATTTGTTATAGGGTACTGACATTCAGATGTTTGTGTGTACTTGTGTGTGTGTGTGTGTGTGTATGTATACATTTATTCCATAGTAGTCTGGAGGCCATACTTACATTTCTTCACTTAGTCCTTTTCTATTCTGCATTATGAAGTGCAATCTTACTCCCTCTCCTATATCCATTCCCAGGGTCCTATTGTCATGGCACCTCTTTGACCAGACCTATTCCCCTTTACCTATTCCTGTGAGTATATTAGTGTGCCCCTTTTGTGGTTGTACAGTCCTCTTTACCATGGTCATTGAATATTTTTGTCCTTTGTGGGTCAAATGGTTATTTACATTGCCACCCTCAATTATCCTCAGTGTCAATACTGACACCACCTCACCATTTACCTGTCTGTTCTCTGTGTTATTAGAGACCCTGCTTCTCTCCAACATCAACCTTTAGGTAAAAGCTCTAATTATTGGCTCTTGCCATGCATACATTTGCCACTGGAAGTTTCTCCTTCCCTTTTCTTTTGCTCCCCTACTCTCCTCTTTCTTTTCCCTTTTCCCTTTCCTCCTCTCCCTTTTTCTCCCTTACTCTTCCCTTTATTTTCCTCCTCTCCTTTTTTCTCCCCTCCCCTCCCCCTTACTTTTCATTTTCTTCCTTTCTCTACCCTTCCATTTTCTTTTCCCCATGTTTGACCATCTCAACAATCCCATGAGTTAGGCAGAATTGGTATTATTGTCCTTAGACATATGACTTGCTTAAGTTATGTTGGCTAAGAATCATATGGTCAAGAGATGTTAAGGGTGTTCAGTCTTCTTACTCCTGACTGAGTTCCCTATTCACTGAACACCTTGATCTCTTAGATTACTTGTCCAAAAGACCATGTTCAAATGAAACAACAGGTGGTCTTAAGTAGTTTTCAGTGTTCCATGAAATATAACAGGTTTCTTTGAAAATGTGTCATTGAGGTATCTTTGAACCATTTTTAGGTGATCATTATATAAGGAAAAAAGTCCTGGCGGCTTTCCTGCCAGGCTAGCCTCATCTATCAGCAGTTTTTCTCAGATTCAATGTACTAGCAATGCCCTAGGGCTTGTTGGAAGCAACATTTCTATTATTGTTAATGATGGAAAATGTTTCATTGGGGAGTGTATCCATTTTCTTCTTTGTCATTTATAACTGATTACTCACAGTAACCCTAAGTGGAGAGTATATTTCTATGACAGTTATGTTTCAGAAAAAGAATAGGAATCCTGAGTTATTGGCTGTTAAATTTTGCTTATCTCTATCCTGACCACATGCAAGGCAACTCTAGAAGTAGGGATATGTATTTAAAAAATAGTCTTATGTCTCTTTTAACTTGCTGCTTATTCTATCTTAAAACAGTTGAAGCAAAATCTTGGCAACATTGTGTTAATATTAAGTACTAGAAACTTGGGGAACAATATAATAAGCTCATATGAATACAGCATGCCAAATTATGATGGATTGTCTGTAGAAATTTGAGAGACAACTTTCAGAAGTTATTACATTCACAGGAAACTACATTTGGAGGCATGTCCAAATTCCTTGAATACTCTGTCATCTCCCCTAAAAAAGTTGTTGATGGAGAAGATATTTAAAAATCACTATAGAAGTCACTACTTAATTGGTTTGACTTTTAGAGCTCCAGGGCTGAGAGGATAATTTGGAAAAAATCTCAATTCTAATTGGGAAGAATGAAAAAAGAGCACATGTGAAGACATAGCACATAAGCAAAAGTACAAAACAGGAAAAAGAAAAGGTGAAATCTGAGGCTGATGTTCTCAAATGCTGACAGAGCCCTACAAAATAGTTCAGAATGAGTTGAGTTTGATAAGAGAAGCCACAGACAACAAAAAGGCATTTAATTTTTTAAACTATGCAGAAAGAAAAAAAGGAAGATTAAAGAAAAGATAGTGCTTTTGCATAGACTGGATAGAATTATCACAACTAACTGGAAAAAATGACTAATAGGGACTGGATACTCAAGAGTACATGGTTGCTTATGATGAATTCAAGTCACTTGGCACAGATCAACTACTTTCTATCATGGTGAAATAATTGGCAAATGCAATTGCTGAGCCACTCTTAGGAGTATTTGAAAGATCATAAAAAATGGGATAGGTGGTGTAAGATTGAAGAAGCATCTCCTAATTTTTAAACAGGAGAGGACAGAGTTTTCTAGCTTTGTGCCACAGAACTTAATTTTCATTCTTGGTAAAATTTTAGGATCATTAAAAAGACAGTTAGCAAGCCAGCATTTCATTAAGAAGTGGGCATGCCAGAATAACCTTATTTCCCCTCTTTTGACAGAGTTACTTAACTGGTGGATATTGTGAATATAGTTTAGATTTTAGTAAGTTTTTGGTAAAATATATTGTCCTCTTCTTGTGTAAAAGAGAAACATATTTAGATTAAATCATAATGTAGCTATAACAGATTCTGAACTGATTGAATGGATGGACTAAAAACATTGTTATGAACTCAGTTGCAATGCAGCTGGAGCTCTCTAATGAATTATCAGGGATTTGTGCTACTCCCTATGTCACATAACATTGTTATCAGTGATTTGGATAAAGACTTAGATGAATTGCTAATCACATTTACAGATGATGAAAAGCTGGGAGGAATAGCTACACACTGGATGGCAGAGTCAGGGTCCAAAAGGTTCTTGTCAGGAACATTGGACTGAATCAAATAAGATGAAATTTTATTAGGGATGAATGTAAAGTATTTTACTTGCATACAAAATATTAACTTCACAAGTATGAGACAGGTGAAGTATAGTTAGCAGTTTGTGTGAAAGCTTAATATGAATCAGTATCATGTGGCATCTAAAAATCTAATGAAATTTAGGCTGAATTAACAGAGATTTAGCTTATATAATTAAAGAAGCTATAGGCTTACTATACTTTGTTGTTGTGAGACATCATCTAATGTATTGTGTTTATTTTTGGCAACCATCATTTAAGGAGGACATTGACAAGCTAGAAAGTGTTCAGAGGAGGGAAATTGGCATTTTGGAGGACCTTGAATCCATGTCATATGAGACTGTTAAAAGAACTGGGAATATGTAGCTTGGGGAAGAGAAGATTAGACATGGAGAAGGGAGGATAGTAGCTATGTTTAAGGGCTGTCATGGGGATGAAGAAGAAGGATTAGACACAAAAATCTATTTGGCTCCAGAGGGCAAAACTAGGGACAATAAATGGAAGTTGCCAAGCAGCAATGTAGGCTTGATGTAAGGAAAAACTTCTTAAGTATTAGAGATATTCAAAAATGTAATGGATTGCCTTGAGAAATGATGAATTTCCTCTTCTTGGAAATGTTTTAGTCGAGGCCAGACAACCACTGTGGTTATGTCATGGTAGGGATGCTTTTCAGCCATCTGTCTGTCTGCCGATCTGTCCATCTATCATCTATCTATCTAAATATCTATCTATCAATCTATCTATCTATCTATCTATCTATCTATCTATCTATCTATCTATCTATCTATCTATCTATCATCTATCTCTGTCTGTCTGTCTCTCTGTCTGTCTATCTATCTATCTCTACATCCATATTGATATATGCATACACCGAACCCCACCCACCAGGTGTCTCCTTAGATCCCTTCCAACACTTTAAGCTTTATGAATCAGTTTTAAGCAGGCAGTTAACCAAATGGGATATTTTTTCCTTGGAGACATTTTTTTATTCTTGTGTCAAAGAAATCATTTGATAAGCATCTATTAAGTGCCCACTCTATGCTGAGCATTCTGTTAGATGTTGAAGAGGCATAATGATTAACTAGGTCATGGTCACAAGATTTGTAGAATAAAATTTTTACATATATATATACATACACATATATTTGTGTCTAATAGTAGCCATCTCTAGGGTGGGTAGAGGGAAGAAAAAAATTTTTAAATGCACAGGATAATTTTGTTGTATACGTAAAAGAAATAGCAAGTTGTGCATAGCAGATTTGAAGTTTCACATATGGTCATCTTTTTTTTATTGTACTGTGTTATGGATATGCTTGTTTTATTCCATAAATTAAAAAATAAAACATATCAGAATTCTATAGTGTGTGTGGGATGTTGCAGTGAGAATAGAGTTACAAGCTGAGTTTATTTATTTAAAATGTGGTTGAAATATGAAGGCAGAAAGATTTTCCAAATACTCTACTGAGGGTAGAATGCCCATTTCAAAGTGGTTTGTGCTAAGAAAACAGTGTAGAAAATAAGAATGAGGTGGGGGGAGGGAAGGATAATAGCTATGTTCAGGTATTTGAAGGGCTGTCATGTGGATGAAGAAGAATGATTAGATTGGGAGAAGAAAAACTCCAGACCATTAATACTACAGTAATTGAAAATATTCTCAGTTGGTAAAAATAAATCATTTTTCTCCTAGAACTTTGCTTGTAATTACACTTAATATTGCTTTTACACAATAGCCATCACTAAAAAACTTAGAGAAGCAATATGTAATTATCACTAGTATCCAAATCTAACACCATATTAGAACTTATAATAAAAATGTGACATAAAGGAAAAGAAACAACCCTGGATATGATTAATGAAGATATCTTTGTCCTTATATAGGTAACTCAATCTAAATTAAAAAAACCTTTAAGCACATAATATGGTATTGATGCAAAACCAAAAGCAAAACAATCCATTTCTCCCCCAAATTGACTTATTTTTGTGTACTGTGTTCTGATAGATTCTGATCTGGGAGTCACTCTCCTTGCACACATCTGTTAGGTCTGGTTTTTCCTAATATTGTTTTGATCCTAGAGGTTGCTGTATTCATGGGGCATTTATTATTCCTCCCTTCTGTATAACATCATCAGCCTTAATGACAATAGCAACAAGCATTTATTAAACAATCACTATGTGCCAACAAAAACATTGCTTACATTTTACTGGAAAAAATTTGCCAACAATTATGTACATATTATATATATGTATATATACACATACATACATACGTATACATACACTCACACACACACACGCACACACACACACACACACACACACACACACACACACACACACACACACATATATATATATATATATATACACATATACACACACACAATGCAAATCTTAGGAAATCTCAGAGGGAAGAGGCTAGCCACTGTGGGGTATGCTGGGAGAGGGTGATGGGCCAGACCAGGCCTCTTGCAGAAGGTGAAATTTAAGATGAATCATGAAGGAAGCCCTGTAAACCAGGAGGCAGCAATGAGGAGAGAACAAATTTCAGGAATGGAGGACAGTCACTGAAAAGGAATGGAGTTGGTAGAAGGAGTGGTGTGTTTAAGGATCAGCAAGAAGACCTGTGTGCCTTGGTCATACAATAGATGGATGGGAGCAAAATGTAGGAAGACAGAAAAAGTAGGAAGGGGACAAGTTGGGAAGGGCATTAAAAGCCATAGAGGATTTTACACATGATCCTGGAAGTAATATGGAACCATTGGAATTTGTTGAGTAGGAGGCGATGTGGTCAGACTTGTGTTTTAGGAAGACCACTTTAATAGATGAGTAGATGATAGACTGTAGTGGGGAGAGACTTGAGGCAAGGAAACCAATTAGAAGACTGTTTCAGTAGTCTAAAGGTGAGGTGATGAAGGGCAGCCAGGTGTCACAGTGGATAGAGTGCTGGCCTTGGAGTCAGAGAGACTCATTTTCCTGAGTTGAAATACTGTCTCAGACACTTATTAGCCTTGTGACCCATGGAAAGTCAGCAACTCACTTTGCCTCAGTTTCTTTATCTTTAAAATGAGCTGGAGAATGAAATGGCAAACTACTTCAGTATCTTAGCCAAGAAAACCCCAAATGGGGTCATGAAGAGTTGGACATGACTGAAAATGACTGAAAGAGGTAGAGAGATTTTGCTTCAGGGTGTTGGATATCGAAGTGGAAAGAAGGGGACATATATGAGTGGTGTTGTGAATGTTGAAACAACAAAGACTTGAGGACAGATTGGATATGGGTGGTTACTGTGAGTGAAATGTTGAGGATAACATTAGGTTGTGAACTTGGATGACTGAGAAGATGGTGATGTCCTAGACAGTAATAATGCAGTTGGGAAGAATGCAGGGTTTGGGGGAAAAGATAATGAGTTCTGTTTCAACACATTGAGTTTTAGATATATCTATGAGACATCAAATTAGAGATGACCAAAATACAGTTGGTGATGGAAGACTGGAGGTCCAAAGAGAAGTAAAGGCTGGAGAAATAGGTCTGAGAATCATTTACATAGAGGAGATGATTGAATCAATGCTAGTTGAGGAGATCACTGAGGAAGATAATATAAGGGGAGAAGAGAAAAGGACCCCAGGAAAGACCCTTGTGGGGCACCCATTGTTAGTGCAGGTATAACCTGGAGGACAATCCAGCAAAGGAGACTAGGTAGTCATGCAGGTAGGAGGAGAAATAGGATAGAGTAGTGTCATGAAAACCTAGAGAAGAGTCATAGCCTTTGTCCTTCATAATCCTGTTATTGCTTTTCATTACCTGTGTGACACTGGGCAAATCATTTAATGTCTCTGGGCCTCAGTTTCTTCATCTATAAAATTAAAAGATTGGATTAGGCGATCTCCAAGTTCACTTCCAGATTTAAATCCTTGTTTAAAATGATTGAGTTACATTGTTAACCTCTTGAAGTTTTTTTTTCCACCTTCAATTTTTTTCTGCTTCCAAGTGTTAAAGTGAAAAATGGGAATTATTTAAGGCTTCAAAATCTTCAAATATCACTTTATACTGTCAATAGCTTAAAAAAATCCTAGAAACGAAACTAAAAGCAATTAGGAAAAGCAAATTGACATAATGTACTGAATTCATGGAAGGAATAATGGGTGAATTATTTCATGTTTGTAGATGTTTAATAAATAAATATCAGCACTAATAGCCTGTCACAATTCCTCTCAACTTAGATCCTTGTGGTGTTCAGCTATACATACAAGGTAAAGGAAAAGGAGTAGGTATACAGGTGAATGCCTCCCTCTTGACTTCTGAATGACATTTCTGGACAAGTTTAACACTTAGAATAAGCCACAATCAGCACTGTTCACTTAATTTCTGACAGAAACCATGCATCCACCTGAAATATCATTTCAGAGTCTACTAGTCATCTCTGAAAGGAAAAAAAGCTGGATGTTAATATTATATGCAATTCAGTTCACGAATGCTACATTGGGTTAGTAGTTTCATTGAAGTATGGGATATCTTATTCCAAGTATATTCTTACTGACCACCCTCATCCCTAGTACAATAAGTCCAACTCTTCACTCTAATAAATTTGTTTTGTGTTTTCAGTAAATCACACCTAAGCCCTCTGATAGATGAGCTACATACAAAAATTGACTGTTAAGGCTGGCATAATATCTGCTTGTGGACAACCGGATGGCACAGTAGATAGAGAACTGAGCCTGGATTCAGAAAGTATGAGTTCAAATCTTCCTTTTCATACCTCCTAACTGTGTGATCCTTGGCAAACCATTTAACCTCCATCTACCTCAGTTTGTCATGTGTAGAATGGGGATAATACCAGTCCCTACTTGCCAGAGCTGTGAAAATCGAATTAGATAATAGGTGTAAAACATTTTGCAAAGCTTTGAATGTTATGCAAATGTAGGCTATTATTATTGTCATTAATTATTTGTGCCGTGTAATACCAGGAACAATATCTTTCTATAATAACAATGATGCTAAAGGTATTTGGTGTCTTTGCTTTTTCATGTTTTGTTTTTTTTTTAACAAAGGATTTTTAAAATGAAGTTTCGGACAAAGTTAAACTTTATGAGTTATGCATTTTGAGCACATCTCAGATCCGTAGAGGTTTGGTACCATTTGTTCTTGGCAACATGTGACTTCAGAGCTGTACATTTTTAAAGGGCTTGCTAAGAAGATCATCCAAGGAGGCTTTGGGGACATCAAACAACTCTTCCCCCCAAATAATTTGATGGATCAGGTGAACAGTTTCATTGAAATAAATGTTTGTCTGTGAGGAGCAAGGATTATTGTTGGTAATAAATGTAAACCAACCTGAAACCCACAAAGTAAAATCTAAATCCTTTTTAAAAACTCATAGGAAAATTTTCAGAATTGCAAACTGTTTCACTGTTGTAGAAAAGCTACATCAAGGACATTTAGACTTCACTCCCTTTTTTTAATAAATAGAAATGAGAAAAGGCATTATGGGCTATGGGATAGCATGGCTTAGGTGACTGCATGATGATCAAGGGAAGGGAATTCAAAGTCAAGGGGTGGAGGCTGGCATAATCAAGGAAGGGAGAGGACAAAGAAAACATTCAAAGGAGGCTGTTAACTCCATGGTGCTCTTCATCTTTTAGATACCAGGCAAACAGGGACTAGCTCATCTTTACATTTTCTTTATGGGTACTTATTATTTTCTTTAAATTAAAAAAATAAAGTTTCATTTTTGAAGAAATAAACTGAGATGCCAAGTTCTTTTCTAAGGCTCAGGAGGCAATATCAGGTGTTTCTGCTTTAGAATCTTGGACTCAAATCTGCTCTCAAAAGAAAGAAAACAAAAACCCTTTTCTCTGTTGAAAGGCTAAAGCTTTTTTTTTTTCAAGTAGCTTGAAATTCACCTTCCTTGTATTGTGAAGGATATTGTTTAAAAAAAAAATCTAACCCCAAAATAATCCAACACCAGGCCTAGGCAAAGTCCAAAAATGGATACAATGTTTTTTTTCCTGTTGCATTTTTTTTTTTGTTCACTGAGCTCTGTATGACTGTGGGCAAGTCACGTAAGCTTTGGGAGTGTTTCAATTTCCCCAACTGTAGAATGAAAGGGATTGGAGTAGACAGTCTCCAAAGATCTCTCTAGCTCTAAAGTCTATTACCTCTCTCTTTGTCTCCTTTCTACTACCAGGAGGCCATTGCCCTCATACTGCTTCTTCAGTCCTCTGTGTTCTCAATCTGTGATTTCCTGCCTTTCCTGATGAAAACTTTAGTCAGCCGCCCCAGAGTGAGACAAACAAACGGGTAAACTAACCCTCACCTATAATAATTAATAGCAGTTGAATTGTTAATGCATTTGCATTAAAAAGAGAATTTGCCTTGATCAAAAGGATTGAATCTTCAATGGTGAATTTCAAGCACCTAGACGGACCCAGGAGAAGGTACCGGTATGGAGTAATGTATAAAGTACCGACACATGAACGAATACACGATTTCATTCAGTAATAAAGGTTTGTCTTTTTGATTGTAGCTAAGTTATTTAAGAAGGCAGCATGGAAGCTAGGTGGCCAGTGGCTGGTACTGGGCCTGGAGTGAGGAAGACCTGAGTTCAAATCAAGTCTTAGGTTCTTATCACCTGACCCTGGGCAAGTGTGACCCTGGGCAAGTCACTTAACCTCTCTTTGTCTCCTCAATTGCAAAATAAGGATCATAATAATACCCACCTTGTTAGGTTGTTGTGAGGATCAATGAGATAGTATTTGTAAAACCTCAGGACAGAGTAGCACTAGGTGAGTATTTGATGATGATGACGATTGTTGGTGTCTGAGTCAAGATTTGGGTCTACGTCCTACTTCTAAGAGGACAACTAGGTGGTATGGAGTTGGTCTTGGAATCAGGAACATGATTTCAAATCTGTTCTCAGACGCTTCCCCACTTCTGTGTTAACAAGGTGGCCTTCTAGCTACACCTCTTCCATGGCAGGGTAGGGCAAATCATTTTTGGCTAAAGGGCCCCAGCAATCCATGGCCTATTTGGGTCTCAGATATATCTAGTCTGGCACCATAGTTGGTGCTTATTACCAGCTTTTTACTCTGGGTTGGAAGCAGCTTTTGCCTCTCCTATGCCCCAGCTCTGTTGTGGGCAGGGTGCCAGTTCCTCAGTAGTGAAGGGGACCAACAGTGAGTGCCAGGAAGTGGTGGGAGCTGGGGAAGGCCATCACCTCTTTGCTTGCCCTAGCACATTTGGCAAGGATGAGGATGTATGGCAAAGAGATGTAGCCTGAATCATTCTAGAATAGTTCTGGACAAACTTATCTTTCTAGATGGAACCCCAACATGGGTGTCTTCAGGCTGGTTGTCTTTCCTGTGTACAGGAGGATTTGCATATTTATCAATAAAGCCTTTTGCTCCTTCAAAAAACAAAACAATATTGTGTGACCCTGGACAAGTCTTTTAGCCCTGTTTGCCTCAGTTCTCTCGTCTGTAAAATGAACTGGAGAAGGAAATGGCAAACAACTCCAGTATCTTTGTCAAGAAAATCCCAATCCCAGTTGGGGTCACAAAAGTTAGGTACAGCTGAAAACAACACAACAATAACCAAAACGACAAACTAATTGTGATTCATAGTGACTATGTAGCTCTGGATGAGTCACTCAGGGCTCAGAGCACTCTTAAAGACTATAAATTACAGAGCCCCAGGACTTTTCTATACCAATGAGTTCACAAGTGAAGTACCTATCCCCATCCCTGCCCCTATTCCTAAGCTAGTTAATGCAAAGAAACTATCTATAAAAGAAACTAAATCTTTTTGAGAGTTTGATTCACTAGATTCATTCCTCCTTCTTTCCATTTGCTCACATGATACTTTGCCTGGAATACCTTGTTCTCTCTTACTATTTATCCTTCATACCCTGCCTCCTGCATTAACGGCCTTCCATTAACTTCTTTACCCCTTACTGATTCCACCTCTCCTTTGCATTACTATAGCTCTGTATTCTGTGCCAAATAATAGGAAACTTCTGGAGAAGGACCATGTCTTATCCATTTTCTATGTTCCCCATGATTTGCGAGGTATTATTTTAAATCAGATTTGGTACATCTATTAGAATTTCCCTGGACCTGAAGATTCCAGATAAGTTATAAGTCAAAGAACATGAAAATCAAATATTAATTTGAAACATTCTGAGTTTCACATATCTTTTTATCACACTACTTCTTCTCTTTTATGTTATATTCCAAGCAAACAGACTTATTTTCAGTTTTCTGTGTGAATCAGTCCATCACTTGCCTCCCTACCTTTCCAAAACTGATCCCATTCCTGGAAATGCTTTCCCTTCTTATTCTGATCTCTTGACATTCTTAGTTTCCACTACAGCTCAGTTGAAGAGCATCTTCCAAAGAGCCTTTCTGGATTGCCTTGGTTATTAGTGCTCTCCTCTGCAAAATTATTTTGAATTTATTTTGCACATATATTTTATATTTATTTCTTATGCACAGGTTGCTTCCCTCCAGTAGAATGTAAACCCCTTGAGGGAAGGCACTCTTTTATTTTAGTCTTCCTATCCCCAGTGCCTACCACAGTATCTTGCAAGTAGTAGGCACTTAATATATGCTTGCTAAATTTTAAATGACTGACTATACAATATAAAGGTGATATGCATAATGAACCTTTAAACTTATATACTTTAGCTAATTAAAAGTGAATGGTTGTCATATAATTATTTTGTGGAACCAATTTTATTTGTCCAGTCATGGAAATATAAAGAATGTAGTAGAAGAAAATACTCAGTGTCTCACTGTCATCTGAAACTCAATAAACTGTTAGAGTTTTGTGATATCTTACCTCTAAGGAGGGAAAATAAACACACACACACACACACACACATATACACACACACACACCTCGAAGAACCTGATCCCTAGCAATACCATTGTGAATAAAGAGAAATTTTCATGCAGATTCAGAGTTGCTTGGAAAGGTTATGCCTTCCACACCATTTTGTCTGGTTCATATTGGATGGCACTTCAAGTGAGGGGATATGGAGTAGTTGTCCCATAGCTACTGTCAAACTACCTTAATCTTCCTTGAGTCCTGCTAATTCAGCATGTTGTAAGAACCCCTTACACAATAAGGAATGTCACCTTATGACTTTAAAGGATTAAAAGACTATTCGACTTCTTGATTGGAGTTAATTCCACATTGATGCATGTTAGGACAGTGAAGTCTGCACTCCACACTAATGGTGACAGGATACCTATGCATATCAAATGCAGTGGAACTTTAGGATGGTAGCCAAAATGACAGGCTAGTGCTCACTGATGCTCTTTCTTTCTCATACCTCTTTTGAAAGTTAAAGAAAAAAAACCCTAAAATGGATTTCTTTGAAAATAAAACAGAGTTAAAAGGCATGAGAGTGACAAAAGTTGGTACCTTAACAGCTGAGTGCATCACATGGGGTTTAATTAACTCTTAAGCTTTATAATACTCTATTTAAGGCATCCCTCTTAGTAAACCATATGGTTGCATGGTCACTTCACTGTAGGGATACTAGGAGGTCTGGGTTATATTCATCTTTCTAACAAAGCACTCTAGAATACTGAGAAGCCTATACAAATTCTTCGTTCTTCAGATTCTTTCATCTCTCAAGTAGGAATACAAATATTTGGCCCTTGCTTGACAAGATTAGAATGAAGACCAGAAAAAGCTTCCAGAGTCCTTTTTATGGAATCATTAAGCTATGTAGAGATAAAAAACAAATCCAAGCCCTAAACCAAACCCCCCCGAGAGCAAGAGCATGCAATAATAGACAAAGAGTCTTCTTCCAAGTCAGGAAGGCCTGGGTTCAAGTTCTATGTCTGATATATACTAGCTGAGTAACTTTTAG
The DNA here is from genome assembly GCA_028646575.1 of Pseudocheirus occidentalis. Taxonomy (NCBI): domain Eukaryota; kingdom Metazoa; phylum Chordata; class Mammalia; order Diprotodontia; family Pseudocheiridae; genus Pseudocheirus; species Pseudocheirus occidentalis. The sequence continues at coordinate 100,608,415 of CM053601.1, read as the reverse complement.
CCTAGGGGTGGGGAACCTGTGGCCTTAAGGGCACATGTGGCCCTCTAGGTCCTCAAGAGTGGCCCTTTGATTGAATCCAAACTTTACAGAGTAAATCCCCATAATAAAATTTGGATTCAGTAAAAGGGCTGTACCCAAGGACCTAGAATGCTGCATGTAGCCACTAGATCGAAAGTTCCTCACCCCTGCTTTAACCACTCAGTGCTGCCATGCAAATCTCCCAGACTATACTTTGTAGAGAGTATACTTTGAATTGGTAGAGAACGATTCTTCATGGAGAGTTCCCTTACAACAATGAAAACACAGATGTGGTTTCTTCTCCACCAAAAAAATACAAAAACAAAGAGATCAAATCTGGGTGGCTCCATTTGCATAATAGGAAGTTAGACTAGATGATCTTGTTTCTTTGTTGTTGTTGTTTTTCCCCCCAAAGCTAATGTTCTGTGCTCACCTTATAAGTGAGGGGATAGGTAGAGAAAGGATATGGTTGGACAGGTAGTGGCAGGGAGCTGGTTCTGCTTTGTGATTTTCAGAGAACAGCATTAGGTAAGTTTGATCCTCTTCTTTATTTCTTTACTCTTCTTTATTTACTTTACACCAATGGTTCCTGGAGCCATTTGCTTTTTATCTGTAGATCTTTTTTAGTTTATAAAATAAGTAAGGGCTGGGGCTAATATTTTCTTTACTTTCCTCTGGCACCTACAGGATGCCCAGGATTATTTAAGAGTATGCACAAATTGATATTCAATATCTGAGAGTTATTTAAGTTTTTTTCTACTTAATTTGAAAAAAGGCCATTAGGTTTTCTCCAATTTATTGGCTGAGGCCTTTTTGATCCTGACTTTATCATTTTCATCTTATTATCTTGCTTTACATTATCTAATCCGATTTATGCCACATCTAGTTACTTGGAAGGTACCTCAGTGGTTCATTTAGTCCAGCTCCCTCATTTTATAAGTGAGGAAAATGAGGCTTAGAAAGATTAAGTGATTTATCCAAGGTCATAAGTCAGTAAATGACAGTTAACATAGTGAAATAAAATAGTTTCTACAAGTGTGCTTAGAGAATACTATCATCCTCAACACAAAATTAAATTAGTCAAATTGCTGAAATGGTCTGGACACTAGCCATCTTCATTAATAAAAAATACTTCTGTATAGTGACAGATGTAGTTCCAATCTTCTTAGAGCATCCAGAAATGAACCTGCTCAGCCAGGATATCATCAAACCCTTTATCAAGCCAGACGTTGAAGGGGTAAAAATGAACAATTAATCCCACCACCTGGTCCCAAATTGGAAGTGACATAAAATACAGTTTTATTCATTGGACTCCCTACTGTGAACCAATATAAGAGAAAGTAATAAATATATCCTTGACAGTGCCCCGCTTTGGGACAAAAGGTATGTCAAACACAACAAATACTTTGCATGTCATTCAACAAGTTGTAATGAAAGGGATCGTATAAACAGCTGCTTTTGTGATAAATTTCCTTAGAACTGATTTGTTGCATTTATTTGAAATTTCATTGCTCAAGTGTTAGTAATGTACTTTCAGGGTTTAATCCTTTATCAGACTGATAGAATATTGTTGATGGGCTCTTTCAGCATTGATGCAAGGCCAATCGATGATAACCTGCATAACTGTTTTTCAGTGAATTTCTTTTAAGCCACTTAATCAATATTGAGGAAAGAAATGCTAGATGAGAGATTCAGATGAGGGGTTTATAAGGAACAGTTCAAAAGTACAAAAATCAGATAATAAAAAAGTGATTCATTAAAAAAAAGATAAGGCCTTTAAAAATGAAGTCTCACACTCAAACAGAAACAAAGCAAAACAGTAACAATATTGAAAGCTAGTTGGTTAGAGAAGATAGATTTCTGGTCCTGGAATTAGAAAAGCCTTAATTCACAAACGGCCTCAGACACTTAACTTTTGTATAAGATTGGTTAAATCACATATCTGCTGGTCACAGTCTCCTCATTGTAAACAGGGATAATAATAGCGCCTACATCCTGGAGTTGTTGTAGGAGTCAAAAGAGAAAATAAAGTTCTTAGTAAACTTTGAAACACTAAATGAAAAGTGGCTAATAATAATGAATAGTAAAATAATAACAATAAATACTTGAAACTCAGAGACAAAGTGTTTATAAGTTTATTCCTAAAGATCTCCAAGACTCTTAATACTGATAAGGCTGAAATAATGGTAAACTGAAGTTTAGTAGGAAGATGCATTCAAAGGCACAAAATAATAGAATCTGAGCTTTGGGATGGACCTTAAGGATTAAATACTCCATTTTATCAGACACGTGGATAATCCACTGACATGTGGTCTAATAATCTCTGCTTGAACACCACCATGGAGGGAAGCTTATTGTCTTAGGAGGACATCATTCTATTTCTGTACGGTTCTAATGATTAGAACTGTCTTTTAATATTGATCTTACTTATGTTTCCCTTCTTCCCATTGGTCCCAATTCTGCTTCTCCTGGCCAAGAGGAATGTTTAATTCCTCCTTTATATATCTAGCTTCTCACTCATTGTGGATCCTGCCAGACTATGGTAAACTTTGGTTATTCCTTGTTGTGGTAGCCTGAAAAAATTTCTGGCTTAAAAATTCTCTCTCCCCCCTCTGTGTATGTGCATGTGCATGTGTATATATATATATATACATATATATGCACACATGTATGTGTGTATATATGCACACATATATGTGTATATATGCACACATATACATATACATACATATACACACACATATATACATACATATATATATGTATATTAGTTTTCCATCTCCAGAACTATAATGGTTACTTGTAATAAGCAGCCTCCTTCTGTGCCCTTCTCTAGAAATTTTTGTATTCTACACATCCAGAGTAGGGATTTCACTGACCACTCTCTTACTTCTCTCTACCTGTGACATTAGAGATGGAAGGCAAATTAGACATGCTTGAGTGAGCCCTCGTTCCTCCTATTAAAACCATGGACTTTAGCCAGCTGTGCTGAGCTATCTGAGTATGGATGAGGAAGAAACCAGATGTTCTTACCACTGTACAGGAAGAATGATGAGAACTTGATGTAGTCTGGTGTGCTGGGTGATGTAGTTTCAAGGCTGCCTGTCTCAGAAATATCATTGACTCTTCCTGTTGTGTCCTAAAAAATCCTCGTATTGAAGGGAGGCTGTTCAAGTGAGCCTAGGTTACAGCCTCCTTTTTCTGGCTATGGGGACCTTATGATATCATTTGTCCCAAATCCCTTTTACTTTTCTCTTGTTCCTCTTTGTCTGCCCCAGAGAGTTCAATTTAGGCTTAAAGCCTTCTGTTGTGTGAGTTTGAATGAAAATAAAATAAAGATTTTAAATGCTTATTAAATATTTGTTGCCATTTTTTCTTTTCACACATTATTTGCCAGCATAACTCTTCTGTGAATGCATTTAAGACCTCAAATGGATGCAAGGATCTGATACACTTGTGTTTCAATTGAATTTCTGTGAACTAGAGATATTTAAGGAATAAATATGATAGATCATGCCTGTGATTTTGGTAATTCTCTTACCTGAATATATGTGTACATTTTCCAAGTTGGTAGCTGCTGAGATCATATAATTTTAATCTCATAGCTGTTTTATTTATTTATTTTGTAATGAATCACAGAGAGTAGAGTTTGATTTCACACTTTCTGTATACTGTCTTCATCGCCCATTATGGGTGATGTCAGAATATGGAAAACATAGCTCATTACTTTTTGGTCCCCTCTAATGCCAAGTGAATGCTATTTATTTGTTCTATTGGCAGAAAGTCTAGACTAAATTATAATTTTCTGACAGTTCATTTCATACAAGCAGCACATTTTAAAGTCTTTTACCTTCAGAATTAAGCAATATATGTCACAGTTCCATAGGAAATGTCCCCAAATTATGCTTGGTACAAACTAATCTAAGCTTCAGTGTTTGAGATTTGGCAATATGTGGTTCCCATTAGAAAGTCCTTTATAAAAAGCAATACACATGTGGTTTCATGAGTAACAGACAGAATTCCATCTTTTTTTAATAGGCAGTCCTAGATCTATTTCATTGTAAGAGATGTCACTTTATTTCATAATTCTGTGTGCTGAAGATGCCAAGTCATTGGAATAAAATAATCTGACACTCCACATCAAATATCTTTAAACTCCTATACTTAAGCTATGACTCAACCAGTTCCATTGCAATGATATATTTTGGGGTATACTGTTGAACAACACTCAGTTTTGTACTATTCCACAAAGGTTGTACTCTAACTGCATTTAAGTGATCAAAATAATAAGTAAAATCATAGTACTTGCAGGTAAATTCGAAGCTGTCTAATCCAACACTACCATTATACAGGTATGGACAGTGAGGTGTAGAGAAGTGGAATGCTATATCCAAGAACCAAGCAATAATTTGGTTAGTAAAAGCATCAGAGTAGACATTATAAACTAGGTCTCCTGACTTATTGAACTCTTCACACTATATTCTAATCTTTCATTATTTAAAAAGATAATTATTATGTTCTTTACTGCCTATATCATCTATGTTGTTAAGCTTATCTCTATTACCTCTGGTAATGAATGTGTGTCCAAATAAACACAGAAAAGGACACGTAGGTGGTACAATGGATGAAGTGCTGAGCTGGGAGTCAGGAAGATAAGTCTTCCCACATTCATATCTAGCCTCAGACACTTACTAGCTGTGTGACACTGGGCAAGTCACTTAGCCCTGTTTATCTCACTTTCCTCATCTGTAAAATGAGCTAGAGAAGGAAATGGCAAACCATTCCAATATCTTTGCCAAGAAAACCCCAAATGGTGTCATAAAGAATCAGATAGGATTGAAAAATGACTAACTGAGTGTATAGAAACCAGACAATAGGAAAATCTGAGAGAGCCAAATGGCAAGATGCAACTAGATGTCTGGAGTCTGATCTGTGGTGGCAAGTGAACAGTTAAGTAGGGAGGGAAGGTTACATGGTACAATGGAATAGATTTTGGAATCAGAGACCTGATTTTGAATCTAATCTCTTCCTTGTACTTGTGTACCTTGAACAAGTCACTTTACCTTATTGGGCCTCAGTTTCTTCATCTGCAAGATGAGGGATCTGGACTAGAGAAACTCTGAGAGTCCTTCCAGCTCTAGGACTTTGGTCCTAAGGAGAAAGGAATGGACAAGCACTCATCGAGTGGTAATGTGGATAGACTGCTAAGCTTGCAGTCAGGAGCACCCAGGTTGATTTTCACCTCTGAAAGCTATTTACTAGCTATGTGACCATAGGTAAGACCTTACTGAATTTCCTTTCTTCTTTTGAAAAATGGGAATGACAAGACTTGTAGTTTCAACCTCAGGCATAACTAAGAAATATATGTAAAGTCCTTTGTATATTTTAAAGTGAATATCGACTTAATATATCAGACAAACGAGGACATATTTTGTTTGTATTTAGTGTTGGAAGGAATCTGCTAATTGTGGATCACAAAGCGCTAACTGATCAAGTGGTAATGTCCTACCACCCTAGAAAGTCAGGTGATTTTATGAGAAAAGACATCACCAAGGAGACTCCTGTAACCCTCAGAGATCAAAGTCTGTGTACCATGTTTCTGCTCTCTGGTTCTTGGACTTACTTTCTTGAGTAGCTCCTATGGTACCTATCTTGGTAGAGTATATTAATATCTATATATCTGATAAATGTGGTTTTTGCTCTCTTTCAACTCCCATAATCCTTCTTTTAGGAGGGAGGAAGGCACGGCAATTGGGATTAAGTTAGTGCCAAGTGTCTGAGGTCAAATTTGAACTCAGGTCCTTCTGACTCCAGGGCCAGTGCTCTATTCACTGTACCACCTAGCTGTCCCTCCCATAATACTCTTGAAAGTCTTTTGGATTGGATTTTTTCCCCTGACTCCTTTATCTCTCTTTCTAAAAATTTATTGACCTGTTTATTTACTTTTGGATAACAAGATTCATTTACAGAATCACTTGAGTTTCAGATTTTCTCCCCTTCCTTCTCCCCCCCACCCCGCATGGTGGTGTATAATCATGTATGGGATCTGCAAACACTTTCACATTGTACAATAGTCTTGTTGCATAGAAGCATTGTAACCAATGGAGCAAATAATGTGAAAAGAAAGAAAAAAAAAGAAACAAAAGAAACAAAACCAAACATGGAAAAGAACAATAGCATATGTTGCTTCAGCCTCCATTTAAACTCTGGTCTTTCTAGATCTTTCTCTGTGTGTAGATATCTCCTTCCATTCTGAGACTTGTAGACTTGTCTTTTAACTGTGCATTGCTGAGAAGAGTCCAGTTTATCAAGGTTGGTTGTCACACATATGATGTATCTGTGACTGTATACAAATTTTTCCTAGTTCTGCTTACTTAGCATCAATTCATATAAGCCTCTCCAGGTAAATATGAAGCCCATCTCCTTCTCGTTTCTTATAGCACAATAGTATTCTATTACATTCATATACCATAACTCATTCAACCATTCTCCAATTGATCTGCATCCCCTAAGTTTCCAGTTTTTGCCACCACAAAGAGGGCCTCAATGAATATTTTTGTACATATGGGTCCTTTTCCCATTTCTATGATCTCTTTGGGATACAACCCCAAAAGTGGTATTACTGGGTCAAAAGGTATGCAATTATTTATACCCCTTTGGGCATAGTTCCAGATTGCCCTCCAGAATGGTTGTATCAGTTCACAGCTCCACCAACAATGCATTAGAGTTCCAATTTTTCCACATCTTCTCCAGCACTTGTCATTTTCCTGTTTTGTCATCTTAGCCAATCTGACTGGTGAGATGTGATGCCTCACAGTTGTTTTGATTTGCATTTCTCAAATCAATAGTGATTTAGAGCATTTTTCCATATGCTTAAAGATATCTTTAATTTCTACCTCTGA
>CM053601.1:100576236-100601395 GCA_028646575.1 Pseudocheirus occidentalis | reverse complement strand
TCTTCAGTTCTTATCAGGTGTCCTCTATAACTGGCCAAGAATGCATAATTCATTCATTGATCTTTTAATTCTTATATGTTCTCTTCTCAACCAATTGTAAATTTCCAGAGTCTTCCTTTTCTGAAACCCTTCAGGATTAAAATACTGTCTGTATCTCTAAGGCTTTAGATTCTTCCCAGTACTTTGTAATCTTTATCAATGTTTCCTAGATTCCTAAATGTGTTTTCTCATGTGAAACACCAAGAATGCATCATAATCATTAAGTCTGAAAAATCTTAAAAGGTTCTACATCAAGTCTTGACTACATGGCCTATGAAGAAAGCAGACCTTTGTACCTTTATTTTCCAATGAGATGGGAAAGGATAGAATAGAATGGAATAGAAGAGAATAGAATAGAAAGATATAGAAATAGAACAGAAAGAAAATAATAAACATTATTCATAAACTTAATAAATAGAACTATGGTTGGTCCATAGCTTCATGTAATTATTTAGTAAGACATCCAAAAGCATCTAAAAGTTAGAAAACAACCCTTCCCCCCATTTTCATCTTAATCATAAACACACACACAAACACACACACACTAAAATGCCCCTAAATAAAGGAAGAGGCAGTTTTCAGAAGAACAAGGTACTTTTACAGTATCTATATAATCTAATGCTGCTGAATGGATTGATTGGCAGGAGACTAGGCAAATCTACCTTTCTCACATCTTCTTACCCAAGTAATCACAGCTATAGTAATTTTATTACTTACGTAATCTCTGTCTGTCTGTCTGTCTGTCTTTGTCTCCTTAGACCTCTCATATTCCAAATATGCCCTATGCTTTGGGGTCAAATTACTGAACAAGTGTCTTCATTCTATATTTGTCACTTTATCCATAATAAGCTTCAAATGAGCAAATCATTCCTTTCAGAGCATGAATTAGTTACCAATCAACACACAACACATATTTATATACAGGAGAAAAATAGAAAAATAAGTGTGTTGCTCATGGCTAAAAATATGGAGTATAAAAGAAAAAAAAGAAAATGGGCTCTTGTTAAAATGTAGGCATCATATTCTTGGGAAAGAAATGCTATTCTGGTATGGTAACAGAAACAATCTTTTCCTATACCAGAAGCCCATAGACCTTCTATGCACCAAGATTATTATTCTATCTTAACTTGGCTTTGTTCTGCAGTAGGTGGGCATTTTGATATTTAATATATTTTTATTTATAGAAGATAAAAGGAACCTAGAAGTAAAAGAATCACTTATCTCATTTTATAGCTCTAAATTAGTCATGGGAAAATGTAGGAAATAGTATCAAACATATCATATTCTGCCTTGCATAATTAAGCTAATGCTTTTAGCCTAAAAGTCAAACAATAGACAATGGTTTCCTTAGGAAATACGAAAAAGGAACCACTATATTTTCTTTAAATTATGCATCAATCACTTCTGTGGTTGTCAAAGGAGACTTTAAACCGCAGAGTTTTGTTTTGTTTTGTTTTTCGTTATGCCCTTGAAAACTTACAGGGAATCATTTCTGGGTTGAATTTCCCCAAGGAATCTGATGTATAATCAGTCATTGAATTTACTGATAATCTAATTGTCTGATAAAAGCTTCCTTTGCTCTTTTAGACTATTGACCTTGGGAAAAGGTCTCAACCCTTTTCATTTTATACTTCTATGGACATAATCACCCAGACTGAAGGTTAGGTACTCTATAGCTATATCTATCTGAAACTACTAGATGACTATTTTTAGTTTGTCAAATGACCGTTTTATGGTTTATGTTTCACAGGATCATAAATTTGACTGGGAAGACATTTAAAGATCATCTAATTTAATCCCCTTTATTCAAAGTTTTCTTATACTCTGCCATGAAAGCCCCCTGGCCTGTTCTCCCACCTTCTTGACCACCAAATACTCCATGACCAGTGCTGCTATGATCACCATCTTGGCCTCCAAAGCCACTGGACTTGGCCCAGTCCAGAGCTATTTTGTTTCCATCAATTTCCCTATCTTCCCTAGCCTCTTTTGCAGCTTTAGAATTTTCTTCTAAGTTGACATCCACAAAACTGAACCCTTTACATGACCCTGTTTCCCTTGCTCCCTGATTATCCTGGCAGCAAGAAAGCTGTGACATGAATCTTTCAATTTTTCTTCTGTCGCATCTTTGGATAGACTTTTGATGAATGAAGTTTTGTAGGACTGGGTCCTTGGTGCTACACTAATTGTCTTCTGTTCTTAGCTCCAGCCTGAGTACTCGGCCTTTAATTTTTATATTGTTACAAGAATTCAGAGCTTCCCTCTTCCACAGAGGCAAATTCAATGAATGCCTAGGTTTTAGGTCAGCCTTGGTTGTTCTGGAGCAAACTGATTGAAGTTGCCTTCTTAAACACTTCCTGTAGATTTTCCTCAGTGGTTATTCAGTACCCTTGTCTTTGAATCAGCTGGATTGTTGTTATTCCTGCCCCTGGAATTATTTTTCCTACCTTTTGAATTCTCTTGTTCTTGACTTTTTTCCCCCGTGTAGTCCAGACTGAGCTCATGACTATCAGTTTAGGCTCCCTTTTTCTCTCCAAAGGCCTTATCTATCCGTTTCTTAAATTCAATGCAAGCAATTCCTTTGGGCCTCCTGTCCTTCCTTGGTGCAGACCAGTCTAACCTCAACAGCATCTTCAAAAACTTCCTTCAATTCCTCCTGAGTTACTTTATAAGGCAAATTCTTGATGAAGTGTCCTCACATCTCCCTCTTTTTTTTTGCTTACTTTTGCCTCTTTCAGTTTCATTTCAGAGCCAAGGACTTTGGAGTCACTGAGTTCCAGGGATTTCCCCATGTTTTCAGTGGATTCAAATTCCAGACAGACAAACTTCCTGGTGGCACCAATGTAGACATCCACACCCATAAGGTAGTTTTATTTTTTTTTGCAAAGAAGTCCATGATGAAATTTTTAGCTCAGAAGTAGTTTTGTTAAAGGTCAGGTTATAAGTGGAGAGAGTGAAATTTGGAAACTTCAGCTTCTAATTTCTTTTTCTTGGTTTTGGGGTCTTTCTATTTACCATTTCCTTTTCCTCTTTCCTGGTGCTTCTTTGAAAAGCATTTCTTCCTCTTCCTCTTCCTTTGATTCCTTGGCTTTCCCAGATATCCCAGGGGTAGTGTTCACAGAAGCACCCTTCTCTTTGTCAGGTGTATATATATTACCCTTAGGATCTTCTTCCTGTGGGTCATCCTCATCCTCTTCATCCATATCACTATCATCTTCCCCCTCGTCCTCTTCCTCCTCATAGTCTTATTTTACTGGAGCTGTTCCTATTTTTTGTGGCTTTGGGGAGCTCAAGATCTTCGTCCTCCTTATCTTCACTGTCTTCTTCTTCTTTAGGTTCACTAACTTTCTTGCTTTTTCCACATTTCTTCCCCTTTGTTCAAAGAGACTGTTGCTTTAGCCAGGGTGGCTACTGATTTAGCTAGAGTGGCTCCCTTCTTCCCTGGTGTGATGACAGTTTTGTTGGGGGTGGCTACTTTTTGGCCATGACCACAGCTCCTTTCTTACCAGGAGTCATGACAGCTTTCTTGGAAGGTGTGCTGGCAACAATGGCTCTTTTTGCCTGGTGGTACTATCCACCTGGTTTGTCCCCATCTTTCTTGCCCTTCTCCTGAGGGGCCACAGCATCTTTACTGCTTTCTTCTTCATCTTCTCACATGTCCTCATTTTTGCTGTCTCCTTTGGGGGAGGAGACTTTTTTTTTAACTCATCTTGATTTTTAGCAGTCTTCCTGGGAGCCCAGTAACCCTTTGCTGATGGAAACTGAGACAAAAAAATTATATTTAAAATACAAAGGTTGTATTAGAATGACCCCTAAAGACCCTTCACTTCCAGTTTTACATGTACAATCCCATAATGTTTGCTTCTTTGAGGAGAATCTTTGTCATTTTTTTTGTTTAGGTACAATTTTTTATATCTTCTAGTTTCATTTGTAGTAAGAATATCTATTTGGATGTGGTTCATCTTTTCCTGTATAATATACACTTGTTGGTTGCTAGAGATGTATCATACAGTGACAATGCCATCAATTAAATGACTATTTTCAGGCAGTCTGAAACCTTTGATTATTTATTCTCTATGTTCCCTTTTCTATCATCCCTAAGGAAGAGAAGAGAAGGGCTCTTGCAGGACTGAAGGCTTTTCTGCTATTTTATGTTTAATAGATTGTCACGGAGGGAAAGAAATTGATAACCTAGTGGGCGACCTTATGGTGATGAGGCTTTCTGAACTTAGCTGAGTTAGTTGTGGACCATAATCAAAGTTTTTTCAGTGATATTGAATCTACCAGGATTTGTACTCTGTTGCCATGACCTTCAAGAAGCTAAGGTCACTTAGACACTAAAGTGGAACACCAGAGTGGCATTTTTCCTGGAAAATATGTATATCTAAACTATAGCTTTTCCATTCATGGGAAAAATTAGGTTCTATAAGTAAAATATATTTTAGAATATTCACCCAAATGACTTTTCCAGCAATCTTGTGTTGAATTAAGTCAAGGTTCTTTGTGGCCTCCAGATCTCAAAGACCACAGTTCATCATGGAAAAAATTCTGCAATAATAAATTGCCCAAGTTATATAGGAAGTAAACCTCAGGCCCAAAGCAATATACTCCACAAGGATCTGAGCCTCATCTTTCACTAAGAAAGTGACCTAAAGGCCTTCTGCACTCAATTATCTTGGGATGATCAAGGAATGAAAGGGTTTTTAATTTCTAGTAACAACTGAGGCTATTGGTTCTTAAGGAAGTGATTCTTAACATCTAGCAGCTATTAGGGCTGGGCACAAGGCCATGACTAGTCCTGAGACGTCACTTGGGGAAGTCACATACTGTCTTTGGGGCATTTTCCTCATCTAAAAAAATGAGATGCAAATCACTGCACAAACATATATTAGTTTCCTGTTAGGTGTACCACACTGTGGTTGCCTATGGAGAGACACTCTTTTACGATCTAAAATGTAGCATCTAGAAATAGACTTAGAGCTGGTAGAGACCTTGGAAGTTGACTAGCTTAATGCTTTCATTTTACAAATGTGAAAACTGAGACCCTGAGAGCTTGTCAAGGTCACCTATGTAGAACCTGGCATAGTCAGGCTTGGAACCCAAGATTTCAGAAATGTAGAAGAAATTATATTTGGTATCAGTGTGAGGGATGAGTAGGAAGAGGGAAAGACAATGGTGGAGGAATAAGTGGGGAAGCTATTGCAAAAGTTTGGGTAAGAAGCAATGAAAATTATGTTGTGGAAGAAAGGGTCAGGATGGTATATTACTTAGGTAGAATTAATAGGATCCTTTGGTTTTTGGATTTTAAGGATGAAAAAGAGACAGTGATTCCTAAAGGAAGGCTAAATAATTTTTAAGTCCCTGAGAGTACTAAAATTTTATCTAAATAAGTTATTGTTCTAGGCCATTGTAGTAGAGGTAGTATAGAAAGAACTAGAGATAATTTGGTATCAGAGGCTCTGGGTTCAAATACTGGCTTTGCAATTTATACTGGGAAAGTCATTTAAGACTTTGGGATTCAATTTCTTTCAAAATCCATAAAATAAGGGGGTTAGAGCAGATGCCCTATAAGTTCCCTTCTGGCTATAAATCCATGATTCTGTGATCCTAGGAAGAAAATAACTTCCAAATAATACATCTAATTCACTACCAGTAATCAATCAAGTGGCAAGTGTTGTGGTGCATGCAGTGCTAGGCTTAAAGGAAGGAAATAACTTATTAGATGTATGACCCATGACAAGTCATTTAACCTTTACATGCCCTAGACAACTCTGTGGGATTTTTCTATATCACAGACGATTATAGATCAGTGCTGGTGGAGGGAGATAACATGCTTGGAGTTCTTTCACAAAATTAGTCAGCTAAAATTTATTAGACACCAAAGCACTGATTCTTGTACTAGGTGCTATGAATGACAAGCAATGACATGTATGTTCCGTCTCCTCAAAAAATGTTTAATTTGATTAGGGAGAGTAACAACTTAGCATTGTGAAAGTGATCCACTCTTAGAATCAGGAAAACTTGACTTCAGGTGTTATGCTCTGATAATACTGGTTGTGTGACATTGGGAAAATGACTGATTATCTCAATAAGTTGTGGAACAATTGGTGCATGGGTATAGGGAATTTCCTCACCAAATCTCCCCCAAAATGCAGTGGGAGGTGGAAGGAATGATGGCAAGTGATTTGGTGGGAAGTTAGACAGGACAAAAATACATTAAATGATAGTGAATACTATGCCTTATACTTCCCAGAAAGTTTGTTCTGAATTTAATGGCATGAAAATGTAATGCTTTCTCTTCTTTATACTTTTCTCAAAGCTTAGGGGTACACCCTAAACCCCAAAGGGTAAACTCCTTTACTCTCCTAATATACATCTTTGATGTAGAGACCTTTTTTTTTTAAAAAAAATCTTTGCTAATAGAATTTTTATATTTGTCTTTATCTCTTGGCATTGCAAATTTCACATTTCTATTCCTACTTATTGGGCAATCCCAAACTAGACAAAGGTTGATATTCTTTTCTCATTTCCACAGGACTCATATTGTGGGTGTGCTCTGCTTTGTTGAGCACACTGAGGTTACATGCCCATGGCTAGATGTTGCCATCATGTGTAAACACAAAAGGCTATATAGCAGTACCAGCTAAGACAAGTCCTCAAGGAAATCAAACTTAAGATAAATTGAGATTCAACCATTCTCACTGACAATTTGGCAGCTAATAAATCATCAACTGGTATTACCTGACAAACAGCATGAACAAATTGACATCACTGACAAGATCATGTCTCTGGATGACAGCATGTGGAGGAAGAGAAGAGAATTGAACTTTCCCCAAAATAATGAGACAGTCCAGAACTTTAACTAGGAATTTTTTCTCAAGGGGCAACAAATTGTTGAGAGTTAGTAGTTGATTCCCAGTAGGGATTTTTCTCCTCAGGGCATGAGAAGCTGGGGGGCAGTTAGTAGCAACCTAAAGGGAAGTTTGGTTTTGGGCTCTGGGAAAGAGGTGGTTCATCCTTCAGTTTATGATGGAGAATTGTGAGGGAACAGGATGGCAGGTACCATGAGGAGGATGCATGCCCTGCAAGGAAAGAAGTACATTCTTTGAGGAAGAAATCTTCCCCATCCCATGTGGTTGTATGTGGGCACTCTGGAGTAAACCCCCATTTGTTTTTGCTGGTTATAACTTTATAGAGGTTCACCATTTAAAGGGAAAAAATAATTGACTTTGGTTATCTCTTTGCATTTTGTAGAAAACCTCAAAAACCTATATGACTCGATGTCAGACTAGCACAGTGGAAAAATGGAGGAATGGCCGAGTATCTTGAAGTTCACTGTTTTGGAGGTAAGATGTGGTGAACTATTATTTTCTCTATAGTGTTTCTACCCAAGATATTTTTATCCCTCTTGACTGAAAACCCTTCTTTCATGAAAACTGTTCACTGACCTAGTGTCCTAGGTGATGTTACTGGGCTTTCTTGGAGAAACAATACCAATAATCACTCCTCTTCCTCCTCCTCCTTCTTTAGTATTTCTCTGACCCTTCCTTGCCCTCTTGAAATGTTGAAGGAGGAAACAATTCACAGTCAGACTGCAGTTTCAGAGAAGGACATAATTTTTTTTGTAAGGCCTTGAACCACAAAAGCCAAGGTTCTATGGGATAGTCACTTGTCTTAAAGCGATTATAATTCAAAATGAGAGTGAAAGCAAGACTTAGATTCCTGGTCTTTCAGCCTAAGTTTCTAACCCAGAGTGGCAGGGATTTGTTGTGCATATAGAAGAGTTAGATCTTATTGAAGGAGCTTACTGAATTCCATTTGAGTTTCCCATGACTGGGAATGCCATCATCTCAGCAGAACTAGCACACCCAGGTCTTCCAGACTGAAGGAGAGACCCTCTCTCTGTTACAACACACTGCTTTTCATTTTTACTATTGCTTCCCTTTCAGTGTTTATGGTTCTTTTCTTATTGGGTTTTTGTAGTTTTATTCAATGTAGTAGTTATGGTCTGATTTTTCTGATTCACACTGAATTGATGGAAAACTGTAGCTAGAACAAAAGGTAGCCTGTGAAATGCTTATTCAAAATGCTTGAAAACATGTTTTCAAAGTGCCAAATACCATAAACGTGCCTCTGCTTTGCCTGAGATTTCAAAGCTAAGGCTGATTTCTTAGCTAGTCCTGCATCTTATCTTCATAAGGTGCTGCCATGTCAAGGACATCATTAGATTTTTCACCTTCCTCTGAAGTATTACTCATCATCCATGGCCAGAGTTAGGTACCTGAATGATAAGAGTGTAGATTGGAACCAGCATACAGAGCCCATGTCCTCTTCACTGTACTTAACACTGTGAAGGGAGGCATGACTGTAACTCCAGGCTCAGTGTTTCTTGAATTATGGCTCAGCAGTCTTAATAATCTTGAACACGCAGTTCTCCACATGTTGGTTTGTGCTCACCACCGGCCAGGCATTGGTTATTTGACTTCCAGCTAGTCAGGTAGAATAGATTTCCGTGTCTACGGCTGGTGGTATTTTTGTATTTGCTATCATATATATTTTTTTCTTTTCCAGCCTCTCGACTGTAGTTTAGATATTGCTGCTTTGATTTCCCCGGTCTTTGTGATGTGAGACATAGCCAAGTTTTCGTGCTTCTAGTTACCCTTACCTTAAAACAATTAATGGGTTAATTGTTCCTGGGTGAACTTGGTAAACCATACTTCCTGGATTTATACTGGGACAGTTATGTAAGATGACTATGGAATTACCTGGTGACTATGTTTTGTACTTTTTGGGGGGGTTTGTTTGGATATTGCTTCTGTCTAAGGGCAGAGAGGGAAATAGGGGCTTTGAACAACTTCTGTGGAACAGCCTACTTAGCTGGGGAGTTCAAGAGGTGATGATTAGAATGTTCCTATTTAAGAAAAGACCATAAGTGTCATTAGAAATCTGGATAAATTTATTTTCTGTGATAGAAGAGTCAGAAAATAGTGTAAAAAATGTCGGTGACAATAATTAAGAGAAGAGTCCAGAGGGTAAATGCAGACACATAATCTAGAGTAACCCTGAAAATTTTCAGATTGAGATAGATAGGAGAAGTAGGAATTCAACAAAGAATTTTTATAATTTGCTGCATTTGTCTTTCTTTCTGGGACCTCCATCTGAGGTTATTCTTTCCCAGCCCCCTCTAAACTTATTGTAGCTAGATAGCTCCTCTGCATCCCACCTGCCCTGCTCTTTATGGTAATCACCATATGGTCCCTCACTTTTTTTAGGAGGACAGGTGTTATGCAAGAATATATATATTTTTTCTTTCTCTATTTACTGGTTGTACGTAGGTAGCTTTATATGGAGAAGACGGTGAAAGGATAATGGAAGGTATAAACATGTGGCAGTTGAAATAGAGAATACACTGGCCTACATGGAAAGCTTTACAGTGTCCATCATATCTTGAATTACTTTCACCTATGCCTTTCCTTCAGCTATTACTGTTATCTGAAGGCAGCTTCTTTCTCTGGGGGGAGATGAGATGAATTTGTTAACAAATCCCAGGCCTATTTAATTTTGTTTCTTTTTTCCCCTACCTCATGTCTTCCCTGTACTTCTGGCAGTTTGACCATAAGAAATTTTTATTCTTCTTGTTGTTTGTCTTTCATTATTGAAGAGAACCATGACATCAGGAAGGTGATGCCATAACATGAAATTAATTGGATTTAAGTGAGGGAGAGCTGTGCAAAGTTAACAGCCTTACTTTCTCCTCCAGAGCCATTTGGGTCCAGTGGCCAGAAGCAGATCAGAAAGACTGGAGTTGGCCCTGGATGCAGTGGGAGACTCCGGCCTTTTTAAGCTAAAGTCTTTCCCAGGTCTCAGTTTGACTGAGACAAAACCCATGGAGTTGATTTGTTCACAAACCCAAGATCTACCTAGATTTGTTTCTTTCTTCCCTTCCCTCCCACCTTTCTCTCCACCTTTTGGCAGTTTGAACATAAGAAAAGTTTATTCTAGACTTAGAACTTCTGTGTACCACTGACAACTCCTCTTTCCCCTACCTCTTTAGTGTTTTTTCTTTGTAGGATTGGCCTCCTTACCACTGTGCTGTTGCCTTCTGTATCTTTGACTGCTTACCATTTATTTGGCAAACATTTTAAAGTTGATTAATCTATTAGGTGACAAGGAAGATAAAAAAACGTTGATTAAATGTAGTCCCTGCTTATATGGAACTTACAGTCTTGGGCTATATTGGGTTCATTAACCTTTTTCCTATGCCTTGGACCACTTTGGCAATCAGGTGAAGCCTATGGACCCCTTCCTGGAATGTTTTAAATGCATAAAATATGAGACATAGGATTGCAAATGAACTCAATTCTATTGAAATGCAGTTCTTGTAGTAGTGTAAAAAAACAGTCTAACACGTTAATGGACAATGTCAAAAACTTGTACTCAGGAGGTGTTATGGCATACACAAAATGTAAATAAAGAATAACAATATAATGCTGGATGGTATACGATGCAAAATATCAGAGAGGTCCAAAGACCATATTCAAAAATCCAAGGAAGAAAAGATGATTTCAGACTGAGGGATTATGCATAGCTTCACCAAGTTAAAGTGTGAAGAATTCCATTAGGATGTCAATGAATGGGTATAGGGCAGAGTGACTTATTGGCCCTTAGCATTATAATATACTTTATACATGTGTCTTTGCCCAAGTCTTTCCATAAGGTCCAATCTGAAACAGCAACATGGCAAGTCCTGCTTCTTCCTGCTTTGATGTGTGGCTGTAGACAACCCCTGCCTGGGAGAAAGGCATGGGCAATGACAGGATTTAGTGATAGAAGGGATTAGTTCAGTGTTCTCATTGTAGAAATGAAGAATCTAAAAACAGATTGGCAACTTGACCAAGGGAAAGGAGTATCTCAGGCATGGAGTGAAGAAAGCACTGTTCCTGATATTAGACACTCATAGTTGGAGAGTATTCTCATTGTCCTAAAGAGAGGGGCAGGCTATACCTTTTCCCAGGGGGGGAAGTTTAGGGCATGTCTTCTCTAATATCATCAGCCGGAGCAGCCATGAACTCTGTATACTACATTGCTAGGTGCCAATGACTCATGCCAGTTCCAAAATTAGAAGGCCCCAAGGCCTCTCTCCCTATATCATTGTCTCCCACAGAATTCTTTAAGTGGAGTACAGGCAGGAGCCAAGTAGCAGACAGGATCAAGGTGAAGAGATAAGGCCAAGGCTGATTCATATCTTTTTTTTGATAGTTGTCTTTAATTTGTGAAACATTATGAGACCTTTTAATTCACATATCAATTAAAACATTGAAACTGTATTGTGTTAAGCCTAGTGACAAGTGACAACATATGTTAGTATAAGAGGGGGCAGATGGGTAAAAGGAAAAGATTTAGTCTTCAATTATAGAAAAAAAATTCTTTCCTGGGTAAGGGTGATACATATCTTTAAAAAATTTTATTGTTATTGCTTTTATTGGAGGAGGAGGGAAGAGTAATTGGGGTGAAGTCACTTGCCCAAGGTCACACAGCAGGTAAGTGCTAAGTGTCTGAGGATAGATTTGAACTCAGGTTCTCCTGACTCCAGGGCCACTGCTCTATTCACTGTGTCACCTAGCCGCTCCTGATTCATATCTTTTTAAAGACCCTAGCTCTGTCTACATAGCTATTTTTCTTTAAAGCATCTCCTAACAATGTAGTTAACAGATTGGAACCAGCTACATAATGCACATTTGTGCTGTATACTCTCTCCAAGTGTTTCTGTATCATCAGAACTCCCCTGAAGTAGGTTCCTTAGTGTCTTCGTATGGAGAGAATTCATCTGAGGTGCTCTGCATATGCATTACCCCCATATTAAGTGTAGAAATGAGTTATTCTTCAAAGTAGTTGCCTTGGGAGATTATGTGCTTATTCTGACAATTTGTTTTTTGAAATTATGAGTCTGTGCTCATGTGATTATTAATTTCTGTACCTGAGTTCAACTTCTGGCTGTTTCTTACCGCTTATGTGTTGGAGAAGTCACCGAACTTTACTTGGTCTCAGTTTCTTGTATAAGTTGAGGCCACTGGTCTGGATAGCCTAAGGTTTTTTCAAACTCCAAATCTATGATTCTAGGATTACATAATTTATTAATGAATTCATTAGTGAATATATGGCTATGTATTTGTAATATATTGACCATAATAAAAAAGGCAGAGCTTTTTACAGTTGAAAGGTACACTTGAGAGTGGGCTGATTTGGAGTCAGATGACCTGAGTTCAAATCTCACTAAATATATCACCTTGGATAAATCATGTAACCAGCCTCAGTTTCCTTATCTGTAAAATGAGGGAGTTGGGCTGGATATTCCCCAAGGTCCTTTACAGCTCTAAATGTATTATCCTGTAAAGAAAATGTTGCTAAAACACATTCCAATCACCAAAATTCTTTTTATGTGTAATTGATATTTGTTGATATTGATAATTGATACTTGAAGATTTCCAAAATATTTTGCTCATGTGATTTGGTCCTTACAGAGTCCCTGTGAGGTATGTACTACAGATATTAGTTGCAACTTACAGATAAAGAAACTTTGGCTTAGGTTAAATGTCTTTTCCAGAATTGCATGATGAATAGGTATGGAAGGTGAGATCTGAATCCTTCTTTCCTGATTTCAGGTCCAGCACTCCTACTATAACTTTCTGCATTTGCATAGGGCACCATACAGACATAACCATCCAAGAGCATTTGGAAGATTATATTTATGTATGATGAACACAATTTTTATGAACTATTTCCTAGAATCCTTAATATTAAGTTTCTTTTATGTTATTCCTTTCCAATTGTGATATATCACCAGGATCCTGGCATTCAACTCCCCAGCCCTCTGACATCTTCCAGATATAAATAGAGATCCAATGTATGCTTTGACAATCTTTTCATCAGGCCCAGGGGATAGTTCTCAGCTTAGACACTGTGACCTCTAATGAGTCCAGCTGGCGCAAGAGTACCATCATACACTTCACCTCATGGCCCCTAAATGTAACATCTCTCTCAGCACTCACCTTCTTGATACAGAATGAATCTGGTTTGTCATTTTAATGACAGGTGCCTTTGGGACTCTACTGTGGAAGGTACTTTGAAGATAAAAAATCCTTTCCCCAAAGTAGAGACTTGAAAACATTAAAACAGACAGGGATACTTGAAGGGCATTTTCTTCTGGACAAAAACTCCCAACAAAATGAATCTCTTGCCTCCAAAGAACATTAGTTCTGGACCTTCTGATTCAGAGAGAAAATGTATGCATATAGTGGTTAAAGTTTATAAGATGCTTTTCTTATTGCAGTCATTTGAGGAAAGCATTATCTCTATTATATGTACTATATATGAGAAATTTCACAGAGCTTTTCATAAAGTCATAAAGAGATTAAAAGAATTACACAGCTAGTAGGCAACAGGACTAGCTCTCAAAGTTAGGTTTTGTAACTCTTTGACCAATGCTCTTTCTACTCCATGATTCAGGCTATGATTGTTCTCATGAGGAAAATCAGGACACTAGCAGCTGACCTTGCCAACTTAATAGACATCTTTGAAGCAGGGGAGCAATTCCAAAATGGAAGTCAGAGCTGCTGACTCCATTCATGTTGTGGGATCACTCAGGAGCAGCACTTTGAGAGAAAGGAGGGGGGTCATGTGGGAAAGAACTTACAGATGAGAGAGGCATGTGTGTTTTGTGCATGTCTGTTGTATCATATGATTGGCCACTAAGTCCAGTGGCAGGAAGAGAATGGGAGAGCCCATAAATGGGGACCTGTGCTCTGTTCTATCTGTGTTCTATTAGTGTATATTTTTATGAGCATACTCACATTAATACACATGGACAAAAATCATACACGATGAGAAAGTACAAATAGGTTGTGATCTATGCTGATATAAGAAATGCATCAATGACACCAGAGAGACATTGTTGACAATTCATTTGCTACTCTAGGTTGGGGCTTTGGATAGATTCACTCATACTCCTTTGTCCAATCTCCTCTGTGACCAATTTCATACATTTTAGGACAGTTGGCCTATATTAGGAGTGTCATCTGTGGCTGCAGAACATATCGATGCTAAAATATTTCACACTGAGAATGGATCTGTGGTTTTGGCATTAGAAGAACAGTGTTCTAACCCATACAGTCTTGAGTATGCACCCACAACATTCCTGAGTGTGACCTGAACAAGATCAAAATGTAATTGGGAAATATTTAAGAAAATAAATAAAATACAGTAAAACATAGACAATATTACATTTTAAGACTAAGTCTATATGTGGCTGTAAAGCCAAGTACCAGCAGATTCTCAAAAGAATGCTACTGTGAACAGCTTTTAAGATTCGGATTACACAGTAATAGTGAACACTGTTTATTCCATTACAAGATTCAGTACAATATTCACAATATAATATTCTTAATATTACATCTTATTACAGAAAGTCACAATACAGTGTTCATAACAGCTTAACATTACAATGGCCACACAGTTTTCACTCCAGTGGCCACAATATTTAGAACAAGGAACAAAAGAAGTATCACCTGGTTTCCCTAAAGGGGAAAGTCTTTTCACTTAATGATTCAATCAATCAATTCACAATATACAAATCTTCCACTCATGGGGCAACCATTAACTTAATCAGTCACTCATCTAGCAATCAGTCACTAAGCTAGATTCCCAATTACTAAATATCATTAATCACTAATACAGTCATTAGAAAACCACACAAACGTTCTACCCCTTGGTGTCCAGCAAATCTCAGTCTCATCCAAGGGGAGACCTTTTCTTCATCTTGACTCTGGGAGGTCTCTCTGATTCCCTAGATCCCCTTCCATGGTTCTAGCTACCTCCTGAATCTACCAAACAATCACCTGGATTCAGAAGCAGATAGCTGCCAGGTTCTCATCCAGTCCTCAGAGGGAGACAACTCACAGGTCCTTGTCCAGTCCTCAGGGTAATGCCCTGAACACACTGAAGTTCAGAGAGTCCAGCATATCTCAGACCCTTCACTACTTCTCTTGCCTGCAACTCAAGGATCAGCCAGGCCATGAATAAACAAAGTCTTATCCCAGGCATGCTTCTTCAGTCTTCCATCAGTTCAGCTGGCTCTAGGACCCAGACAGAATATTGGCCTTCTGTTTGGCCTTTGCCAGATTCTGGTCTCAGGAAAATTCCAATTCAGTTCTCAGTCAGCTTCCATATGCTGGGAGAGAAACTCTAACTCTCTCTCTCTCTCTCTCTCTCTCTCTCTCTCTCTCTCTCTCTCTCCTTCTCTTTCTCTCTCTCTCTTTCTCTCTCTCTCTTTCTCTCTCTCTCTTTCTCTCTCTCTTTCTCTCTCTCTCTCTCTGTCTCTCTCAGCTGCCTTCAGTCTTCATGAATCTTCCTTCACAAGGAGCAAATTCCAGTTCTCTCTCTCTGTCTCTAGAATTCTTCTTTATATACAGCACTGGCCTCCTGTCTCAGCCAATAGCCTTCTTCCACTCCAACAGGGGAGTTCATGCCTTCTCAACAATGGACAGGGTTCACACCTTCCATACTTAACCCTAAGTTACTAGGTGCTACTTAGCCCAAAGTTACTAAGTGCTAAGTATCTGATAAACTGATTACTATTACAGTGGACAGCAGGGATTCTTGTGTATCATTTAGTGGCTTCCTTTTCAGTTTGAGTTTGATACCACTGTTCTAACCAGTTGAGCTAATCCTTTGTGATATGAGTATGGGGGAAGTGGATGTAGGTTGGGGAGTGTAGTATTGTACCCACAATTGATCTTTTCTTTTCTTGCAAGAATGACAGAGAAAACTGATATCTGGTGCTCTGGCATTTATAGAACCTGGTCTATGTCAAAATATGGTAGGGATTATGGGAAAAAAGCTGACTGTGTAGAGTAGAAGGAATCAGGGTGGTTGCCTTGTGACCTGAATTTGGGAAATGCCTTATTTATTGGCAGTGATTTGGAGGAATGACTGTTGGCTACTTCATTTGAAAGAGGTGAATATCAGAGGAATACCATGCATAAGGTGGCTTACCTCAGTCCTCTTTATTCCCTAAAGATAACTAATGTTATTTTAAGCTACTATGACCTGGTTATGCAATGTTTAAAGTATTGTCTTCAGTCCAAGATATCATGTTTTAGGGTGTTAAAATTGTATCTTGTTCTGGTTCCCCTCATTACTTCCCCCACACCCGACTTCTAGTCAGCATAGTGAAGTTTATAGACAGTGAATACAAAGGAGCAATAGCAGACAATAATATTCTAAAGAGGAACCTGGAAGTTGAGTAAAAATGGTCTCAAAGATCAAAGGGAACATACTTTACAAATTGCATCTTACATTAACTAAAATTCACATCCTGGTAATATGTGTTGAATCAGGGGAAACCAGCTAGCTGATGCTTGTCAAGGTTTCTGATTTAGGATATATACATTCCAGACACAATCCAGACCCACCACAGCTCCAGAAACAGCAGACTCTCAAAAAAGTGCTGATAACTTTGACATGATTCAGATATGTTAATAAACTAACCCCAAGATGGCACAAGTAGGAACTGTTCTGTTTTCACCCAAAGCCCCTATAAAAATGAAATCTCAAACTCCTGCCCCTTGAGCACTCATCCATCTCTTCTGTATCCATGCTGCTGAGTGCTCCCAACTTTAATCTACAATTATGTGATTCCCTGCCTCTGCCCTTCCCTGTCCTCTTCCCCCAAATTACCTTACTTTACCATTCCCCATCCCCACACCATCATCTGCTTCTGTACCTTTACACTGCTTGTCTCTGACTTTATGGGCTTTTTGCCTCCTGATTGCTACCCCATCTCCCACTGCCAGTTGAAGTCTTTCCAGTGAGTACCCAAAGAACTGGGCATGCTTGCCTTCATTTCATAATTTCATAAATTATTTATCAGTTCATTTGGGAAGAACATTGGCAAATTAATCCCAAAAGAAGGTATTCAATATGGTGACCTTTGAGGTCATGTATTATGAATATTCACTGATGGACCAGAGGATGTTTAGTTTGGACAAGGGAGTGATGAGGTAGGATGAAATAACTGTCTCCAGATATTAGAAGGGTTGTCATATGTTTAAATGACTGTCTTTGTTCTATGTGATTCTAGAGAATAAAATGAAGAGTAATGAATGGAAGTTGCCAAGAAGAAAATTTAAGCTTGATTTAGAGAAGAAATATCCAACAATGGTACTATCTAGTAATGGAATAGGCTGTTTTGAGCAAGGTGATAGGTTCCTCTTCCCTCTCCCCCTTTCCACATGAAGTCTTTAGGATTGGAGGACCACTTGTGGCAAGGTTGTAGGTGAAATTCTTATTCAAGTAATGATTGGGTTAAATGATCTCTGATGTCCCTCCTAATTCTGAGATTGTGTGAATATACATATACAAAGTTTATAGTTTTTTTTAAAAAAATTATCATCATAACAAGAGCATCTGAATGCACGTGCAATTATTTCAAATAATATTTTCATAGTATTTTGTTTGGTTGTTTAAAGTTTTTTTATTTTATTTTTATTTTTTGCTTTTATTCCTGTGCATATATTTGAATGTTTATATGTCAATGAAAGTTGCAACAAAGATATTTCAATAAAGCTAGTATTTTCAGGAAATTGAGAGACTACTTTATTTTTGAATTCCAGCTTCCATTATTGAATACAAGAAGCTACTGATCCTGGAGACAGACAGTAACAAAAATAAGGCCCGTGGGCTGGTTAAGACTCACTCCTATCTGGTTAGCATTTGTGATATAAACTGCTATGTATAAAATTTGAGGAGAAAATACAAAAGGGTCCATCATCCCAGGGGTGGGGTAGACTTGGAACCAGCCCCCTGTGGCCCCTTTGCAGGCTGGGGGTGGGGCAAGGGTGCTGCCTGGAGACTCCTGAAATCTCTGAGAAAGGGGTCAAAGGTTGGTGTTGGCCCCCTCTCCAGTTCAGGGGCCTAGACTGCAAGGAAAGGTTGGGCAAGAGTCCCATTGAGCCCTTTGGGGAGCCCAGCTCAAGACAGGCACTGGGACAGAGTCCTGGGGGAGGAGGGAGCCACGCCCAGAAGCAGCGGGGTTGTGTCAGATCATGTACGTTCACTCCAGGTATCCCAGGTGAAGAGGGATAAAGACTGGCCCCCAGGCCCCACCTCCAAGTCATCCCGACTCTTTGGCAGACTGCATCAATGGTGGGACCTCCAAAAATACAGGCTTCACTGGCCACCAAGCCTCCCCCCCACTGTGGCTCCAGGGTTTGGAGCTCCAGACCCTGCCCAGGTCTCCCCAGGGGACCTTAGAATGGCTGCACAGTTTTCACTCCAGTGGCCACAATATTTAGAACAAGGAACAGAAGAATAATCATCTGGTTTCCCTAAGAAGGAAACTCTCCTTATTTAATCATTCAGTCAATTCACAATACAATAATCAAACTTCCACTTATGAGGCAACCATTAACTTAATCAGTCACTAATCTAGCAGTCACTAAGCTAGATTCACAATTACTAAATATCATTAATCACAAATACAGTCATTAGAAAACCACACAAACCCTCCACCCCTTGGTGTCCAGCAAACCTCAGTTTCATCCAAGGGGAAACCTTGTTCTAAATATTGTGGCCACTGGAGTGAAAACTGTGCAGCCATTCTAATGTTAAGCTGTTATAAACACTATATTGTACTGAATCTTGATTTGTAATGGAATAAACAGAGTGTTCACTATTACTGTGTAATCTGAACCTTAAAAGCTGTTCACAGTAGCATTCTTTTGGAAATCTGCTGGTGCATGGTGTTACAGACTTTCACTTTATCCCAAGTGTATTTCAGGGCCTAGTGGCAAAAAAATAGTCTTGGAGTAAGAAATACTTGTATTCAAAGTATCATTTTTTCACCTATAGCTGTGTGACCAGTGGTCAAACTTGCTTAACTTCTTAGTTCCTGAATTTGGGATTCTAAGTTACAGATGGGTTTCCAATCTGCATCTGCAAAAGGAATTTCCATATATATTAGAAATTTCTCTACAGTGACAAAATTACAAATCTGGACAAAAAATTGTATCCCCTTAATCTCCCAGAAGAGCATTTATAGATTTTGTCAGGATAGTTCAAGCCCCCATGTGCCCTGTGGACAAATCAGTTTGGAAAACACTCATCTAGATAATTGCTTCTCTGATCCATGGTGTTTGTAAAAGCGCTCTTCCTAATATCCACCAGAATTACTTATGGTATATGCAACTTGGTGATATCTACATTTCAGAGATGAAGCTAATTAACTCTTAAGAAGCTGAGAGGCTTATTTAAAATCATTAAATCTGAGTCTACACCTGCATACTCAGTGTCAAGTTTGTTCTGACAATTTTCACTTGAACTGATTGGGTGTTGTCTGATTTAAAGTTGGGAAAGATCTCAGTGATCACTTTGTCCAACTTGCCTAATTTTAAAATAAGGGAGCTAAGGCTAAGAGAAAGGGAAATGTGCTGCCCAAGTTCACACTTGAGTGAATGTACTTGAAATGGGAACCATGATTGCATAGCTGATAGAGGGCTGGACTCAGAACCAGGAAAGGCTAAGGGCCTACCTCTAACATTTTGGGTGTGGTGCCCTGGAAAAATCACCTAATATCTCAGTGTTCTAGCACTATAAAATTGCAGAGAAGGAGCCAACCTGCTTTGGTAGAGGAACTTGGAGTTCTGCATTGGATAAAATCACAGATTGAGCTTCTATATCTAATATTTCCAGAAAGCTTTAGAATGTGGTTTTTGAGTTGGACATTGAATAATAGATAAGTTACCAAGGGATTGAGATTGGGGGTGTGGTAGGAATATTGAAGGTGATAAGGAGGATTGTGAGGTAATATCCCAGAGAGGGGAAGAGACTGAGAAAAGGTCAGTTATGTTTGGGGTATGGGGAGTGCTCTGCCTTGATGGGCTTTTTGTAGAGGAACGGTATAAAATCAGGTTGGAAACAAATCATTCCCAGAATTGACTGACAAAGAGGGAAATTGGCATATAAATTTTTTTTGGCAACATACATCATCTTACAAGAAGGGGAAAAAATCAGGAAATGATTTTTTTTTCTGTAGAAATAGTCACTGTTTCTCTAAACATCCTTAGTCCTAGAATGCAGAGAATTGACTAGATTTATCTGTATGAGCATAAGCCAAATCATGGGGCGGGTCAGTCAGTAAATCAATAAGCATTTATTCAGTACTTAGGCTACAGATACTGTACTGGAGATATACAGAAACAAAAAAAAAATGTAAACAATTCCTGGTCTTCATTTCTTGGATCCTCAGTTTTCTTATCTATAAAATAGGGCTAATAATGCTTGGAAAACCTACCTCGTGAGACTGTTGTGAGGCAATGACTTTATAAAACTTAAAATCCAATTAAAAATATGTATTCCCATCCTCACAATCATTTAATAGTATAAAGAAGTGCCTAGAAAATGAAATCTTTTAGCCAGTCACTGTATATTTTGGGGCATTTCTAGTCTAACCAATATCTGATAGTAACTTATAGTGTATAGAGCATTGGAGTGGGAGTCAGGAAGACCCAAATTCCAATCCCTGCTCACACTTACTAGCCATACAACTCAAAAGAAGTAAAAATGATGCTCTGCTCCGATTTCCTCATCTGTAAAATGAAGGGGATGTTCTGTATGATGTCTTAGGTTATTTCCATGTCTAAATGTGTAACCGTATGATACTGTGATATTTGATTCTAGGATCCTTTCCAGAGCTCAATTTTACTCTCTGAGACCCTCACTCAGTTTTAGTTTTTGATATTTTAACTTTATTATTTATGTTTTTTCCTCCAAGTAGTTGTTTGGCTGAATTGACTTTGGGGATTACCTGTTAAATTTTTTTTTTTTATTTACCTCTTAATCCTTCTAAGTCACTTCTGCAAACCTGGCCTGAAGAAGATTCCCTGCAGAGATGACATTTCAGGCAGCCTATGAGGATTAGTTTTTCCAGCATGAAAACCCAATTTAGGGAATTATCACCTCAGGCACAAGGATGATAGTTCGGGAAATGTCAGTCAGCAAAGAGAAAAGGATAGCATGGCCCCCTTTTGCAAATAGTTTGGCTGATAGCAAAATACCAACCCTTTCTGTCAACTAGTCAGTGGGTGAATGAACATTTGGAAATGCCCACAAACCCCTCTGCTAGTTGCTAATATCTTCTCTCTAATTTCAATGACATAAGCAATAAACCCAATACTTACATTGCATTAAGCAGGAGCACTGAAAATAATCAATTTGAGTGGTCTTGCAAGCAAAACAAGTCAGCTATCAGTCTAAGCTCACTGGCCTGAGTTTTAGTTTTAAGCTGTAAAAAGAAGGTTAAAGTGCATGAAGTGACAATCTAACTGGAAAGTAGCAGCTCAGTTGAAATACCCTAAATGTGTAGTTTTGAAATTGTATCGTTCATTTAAAAGGATTTTTAAAAAAACAACACATCTTTGCATCTCTACATGTACACATGTGGTTTTCATCATTTGCGGTTTATAACAGCAATAATGACCTCAGAACAGGGCATTTTCTGAGATTAATGACCAGTTGAGGTTAATGGCTGAGGGTACAGCCGAAGGCCATCAATTCCTTCTATGCAGTCATTAATTCTTAGGAGATGACCTGTTCCTTCATCATTATCGCTTAAGTGTGTCTTTGTCTGACCTTTCTATGAAGTGATGTGGCACCACAGGAATTAATCCTGACATAGCATTGCTGCAAAAGATGCACCAGTCAAAATGGAAGAAACATTTCCCTCTTCTGAAGCTGTTTTCAGAACACCCACCACTCATGTACCTACAGAGCCATACTGATTCACTCTCTACAGCTGGCAGCTTCAAACAGGCAGGTAGTACAGAATGAGCCATTTACTCACTTCTTGCTGCTATAGGAATATCAGATCTGGTGCCTCAGTGGTCTTCCTGTTGTTAGAATGTTCCTTTCAAAAGATTTCCATATCTGTAGGGGATCCCTTCTTTAGAAAGGTGTGTCTTTATGAAATTATTTTTCCTCTGACTGAATAAGATAATCCTCTTTGTTGCTGAGGTTAAGGTCCTTTCAGAATATAAGCATACTTCCCCCACCCCAATCATTAATAGAACATTTCTAAAGAGCATTTCTCTAGGTTGCTGGGGACCCCTCCTATACACCAACACTGCTCTTGAAACAACTTGGAATTTCAAAGACTAGGTGGTCTTTTAACCAGCTTTCTGATTACAATCTCTAATTGTCTTGTATCCTCAGAATTTTTACTCTTCTATTTTCTCATGAAAGAGTAAGCATAGTAATGCTATTTAATAACATTACTTTAATTTCTACCTGGTTTCTGATCCTGAGCATCTCAAGTGTTTCACAAAGACTAATGAAGACCAGCGAGATTCATGAGGTATGGATGAATGCTTATTCGTAAAGGATGTAAATGGGCAGTGTGTTGGATGATGATAGGAGATGAAGAAGAGAAGGCAGAACCATTCAACTCTTTTTGTGTGTTGTTTGTATTTTTCCCCAGCACTAAGAATCGCTATTGGACTAGAAAGGATGGAGCAAGATACATATAGCATAAACTGAGCATAATCTCTGGCGCAAGGCACTAAGATTAAGGAGGGTTGGAAATATCTTAGTGAAGAAGGTGAGACTTTAGCTGAGACTCGAAGGAAACCAGGAAAGCTGAGAGGTGGAGTTGAGGAGGGAGAATTTTCCAGCCAGGGTCACTGTATCATGTAGTGTGCTAAAGGGAGTAAGGCATAAGAAGAGTAGAAAAGTAGGAAGGGGCCAGCTTCTCAACGGCTTTCAAAATCAAACAGAAGAGTTTATATTTGATCCTGGAGGCTGAAGGGCCTTCATAAATGCTCACTGAATTGAATTGAATACACCTGGGATGACATTAGTTTTTTGATTTACCTGGAGCTTGCCAAGTCACTAAAACTTCAGATTTTTTTTCAGATAAGCTGCTTCCATCATACCTGCCCCACTTTGTGCTTAGGAAGTACCCAAGTGAAAGACTTCAGACTTTTCTAATTATATTTTATCTTATTTAATTCAGTTCAATATTTTCCTTAGCCATTTCTAAATCATGACACTGATACCTCAGCTCTCTTGCTCATCCCTATCCCATTGAAACCTAGACTCTGATAGGCAAGCTTCCACCTTATCTTGCCCCAAATTAGCCCTCTACTTTACTGCCTAGCAATTTCCAAACCATGCTCTGGCATGCTTCTCCTTCCTTCTTTTTAGCTCCCATTTATGTGTTGTTTTCCCCATAGACTATAAGCCCCTTGAAGTCAGGAACTATCATTCTTGTTTGCATTTGTATTGTCAGCACACATAGTAAGCACTTATTATAAATGATTTTTTATTCATTCAGTCATTCTTTCATATTGAGAGCTTTTCATATCATATCCATGTCAGAAAGCATGCTATT
This sequence comes from Pseudocheirus occidentalis, assembly GCA_028646575.1. Classification (NCBI taxonomy): domain Eukaryota; kingdom Metazoa; phylum Chordata; class Mammalia; order Diprotodontia; family Pseudocheiridae; genus Pseudocheirus; species Pseudocheirus occidentalis. The sequence continues at coordinate 100,577,919 of CM053601.1, read as the reverse complement.
TATCCCTCCTAGTTTTGTGTCATGAGAAAATTTGATATGTGTGCCCTATATGCTTTCAAGACATTGACAAGAACATTAAACAAATCAGGCTCAAGGACAGATCCTGGCGCATTCTGCTAGCAGCTTTGACCCATTGCTGACTAACTTTTTGAATTTGTTCAGTTAGTTTGAATCCACCAAACTGGGTTATCACCTCACTCACTTCACTTTATTTTGCCCACATGGTTAATATGAAAGATTTTTTTTTCTATTACTGTACTGTCATCTGGGTAAGCTAAGGTATATCCATAGTATTTTCCTGATCTATCAGTTTGGTAATCCCATCAAAAAAGAAAAGAAGCTAATTATATGCTGACAAAGACACACTGGTTTCCTGTGAACTATTTTCTGAGGCCTAATGGGGAATGGGAAGGGAGGAAAATGATGATGAGTGTTACAAGATGTCCTGTTTAATCTCTATTTTTAAATATATATTCTTATTTGTTTTCTTATTTACATCATTCATTTCCATTGGATTTTTGAGTTACAAATTTTCTCCCTGTCTTTCCCCTACCCCAATGCCAAAACAGCAATCCCACTGTAAAGCCCCTCCCCTGATCTGCTCTCTTTTGTACCTTCCTCCAACACCCTCTAACTTTCTGGTAGGGCAGAGAGGGTCTCCCTACCCCATCCCCGGTATATCTCAATTCCTAGTTGCATGTATCACAGAACTTTAAATTCTAGATTTTTTCTGTTCCTCTCTTGTCACCCAACACCACTGGAAGGACAAGCACTTCAATACAGGCTGTGCATGTGTAATTACACAGGACATCTTCACAGTGGACATATTGTGACAGTTTGATCTTATGTTCCTCCTTCCTATCCTGCCCCACCTTTTTCTGATCTCTACCCTGTCCCTGTCCCTTTACTGAAGCGTGTGCTTCCAGCATTCCTCCCCCAGACCCTGCCCTCCCCTCCATCATCCCGCCTCTCTTCCCCATGCCCCCTACTCTCCTGTGTGGCATGATACCCAGTTTATAGTTTATGTCATTCCTTCCCTAAGCCAGATTCAATGAGAGTAAATGAAAGTAAAGTTTTAACAGTTATCCCTTGCCTCTTCTATATGGGATGATTAACCCCATTTTGTCTCTCCTTGTCTCCTTTCAATCTAGTCCTCTCCCACCTCAGAATTTCACCTTTTAAAGTATCATCCCTTCGTATTCAATTAATCCTATACCCTCTATGTACACACGTACACACATGCTCAAATATGTGTTCATACGCATATATACCCTCCTATATAGACATATGTGTAAGTATACATACATGTATATACGTTTGTATTCCCTTCCCCTATCCTCATACTAAGAAAAGTTTCATAAGTTACTATTATTGTTTTTCCATATTGGCATATAAATAATTCAATTTTGATAAGTTCCTTATGATTTCTTTCCCACGTTTACTTTCTCAAGCTTGTTGTGTTTGGTTGTCAAATTTTCTGTTCAGTTGTTTTTTTTTTTTCAGCAAGAATGCTTGAAAGTTCTCCACCTCATTGAATGACCATATTTTCCCCTGGAACAATATACTCAATTTTGCTGGATAGGTGATTCTTGGTTTTAATCCCAGCTCCCTTGATCTTTGAAATATTATATTCCAGGCCCTTCAATCCCTCAGTGTAGAAGATGCCAGATCCTGGGTTATCCT
>CM053601.1:100564683-100575736 GCA_028646575.1 Pseudocheirus occidentalis | reverse complement strand
GGGCTAAGTAGCACCTGGTAACTTGGGCTAAGTATAGAAGGTATGAACTCTGTCCATTGTTGAGAAGGTATGAATTCCCCTGTTGATTTGGAAGATGGCTATTGGCTGAGACAGGAGGCCAGTGCTGTATATAAAGAAGAATTTTAGAGAGAGAGGAGAGAATTTGGATTTGGCTCCTCAGTGAAGGAAGATTCATGGAGACTGAAGTCAGCTGAGGAAGAGAGGTAGAGAGAGAGAGAGTGTTCCTCTCTCAGTATCTGGAAGCTGACTGAAAATATGAACAGGATGGGACTTTGTTTGTTTATGGCCTGGCTGATCCTTGAGTTCCAGGCAAGAGAAGTGGTGAAGGGTTTGAGGTGTGCTGAAGCCTCTGAACTTCAGTGTGTGCTGGGGATTGCCCTGAGGACTGGACAAGGACCTGGGAGCTGTTTATCTCTGAGGACTGGATGAGAGCCTGGCAGCTCTTTACTCTGGAATCCAGGTGATTGTTTGGCAGATTCAAGAAGGAACTGGGACCAGGGAAGAGGATCCAGGGAATCAGAGAGACCACCCAGAATCAAAATGAAGAAAAGGCCTCCCCTTGGACTAAACTGAGGTTTGTTGGAAATCAAGGGGTAGAAAGTTTATGTGGTTTTCTAAGGATTGTATTAGGAGACTAAAATTAATGGTTGCCCCATTAGTGGAAGATCAGTATATTGTTAATTGATTGATTGAATTTTTAAGTGTTAAGCTGGTTTCCCCATTAGGGAAACCGGGTGATTCTTCTTTTGTTCCTTGTTCTAAATATTGTATATAATATTGTGAATTGTTGATACTGTGAACGTTTTACTGAATATTGATTTGTAATGGAATAAACAGAGTGTTCACTACTACTGTGTAATCCTAATCTTAAAAGGTGTTTACAGTAGCATTCATTTGGGAATCTCCTATTGCTTGGCTTTGCAGTCACTCAGACCCATAACCTCAGTGTTACCCTTGACTCCTCACTTTCATTCATTCCATATATCTAATCCGTGGTTGAATCTTATTCTTTCTATTGATGTTGGATCCCTTGTACTTATACTGTCCTCTTGATGCATAGAGCTGTATCTCTTTCCAAGATCCCCATCATGTCTTGACTAGATGACTAAAATAGCCTTCTAGTTGATCTCCTTGTCTCAGTCTCTTCCTTCTCTAATCTATTCTCCACTCAACTATTCAGGGATGACTTTTTTACTAAAGTATAGATCTGATTATATCACCTCCCAGCTTATTGAGTGCCATTTGATCCCTAGCTTCAGGATCAAATATAAATTCCTCTGTTTGGTATTTCCAGCTCTTCATATACTGATCCCTTCCTATCTTTCTAGTTTTCTTACATCTTACTACCCACTATGAACTCTATACTTCAACTAACTGATGTACTTGCTGTTTCTAGTATATGATACTCCATTTCATGTATCCATATTTTAAGACTAGTTGTCCCCCATGCCTGTAATGCTCTGCCATCTAATGTTACCTCTTAGTTTCCTTCAGTACTCAACTCAAATTCAACTTCTATGGGAGATATTCTTGGTGTCCTAGATGTTAATGCCTGCACCTTTTAATTACTTTCATCTCTTTTGTTTTTATCTTTAATATACCTAATTACATGTCTCTCCCCCTTCAATTGGAATGCCTGGTCCTTCAGAGAATGGCCAGTTTTTGCCTTTTTGGCCAAGTTTCATACCCATGAGACCTCATTTCTCAAAGCCTAGGTCCCTGACACCTGTTACAATACTTTGTTAATACCAATATCTACCTATTAGACCCCTGGCAATTACCTTTCATGCTCTTTTTGTTATTATTGTGATATCTTAAAATTGTGTTGTATTGATGCCTTTGTTTTTATATCTTTGGTTTTCCCCCTGATATATCCCTCTCTTTTGTAACTAAACCTTCCCATTTAAACTGGAAAACACGATTAAAACAATTTTGTGACTGCATCTGAAAGTATATACAAAAATCCCTATTCATTGATTTCTCTGTCTCTTTGTGTTTTACCACTTGCTTTCCATCACTGCTTCTTTCTGCAGGCCTTGGATCTTGTGCTTAGTACTTGGCTAGTGTATCTCATTTTCCTACCATCCTTGTTTCTTTGGACCCATCTCCTAATTCTAAACCTACCTCATGAAATCATATTTCTGAATGCCTTAGAATAACTGGCTGATCTCAGAACTCACATTTTTATATTGCCCAACCTTTGTTCAACTGTATCCTTTTGTTTGGATTTTCAGTCATAGTTTTCTCCAATCTTGGCCCATACAGCCACTACCCAAACACTTGTTCATGGCAGCTATGGAGTAGGAGTAAAACAGTGGGCACAATATTTAGGGGCAGAAAAAGCTGCCAGTACCACCTTCTGTTCCCAATGAAGAACATTTGGAAGCAAAATTTTAGAGACCAATATTCATGCCATCCCCAGACATTCATTTGTTGGTATCATACAGGACAAAAGAGTTGACAGTGTGATACAGAATGTGCCTCAGAGTCAATCAATCAGCAAGCATTTTAAATGCTTACTATGTGCCAGGTACTGTGCTAATTACCAAGAATATAAAGAAAAGCAAAATCAGGCTCTCAAGGAGAGTATATTTTAGTGAGGTAGGAGGGGATGCAAATAATTGGATCCATACAAGAAGTATACCAAGTAGATGCAAAATTACCTTGGAATGGAAGGCATGAGAAACAAGAGGGACCAGAAAAGACCTATTGCAGGAAGCAGTATTTGAACAAAGTCTTGTGGGAAGAGATGGATTCTAAGAGGTGGTGGTGCGGGGACAGATCATTCCAGTCATGGGGGAACAGCACAGAGATTGAATATGAATGTATTTTGCAAAGAACAGCAAATTGGGAGTTAATTGGGCAAGATCTGAAGAGTTTAAATGTCCAAAACTGGCAGTGATGTGAAAGATTGATTACAGAGTGGGAAAACTGGAAGTAGAGAAACTAATTAGAAACTTATTAAAACAATCTTAGGTGAGAGATGGACCAGAGGGGACACGTGATAAGATAATGTGGAGACAGACCATATAATTTGGCAACTTGTTGAGTGTAGGAGATGATAGAGGGAGAAAGGGCAAGAATGGATCCTTTGAGGCTGTAAATCTTCTTAAATGATTAATTTACAAGAGATCAAATCAGATAACATGATATTTAAGGGCAAAAACATTAAATGTTTTATATAGAGTTGGCATTTCTATAAAATGAAAAGGGGTATCAGTTTACAAGAATGACACAATTTAAGCTTCCCTAACCCAGTTCTTAGAATCATGCCTATGACATCACAGTTTATATTTAGAGGTGTCTAATAGGAAACAACATGATATCATAGACCTCTCAATTAGGAAGGTCTGGATTCATCTCCAGCCTCTGACATACCTTGTATCATCCTGGCCACATCAATTCATCTTTTAGTGCCCCAGGAAACTAGGCTTATAAACTGCAGAACAATTGCTTTTCAGTATTAAATAGAAGGAATTTCCTTACTAGATGTTCTCGATACAGTTCCAGATCTAAATTAAAAAAAAGATGAATGAATAAATGTGGTAGAGTAGGAAAAGTGCTACATTTGTAGTTGGAAGATCTCAGTTCTAGTTTTGACACTTCCACTTATAGACTTATAGTTTAGGTACTTCCCTTCTTGGGATCTCAGTTTCCTAATTTGTAAAATGTGGGTTTGGACTAGTTGACTAAGTTTCCTTCCAGATCCAATCCTATTATCTATGATGATATCTGCCAATTGACATAGAATAAAAATTCTTCCCTTTGACTAACTGAAGTTCCAAACCTTTGGTTCAGCTTAAGCCGTTCTCATTCTTTTGGATCTTCTTCTTCCTGACAATAATCATTCACATCCTTGAGGACAGTCATTAGCTATCTAGCTTCACCTCTTCGATCTCTATAATTCCCTGAGACCTTTGATTAAAATGACTATTTTCCAATTTTTGAATTACTTCTATTTATGGTTCCTGGTGGTTGACCAGCTTCTTGATTTATCCTTAGACAGAAGACTAAACTAGTTGGTAGACTTTAAAAAAGGACTCATAAACATTGGAGACTTAAAGAAGGTTGACACATCTTCTCTTTGATCCTAGTTAATAAAATGAGTTCATTAACACAGCATTAAACCAGGAATTAAGAGGGAGACCTCCATGTTGTATCCCTGCATTTGCTGCCTACTTGAAGTAAATTGCCTTAAAGTAATGCTAAAATATTTCCTTAGTAATTTAAAATAAAATTGAGTCATTTTAGTCCCTTCAGGTCATTGGACCATTGATTTAGAATTGCATGTTACTTCAGAAGTTATCTAGTCTGACCCTCATTTCACAGATGATGAAACTGAGGTCCAGTGAGTTTAAATGACTTACCCTAAGTCATAATGCTAGCAAGTGACAGAAGTAAGATTTCAACCCAGGTTATGTGATTGCAAATCCAAAACTAGACTAACTTCCTTATTTTACACATAAGGAAAGCAAGGCATTGACAGATGGAGTAATCTTCTTGTGGTCAGGTAAGCAGTAAGTGAAAATACTGGTATTTTAACCCATCCCTTGACTTCAAATCCTGTTATTTTCCCATCAAATCACGCTTTCCCCTATTAAATTACACTGAGGGGCTCATCAGCCCTAATTTGTCTTTATCTTTAAAATTAGGGCATTAAACCTGGTGATTTAAAAAAAAAGATTTTGATTAGATGTACTCCTAGAATATCCTGGCTAAAGCCAAAGTTTTCAAATGACAGAGTTTGCCCATTAATTGAACTTTTTTTTTTTTGCTTTTTGGAAGAGGGAAGGCAGGGAAATTGGGGTTAAGTGACTTGCCCAAGGTCACATGGTTAGCATCTGTTTAAGGCTGGATTTGAATTCAGGTCCTCCTGACTCTAGAGCTGGTGCTCTATTCACTGCACCACCTAGCTGCCTCCATTAATTGAACTTGAAGCAATACCACTCAAATAGTCTTCTGAAGTGTCTAAAATTATGTTTTTAATGAGGTTTAGTAACTAAAATTGAATTTGATTTTCATTGTCAAAGAATCAATATAGCTAAGTTTATAGAATATCATTTGGTTGGTTTTGGGGTAATGAATTTCTTAGACACAGCAATTTATAAAGTCAATATGCTTCATCAGTCAACAAGCATAAATCAAGTATCTGCTATGTGCCAGACACTAAGAATTCAAAGGAAAAATGGGATAAATAAAATGTAAAATGAAAAAATAGAATGTAGACTCCCCATCTTCAAGGAGCTTATATGGTATTTATATGAAGGGTATTGTGATCTGTGATAGTAGAGTATCCATACTGATAAAATGAGACAAATAAATATTGAATTCTTGGTGTTATATAGCAATAACAATATTGGATTATGTAATTTTTTCTTTGAAACTTTAGTTCGGCCAAATTTTGTTTTGGACAATCTTGCTAAGGATCATCTTGCTAAGGTTGAAATTATTTCATGTTTTGACCTTGGCCATAATACATTGTTGGTGTTAAAGTAGAAATCAGGAAACCTGGATTTTTTTTTTTGGCTTGACAGTGAGATGAAAATGGTACGAATCCTCAACTAGAGTTCCTCAGATATAACTCAAGAAAGCAGAGATCTGAAGGTGATATATTTGTTTATTTCAGCTATCTGCCTCTGAGTCTATTCATGGATTGAATAGGAGTTCTTACTAATTTTGGAACAGTACATTCTTCCCAGAAATCTCACCCATAAACCTTAACAAAGAATTCCAGGAATGAGACCATAGTGTTGGAGGCACTTACTCTGATGTAAGTCTTGGAAGTAGTGACTCATCTTCTGCCAATCACATCATAGTCAAAGCACTGAGAAAGGTATTATAGAGCACTTGGGGTTAATTAAGTCTTCATCTCTAATGTGTTTAAGAATTTTCTCTTCCAAAAATGTCATCCTTTACAAGCCATGTTAAAATATCATTATTTCACCTCTACTCCTACATTTTCCCCCTGAGCAGATTTCCCTGCATATCAATATATCATGGATGGCACTGTTTCACACTCTGGAGGAATCTGATGAAATAACTAAAGTCATACAAAATATCATCCAACAACAGACTATTAAAAATAGCGCAAATTGGATGGAGATGCAAATTGTTTACTTAAACTCCAACAACCTTGCATACTCACTTCCATCTGTTAACAAAATAGTCCTTTGGATCAAAATCACACTTTGTCCGAAATATACAAGTTTATCTTCTTCCTCTCTTTGCTCTCTAGAGGATGGACATATGGATTACAAACACAAATCATGCTGCAAAATTGAATGCATATTCCCTTTTCCCCTAATTTTGTAGATAAATTAATGACAATTTTGACTTAGCTCTCATTCTCTTTTGTATTGAGATGGCTCATAGCCCAGAAAAGGCATATACTACCCATTTTTTCCTAATGAAGATTACACACACACATACACACATGCACACACACACTGATATAATATGCATTTATATGCATATATAATAAATACAATAAAGAGAATACATACAAATAAATACAAAGAGAATCCATACAATACAAAATACAAAAGTGAATACATACAAATAAATAGAAGATAGTTAAATATAAGATAGTTTAGGAGGGAGAGTATCAGCAGTTGAGGGAAATCAGAAAAAGATTCCTGTATAAGGTGGTATCCATGAATCCTAATGGAAGAGAGACTTTCTCTGAGGTAGATGTGAGATAGAAGTACATCTGAGTCAAGGGTTGGGCCAATGGAAAGGAATGGGGAGGTCTGATGGAATGCTAAGTGTGAGGCATAAAGGGAAGGAAAATTTGACTGGATAGCAGAAAGAGGATGGAGAGTACTTTTCAGTGATGTAGGAAAGATAAGTTGGGGTCAGGCTGTGAAGGACTTTAAAGGCTAAACAGTGAAGTTTATATTTTAAATTAGAGGCAATGGGGAGCCTTTCAGGTTGATTGAGTAGGGGAGTGACATGGTCAGATATGTGCTTAAGGAAAATCACTTTGCCAGCAGTGTGGAAGATGAACTAGAATGGAGAGAGAATTGAGTCAGAGAGATCAATAAGATGCTGTTGCAATAATCCAGGCAACAGGTGGTGAGGGCCTGAACTAAGGTGGCAGCTGGGTAAGTAACAAGAAGGGGTCAGATTCAAGAGGTGTGGAGGTAGGAAGGCAAGATTTGACAACAGGCTGGATATGTGGGGTGAAGGAGAATGAAGAATAATGTCAAGACAAAACTTGGGAGATTGTAAGGATGGTGTTATCAACAGAAACAGTAAAGTGGGGGAAAGGAATAAGGTTTTCTGGGGAAATATAATGAGTTCAGTTTTAAACATGGTACATTTGAGATGTCTCTGGGACATCCAGTTTGAAATGTCCAACTGGCTATTGGTGGTGTGGCCTGAAGCTTACCTGAGATTCTTGACTAGATTACTTAATTTTTACCTGATTCTTGAAATTTAGTTTTTGAGTTCTTTCCCATTGACAAACCACATGGAGCTTTCTTTTAGAAGTCTCCCATTATTTTCTACAAGAATCTTGTGTGGTTGTCTTTCAGGTTTATAGACAAAGCAATCCTTTGCTTTCTGTGGACTTCTCATTGAAACAGAGAAGTGTGTAGTGTCTTCTATGTCTTTTCCGTTGAGGTTAAATATCTTTCACGACTTAAATTTTGAGTGTGTTTTGAGGGAGCATAAAAGTGTCTGAAGGGAGGTGGAAGTAGGTGAAGTTATGGGATAAAAAGTTCAGTTACTTAAGTCACTCTTAAGAAAATCTCTCTGAGGGACAGTTAGGTGGTGCAGTGAATAGAGCACTGGCCCTGGAGTCAGGAGTACCTGAGTTCAAATCTGGCCTCACACACTTAACACAAAAAACTAGCCGTGTGACCTTGGGCAAGTCACTTAACCCCAACTGCCCTCCAAAAAAAAAGCCAAAAAAAAAAAAAAGAAAATCACTCTGGAACATTGGAGGAGCTTGGCATTTGTCTTTAATTGTTTAGCTCTTAAATGTGTTTAGAACTACACAGAAAAGCTAAGTCCTGTTCCCCCAATAATACAGTGCCATCTATCATCCAAATTCCTTAGCTTTATATTGAAACAAAGAAGAAATTAATTGTACAATGATTTCTTTAGGCAATTCTCTTAAAATTAGTTGCATGTCATCTATCTACATATGTTCCTTGGTTGGTACTATCTATTTGAAATTTCTTACCCCTTTAAAAGATAAGAGGTTTTCTGTGTCCTCCCTCCCCAGTCCTAGAGATGGCTATCATTAGACACACATATGTTTATATATGTAAGATCATTATATACAAACTTCTGTTTATCAGTTCTTTTTCTGAATACAGATAGTATCTACCTTCATATGTCCTTTATAGTTAATTTGGTTATTTATAATAGTCATGTTGACTTAGTCACTCAAAGTTGTTTTTAAAAATAATATTGGTGTTACTATATACACCATTTTCTTATTTTTCCTCATTTTACCTTTCATTATTTTGTGCAAGTCTGTCTATGCCTTTCCATAATCGATGAACTCATCATTTCTTATAGCAGAATAAATTAAAATTTCAAAAAAAAGAAAAAAAAAGACAAAAGATTTCACTTCTGAGAATGTCCAAAAGGGAGTTGTTAAAATGTAACTGGAGTTCAGGAGATTGTTTAGGGCAGAATAAATAGATTTGGGAGTGATGCACAGAGATAATTAAATCCATTAAAGCTGATGACATCACCAAGAGGGAGTGCGTACATACACATATGTGTACGCATACATATATAGCATATATATATTTATATACGTATATTTGTATAAAGCAATATAATAAATAAGATGAGGGCCCAGGACAGAAACTTAAGAATGGGATAAGCATACTTAGTGGGTGGGTGGAAGAAAATGATTTTTAGCACAATAGTATTCCACTATATTCCTATGCCACAACTTGTTCAACCATTCCCCAATTGAGGGGTATCCCCTCAATTTCCAATTCTTGGCCACCACAAAAAGACAAGTTGAAAGAGAACCAAGAAAAATAAGGCAATATCATAGAAGCTAAGGCAGGAGAGATTATCCAGGAGGACATTTAGCTACTGTCTCTATGAGTTTGTATAGGTAGCCCCCTCCACTCCCCTACCCCCCCCATGCCATGCATGGAATGCTCTCCTTCATTCCTACCTCTTGAAATCTCATATTTCATTCAACATTCAGCAGAAACTCTGCCTCCTAGGTGAGGCCTCTCTTTCTCTTTCCTTCCTTTCTTTCCCTCCTTATCTCCCCTTTCCTCTCTCCTTCTCTCTTCCTTCCTCCTCCTCCTCCTCTCTTTCTGTTTCCCTCCCTCCTTCCCTCTCTTCTTCTTCCCTGTCTCTCTTTCCATCCTTTCCTCCTCTCTCTCCTCCTTTCCCCATCCCTCTCTCTCTCTTTCCCTCTGCCTCCCCCTTCCTCCCTTCCTCTCCTTCCCTATTTCTCTCTCTTTCCCTCCTTCCCTCCCTCCCCCTTCTCTCTCTTCTTAATGATATGGCAAAATTAGGACAGTCCTCTATAAACTATATTATCTGCCAGAATGGGAATGTGACTTTAGTTCTGGAATATAAAAACTGTAACTATTTGTCAGGCTCAGAGCCTGTATGTCCAAATTGTGTGTATCTATGAAGTACTTCTTTTTAAAAAATTTTAAATTTATTTTTTATTTTCAACATTCACTTCTGTAAGAATTTGAGTTTCAAATTTTCTCCCTATCTCTCATCTCTCCCACCCCCCAAGATGGTATATAATTTGATATAAGCACTACATAGACATTCATATTGAACCTATTTTCACATTAGTAATTTTGTAAAGCAGAGTTAGAAACAATGAAAGAAACCATAAAAAAAGAAGAAACAAAAAAAAACAAAAAAGAGAGAGGAAAAAAAATGCTTCAATATGCATTGAGACTCCATAGTTCTTTTTCTGAATATGGACATCATTTTCCATCATGAGTCCTTTGGAATTGTCTTGGATCCTTACATTGCTAAGAAGAGATAAGTCTATCAAAATTAGTCATCACACATTGTAGCTATTACTGTTTACAATGTTCTTCTTGTTCTGCTTACTTCACTCAATATCAGTTCATTCAAGTCTTTCCAGATTTTTCTGAAGTCTGCCTGCCCATCATTTTTTTTTAGCACAATAGTATTCTATTATATTCCTATACCACAACTTGTCCAACCATTCCCCAACTGATGGATATTCCCTCAATTTCCAATTCTTGGCCACCACAAAAAGAGCTGCTATAAATATTTTTGCATAAATGTATCCTTTTCCCATTTCTGAAGCAGTACAGCTGAGTTATGCTCAGCTTTATAACCCTTTGGGCATAGTTACAAATTGCTCTCCAGAATGGTTGGATCAGTTCACAACTTTACCAACAATGATTAGTTACAATTTTTTTTTCACATATTCTCCAGAATATATGATTTTCCCATTTTGTCATGTTAGTAAATCTGATAGGTGTGATGTGGTACCTTGGAGCTGTTTTGATTTACATTTCTCTAATCAATAGTGATTTAGAGCATTTTTTCTTATGACTATAGATAGCTTTAATTTCTTGTGAAGTGCTTCTCAGTAGTTTCTGCGGCCAACACAGTCTAGGCCTAGCTACCAGTTGAGGAAAATAGAGAGAGAGAGAGAGTGAGAACAGCCCATGGCTGGATTACAGGAAAGAGACAGAGAGACAGGGATGGATTTCATAGTCTGTTTATTCCAGAGCTATTCCATACCAATCCACCATACAAGAAAATCATAGGGTTTATATTCTTAATTTTGGGGATGATTGCATCTTAGGCCTTGCCCATCCCTTGACCTCCGCCCAAGGTTAATCAGTCCTCCAGATCTTTTATCCTAAAACCACCTCTGGGGGCACAGTAGATCAGGAGTCCCAATCAGGACTTACAAATGTACATACTTTAGATATTCACTAGGCCAATGAGAGCATCCATCCAACAAGATTATACAATCCTTGCCAAGTGCCCTTGTAGAATTGGGGTGCTAGTGTGCCAGGACCTCTGAAGGTCTTGGCTCCCA
>CM053601.1:100548630-100564583 GCA_028646575.1 Pseudocheirus occidentalis | reverse complement strand
GACAGAGTTCAAATATGGGAAGCTTCTAAAATAGACTCAAATTGAAACAGCTTTGGAATTATTATTAGAAACAGAGATCTCCCTCTCCTCCCTGGCCTTTTTGTTCACCTCAGGGTCGGAATTTTAGTTTTTAAATTTTCTCTCAGTAAGAATATTACTACTGACTAGGCTTTCCTATTAGCAGTTTGACTTGCTGAATTCTTGTGAGAAGAGAGTATGTCAGGCCAATATTTTAACTCAATCATATTTCTGCTTGGCTAGGCTGGGAATTGCTCTTAAGTCATGAAATGCATGCATACTTTGCAAGGGTGGGGTATGACTGTCCTTCCTCTAAGAATATTCTCAATGCTTCCTAAATGTTTTGGGGAAAAATTATATGCTAGATCTATTAGGTAATATCATATCCATCTAACCTAGACTAGAACGGGGTTATTTATGCCTGAATAATCAGTCATAATCTAAATGATTTCAGCTGTCTGATCTTCATGCCTCATTCTCCCTGTTTCAGTGAGTATGGAGCTATGAGTATATTAAGAAATAGGCGACCTTGATGAATTTACATTTCAATTCAATTTGATTCAATTCTATAAAGATTTATTAAGTAAGTATACATGTTTTATAAGGGTGAGATATGATGGTCCTTTTACTAAGAGATTAAGGGTTCAAAATGTTTCTAAATCCTTTTGGAAATCACTGGTGTACTAGATCTATTTGTTAATTTCCTGTCAATTCAAGAGTGGAATGGGCTTATTCATGCTTGAGTGTTTGTCTATAAGCTAGATTATTTCTTCTGTCTAATATGAATTACTCTATTATCACTTTTTCAATAAATAGATATCAGATAATGCTACCTCACTGAACCTTTGTATTTCAGTTCAATTCAATTCAATACATTCCTGGCACTATTCTCAATGCTGGTAACAAAAAGACAAAATGACCACCCTTGTCCTCAAGTAACTTCAATTCTACTGGAAAGGAGGACATGACATTCTATAGGGGCTTCAATAAATACAAAATCCCTATGTATTATATTATATTATGTCATATTATGTTATATATTTTATGTTTATGTGTATGTTTCCAACAGAAGTATTGAGAAATATAAGTAGATAGATATGAAAACATTTTTTAGAAATAAAGGATTTGATTTATTCTCATGTTTTTTGATGGGATTTTGATAAAAATGGTGCTGGGACAAGTCACTATCCTGCTATTATTTTTTCATATTTAATACTCTATGGACTATTGCATAGGTGAATAAGCAAAATATATCTTTAAGACACAGACACGACACCAGGAATGACGTGGAACTTGCTCTGTTCCCATTTGCTTTTCATCCTCTTCTGCTATATTGTATATTTTCAAGTCTTTTGGAAATTATAGTTATTTGCATTAAAAACCTTGTTTTAAAACTCTTGACAACCAATAGTATGCCTGGGTGGTCATAGGTAATAGTTTATAGTCTCTAATGATTATCTAGTTATTATTGTTAGCTCATTATTTTCATCATTTCCAGTGGGTTTCAGATAGTGTTTGTTCTGGGTCAAATTGCTATCTGGCTATTATTATTATTTTATATTTAATATTCTACATAGGATCTAAGCCTGAAAGTTGTAGAGAAAAATCCCAGTTGCATTGTTAGAAGTACTTCTTTTATCAGATGCGAGATGGTACAGTGGATAGAGTAGTAGGCCTGGGTCAGAAAAACCTGTATTCAAATCCCCCTTAGAGACTTATTAGCCATGTGACCCTGGACAAGTCACTTAGTAATAAATGTTTATTCTGTTAAATATTTATGAATATAAATATTAATAGATTAACAATTAACAAAACATAATCCCCTTAACTCCCACTTGAGTTAAATCACAGGTTCTTGCATATAGGAAATATTCTATGGAATTTTTGAAATGTGGATGAAATAACTGCTTTTTGGGGATAGTTGAATCAAATATTAGAATATAAAGCTATCATCACCACTGTCATCATTGGGCTTTTTGGGGTGTTCGAGGAGGACTAGCACCTCTAGTGAGAGTTTTCTGAACCCTTTGTAGGGGTGCTCATTCACCTTTAATGTGTACCTGATGCACCTACTCTAATTTGTTTCTCCAAGAAGCTATAGCATGTGCAGGGGCCACATGCCAGTAAAACTGTCTTGGCAAATAGGCTAAACCAGATTGAGGGTCATCAAGAGGCCTCAAGCCCATCAGTGAGTTAGGGAGATGTCTCCTCCAAGCCTATGAAGACTTCTCCTGGCTGAATGGGTGCATGAGGGCAATTTATTTCAATAATCATGAAGGCCTCTAAAACAGGCTCTGTGGAGCACTTTGAGCTTGGTTAGACATCAGATGCTAAGGTCATCACTGCGTCCTGGGCCATGACCAGTTATTTTGACTTCTGCCTTGCCACTGGACTTTGATGTTTTGGAAGAGAGAGAGTGAAGCTGATGACCTTGTGCAACTCTTCTGCCTCACTTAAAATTCAATTCAAGTGCTAGTCAAGACATCACTCCATGATGTCATTGGTCCTCTTCAGAAATGAAGGAAGAACAACAACCATCATCAGCATAAGTTCTTTTATTATTAATTGTCATTATTTCATTGTCATATATTATTATCGTTATTGGTCCAGACGAGTGGTTTCTTTAGTGTGGGGAACATCTAATGGGGAGACTCTACCAACACAGATGGAGGACTTAGGATATTGCCTAGGGTGAGTAGCTCATGATCATATGTGGCTAGCCTATATTGAGATAGAATTTATCATACTATTATAGATTTAGGGGCCTTAGAGGTAAATAGAGGTGTTAGTGATAACTCCTTCATTTTAGAGATGGGGAAACCAAAGTCCAGTGAAAGTGGAAGATTTGTTGATGTTTATACACACAATAAGCAGCAGATCAGAGCTTTGAATCTGTGTGTTCTGATACCCAAAATTCAGCACTCTTCCTTCTGTTATAGACCTTCCCATTTTCAAGGCCAGTTCTATACTGTGCCATCCTGTCTCTCACCATCATTGTCATTATTATTACTAACATCTGTGCTTATTTGGTTTTACATATTTTAGCACACCCATTTGGATTCCTTTTTACTAGAGAAATTTATATTCTCTTTTTTACATTGTAGAAGTGAGGTAATAGCCAAGACTTTTATTTTTATAAAAGGATATTAACCTCAAATTTACTTTTATGTTTTACATGGTTATCATCCTTCCCCATTCCACCTCCTTACCTACAGGCTCACCTTGTTGTCTTTGTTATCATACGTAGATTTGTCTTTAAAAAGCAGAATAACATTATATTTACTTGGGTTTTATTAGATGTCCTAGTTTGAATATACTCTTGACTCTTCAGTTCTAACTGGAGTAAAAGGTCAACCCATCAGAATGCTCAAGATATCCTGAATGGTTATTTGACAAAATTCAGCCGAGTGTTTGAAAAAACAAAAGTTCAGTTCACTTAGAAAAACCAACCTACAGGAATCTACCCTAAGGGTTTTCCCCTTCTTTACATAATTAGTTTGTGTACATAGACACAGTCACTAAGCCAGTGACAGTTATTGTACAAGAGCATTAATTGTGGAATCTGGAGGCTGGATCTAATCCAAACTGACACTATCTAGCTATACAAACTCAGGTCTTAACATCTCTGAGATTGTTTCCTTGTCTATAAAATCCTAATATTAACCGTTTCATTACGTGCCTTGCAATATTGAAGCAGGTAAAGCACTTTGTAAACTTTTAAGTGTTATGTTAATGTGATTTTTATTTCATTCAAGTTTATTACATTGTCATTTAATTATTACTATATTTTCTAAAAGTAGAATAATGAGAAAAATAAAATAAAAGAAGCAAAGAAACAGAACAACAACAAAAAAGAAAACATTGTCCCAAGTTATAGCCTTGACTCCAAGTGGTGGGCTCATTGTTATCAGAAAGATCTGGGTTCAAACCCTGCCTGGGTTTCTGGGCAATCCTCAGTTAATTTTTAATCCCTAATCCTTAGCTTCTTCATCTGTGAGTGATGGCAGTAAATCTTGTAATACCTTTTCAAAAGGGTTGTTGTTAGATTTGGGCAAGGTCATACCTGAAAAGCCTCTTGAAAACTTTAAAGTACTATTATATGTCTATTTTTATTAGAAAGATAACTATATATAACATATATTATGAGAATGAGCAGTTCTTGGCAAGAAACTTCTTCTACCAATTATAGCTTTGAAGAGTTACCTGAGGATATGGAGAGCCTAAGTGACTTTTCCAGGCCCACCTAACCAATGTATGACAGAGGGAAAACAGAGGTGAGATGTCCTGACTTACCTCCTTGGCTTCCTTTAAATTTCAACTCAAATCCTACCTCCTACAGGGAGCCTTCCCCAACCCCTCTTAATTCTAGTTTCTTCTTTCTGTTAATTATTTCCTATTTATCCTATCTATAACTTGCTTTGGATAATTTTGTGTCCATATTGTCTCTCCTGTTAGATTGTAAGCTCTTTGAAGGCAGGTACTATGTTTTATATCTTTTTGTATCTCCAGTGCTTGACACTGTGCCTGGCACATAGTAGGTGGTTAATAAATGTCTATTGACTCAGTGATACCTTGATAATGGTCGTGATCATACTAATGTTGATGAAAGACAGTCATGAACTTTGGAGGAGACTCACAAGAAAAATGTGAGAATAGGTCTTAAATAATACAAATAATAAATAGTTAAACAATAAGAAGCTATCAAAAGATAGAAAAATTCCTACTTGATTCTGAAGAGAATCCTCTAAGCAACATTTCTTTCATGTCAGTTTGCATTTGCATTAATATTAAGAATTTTAAAACTCATTTAAGTGATTAGACATGTGAAATAATGATGGAGGGGAAATGAAGTTGGAGAAAGGAGGAAAGAGAAAACGGAGGAGGAAATACCTAGCGTAGGGAGAAAGATGGTGGAGGGGCAAAAGAAAAGGGAAAGGGAAAGGGAGGGAGGGAGAGAGAAGGAAACTATTCATCTAAAATCCAAAGTTTGGTGGAATTGAAATGTCTAAAAAGTTTGATTTTAGAATATGTTTCTTCCTTCCCCTTCCACCAAAATCTCTTCTCTTTTTCTTTCTCCTTCATGTATTATCTTTCCAGCTTCTGGTGGAACCCATATTAGAAGTTGTTGAAATACTGTAAGAAATCCTGTCTTTTGGAATCATGACCAAAATCTCACATAGCACTGAAAAGATACATACACACACATTATGTGTATGTGAATGTATATACATAGATGCTCTATATATGTATGCCTGTATCAATGTGTTACATGAACACATACATAAGTAAACATATTTTACATACACACATTTCAGTTTGCAAACTTGAGGAAGTTTGGGAAACCTTTGGATTGGGGCAGGGTGGGAAACCTAATTATGGATTCTTACCATGCTGATAAGAGCTAAACCTTAAAGAGAATCTACTGCATATTTTTCTTCCCATTTTATAATAAGGGAAGATCAAAACTTATCATGTCTGAGGAATTCACTGTGATGTCCCTTACATGATAAACTCTGGGTGGTATTTTTCTCTGTGATGATTAAAGGCTCTTCCCAGTTCTCTAGGGGCCTTAGGAATGCCAAATGCCTTGGCACATTAAATGTCTTCTCAAATGTCAAATTCAAAATGCAAAAATAATAATCGTTAAATTTCTCAGAGATGACTTTATTTTTTTAAGATGACTTTTAAAATAAATAATTTGTTCAAGAGTTAATATTGCAACTATATTATTAAATAACAAATGTATTCCATGTAGAGGGTAAATATTTTCCACATTTCATTTCAACATATTTAATTATGGGTAGCAATTTTTCAGTAGTTCCTTATTGCCTTTAGGATAAAAGACAAACAGTTGGTTGGCACTTGAAACCCTCCATAGTATGAGTCCAAGACATTTGCCATCATTCTTCCTCACCTTGTTGTGTATTTCAGACTTATATGCTACTTGTTACTTTTCTTGGCATCTCCTCTCTCCACAGTTTTGCTCAAGCTGGCCCCATGCCAATATTGCTATCCCTTCTCACCTCCACTTCTTGAAATCCTTATGAGCCTCCTTTCAAAGCTCTTCACTCAAATACTATCTGCTACATGAGGCCCTTCTTTATCTCTCTAGATATTAGCTCTCCTTCTCTCTCCCACCATTTTTTTTGCTTTGAATATACTTTGTATTTTCTTATTGGTGTATATGTTGGAGTCCTCTCCCACTAGACATGCCCAGTTGAATGTAAATTTCCATGAGAAGCAGAGATTATTTTTAACTTTTGTCTTTCTAACCCCAGGGTTTACTTATAGTAGGTGCTTAATAAATGTTTATTGTTGAATCAAATGTCAGTTACTGCCACCATGATTTTTATACACATTACTGCATTCCACTCTGAGTTCTACTTGCCAAGTTATTTTATTTGTGAAACAAGCAAATTATTGTGTATTTGTGGTTTATGTATATGTCTTCAAATGTCATCACAACTCCCCCAGAAGTAGTTCCATAAAGAAGCCATTTTGGCAAGCTGATAGGGTCCGTCATATGCACAAGACCCCCATTATAATACACATGACACACATGTATATTCAGGAGAAATTCCCTCATTAGCTATCAGTTTGAAGAGATTCCATTTCATTAATTAATATTCATTATGTGTTAGAAGCAAAACCACTTCACTGAGGGAAAAAGTCCTGACAGGTCCCACTGTTCAGCTGATTCTACCTGTCACTTAAATAAAATGAAAGGCTTCAGAATGAGCAGGTAAAATGGTATTGCTGTGCAAAGTTGTAGGAAAATGACTAATTTATGTCAGACGCAAACTGCCAACATCATAATATTATAAATATTGTTTTTTATAAAAGAAGGGACTGAAGATAATTTGGGAGATCTCCATATAAAACTAATGTTTTCATGGACCTGGAGTCATTTTGAGATCCTCTGGTCCAGAAGATAAAAGATTTTAACTTAAAATGAGAAGAGTTTCATTCCCCTCCCTGCCATCAAGCTTCTTCGCTGTCAGTCTAATTAATGATAGACACATTCTTGGAGCTTTCTCTGCTTCAATTGTCTCATCTGTAGTCTAAGAATAATCATGCCCACCACCTATCCACCTGTCTCTCAGAGAGATTCTTGCTGAGTTGTATTGCTTCTGGTTAAAGAATATGGAATGATAAGAAGAAAAGGCAAAAAAGTAAATCTTTATGGCTAAATCCCAGGGTTCTATGACTTAGAACTAGAAGGCAAAAATGTTTCCTTGCTGTTCCCCAAATAAGACACCCCAAACTCCCTAGTCCAGGCATGTTGCCTGGCTATGTTCCATACCTGGAATGCTCCCCCTCATCATCTCTGCCTCCTGGCTTCCTTCAAGTAGCTACTATAATCCCACCTTCTACAAGAAGCCTTTCCCAATCCCTCTTAATGTTGGTACCTTCCTTCTTTTGACATTTTCCAACTTATCTGATATACAGCTGGTTGGCACATGGTTGTTTGCATGTTGTCTCCCCTACTAGACTATGAGCTTCTTGAAAACAGAGACTGTCTTTTGACTTCCTTTTTGTCCTCAGAGCTTAGCATGGTGCCTGGCACATGGGTGTTCAATAAGTGTTTGTTGACTGACTGGCAGACTAAATTTACAGATAATTGAACTGAAGGTCAGACATGATTAATGATTGAAAAAAAGTGGTAAAGTCCACAGACCAAATGACATCACTTGATCTTTATCCACATGCTTGGTATGCATATTTCATGATTTCAGGAGTCTCTAGACCAGTGGTTCTCAATCTTCCTAATGCCACGACCCCTTTAATACTCGTATGTGGGTGTATCTGCACGTGGGTAGATCCGCCTGGAAACTGATAGAGGAGCAGTGTCTCAGTTCCTAAGACCTTTGGAAATATGTGTTTTCGGATAGTCTTAGGTGACCCCTGAGACCCCTGTGAAAAGGTTGTTTGATTCACAAAGGGTTCACGACCCACGGGTTGAGAACCCCTGCTCTAGACTTTTTGGGAGACATTAATTCCAAGAATTTATGACAAAGGAAACTTCTAATATAGTGCTTTTGTTCTTTAAGAGTCTTTAAACTATTGCTATTTAAATAAATATTTTTATTTTGATACATTTTTATTTTATTTATATTGATATTAAATTGTTATATTAAAATTGTATTTATATTATTTTATTTATTTTTTATATATATTTGTTGTAAATAAATACACACATATACTTATGTATAAATAAATAAATATTCAAATAAGTAAATATTTTAAAATAAATAAATGAAACTGGTGTGATATAATGAAAAGAATTTGGGGTTTGGAATCAGGAAGGCTGAGTTCAAATACTGTCAGTCATATTTACTAGCTCTATGACCCAGGACAAGTCTCTTAATATTTTTAAGTCTCAGATGACTGCATAGGATTTATACATTCAGAGACAGCTTGCAATTTGCATTGGTGGAGAGAAGGTGCCACACTAGGAGATCCTTAGAGTGATAGAATCACAATTCTTTCACGTATTAAATTAAATTGACATAGTGAATGAGTTGCTTTATGGAACATAAGAAGCTCACAGTCTCTTTTCCAGTATAGCCCAAGAAGTTCTTCCCATGAGGCTGCATTGAGCTTTCCCCATATTTTAATGTACATTTGATATATAGATTATTTTTTCCATTTAGTATTCTATATTGTTCTTCCTGTCTTGAAATGAAAATTGCAAATGCCTAGATAAATTAATTGAAAAGTTGTTTACTTCTACTGTAATTCACATAAGTACTTCCACATTCTTAGCTGAAATGCAATTTTCTAATGCCCAACATCAGCAATCCCATGTAATGAATTGCAACAGACTTCTTTTCTAGTCTTTTTTCCCTTTTTCTTTTTCACTTACCCAAACATCAGAAATCAGGGTATGTGTAGGCTGCTCACGATCTAGATAGCAATCCCAGGCTGATTGGCACACCTGTTCTTTAGATTACCATTATGAGCATACACATTTTCTGTGGAAACATAAATATAAAGACAATCTTACATTGGCACACTAATGTCCTATTGTGACAAATGTGTGAATGAGCAAATAGGCCTTTTCCTTGGAAAATAATGAAGTAGGTGACATTTGTCTTGGTGTCACTTTCCCTCCCTATTTCCCATGACCCCTCTTTTTGACATGCTGATTATTTCTGGCATCCCACTGTAGTCCTATATTTCCTGGTCAAATGATTTCATTTATCCCTCCATTCCACTTCACCAAAGCTCATTTCGACTATGCCCTCCTTCAGAGTAATTTACTAATCATGTACTTAATCTCTGCAGGGCTCAAGATATTAGCTAGCTCATCTCAGGAACTATCCACGTTAAGAGATTAACAGGGCAAGAGACATTTCCTTGGTGGAGACAAAACCCTCACTGATGGTTGTCTAACCCATGTGGGATATTCAAGCTAATAAGGGAGCAATCTTGGGGCAATTCCTTTACATAGGGGGTTGGACACAGTTATCTCAAATTCAACCTAAGGAAGCAGAGCAAGTTGCTCTATGGAGGAAGCAGATGGTTGTTATCCAAAGAATGAGAAAGTAGAAACACAGAAGGTATATTATGGGGTTGTCCAGGACAATTCAGAGGAATAAAAGTATGGTATCTCTTGGCTCCTTGTTGAAAGGGACTGGTTTTCAAGCTAGTAACAAAAATAGAGCATTATTATGATGTTCCCAAGGTAAGTATACAAGGAAAAACAAAAAAAACCTGTCCCGGTTTTTCAGAACAAATGACTACTAACTGTTCTTGATTCACATGGGCACCGATGATACTGCAAGAAGCTAGAAAGTATTGTCAAAGTTTGCAAAGACCTGTACAAGAAACTAAAGAATGTAGGGAGCCATGTTGTGTTTTCTTCATTGCTACTCACTGAAGGGATGCAAAAGAGAAAAATAATGATTTGCAAAAGGAGCTGATCAAGAAGGAGTTTGAAAATAGCATTTGTACCTCCAAACTGCAATTTAAAATAAAGAAATGACAAACTCCTGGCCAGGGATGGAATATTTTAAAAAAGGTTGGTAAGAATGTGTTTACCGGGTATCCTGTAATTCTAATGAAAAGATTGCTAAAATAAAATAAAAAGGATAGCATGCTCGAGAGGAGTGCCTAGAATGAAAAGGAATGAGCAAAATGACAAAGGTGAGTATTGACTACTCATGTAATGGAATAAAGTACCTTCTAACCTTGACTTGACCAATCAGAACCAGTTAAATAATGCCCACGCATGCTCCAGCCTCTCCAAGGCACTTCCTTTCCATGTTATCACTCTCTCTCAGTAGTTCTATAATATTTTCCACATGAAGATGCTATTTTAGCAAGATGAAATCTCTCCATTAGTTATTATTCTTTTACTTTAGAATACTCTTTTCCTACTAATTCCCAACTAGAATTTCAGCTCTGCATGAATAGGAATTATTTTGATCTTTGCATTTGTATTCCCAGCATTGAGTACAGTACCAGGAACACAGTAGGTGGTTAATATATGCTTTTTTTCTTGTAAAATGAGAAAAGCCCAAAGTGAAAAGGCTATGTAAATAACACTATAGTATGCATACATTGATCAATTTGATTTGCTCCTTGACAGAAGCCACTAGGACAGCAGCCAGGCCCTGAATGACTGGTAGTAGCTATGAAAAGCAGGGAGGCATGGAAGTAGGAAACCAAAGGTATTACAGTTATCCCAATAACTTTTTTTCCTAGGGCAAGCCCTGATTAACCCTATTTTTTTTTTACTATGCATCAGAGTTCTCAATGCAGACAAGTAAATTAAATAGAATCTTATCAAGCAAGCATTTATGTGTCTACTCTGGGTCAGTCAGTATAGATTAATAGGGAGTAGGGAGAATAGTTCTTGCCCACACAGAATTTATATTCTACTGGGGGACAGGGAGCATGGATAGATAAATAAAAAACACATTCAATCAAATACAAAGTAATTTCTGAGGGAGGGGGATCAGAAAAGAAGAAAAAGAGGGAAGGCATTCCTGTTGTGGGGAATAAAGAACATATGGTCTCTTCTAGAACTCACAAGGAACCTTGGAGAAGGAAATGGCAAATCTCTCCTGTATCTTTGCCAAGAAAACCCATGGATAGGATAGGCGTGCTATGGTCCACAGGCTCATGAAGAGTCAGACATGACTGAACAGCAAGTCCTCACAACCTACTATATGAAGCAAGGATAATAAGCATGATGATTTCCCTTTTACATGAATTTGTCTATTCAATTTGCGTGCATGTGTGTGCGCATTCCAAACCTATAATTTGTTAGTTTGTTTAAGGGAGATGTGAGAAAGGGAAAAGTAGCAATGCCTTCATTGTAGAGGTATATGATAGTCAGAAAGATAATTTTGCTTAAATTTGTTCAACAATGGCTGAATATATGCTGTAGTTTATTTCCCTTGGTTATTAGTTATCCTATACACTGCTGTCCACCTTCTGTCTCTTTAGTCTAGTTAAGGTTTTCCTAGAACAGTGCCCTGTATATGGGAGATGCTTCAGAAAGCTTTGTTTAAAATGAAATGAACTGAATTTAAAAAAATAGCCAGTACAAAAGCTACCCAGTTTTTTCATTTTGAATGTTACCCTCCTCCCTTTCCAAGCGCCCCCCCCTTTAGGACAGAATGCCCATGTTTGTATGCAAGTCTTTGCTTGATTTGGTTCTGCTTATTATTCATTGAAATACATTCATTGTAATACATTTATGCATGCCCTGAGACCTAATTCATGGACACACTTAAACATTTTTATTAGCATTTATAAAATAAAGAACTTGAGTCTCCCACTCATTGCCCCCCAGTAGCCTCCTACCATGGAATGTCTGGCAGATTTTTATCACCCTCAAAGTTTATGTAAGAAGGTGACAATAATATTCCTAGGAATGAGTCTAGTCCTACCTACTAGTACCATTACAGGAGGTGGGAAGTGCCTACAGGAATGCTTACCTCACAGCACAAGAACAGATAGATTCAGTCCGATTCAACAACAAAAAATAATTATCTGTGGTGAACAGGGCACTGGGTTAAGACAGTGGAAGAGATATCAAATTGAGGGATTAATAAATTATTTTTATGTCACTTGAAAATTTGCAAGGTGCTTTCTTCAGAACAGGTAGATATTATAAGTATTGTCATTTAAACAATTTTGTAAATGTGGAAACTGATACCCCAAGAGTTTAAATATTTGTTGATGTACATCAGTTCATATATTTCCATGATTTCTTGAATTTCGTATTTTCATCTGTTTTGTTTTAACAGCAAAGTACTATTCTATTAGAACTGCTAGTTAGAGAGCTGGAATCAACATTTATTAAGGACCAGGACCACATTTACTATGTGCCAGACACTGTGCTAAGGTCAGGGGATACAATTAATAAAAAGAAAGACAGTCTATGCCTTCAAGTAGTTTACAAACTAACGGGGGAAGAGAAAATACAAAAAAGGAGACAGTAAAGCGGGGATGGGGATGAGACCAGGGGATGCTGGGGTATCTTGTTATGTTGCATTAAAACCAGACAGAGCAGCAGATGCAGAGGGGAGTGAGCCACCATGCTTGGTGGTCATTGAACCCAATATACTAATAAATCCCAGTTTTTCCTTCCCCACAAATCCCCAATTGCTAGTTATTCACATAGTTTCCTTTTTTTCCTTCTATTTCCCAAGAAGTAGAGCTATAAACATAGTGCATACAATGTATGAGATGTCTCTATTAGTCTTTAAAGCAGGGAGGTATTTTACATCACCTGCCAAATACAGACCAACAACCAATGAGAGGTGAAGTTCCCAAATGGATAAATGTTATTAATATCTGCAAAAAGTCCTGCGAATGTTTCCCTTAGCATTTGAGAAATGCACATGCTGAAGAGCCATAGAAAGGACAAACCTTTTGTGCCTTGCTTCATCCCTCCCTTTCCCCACCTCCTGGTGCACTAATCCAAAATGTATCAGAGAATGTCCTGACTGCTGCTTGTAGTTGGGAGCCAAGAGGAGGATTTTGTTGGCATAAAGTCTTTATTGTGAAATGTGCCAATGATCCTTTTGTGACTGCAGACCTGCATTAATAGTACAGCTGATGTTGCCATAACTTCTCCATACCTCTTTTGGGAATAGCATAGTGAGGTGGTGCATTTATAGTTCGGGAAAGAGCCTCTAACCATGGAATTCCTTCAGCTGAAGCCTCTTTTTGTGGTGTTAAATACACCTTCAAGGCAGTGTGATATAGAGTGTCACCTGTGTACTCAGGATGATATAGGTTCAAGTCCCATTTTTAAAAATAAAGATTTGCTGTTTGAACTTGGGCAAATCATGTAGCATCTTAGTAATCCAGGTAATTTCCTGTGGTAAGTTAAAAATTATTTATCTACATAAAATGAAAAAAGGATGAAATCATAGGTCCTGACTAAAACAATACCATATCAGATCCTGAAGCTCTTTTTAACAGGAGTCAGAAGTGGAGGAATATTGAGAGATTCTGTTTTTAACCTTTGGAAGCTTAGTGAGTAAAAGGGTAGTCTTCAGAGTTTAGTATTTTTACACTGAAAACAGAAAATCCCATGAACTTAATAATAATCAGCTAACATTTAGGTAGCATTTTAGGGTTTATAAAGTGCTGTACATGTATCTGATTTGAGCTTCACAGCAGCCCTATAAAGTAGCAGCTCTTGTTATCCTCATTTTTACAAGTCTGCAAACTGAGGCTGAGAGAACTTACTGTGAGATTGTGAGCTCTTTGAGAGAACTCATTGTCTTTTACTTTTTTGTATCCCCAGTGCTTGAATAGGTGCCTGATACACGGTAGGTGCTTAATACGCGTTTACTGACCAAAGTGACTTTCCCAAGGTCATACAGCTAGTAAGTATCAGAGGCAGCATCTGAACTCGTCTTCCTGACCCAGGTCCAGCATTCTTACCTATTGCACTACTTAGCTACCCCTACCTGGATCAAGTTTGAGAAAAAGTAATTTTTTCATGAACTCTGGCATGGGCTGTGATGGATGAGGGAACTTGTTTGCCATAGTCTTACTCTATGACCATCAAACAGAGAGCATTTGTGCTCTTTGAGAAAGTCAGTTGTAGTAAGACATATTTGTTGTGGATAGATCATGACGCTCATTTCAGAGTGTAAGTTGATTTTCTGGATGACAAGTTTGTCTCCAGGACCCAAACCCCAGCAGGCATACACAGGAGAAGCAAGGTAAACACTGGTTAATTGTAACCTTTGGAAATTCTTCAGCATAATGAGTGGCTATGACATGACTGAGTGTTGCTCTTGGAAACAACCACAACCACAACACTTTCCTCTTCTGCTTCATTACATTATTCTCAGAACATAATAGTAAGATATTAAAACAGGACTAGCTTGTCAGATGAGATTCCCCCATCTGACACTTCTGTTACTTTAAATTGCTTTTCTGTTTAGGTCACTGTTCCAATCTCAGCCCTGGTCCTGGTTAATTGCTCAATAGTTGAGATTGCATCATAACAAATTTATCAGAGTTTTAAGAGGCAAGCTGCCCCAGTTTAGATATGAAATTACTTTGATGGTTCAGAGTGATTATTATCATTAAATGTGACAAATACAGACCAAGAAAATTGAATTTCCCACCTGCTTGCCACAAACACAGAGGAAAACTTCTGTCAGGGTTTTCTGACAAAGAAGGGAGGAAAAAAGCAAAGGAATAAAGAAAAACTTTTTGATTGCTGTGGCATCATACCTCTGTGCAGAGATGCCCAGGCAAATCAGATCCAAGCAACTAGTATTTGTTGAGCACTTTTTAGCTATGTGCCATTTGGGGGGAGGTGCCTTTAGGTAGTGGGATGTTTTATTTTTATAACATCAGGCTGTAATTTGTCACTTGAAACTTCCACATGTGAGCAGACCTAATGGGTTTTGTGGGTAGCTGGTGTAGTACACGGTTGGGCCATTGTAGTCACAAAATTGGATGATTTGTCAGGTGTGTACTTGATGTGACAGTGTAACTGTCCTACTGCTTACTTGGAATTCAGCATCTTCTTTTACTACCTTTTCCCTGTGCCACCCAATATCTGTGATTAGTTTCATACTTTTAGCGCTGCAAGTCATAGCCTACCAGATCAGTACCTATGTTATCAATCTTACACAAGTCTGGTTTATAGCTTATTGCCAGAACCTTAATCAAAGGCCCACAATATCCTAGGATGAATGACCTCAATGCATAAGAGAAGATACTTAAGATCATAATAGTATTTTATATATATATTAGCTCAGGGCTTTCAATGACCCTGAACTATTCAACGACTGCCCAAACCTCTCTTTAACACAGTTGTTCTCAGTGTAATACAGTGGAAAGAATGCTGAATTTGAATCAGAGAATCTGGGTTTAAATCCTGGCGCTAGTCTCAGTGTGACTTTGGGGAAGTTAGGAAACTAGGGGTAAGGAACCTGGATCCTTAAGGCCACATGTAGCCATCTAGATAAAGGTGGGGAACCTGCAGCCTTGTGGCCCTCTAGGTCCGCAAGTACAGCCCTTTAACTGAATCCAAACTTCATAGAACAAAATCCCCTTAATAAAAGGATTTGTTTTGTAAAACTTGGATCCAGTGAAAAGGCCACACTCGATGATCTAGAAAGCCATGGGTGGCCTCAAGGCCCACCCCTGTACTAAACCCTTCTGCCCCCCAGGTTCTTCATCTGTAGAATGAGAGTCTTGTTCTAGACTGGGGTTCTTAACTTTGTTGTGTCATGGTCTCTTTGGTAGTTTGGGGAGGCCTGTAGAGCCCTACTCAAAATATTGTTTTGAAATACTTAAAGGAAATTTTAATTTTCAGCTAGATGTTAATGAAAAGTACAAATGTAATTTTTTCCATCCAAGTTCACAGCCACTCTGAAATCTATTTGTGGAATCTTAGTGGTCCACAGAACTTAGGTTAATGCCTGTGGTGTAGATAATCC
>CM053601.1:100527193-100548530 GCA_028646575.1 Pseudocheirus occidentalis | reverse complement strand
AATTTTAATTCACCCCAATAACCATTTATTAAGTGCCTGTTGTGTCCCTGGTGCATATTAGACACTGCAACTGACATACAGTTTGGATAAGATCTAGTCTATGTTCACATAAATCTTACCATTGAATTGGGGCATAGGAAACATACACCATACATAAATACATACATATATTTGTATACACATATATACGTATATATATAAAAATTTTGTTTGTGCATATATTATATATATATAATATACATAAACAAAATAAAATACAGAATAAAATTGTTATTCAATTCTTTCAGTTATTTCTGACTCGACTCCATTTGGGGTTTTCTTGACAAAGATAATAGAATTGTTCACCATTTCCTTCTCCAGCTCATTCCATAGATGAGGAAAACGAGACAGAATTAAATAACCTGCCCAGGATCCCACAACTACTAAGTGTCTGAGACAAAGTTTGAGTTCTGTTCTTCCTAACTCCAGTCCCTACACTCTTATCCACTGCACCTCATAATGGTCATAAGGGCAAATGAAAGGATCTGGGAAGGTTTTCTAGAGAAAGTGATCTTGGAGTTGATCTTGAAAGAATGGCTAGAAATTCAATAGGCTGAGAGAAGAAGGGAGGGTATTCCAGGATTAAGGAACAATATGAGATAGGTAGGAAGAGTGTGGTGGACAGAGGACAGTCTAGTTTGCTTGCAGCCTTGAGGGCATAAAGATATAAGATAAGGCTGGAAAAGTCAGATGGCAGTAGGTATTAGTTATAGAATTATATGTGGAATCCAGGGATTCTGCTTTCCTGGGCAATGTTAACTGCTAGCATTAAAAATTGTTGGAAGAAATGATTAGATGAATTCTTTCCCTCTGAGGCCATGACTGTGCATCCCCCACAGCTTCAGGGTGGAAAAATGCGCCTCTTCTAACACCCTTTTGTTAAACATATAGAAAAGAGGTATAGGGAAGGGAAAATCTATCCTTCATTACCCTTGTAGATGTCAGTGGAGGGCTTTCCTCCCTAGATTTGTGATAGTCCAACCTATGACCTTGTCAGAGAATGGAGCTGAATGGTCTCTAAATTTTCGCTAAAGTTCATGAGTAATAGTCGAGTTCCACTATTCAAATGATGAATCTTTCAGATAGACTGACTTATGATCTTGAACTAAATGTTCCTATATTTATGCTGTACAGAAGCAAGAATTACAACCTACACAGTTATTGGGGATGGAGAGAGGTAGATAGCACATCTTCAACTATTTACTATTGTGTTTGACACATGTCCTTGATGACAGTATGGCTAAAGTGAATGAGAAAACAATAAAGATGCTTTTCTTTCAGAAAGAAGCTTCCAAAGGATTTTGCTAAGATGGTTTCCATGCAATCCTGACCCCTTTAGCTTGCTTTCAGCTCTGTATGTCTATAGCACTCTTGAAGTATTAGAGATAATGCTTAATATGACACTCTAATGTGTCATTATGTGGAATGAATGAATAGACCTGACTACACTGGAGAATTTTATTTTTGTTGCTGTTGTTAATTTGAAGGATTAATACAGATGTGATTTGGCATTAGATCAATGTATTATAAACATTAATTATTTAGAGTTATGAGACCGGGATTAAAAACCCAGCTCTGCTTATTGAACATGTGTGACCTTGGTTAAGTTTCTTAACCTTTCTAAGCCTCAGTTTCTTCACATGTAAAATGAGGAGGATTGACTGGATGATCACCAGATGGGCCTTCTAGCACTAGGTCCTCTGACCTCTAGTTGATAATTAGCATACCAAATGATTTTAAGATTATAATCTTCAAAAGAAATTTGATTCAAACAATATATATATATATAATCTCATTTCTTCATAAATCTTTTCATTGGTCAAAATTAAGGACAGTTGGATGATTTTTGTAAAAGTATACAAACATCATTTGCTAGGACAATGTACCCAATGAGGTCAGGGATTCTCATCAAAGATAATAATAAGGTCTTCCCCTTATGATGAAACATTTCCCCAAATCATAGACTCTCCTAGTACTAAGGGTACTAAAGTGCTAAGTACTAGATGGTAGAAAATGATAATTGTGATAATGTATTTGTTGTATATAATAGTATAACAGAGATAATGGGATAAAAAATGTACAGTAGAGACAGTGCGAAGTTCGGAAAAGAGTTCTAGATCTAGGTCAGGAGCCTAAAATCTCCCACTTAGCACTTCTGTTACTTATTTCCAATTTATCCTGGATGTGGCTCATTTATACACAGTCTGCATGTTGTTTCCCCATTAGACTGTCAGCTCCTGAAAACAGGGACTGCTTTTGCCTTGATTTCTCTCACTAGCAGCACATAGTAGGTGCTTAATAAACATTTGTTGATTGACTGACTACTCCAATGTTCTTTGCCTAGATAATTCACTTCTCTAGGCCTCAGTTTTTTCCTCTGTACAATGAGGAAATCATTGATCTAGAGCAGAAAGGGACTTAGAGACAATCTCACCCAGTAGATGGGATACATAGACCTCTGGTTGGAATCTATGGATGGATTTCAGAGGAGTCAATAAACTCAGATGAGAAAAGCATATATCTTTGTTGTATTAAAAAGGATATATCTGTATTGTATTAACTTCTTACTGGAATTTCCTTTAATGATTTAAAAATAATATTCTGAGAAAAGGTCTTTCCCAGGTTACCACAGTGATCAGTGACCACAAAAAAATGAAGAACATCCATTTTGAAGAGGAAGATGGAGGCCCAGCCCAAGGCCATGCAGGTGTCATATGGCAGAATTAACATTTGAATCCTAGTTCTCTGACTCCAACTTCCATATCCTTTCATCTGCATTGGAATTAGAATAAGCCATGTGTGAGACTCCATCCAGCCTGAAGTCTATGACCTTAGCTCCTGAGGTTACAGAGCGTTTCTTTTCTAGAGAACTCAGAAAGGGGCAGCTAGGTCGGAGTTTCAAAAGACACTCAGATGCTCAGGAGTCAGTGAAGAGATTTCACAGGGAATGTTAATGATTTTTCACTAAAAACAAACCAAATGGTTTTTCTCCCCAAAGGATAATGCTCATCCCTTCGTGCTTCATAACTGTCCTATCATTTCTGAGCTCTTTCTGGAAAATCATAGCAGCTGTTTCCACCAATGCACATTCTGCATTCATTATTTCTCTCTCTGACCTCTTCTGCAAGAAGCAGTTGAAATATTTATGTGAGACACTTCACAAAAAGGAGAGACAAAAGGGGCCACTTACATTCAATCCCTGACTTGGAAGAAAATGGTAGGGGGAAAATGTGTAGCCTGAGTAAATTACTTAGTAGAATGAAAATCAATGACATCTTTTATCAAATGCCATTAGCACAGACCTCCAAGTGTCAGGAAGAAGACATCGAAAACATTTGGCATACTCAAGTGAAGGGCAAAAAATGCCTTTCCTAGAAGCACCAAAGCTGAGGAATCTCTAGTTAAATAAAATCAGGCATGAGATGCTGACTGCATTTGAAGTCCTGTAATTCTGTTGATTACTTGCATGACTGAGCCCACTAAGAACTTTACTTTTAATGACAAAGCCTGTTAGTCTGCCGGCTTGGTTTTTGAGGTAAGAGAGAAAGCTGATGAGGTCTAAGAAATTAAGCATCCAGCTAAAGTGACTTTACTCATTTGTGGTCAGAACTCTTGCGGGGAGGAGGGGTGTCTTCATTCAGAAAAGCACAGTGGTTGTCTCAGTCCTCTTCCACTGGGGAATCTTTGTTTGCTTATTAGAGAATAGGAACCCTTAGGCTGTGACGGGACACTTGAAGCTTGTCAGTAATACAAAGAAGCACTGGCACCCAGTCATGTACCTATTCCAAGAAAACAAATGGAGAAACTTTCCAGTAACCATTTGTTTCTCCTCCAATTTAAAGCACCATTTCAAAGTATTAATTATCGTCAAGTGAGATGAAACCAAAAGGCAAGCCATTGTGTAGATGTGCTTTCACAAGGGACTAAGTTTCAGTGGGAATTTAATTAATTTACTTTTCCTCTGCAGGTTAAGTTAATATTAGGGTAGGCTGGATTCAGGTAACATTGGTCTATTTTTTCCTTGAATGAGTTTTGCAAAGTTGCCTGAGAGAATTTTCCAAATTGAAAAGGAGAAAAGTGGGCTGGCAAGGTTTTTTTTTCCTCTCTCTCTAAATACAGAGCACCTAAATATAGAGATATTGTGGATGAATCAACATAAATCTATAAATCTATTGGAAAAATAATTCAAAAATGGATATCTTGCTGAGAGCAGGTCATATCACTATTTTTATGTATGAAAGGCAGCACATTATGAGCTAATGGATAAAGCACTGCATTTGGAATCAAAGATTTAGTTTGATATAATGGAAAGTGTTCCAGACCTGGAATAAGATGATCTAGATTCAAATTCTGCCTCTGAATCCTAATGTACTTGTGACCATGGGCAAGTCACTTAACCCTTCTGTGTTTCAGTTTCTTCATTTGCAAAATAAGGGGACTGGACTAGAGAGTCTCTAGGGTTTATTTCATACTGATATCTGTAACCCCGTGAAAGTGGGCTTGAACTGCAGCTCTAATACTTAAGCTCTGTGGTCCTGGACAAGTCACAGAACCTCTCTGAGTCTCAGTGTCTTTGTCTGTAAAACAAACAAACAAAAGAATTGTGCTGTTTACTTCCCAGTGATGGAGTGAGAATTCTTTGGAAGGAAAAGCACTTTGTAAACTTTAAAACTCAATATAAATGTCAACTGCTGCTGCTACTGGGGCTGCTGTTTCCTATTCCTACAGGTTAATTCCAAATTTTCTTAGATGTCAGTCAAGTGCAGAGATTTAATAATAAAAAAGAGGTGGGAGCCCTTTCCTTCTCATGGCAGCCAAGGGCATAATTCTCCATTTGAATTATTCCTCCCACCAAGATGGTTCTAGAAACAACGTAATTCTACCAAAAATGAACTATTTATTACATCCAATTCATATTAACAAACATTTCTTAAACACCTAATGAAGTTCAAGGAACTGGAAATGTAGAGAATAAACCCAGAAGAATCCCTGCCATTAAAATGCTTACATTATGGGGGATTGAGCTGGGAATAGTAGAGTGGGTGAAATTCAACATGTGTAAAAGTAAGGGCTAGGGACTGGACTTGATTTTATCAGGTTAGAGAGTGTCCAGGAGAAGAACTTCTACCAATTCACTAATTTAGGTCAGAGCTTTTTGGGTAACTTATACTCTTAAAATACATAATTTATTTCCCCCCCCATTACATGTTTAAACATTTTAAAACTTTTTTTTTAAGTTTTTATTTCTAAATCCTATCCTTCCCTCCCTTCCCCTCTCCCTGAGATTGTAAGCAATGTCAAATATATAGAGAATAGTCAGATTTATAAAAATATAAGTAATTCCTCAATTGATAAGTAGTCAAAGGATATAGGCAGATCATTTTTCAGATGAAGACATCAAAACTACCTCTAGAGATATGAAAAAAGTGTTCTAAATCACTATTGATTAGAAAAAAGCAAATTAAAACAACTCTGAGGTACACCCTCATATCTGTCAGATTTGCCTAATGTGACAAAAAAGGAAAAAGAGATATGTTGGAGGGTATGTGGGAAAACTAGGACACTAATGCACTGCTGGTGGAGTTGTGAACTGATCTGACTCTTCTGAAGAGCAATTTGGAACTATGCCCTAAGGTCTATCAAACTGTGCAACTTATGCTCTAAAAGAGTTGCTTAGAATATCAAGACTTTGGGTCTTGTGCTAAATTTATCAAAGAGAAATTTAGAACCTGATCTCTTTGCTGTATTGCCTTTATATACAAGTAAGTATGTAAAAACATATTCAAAAGAATATAAAATATCCATCTGGGACCATTTTACTTTCCTAAATCTTCTCTTATCCAAGCAACAATTCCTAGTTCGTTCAACTGGTCCTTGTATGTTGTGTTTCCTAGTTATCTTGTGGGTCACCCACTTCTGGAGACACACTGGTTTGTTTGTGTCTTTCCTAAAATCTGATGTACAGCACTGAACTTAGTACTTTAGATGTGGCTTGAACAGGGTAGAGAATGGTATAACAATTATCTTTATCATTTTCAAGGTAAAACCTCTCTTAAAGACTGAGTAGCATTAGCTTTTGTGACAACCGTGAAACACTATTGATGTTCATTGTGCTCATGGTCCACCAAAACATCCAGTCCTGTTTTTATAGGAACTATCATCTTGATCTTGTTTTTATGAAGTTGATCTGTTTAAATCCAACTATAGAAATTGATAGCTGTTTAAAAGTGGAAGGTGAAGGAAAGGGAAGAATTAAAGATGACTTAGAAGTCCTGCTCCTGTGTAATTGGGAGGATGATGGAAAATAATGTTTTCAGTAGAAGAAAGGAAATAGGGAGTATTAGAGTCAGAGTTCAGAGAAAGTCTGAATTGGAAATAGAAAATTTTGGAATTATTTCTATGCAGGTTTTAATTTAATCCATTAAGAAGAATGAGTTTGCCAAAAAAGAGGAAAGCCTAGAGAAGAGCTTTGGGGAATACTCACGCTTAGGGAGGAGGCAGGGGATGGAGCAGCCATAAAGCTGAGACAAAGGATGGGAAAGTTCCACAGAAGTCATGGAAAGAGAATATCTAGGATGAGAGGATGTTTGTATCCTAAGAACTTCATTCTTTAAAACTTCTTGTTCATATTTAGTCTACTACTACTTAGGCAGTTGGACCTTGCCTGTTGCTTCTCTAATCCCTTTAAAATCTACCCTGATACAAGGGTCATACATAATGGACAGTGCCCATCCCTCTTCTCCTCTGTGATAACCTCTTTGGTAGCAAAAGACACTTGTACCCAAGGGTTCACATCTTACCGAGGCTCAGTAATATCAAGAAGATCAAACTGATCTCCTTGCAGTAGAATCTCTAGTTTATCTTGTTTGCTAATTATACTTTGTGTACCTGTACCTAGGCATCTAAAGTCATATGCTTTATGGGTGTTTCTTTTCTTGATCATTGTCAAAAAAGTCTGGGGTCATAAAGAGACATCATCATATCTGGTGAATTGCTGATACTCTCATCTAATATTCTTTTTCCTGTGTTCCTATGCTAAGATCCTTCTTCCGTTCTATATTATCTAACATAGAAAAGGTATGCAGACATCTTCCTTCTTTCCATTTCCTCTTGATTAGATTTCTAAGGTTCCAGGCAAAAATATTTTCATAAGTCTCCATCCAGTACACACCATTGTTTAGTCAAGAGCTTATTAATGCTATATTTTAAAGCATAGTCCTGAAACACAAGTCATGTTGCTTGACAATGGATAGGTGATGCTTTTGGAGCAGTTGGTACCATATTATATCAGTAGAAAAATTATTAAAATTTAGAAACAATTATAATTTTAGCTTAAAGCCTATTCATTATAAAACAGGCCATCATCCACCAAATTAAATAAAATTATGTTTTCTATATTGGCAGGCAAACAACACAACACAACACAAACCAGTGCAGTCAATACAAACACTGATTTTTGAATAATTTGATCCTCAAAGGAAATTTGCTATCATATATTTAAATTTTATTTATATTTAGTATTTATATTTATTTATAATATTTATTTATATTTTATATTTATTTGCTATCATATATTTAAAATTTGTCTTTGGTCCCAAGCAAGAATACATCCCCTTTTAAGTTTTAACTTCTTCTGAGGAGTTGGAGGGTGATTCTTTAATGTGCTTGGCTTAAGCCCCTACTGGTATACTCTCCTGCATTTTATCAGTTGAGAATCAACTTAGTTATCTAGCTCTAAATAGCTTTTAATGAGAGGTATTTATTAAAGTGGTTCAGTTAAAACAGG
This sequence comes from Pseudocheirus occidentalis, assembly GCA_028646575.1. Lineage (NCBI taxonomy): Eukaryota > Metazoa > Chordata > Mammalia > Diprotodontia > Pseudocheiridae > Pseudocheirus > Pseudocheirus occidentalis. The sequence continues at coordinate 100,540,705 of CM053601.1, read as the reverse complement.
TGGAAAACATCTTCTCAGAAGCCTGTGCCACACTATCCTACAAATACATAAAGAGTGCAGAGGAAGGCAGGATTAAATTTAGAGATTATGTGTAGCCAAGATGTGATTCAGAGCTCCTGGTTGTGGGAAGTCCTTTTCTCCCTTTCATGGGAAGCTTAAGCAGTTAGATACTAGCTACTTAGGCATGATTCAGTTTGCTTTCTGGGCTCCTCATGGAGCTGTGAATATATATCCAATTTGATGTGCGTTCCCAGTGCAGTCAATTGATCCAGGGATGCTTCTAGGGCACCCCTGGAAGACAGTAACTCCAACATCTTGTGAATCTTTATGAAGGCAGGAAACACAATTGAATAATTTAGAGACAATAATAGAAAAGAAGTACTTTCAACTTAACATCCCAATCCAGGCTAAAATATTCATTTTGGAAGATTGTTATGAAAGTCAGTATTAATCCCTTAGCCAACAGTGATAAATAGAGGTGTTCCTACCATTTTTCACTCCCATTGTAAGAGAAGTCATATTTCAAAATGGTTAGATATACATTTGATATTGGAATAATTAGGCTTCTGACAAATCCCCTAAAAGAACAGCTTGAGTTCTTGGCTGAGTCAGAGCAATTTCCTGGTTTCTTTGGCAAGTGGAGTCCTGTAGAGGCAGTCATTTGAATGTTGCTCACTTCTTAACTCAGCTCCAAGTCACCATAGTAACTTTCAATGGAAACCAAAAATTGTTTTCATCAATTATTTTAGCATAAAAAATTAAGTTAAAATTTCAAGAAAAATTTGTGCACAATGTGATGCAGACATGGAAACCTAATTCTAACTGGGAATTACCAAAGATTCAGATGAGAAAACAATAGTCATTAAAAACATAGTGACACTTTTGAGTGAGTGTATGACATATTAATTTAATACTTGATTGCTTTGGACAGCTATTGTACTCTCTATTAAGTGAGTAGCTATTTATTAGTAAGAACAATATTTAAGTATCATCTTTTCACATACTGAATAATAGATGCCTCCATTAAAGGCCTTCCTTGATGCCTCTTTGTGAAATGGATGGGCCTCTAAACTTATGGAGAATACAGAAATCCTGTAGGTCTTATCTGCTGAGATGGAGAGACTTTGAATTTAGGCGTACTGATGAATTGTTAGTCTATCATCTGATGACCAGTTTAGTTCTGTGTAAGGAAGCTCATTACCAGGAGACTTACATCTAAGTGATATACTTTTCAGCTGTGACAACTTTTAAACTCTTACAGTCTATGTAAGTGGAGGTAATATCTACACTGCTAAAATCATGGATCTTTGAAAGCATTAAAATAAAAGAGAAGATAGCATATGATGCAAATTAGGTATTTTTCTCCTCTACACTTAAGCATACGTTTTTGCTTGTTTTTTAACTTCTGCTATATTAAGGAAGTCATAATGTCCAGGAATAAAGAGATGATGGTATGGTATAACAGTGTTCTGTCCTGGTGAAACCTCATTTGTTAGGTTCAGGCATATTTCAGGAAAGTGATTGATAAATTGGTGAACAGAGGAGGGCAACCAGGATGGTGAAGAATCTTGAGTTCATGTCATAAGATTGGTTGGAAGAAATGTGCCCAAGGAAAAAGAGAAATCTTTGAGTATGTAGTCATTATGTTTACACAAGCAGGAGAAATGTTCAGGTCAGGTTGGGAGTTAACAAAGACACGAATGGAGATTGGCTGCAAGGAAAAGATTATGAACAATTATGGATAGGAGATAGGAACCAATTATTTTATTGAAAGAGGGGACTGCTGGGTAAGGAAACTCCCTCTTTCATTGAAAGTACCTCTGTAACTCAAAGTCAGAGCATTGCCCAGTATACTGAGCAGTTAAATTACTTGTGCAGAGTCAAGGAGTCTCTATATTGTAGAAGCACAAATGTCTGTCTTCCTGATTTCAGCATTAACTGTCTACCGTAACACATTGCTTCTCAGTTAAATATTTAGCTTTATCTCAATATAAAATGGTTGCCTAAAGAGGGTGAGTTCCCTGTGCTTGGACACTGGATTACTAATTATCTGGTGTTTTGTAGAACAGATTCTTGTGCAAGTACAAGTTGGATTCCATAACCACTAAGACCACTTCTACCTCCAACATTCTGTGATTCTGTGACTCACGAAAGGGTTGTCATGTATACCAATATGCAAAATAATACATTTTCTTATATATTACAGCACTTGAATAACAACTAAGAAGACCATATTTGAAAAAGTCAGTATATTTAAGATTTTCTACTATTTTAAAATTAGTTAGAGGTGAATCTGCCTATGAAAAAACCCATTATTCGGTGAAACAGTGACTTAGCAAACTGATGAATGAAGGTATGGTTATTTAATAATAATATCTAACATTTATATATTGCAATGTGTCAGGCACTTTACAATTACTATCTCAAATGATCCTTGCAACAATCCTGGTAGGTAGCTATCCTATTATCATCTTCATTTTTCAGATGAGGAAACTGAGGTAAAAAGAAGTTAAGTGATTTGCCCACGATTACATAGCTATCAAGTGCCTGATGCCATATTTAAACTCAGGTCTTCCTAATGCCAAGCCAGGTGCTCCACCCCATGCATCACCCAGATTCTTCAATTTGTATTAAATAGTAATTATTTTATTAGTTAATTTAATGATGAGCTTTCAAAGTTCATCCAAAAATTGTTTAATTTATACACAGAATTGCACAAAAATTTTGGGAAATACAGCTATTGGGCAAAGTGAAGTTCCACAGGGCTTTAAAAATAAGGTACTTCTACTTAATGATGAATCAGGTAGCATGACCCAGTTGATATGTTTGAGATGGATTCATTAGCCTGTAACTGATATGCTAATGCTTTCTGCTGGTTTGTGTCATGTGATCTTGCTCTTTTGATATCTGAAGAGTCTTGGTTACATAATTAGACATTAAGAAGCATTTGGCATAATAGTTATAAAATAAATGAGTTGGAAAATGACATGATGCACAACTGAACAACATTATAAAGGTAAACAACTTTGAAAGACTTTAGAGCTCTGATGGATGCCATGACAAGTCATAATTCCAAAGGACCAAAGGAGAAGCACACTCTCCTCCTTCTGGCAGAGAGAGAGATGGATTTAAATACAGAATGAGGCATAACATCTTTGGCCTCAGTCAATGTGGAAATTTATTTTGTTTGACTATATATATATATATATATTTGCTAGGAGGGTTTTCTTTTTCTCTTTTATTGTTCATGGGGAGGAGGAGTGGAAGACGAAAATAAATACTTGTTAATTGGGAAAAATCAAATTTATTTAAAAAATAAAATTATGTAATCCAGTAGAAAGAGCTCTGGATTTAGAAACAGCAGACTCAAATTGAATTTATTGTCTGTATGATTTTGGGCCATAACAGCCTCTATGGAATTCCATTTCCTAATCTGTGAAATGAGGGGTATGAACTAGAGGACCACTAAGTCCCTTTGAAGGGCAGGTAGTTGGCTTAGTGGATAGAGCACTGAACCTGGAGTCAGGAAGGCTCATCTTCCTGCCTTTGAATCCAGCCTCAGACACTTAGTATCTGTGTGACCCTGGGCAAGTCACTTAAGCCTATTTGCCTCAGTTTCCTTATCTGTAAAATGAGCTGGGGAAGGAAATGGAAAACTACTCCCATTATCTTTACCAAGAAATAAGTCAATGAAATAAGTGAAACACAATGAGGTCCCTTTTAGTTCTAAATCTGTGATTCTATGACACATTAATGAAAATTAAAATTAAAATTGAGAGTGAATAGAAAAAAAATGATTTCTGGTCCTCCCCCAAAATCAGTTCAAGAAATTAATAGATTATTGTGATTCTTACACTACTTCATTGTGTTGGCATATAATTGACACTCTCATATATTTCTACCTTGCTACAACATGCCCGCTGGCTCTCCCTTGAGAACCATTACAAAGCAAAAATCTAGGTGTTCATGTTTTGGGGGCACAGGATGTTTTGTGTTACTCTCAGTTAGAACTGGCTTTATGTGCCTGTTATAATGAGCTAGTCCTTGTCAGATGAAGTGAAATGCCTAACCATAGAAAGTCATCACCTGGAGGAGTGATGCCCGACCTATAAAATAGGACAGTGCAGACAGCTGAGTTATCCACATTCGTCCTGTTACATCTCTGACACAATTGAGCTAGAAGCTCCTCTCAAAATAGATCAACTTTAAATCTTACTGTATCAATAGAACTCAGCTGCCCTGGCTTCTTCTTGTGTTGTATTTTCTGTAGATTAACTGAAGAGACAGCAACAGCTGAGTGGAAATACCACTGGTTTGGGCTCAATAGACCTGGCTTCAAATCCTTGCCCTAACATTTATTACTCATGTGACCTTAGTTCAATCATTTCTCCTTTCCTGGATTTGATGACCCACTGAGATCCCTACCAGTGCCGAATCCATTATCCTCTCATAATCTCTATTTCCACTGATTTCTCCATGCTTTGTTTCAAGGTGGGGTGGAGGAGAGGACCCAACATAAACTTGATGCAGTAGAATTCTTCCACAAATAAGAAGAAAGGAATGGGGGTGGGGGCTCTCTAAGAAGATAGTAGGATCATAGATTTAGGAAAAGTGCCTTAGAATCCATCTATGCAATCCTATCATTTTAGAAATGAGGAAATATTGGCCAAAAGAGAAGTGACTTGTCTAAGCTCACACATAAATTATAATAGGTGTTTTTATTGTGTGTGTGTTTTTAAAAACACCTAGTATTTAAAGTACCCAGTAAACTGCTTATGATGTTTCATCGCTTTTTCACAAAACAGTATTTCCCACAAAGATTAGCGACAGGCAAAATGTAAAAGTTTATGGATTTTTCTATTTTGAGTTACTCATTCATAAAAGATGAATAAAATGGCAATTGGATTCTTGTCCATGTTTGTGTACCTCAAAATGACTGAAGAACCATAATTGAAACTTGCCAAGACACTTTGCTTTGGGTATGATTCCAAAGATGGGACATTTTGTTCTCAAAAAAAAAATTCCCCCTCTTTAATGGAAACAAAGAGAAATAAAAGTGAGGATATGTAGAAGGGCTTCTACTGCTCTTGACTGAAGCATGTGCAGCTTCCAAGTATATCATATTGTAATTTGAGCTGTCTCTATGGAGTTTATAAATATATGCATTTAAATTTAAAATCTGTATTTATCTTACATAAATGTTCAGTCTTTCTATATCTATACTGGGTTATGATACCTTGAAGGCAGGCCACATATTTTAGACTAATCTCTTTTACAATCCCTTTAAATTTTATTCAGCATAACAGTTTTATTAAATTCCTTGATTTAGAGTATTACTGAATTATCCTATAATCTGCAATTCTCAGGTGAAGAGACAAAAGTCCCATCATACATAGGAGAGGAGAATCTAATTCCAATGAACAAAATGGACTTCTAATAAACTGTGACAAGCCAGGCAAGAGGAAGAAAAAGGTTTCAAAGGCAAAAGATCTGGATTTCAGGCTAATGAAAACATTCAATCCACATGTCACAGCCAAATAAAATAGGAGCACATCTGGTGAGAAGGTACTGACCCCTCAAGAATACATTTACTCTGTTCGAAACCATATTCACCCAGAAGTGCAATGAATCCCTTTCAAACATTTGTCTTAAGAAGAAATTCAATAGACTGGTTTAAACAGCAAACCTTTGGCAAAGAATAACAGTGAAACCAACAAAGACGACTGGATTTTGTTTTTATTGACCACAATATAGAATATGAGCTCACTATACCAAATAGAGATGTATACATATACTTCTATGAACTATGATCTCATTTATTTGGGGACTCCCTGAATATTCATACTTAGCATGTTTTGTAATGCTTATCTATCTCCTCACATAAATCTACTGCTGGAGTCCCACCCAATACTCTAAGGAAGATTCTCTGGAATTCTTTTGTTTTTGTCATGGATTTCTGAGGAAATCTGGTGAAACCTATGTACTCTTTCTCAGAATAATGTATTTAAATTCAAAAACTAGAATGCAGAGGAATAAAAAGGTAGAAAAATTTATAGACATAAAGTTTAAAATTTTTTCCTGCCAAATTTAGATACCCCCCCCAGTGAGGGGGCAGAGTCAAGATGGCAGTGTAGAAACAAGAGAAAACAGCGAGCTCCCCCAATACTACATCAAATACCTATAAAATATGACTCTAAACAAATTTTTGACATCCTGACTCCAAAAAAATGATGGAATAACAAAGATCCTGCTGAAGGCAGCCTGGCAGGCAGTCATCACATTGTGCTGGAAGCAGAGTTCAGCCCTATGTGGTTTCAGCCCCAGGGCATCCAGGAGAAGCCTGGGCTGTAGCCATCAGGAGAGCAGATGAGTAGCAGCTGTGGTGATTTTGAGATTCATTCCCACAAGAGCCAAGGACAAAGGGAAAATGTCGGTGGAACTCGGCTAAATTTGAGGGAGATGGCTTGGCCAAACTGCTTGCAGAGCTAGCAGCAGTCTGAAGTGGCAGCAGAGGCCGCCCCGCCCGCAGTGGTTGCTTCAGAAGCTCCTGGTCTGCAGATTGCAAGGGGGGCAAGTGATCATTCAGAGGCCAAGTGCTCTTTCCTTGAGCTGCCTGGATTGGATCCTGGTCTTGGGTGGTGATCCTGAGGTGCGTTTTCAGTGAGCCAAAGCTGGTGGGGGCTGCAAAAACGGTGGCCTCCTAATAGCTCTGGCAGCTGTGAAAACCCCTGCAATTTGGAACAGAGTTCTCCCTTCTGAAAACAGAGTTTTACTACTGAACTCAAAAGCCAAGTAACTGACTGGCAACATGAGCAGGTAAAGGAAGCAAAGCAAGCCCAGCAATCAAATGTTAGATTCCTATTTTGGGGACAAAAAGGACCAAAGCATGGAATAGGAGGAAGACAACACAGTCAGAACTCCCATACCAAAAGCTTCCAAGAAAAATTGGGAGTGGATAGAGGCCATAGAGAAGCTTAAAAAGGATTGTAAAAACCAAATAAGAGAAGTAGAGGAAAAATTGGGGTGAGAAATGAGAATGACACAAGAAAATCATGATAAGAGAGTCAACAACCTGACTGAAGAAAATAATACCTTAAAAATAAATTAACTCAAATGGCAAAGGAGGCCCAAAAAGCCAATGAGGAGAAGAATGCCTTAAAAAGTAGAATTTGTCAGGTGGAAAAAGAATCTCAAAAGCTTGCTGAAGAAAATAATTCCTTCAGAATTAGAGTGGAGCAAATTATGAGAAATCAAGATACTATTAAACAGATCCAAATAAATGAAAAAATAGAAGGCAATGTGAAATATCTCCTTAAAAAAACACTGACCTGGAAAACAGATCCAGGAGAGACAGTTTAAAAATTATTGGCTACCTGAAAGCCATGACCAAAAAAAGAACCTAGAAATCATCCTTCAAGAAATTTTCAAGGATAATTACCCAGATATTTTAGAACCAGAGGGCAAAAGAGAACTTGAAAAGATTGACCAATCACCTCTTGAAAAAGAGCCCCAAAAGTAAACTCCTAGGAATGTTATAGCCAGGTTCTGGAGTTCCCAGATCAAGGAGCAAATATTACAAGCTGCCAAGAAGAAACAATTTGAATATTGTGGAAAAGCAATCAGGATAACCCAGGATCTAGCAGCTTCTATATTAAGGGACTGAAGTGCCTAAAGTATGATATTCCAGAGATCAAGGGAGCTAGGATTAAAACCAAGAATCACCTGCCCAGCAAAACTGAGTATAATGTTTCAAGGGAAAATATGGTCATTCAATGAGGTGGAGAGCTTCCAAGCATTCTTGAGGAAAAAAAACCAGAACTGAGCAGAAAATTTGACATTCAAATACAAGAAGCATGGGAAGGTAAACACAGAAAAGAAATCATAAGGAACTTACCAAAGTTGAACTATCTACAGGCCAACATGGAAAAATGAGAATTGTAACTTGTGAAACTTTTCTCAGCATGGGGATAGGTGAACGGAATATAAATGTGTGTGTGTGTGTGTGTGTGTGTGTACATACACATATGTTTATATAGGAGGGTATATATGCATATGAATACATATGGGAGGGCAGGTAATTATGTGTAAGTAGACAGAGGGCACAGGATCAATTGAATAGGAAGGGCTGATATTTTAAAAGGTGTAATTAAGAGTTGGTAGAGAAATAGAATGAGAGGAGACAGGGAGAGACAGAATGGGGTTAATCGTCTTGTATAGAAGAGTCAAGGAATAACTGTTACAATGGAGAGGAAGAAGAGGAAGGTAAAGGGAATGTGTCACCCTTATTCTCATTGAATTTTGCTTATGGAAAGAATGGCATACACTCTAAAGTGGGATCTTGCCCTACAGGAGAATAGCAGGGATGGGGATAAGAGTGGGGAGTATGGTGGGGAGGGCAAGGTGAAGGGGAGAAGGATGTTAGAAGCACATACTTCAGATTGGTGGATGGGGTATATAGTGGGATCTCTGTTTTGGGGTGGTGGGTAGGGAAAAGACAGGAAGAAAATTTGTGACTCAATATCTTGTGGAAATCAATGATGTAAACCAAAAGAAAAATTTAAAAAAAAATGCAGAAACAACAACAAAAAAATTTAGGTACCCTAGAAATCCATCTGGGTTCTGTGGATCCTAGTTTAAAAGCCCTATTCTTGGTCTTTGGATATTGCATTATATCTACTTATCACCATATAAATCTTCTTTTTCCAGTCATTTACCTCTTTCTTGATACCTCATGCCCCTCTCCTGTGCAGTTCTTTGGGGATGATAGCCTGTGAGCTATGTATGCCATCTATAAGTTTCTACATTGCTTTGTAGTTGACCAGCATGGTTTGGATTCTCAAGGGATTATGATATCTATAATTTTCATCCCTATAGAAGCCAAATATGTTCAAAAGTAGAAAGATCATTTATTTTTATCCTGTATCTTTCAGACAATCAGTTAACAAGCAAGTATTAAAACCTACTATGTGTCAGGTACTATGATAGGCTCTCTCTCAGAATACAGCAAGAAGTCTATATTCTGATGAGGGAAACAACAAATATATGTGGTACATAGCATAACTTTCAAGTTAGAGTCCACTAGGTGGCATAGAAGGTAAAATGCTAGGCCTAGAGTCAGGAAGACTCATTTTCCTGAGTTCAAATCTGGCCTCAGACACTTATTAGATATGTGACCTTGGGCAAGTCACTTAACCCTGTTTGCCTCATTTCCTCATGTGAAAAATGACCTGGAGAAGGAAATGCCAAACCACTCCAGTGTCTTTGCCAAGAAAACTCCCAATGGGGTCATGAAGCATCAAACACGAGTGAAAACAACTGAACAGCAACAACATATATGGAAAGTCAGTGTAAGTTACTTTGGGAGGGAATGTACTTGGGGACAGCATCAGGAAAGGTTAGATGCAGAAGACAGTACTTGAGAAGCATCTTAAAAGAAGATGTGGACTCAATGAGGCAAAGCTAAAGTGGAAAGGATTCCATGCATAGGGGGCAGCAAGTCCAAGCATACAAAGTGTTATCAGTGAGGAATAGAGAAATGGTGAGTTTATCTGGATCTCAAAGAGCTGGAGCAGGAATAATGTCCAATAAAGCTGGAAACATAGATTGGGGCCAGGACACATTGGGATTTAAAGCCCATATTTTATCCTCAAGGAAACAGGAAGTCACTGTAGTTGGTTAAATAGGAGAGTCATACGGTCAGATGTGAGCTTAAGAAGAATTACTTTGGGAGTAGGCTGGTCTAAAGTTGCAAGTTATTTGAGACAAGAAGACTGATTAGGATGTTATTGCAGTTATCTAGGTGAGAAGTGATGGGGGCCTGAAATAACGTGGTAATTATATGAATGGAGAATTGGTAGGTTGCAGGAGATATTGTTAAGGTAGGAAAGATTTGGCAACTGATAGGGAGTAAAGGAGAGTCATGAATCAAAGATAATGCCAAGGTTACAAAGCTGGGAGCCTGGGAGGATGGTGGTGTCCTGAAGAGAAATAGGTTTGTTTGGAAGAGAGGAGGGTTTGGAGGAAAGATTCGGAGTTTAATTTTGGATATGTGAGTTTAAGATGTCTCTGGGACAACAAATTTGAGTTATTTGCCATTTCATGATGAGGGACTGACTCAGGGGAGAGATTCTGGGGATCTGACTGGGGATAGATTCAATATAATTAGTACTATCTCATCTGTTAAGTAGGAACATTTGGTGATCCTTCAATTTGAGTGGGAAATACTTCTATTTGAATTTTATGCAAGAGACTCAATTTCCAGAAGACTCCAAACCTTTCTCAGTGAAATCAATGATTGATCAAAAATGACATAAAAGCAAAGTGCTTGGGAAATTTATGTTGCCTGTATTAGGGCATTCAGTTGGATAGTCAACTCATTTGAGTTATTACAATTGTTAGTTCCCTCCCTATTTCCCCCTTTGCCTCCCTCCTTCCCTCCCTTTCTATCTTGTATTTATCTACATTTTTCTTTTATATTCTTAAGTATATATTTAAATGTTATATACATATAAATTTGTTTTTCTCTCCCCTAGATTGTAAGCTCCTTGAGAGTAGAAATTATTTCATTCTTTGTATTTGTATTCCCAGCAACTAGCAGAATCTCTGTATATAAATTGATTGATAGGTGTGAGTCAATAATCATCAATATAAATGACCAATAATGACCAATAGCTATTAATACTAAAAAGTTTCATGATTTCACCAGAGTAAGTACTCATTTTGTCAATGCGGATCACAAATCTTCCAACTTAGTAGAGGGACTTTGCATGATGCTGTGATCCTGGGGTCCATCTGGTGTGCTCTGAATTTAGCTCAATTGTTCCACAGATGATAAACTCTAAAGCACCATATTATACTCTGTACTTTCAGCTTGATAGCAACTGCTAAAGTTTGCATTTCCCTAGAACAGCCTTTGAGAACTTAAGGTCACTTCCATATTGCAGATGAAGTATCTGATTAGGACTTTGGTGAAAGTTATCATTGATACATGTCCTCACATCTTGTACTTTCAGAGAAGACAGGCAATGACGTGGGTATGGAATGGAGGAGGAGGATTTCAGGCTGGATTACCAAAACTACCCACTCGTACAGAAGCTCATTCTTTAGGACTAGAAATTAGGAAAGGTCATGATCTCAGATATATCAAAGTCAAAGGTGACCAAGGACCATGGGATGGTGTGTGATGAGTGTAAATAGACTGGGGCATATTAATCATCATGCTTTGCCTTTGAAAAATGGCTTTAAAGACATTATCAAAGAAATAGGAGACTGGAAAAAGCAGCAAATTTTTTTTATATAGCAAGGCAGAAAGGGCATGCTACATTAATATCTTTGAGATATTTAAACAATCATAGAAAGGACCCCAGGGCAACAGAAGCATCTCTTCATTGAGAATTTACAAAAGGACAATAAACAAGAATCACAGAAAATGAAAGGGCATAGATAAGCTATGACCTGAACCAGAGGGAGGAAGATCATAGGACCACTGAATTATCAAAATATCTTTATTTCAAATTATTGAAATGAACTCAGTGTACTTTAGTTATTTCAGAAATCTTCCTAATAACTTTGTGGGAGGTAGATGGAGCATCAGGGTTATTTTTGTTCTGTCAATACGAAAGGTGGAATGGAGACCATTGTTATACAGGCAAATAAGTAGGATGATTTATACGTCATGGCTGCCCAACCCTATTAGATAGGATTGAAGAAATTTTCAAGAGTAGCAAGTAGGTTTGACTAGTCAGTTCTTCTTAGGACATCCTTGATGACATTGTACTACTGGCTATATAATATGCCATGAAATCCCACCAGACTTTATACCTCAGTATACAAGATTCATTGATAGCAAATTTGTCTTTGTCTATGGATCATTTCCTCTTCTCCTACTTTGAACAAAGGAAATTCTTTCCTGAGGTTCTTATATAAGTAGGTATAGCCAAAATAGATGAGGTTATTTAGTCTGAGTCAATGGCAGACTTTTATATGAAAACTGCCTTTCTTTCAGATGGGATACAACTCACAGAACAACAGAAGAGAGGTGTATTGTTTAGTAAAGAATTAAAGAAATCAGGGTGGCTAAGTGGCACAGTGAATAGAGCACTGGCCCTGGAGTCAGGAGGATCTGAGTTCTAATTTGACCTCAGGCACTTAACACTTACTAGCTGTGTGACCTTGGGAAAGTCACTTAATCCCAATTACCCTGCCTTTCCCCCTCCAAAAAGGAAAGAAAGAAAGAAAGAAAGAAAGAAAGAAAGAAAGAAAGAAAGAAAGAAAGAAAGAAAGAAAAGAAATTGTTTTCAAACTGTCCTCTTACCTCCATCTTCTGCTTTGCCACATAGACTCTCAAGACTTAACCCCCAGCCCCTGAATCCGTATTTGGTCCCTTACAGTATTCATCACTTACACTGTTAAAAGGAGACGTTAGAAAGCTCTGCCGGAATGACCCTTTCATGACTTGAGTGTTAATTCTATCCAGTCACATGGGCAAGTCTTGTCAATTGCCTAGTTCTCTATACACCTACCCATCTTCTCTGTAAGACTATTGATTTCACAAAAGTATAGATCTACATATAAATCTATGGCTATACATTTGAATTAACTCACAACAGCCTCTCTCCAGAGATGTGAACACACTAAGAGTTGTTACTGCAATGAATGTAATGGCCACTAGATGCTGATATTATCTTATCTAGTCATATAGTCCAACGATCGCCAATCTTTTTTTGATGTCTACCCCTTTCAGTAAAACTCTGCAGTGGAATAAACTGTACAAGGACTTCTCTAAAGCCTTTGATTTCTGACAGCTTGACAGCAACTCAGAACTGTGGCTTTTGCTTTCCTCTAAAGAAAAAAAGAGGAAATTTTTTTTGAAAATAATACAAATATACAAATATCCCATATATGTTTATTTTTTAAATTATATATATATATTTCAAGTGTTATGGTACTTACCTGTAATCCCTGCTAGTCTTTGTACTTGGGAGTTATGAGCTGCAGTAGGGCTAAATTCAATCAGGTGACCATACTAAATTCTGTCACCAATATGGTGAGCTCCTGAGGAGCCTGGGCCATCAGGCTGCCTAAGGAAGAGCAAACTGACTCACATCTCCCTCTCTTCTTTCACCCTTTCCTCCTCTACCCCTGCCTTTTTCTCTTTCTCCTCCTTTCCCCTTTCTTTCTCTTTCCTTCCCTTCTCCCTCCTTTCCTTTCTCCCTTTTCCTTGCTTGTCCTGTCTTTCCCTCCCTCTCTCCTTCCCTCTTTCCTTTTTGCTTTCTCTCTATCTACATCTATACTCAAAACAGTTCTTTAAGAAAGAAAATCAATTGTTATTAAAACAGAAAAATATCTTCTTATTTATCACAAATACTTTTGAGAAAAATTGCTAAGATCCTGATAAGTACCAAATAACATCATAAAATAAAATACATTATTTTTTTATTGGTAGGAAAACACTCATTATTAATGACTGAGTTATCCTTGAATTAACTTTGTATATAATCAGACTATCAATTT
>CM053601.1:100458296-100526693 GCA_028646575.1 Pseudocheirus occidentalis | reverse complement strand
TCTTCCTCCCATTCCATGCTTTGATCCTTTTTGTCCCCAAAAAAGGATTCTAGAGTGCAGTTACTGTTCTTACTTTGCTTCCTTTTCCTACTCATATTGGCCAGTCAATTAATTGCTTGATTTTTTAGCTCTGTGGAACTCTGCTTCCAGGGTGGGGGAAGGCTCTGTTCCAAATTGCTGGGGTTTTCACAGCTTCTGGAGCTATCAGGGGGGTGCTGCAGCCTCCACCAGCTTTAACTCACTGAAAACAAACCCCAAGACCACCACCCAAGACCATGATCCAGATCCAGGCTGCTCAATGCAAGAGCACTTAGCCTGTGATCAATTGTTGGCCCCCCTGCAGTCTGCAGGCTGGGAGCTCTGAAGCACCCAGGTAAAGGCAGCTGCCACCATTTCTGCCATTATTGCCACTTCCCACTGCTTCCTTGCCCTAGGGACAGCTTGGCCAGACCACTTTTCTTCCCCCAAATTTAGCTGAATTTCACTGACCTTTCTCTTAATCCTTATTTCTTCTGGCTTGATAAATCTGGAAACTGCCCCAGCTGCCACCACTCCACTCTCCTGAAGACTCCAGCTGCAGCTCCTCCTGGCCACCCTGAAGCCAGTCCGCAGTTTTAGGCTAGGCTGGTTTCAGCTCCCAGCCTTCTGCAATGAGCCCTTTGTGCCAAGCTTCCTTCAGCAAGAGATGTTTTTTCTGTATTTTTTTGAGTTGGGGAACCCTAAAATTTGTTTAGAGTCATATTTTATGGGTATTTGAGGTGGCTGTGTATGAGCTGTGAAACCTTTCTACTTCTATGCCACCATCTTGGCTCTGCCCGAGGCAGCCTAGTAGGAGTGGCAAAATACAAAATGCAAAGCTTGGTTATATACCAAAAAGACCACTCCTTTCCCCCTCCATTGTTCTGTCCTCTTCCTGTTAATTAAGAGTTCAGGCGCACAATATTAACTGAAAAAATTTGCTGACATTTGCAGATGAAATGTCAGTAATATCAAAAAGCAGAAGGTATATGTCTAGCGGACATGAAAACAGAAAAAATATGTCATCAATATCAACTGAAATATGAAAGCAGAAGATGAACTTTCTAACAATATCAATATAGATATAAAAGTAGACAATATTTTATGAATCATTAGGATTTCAGGACATGGTGACCTGCCTGGAGATCCATAACAGGATTTCTAATTTTATATTTGTACAGGTAAGACGGTAGTCAGTGGAAACAAGTTTGGGACATCCAGGCCTACGGATAAATTTTTTTATTTATCCACACAGGATAAATAGGATAAAAACAGGATCTGTGCTTTCCTCTCTTACACTTAGCTAAGCTTAGCAAAAACTTCAACTTATGACCAGGGAAGGGTTCTAGGTTCCCAGCTGAAGTTACCAAGTCTTTGGTACTTTGTTACAATTCTGTTTAGATTTCTGAAATGTTACCTGAGAAGTTTTCACTTTTATTACTAGTAATCATTGTCTCTGACAAAAAAAAGCAAAAATAGAACTAATTAAAAGTGAAGGGAATTATAATTATTATAAAGTATTCATTATAAGGGAAACTACATTTTGCTACCAACGTTTTTTTATCTAAAGTTTCTCTCATAAAGACCTCATTTCTCAAAATTTAAAAAGAAAATAAAGTTTAAAATAATAAATTTTGGAGTTTTTTTAAAAGGGGTCCAAAACTGAATTTATTAGCTTCTGCCTCCCAATTTCCCTTCCTTTTAACTCTTCTATTATTGTTAAGGACACTACCATCCTTCCAGTTACTCAGACTCAAAACACAGTGCTATTCTCAACTTGTCACTATTTCTCACTCCATTTCCATTTGCAATCAGTTGCTAACTCTTGTCAACTCAATCTTTACTACATCTCTTTTATGACCCCCCCACCTCCCATCTCTGCTTTGATACTGTTACCATCCTAGTGCAGGCTTTTATGGTCTCACACCTAAATTGCTGAGATAGAAGGTGATTGATCTCCCTTCCTCAAGTCTCTCCCAACAACATTCCACCTACCATCCATTCAAAATTTCCAGTGATTCTCTATTACCTCCAGAATCAAATTTAAAAAAACTGTTTGGCTTTTAAAGTTCTTCATAACCTGGCCACTTCCTACCTTTCCAGTCTTCATAAATTTTATTTCTTTGTACATACCTTAAGACCCAGGCAAGACCTCCATGATGTTTCTTCTTAGTCTAGGAATTTTCACTGACCTGTAAATGACTTGCTCAAAGTTACCCAGGTAGTAAGTGGGAGAGCTTAAATCATGGTAACACAGGATCAGATCTCAGAGGCCATTTGACTTGTCAAAGTCCTAGAGGCTTGTGACAAAAGAAAACTCCGAGGGATGCAGTTGCTGGGTAATTAGTAATCAATTAATTAGATTAGCCAGCAATCAATAAATTGATGATCAGTGGTTTCTCTCAGTAACCAAAGATGCCAAGGGAGACCCTGAAACACTTTAAATACCTTCTGAAAGAGGACTCCCCTGACAAGTGAAAATTAACCATGATTGGTGGACATTTAATGAGAAGGTGGGCTAAAATCTTCAGTTCCTCCTGCTGAAAATGTGACTTGATCATAAGACTCAGTAGTCAGAAGGCATCTGGGGAAGAGAGCCCATTTCCATCCAAACATCTCCAGCTAGTTTTCTCCTTTATAAGTTGGGTTGCCCTACTCTCTAATGGAGGGGAAGGGGCCAAGGAAAGGGAGTTCTTCCTCCAAGCAAATACTTAGTCAAACTGGATTCCATTTATGCTCTAAATAAAGTTTGGTCTCCCAGTTGGAAAGGGTCCCACCCAACTAAGAAACATGTGCCTTGAGGGCTAGGAGAATTTTTTTCAGTTAGCCATGTCCTTCAGAAGATGACTGACCTTTTCTGGAGTTGGGCCTTAACAAAAATAGGATGAAAAATGGTTGATCACAAATTAATAATTAGTTATTAAGATAATAATATGATATTAATTTCTCTCAAGTTAAATGACTTAAGGTCACAGAGGTAGCAAGTGCCAAAGCAAGAATTTGAACTCACCTCTCCTGGTTCTAAGTTTAAGGATCTATTTTACCATGCAGCCTTGATTTTTCATTTTAGAATGCTCAAGAGACTTAGTGCCCTAAGTTACATAGTTAGTAAATTCTAAAAGCATAACCTGAATTGAGTTCCCTTAATTCTACTTCTAGGATTGTTTATGCCACACCCCTTTGGCTAAAATGAACATGAATGAAAGAATCCAGGAGCACTTATTAAGTGGTTCTGATTGTCTAATACTGTACTAAGTACTAGGAATTAAAATACAAAAGAAAAAACTGTCAGAGCCCTCAAGAAACTTATATTCTAAATGGGTAAACAATACACATAAGAGAATGGTAGCCAGTGAGTTGAAACTTTGTCTTTTGCCAGGGAGGGGCTTTAAAATAAAGAGAAGTGAAATAATTTATCAGCCTTATACTCCTCTCTGTGTCTCTCCATCTCTGTCTCTGTTTGTCTCCCTCTGTGTCTCTGTGTCCCTGTCTGTCTCTGCCTCTATCTGTCTGTCTCTCTCTCTATCTCTCTTTCTCTTTCTCCTGTTTCTCTTTGTTTCTCTCTGTGCCTCTGTATCCCTTTGTTTCTCTCTATCTCTCTTTCTCCTGTTTCTCTTTGTTTCTCTCTGTGCCTCTGTATCCCTTTGTTTCTCTCTATCTCTCTATCTCTGTCTCTCTCTCTGTGTCTATCTCTCTATCTCTGTCTCTGTCTCTCTGTCTCTCTCTGTCTCTCTCTCCTTTTCTCAAAAGAAACGTCCAGCAGCAATACTTTTTTCTAAATGCATTATCTTTCTTGGTATTGTGGACAAATACATGCAGGATACTCCATCTAATAGAATACAGACAACAGGATATGATAAGTGTCTTGAGGGAAAGACAGGGTATTATGTCATTCATAGGCCACAGTGATCTTCTCAGGGAAGCTGGCACTTAAGCTAGGTCTTGAAGAACAAGTCAAATTTCAATAGTCAGAAAAAATTGGAGGATGTGAGGAGAAAGGGAGAAAATGGCTCAGAGAAGGCATGGTGCATGTTTGTGAGCAATGAGTATCCCAGATGGACTTAGATATGGAGTAGTCTAGGGGAGGCAGTAAAGAAAAGGCCAGAAAGAAAAGTTGGGGCTGGTGTTTTCATGAAAAGATCCAAGAGCCTCCAGCTGAGCTAGGAAATCTTTCTTTATAATTGCATTCAAGGAAAGTTTTAAGAGCCCCGTGAGTTGTAGCTTAGACCCCCCAGGAATTAACATGGAGAACAGAAGAGTGTGCAAACAGTGGTGGATATGACCTCTTATAAACCATCCTGAGGCCCAAAGCACATGTTAGAAATAACACAAGCAACAAGGACCTTTCATTGTTGTTAGAATGGCTTTGCTTTATTAGCCTTGTGATGAGCCAGCTCTGTGTTCAACATTTGGCCACGTGCCCAACCATTACATTTGGGTGACAGCTCAGTTTTGTTGGTAGCTAAATCTGTTTTCCCCCCACTATGAACAGACAAAATAGACTCCCCCATGAATGAGCAGGTGATGAAAGGAATCTATGGCATCTACATGTGAACAAAAGCTCAGGCCCCTCCAAGGACTGATGTGTGCAAACTGTGCCAACCACAGGCTTTCCTAGAGAGCTCTGTGCATAAGATGGCATTAAAGGTTCTGGGTTTAAAGAAGCGTGGGAGCTCACAAGCTCTGGGTATGCAGATTTGGAATTATGCTGAATGCAAATGCTCAGCTTATGTCTTATACTAATCAGTATTCCTTTATGGCTTCATAAGCTTTCAACCAAATTGTGTAGCACTAATGGGTTTATGTCCCCTAACTGAGAGGTGGGATCCTTCAGTAACATTTAACTGACCCTGATATGCTAAACTATCTTCTAATATGATTGACCTTAATATCTCCTGCTATTCAAGTGAACAATGATATGCACACTTTTGTTCTCTCTGTCCCTTCCTCCTTCCCTCCCTCTCTCTCTTCTTTCTTTCTCTTTTCTCTTTCTCTTCTCTCACCCTCCCTCTCTCCTTTTCTCTTTGTCTCATTAGAAATAGAAATACATAGCACCACATGGAGGCATTTTGCCAGGAGCATTATCATTCCTAGGATTGTGGACAAACGAATTATGTGTTCATAGAGCCCTGACAGAATGCTGGCTTACTGTTGAACATTTTAAAAAAACAGCCCCAAAATGTTTAATTCAGCTATAGGACTAAAAAATAAAACTCATTATGAGTTTTGGACATCGCCTCTTTTATATCTGGCTGAATTAAGAAGGGACAGAAATTTAAATACTCAAATGTATTCTGGTATTGCTATGCTGCTACAGCTAGAGTTGTTTATTTGATAAAGCTTCGTTATATTATCACAGAGCAAATATATGTCATAAATCCTAATCATGGTATGGAAAAAAAATGTGTGTCGCTCTATGACAGACAAGAATCAAAGGCATATGCCATATTCCTCCTTCCTGTTCAGAAAGAGATGATCACATTAATAGTTCAAAATATACTTTTTTTTAAGAGTGGGTCTCATTTAGCCTACTCAGCTAGGTGGCACAGTGGATAGAGAACAGGGTCCAGAGTCAGGAAGACATGATTTCAAATCCAGCTTACTATCTGTGTTACCTTGGGCAAGTTACTTAACCCTATTTGTTTCAGTCTCCTTGTCTGCAAAATAAGTAGAGAAGGAAATGGCTCCAGTATCTTTGCCTAGAAAACCCAAAATGGAGTCAAAAAGAGTTGGACATAATTGAAACAAGTGATATTGTTGTTTCATGAAACAACTGAAAGAACAAAAATTTAGCCTACATTGATGGATCCAATCTCACTACTATGGGATATTTGACTGACCTGAGCCAATTAGGCCCCTCCTTAGATACTTCTCCCCTATCTCTCTCCTTTTCCTGAAAGCTTACCATATTGGTGATAGAATTTGTGTGGACACCTGATTAAATTAGCTCACTGAAGCTCAGAAGGAAATTAGGGAAGCCAGGAAGTAGACATAAGGAAGAGAGCATTCCAGACACCAATTATAGTCAGGGAAAATGCCTGAGCTGAGAGGTAAAGTGTCTTGTTAAGGGAGCAACTAGAAGGCCCATGTCCTTGAATCAGAGTATGGGGTGTGGATGCGGCAGGTCACTTTTACAAAAGCAAAGCAGAAAGATCTGAGTGACCAGGTTTGAGAATCTCAGGAATAAGGTTGCTTGTTAGGTACCAAAACAAGAAGGGAATCATGGGATGAAACAGTTCGGGGTTTTTTTTTTGTCTTTTTGTTTTCTGTGACCAGTACATCATCATGATCAAGAATGAGTCAGGAATTTAATCCCAACTAGATAAATGGATAGATAGACAGAGAGTGAGAAAGAGAGAGAGAGGGAGAGAGAGAGAGAGAGACAGAGAGAGAGAGAGAGAGAGAGAGAGAGAGAGATGGACGGAGATAGATAGATAGATAGATAGACAGACAGACAGACAGATAGAGAGATAGAGAGATAGATGGATGGATGGATGGATAATAGATGTTGCTCCCAACTATCTAGACTGATATAGATACTGATATATAATTCCCAGCTCTATATATAAATATCTAACTCTCTATATTTATTCTTCTCTGTATAGATATAGATATAGATTAGATATAGATATATCTTTCATACTATGTCCTTGCCAAATATTCTGTCTGTACTATGACCAAGGAGATTGCCTATTGTCCACTGTTCAATGGTCTATATATTTTTCATTTCACCTCTTTCCAATCTTGATTTCAACCCCATGCTATTTTGAGTGAGGCTTGATCTACATCAGACCCTTGAAGCATTATTTAAATGCTAGGCATT
Organism: Pseudocheirus occidentalis; assembly: GCA_028646575.1. Classification (NCBI taxonomy): domain Eukaryota; kingdom Metazoa; phylum Chordata; class Mammalia; order Diprotodontia; family Pseudocheiridae; genus Pseudocheirus; species Pseudocheirus occidentalis. The sequence goes on along the minus strand of CM053601.1, from coordinate 100,519,852 downwards.
ATTATTTTTCCTCAAATTATTTCAATATAACTGCATTAGAGGAGTGGCTCCAACTAAGTAGGCTGTTGTTCATTGGAGAGACTTCCCCATGTTCCTGAGGGAAGGAGGGAGGGGGAAAGTGCTGAGCCAACAGAAATGCCCTAGAGCAATAAAGAGACTTTTGGTCATTGGCATAGTTAAAGTGAATAAATGAATAAACTTTTTTTAAAAAACCCTAGTAAAGTAAGTCAGTGATATTTAGGTTCATCTTTTCTATAGATCAGCGGTTCTCAACCTGTGGGTTGTGACCCCTTTTGGGTCAAATTACCCTTTCGCAGGGTCACAGGGGTCGCCTAAGACCATCAGACACTGCTCTTCTATCCATCTGCAGCCGGGTCCACCCACATGCAGATACGCCCATATATGAGTATTAAAGGGTAGCAGCATTTGGAAGGTTGAGAACCACTGATACAGATGATGGGCATGAGGGTTAAGTGAATCAGGAGCTGCCCTCAAAGGCATGAAGATCTGGATTCAAGTCCCAAACAAATACAAATACTGTGTGTGATCTTGGGTAAGCCACTTTTCAGGGAAGATACTGAACTACATTGGTAAAAGAATTTTCCTTATCTGGTAGTCAATGAAAATACAGGTGTACATGTACACATTCCAACTGGTGAATAAAATTTTCAGTGGCAAGGTCTACAGGCTCAAGTGAAGAACTTCACCCTTAATCAGGAAAGACATCTTATCATCTAGATAGTTCGATAGGCAATGATGCAGAAAATTATTTAATGCCAGGGTTCTAAACCTGAAGCCTGTGGACAGATTTCAGAGGATTTGTGAATTTGAATAGGGAACATATCTTTATTTCATTATAATTGGTTTTCTTTGTAATTTTATTATTTTAGTTAATTCATTTAAAAATATTGTTCTGAGAAGGGGTCTGGAGGCTTTATCTGTCAAAGGGACCCATGTCACAAAAAAGGTTATGAAACCTTGCTTTAATGAAGCACTTGGGCTCATGCATAGAGTGTAAAGAAATGTCTATACATTTCCCCCGTGTAGCATTTTATTGTGATTGCTCTGCTCCCTCAGCCACAGGTTCCTGGCTAATACTTATGCCTGGACATCCTCCCAGAAGCACAGTAACAAACCTTCCCAATCCTTTTCAGCCCCTTTTGTGCCTTTCTGAGCAACATACACACACACACACACACACACACACACACACACAATACACATGGTGTTAAGGGTGAGAACTGCATACTTCTAGCTGGGTTTAACTGCTGCTCTTCCAAAAGGAAAACATAAGCTCATCTCTAAGAAGAAATGAAGTGATGGTATAAAAAGGTTTCTCATTCTCCTTATTGTCCTCCCTACCCCAACATTCCCACCCCCTCTATACAAGGTCCTCAGTGTTGAAGAAAGAATAAAGCAGAATATTCTCTAATCTGAGATTTTGCTGCTAAGTATTTTAAATATCTCTTCCACCCCCACCCTATTACTACCACCACAATTCTGCTAAAATTGTATGTAAGAACTTAGTTTTCTAGTTTGAAATTAGCATGCTGAAACTGTCCCCAGAAGCACATGTGTACAGAAAAACCAGAGGCTGCAGCAGTTAACCTAGTTCAAAGACATCCATTTCAAAACCTGGAACTGTTAGCATCTATGCTACCAAATAAAAAGACTGTTTTTATACATTTCTTGTGTGCCTCCAAACTCTAGGGTCTTCCTACAACCCACCAATTTTGCCAATTATTTGCTGAATATGTCGTTTTCCTTCTTGTGTTGCTAAGATACAGGCTTTAATGTTCCCCACCTATATTTTCTTTTAAATTCTTTCCTACCATTCTGTTTCTTAGATCATCATCTTCTCCCTGGTAAACTTGATCTATGCTTAAATCTCATCAGTTTTAACTCCTAGTGCTGTACATTTTTGAGAGGGGGATGTTAATACCTCATCAACATGCATTCAGTAGTTTCACATAGGCATCTTTATCTACAGGTTACTTTTTCAATCATCTATTTTCTTCCTTTCTGTCTCTCCATGTTTGTATATCTGTCATCAACCTATGTCAACCTCCCAAAGAAGAATTCCCTCAATGAATAGTATCTTTCTCTGTGACTGCTGCCTCTTGGTTACTGTCCACCATAGTAGTTCTCTCCTTGGTTTTTCTCTGTCTGTATCTGCATCTATATCTTCCTCTTCCAATACATGGACATTTTAGGCAGAGTTTGGTAGGTAAGGTTGGGACTGAATGAGCTTAGGAAGAGTAAGTAAATTAGGTCAGAAGGGGAAATGATGATTTGATGCAAAACAATGTGAGAGGCAAAATGATGAAGGAGGAAGGAAGATCTTCGGCTCCACAGCTCTCAGTCACAACTTTCACTGATGGTCCAGGTTCAGGTACCTCAGTGAGAATCCGGCATGGGAAGCAGCTCCATAGTTCAGGATTATACATAAAATGGTGCGGACTCAGCAAAGGATCAGCTAGAATTGGGAAGAGGAAGAAATTAAACAGAACAAAGATGAGAAGATAATTTGAGACAGGGAAGGATACAGTCAGGAATGTGGTAGGGGGTAAATTAGAACAGAACTAGGAATATAGGCATATAACCTATAGTGGAAAAGTAGGGCCGAGAGGATCAAGGTAGGAAATAAGAACTAAGCAAGATGACAATTCAGAGTACATTAGGACACAGTTTATTCATGGATCAATGCACAAAGAATGATTATATCCAAAGGTGCTACTCTTCCCTGTGTATAGTGATAGATCAGAAAAAAAATTAAAAAACAATAATGGTTATAGTAACACTGTTGACAAAGTCATCCAGAAAGATGTCAAAAGCAAGAATGTCAGTGAGCTCTGTAATAATTTTAATCTTCAACAATCTCTTTTCTCTGTTTTCTTTGACATTTAACTCTTCTTTGCATCTTTACTCTTTTATCTCTCAGAACTGTTCACAATTTGTAAGAAATGGATGGTGATTTTATCCTTATAATACTCCAGTCAATTGTCATTTCCATATTATGTGGGGTTTCTTGTATAATGAGGGAACTGGTCAACAAGGATAAAGTCCTTATGATTTGAACAAGGCCTTAGGATATTAGCAGCAGATATGGTTAATTTTTTAGCTTATTTCTGGAATGGGTAATGGAAGGGACCTTTCCCTTTCCTTCTTTAAAGCATTCATAGACATATTCTGGTTATTTCATGTTGACTTATTGCATGGTCACAAAAAATCTTTTAATTGGATGCTGAGCCAGAACTATGTACACAGTTCTCTCTTTTCCATTGTGGAATAAGGCAAAGGCTGCTGTGAACCTCTGTGATGGGAAGAGGCTTTGGGCCCTCTCCTACCCAACCTCAATGTGACCATGAAGACAGGATTACACAGAATCAGAAGTAGAATACAAAGACAAAATTCTTATTAATGTAGCCTAAAATCAAATTTGCTGAGTCTGGCTGATGTCCTTTTTTCTTTATTTATCTCCAAGCCCCCAAAAGGAAAATACATATTATATATGTAATATAATAATATTATAATGAATTATTTTATAATTATTATATAATGGCATATAGTAATGAACATTAAAGATCAGAATTATCTAAGAAGAGTGAGAACTTTGCTCAGAAGATAGAAGTTTTACAAGTTGAAAGAGAATTAACAAAGGTGAGGTAGATCTGGTACACAATAGGGATGTATAGGTAAGGGTTGGGTCCTGACACTAAGGCTTAATAATATTGATAGTTCATGTTTATATTATTTTCCTAACAACATTCATGTGCATCTATGGGCAGCTAGATGGTACAATGGATAGAGTATCAGGCCTGGAGTCAGGAAGACCTGAGTTCAAATCTGCCCTCAGACACTAAGTATCTGACTTTGGGCAAGTCACTGAACCACTCTTTGCCTTAATTTCCTCATCTCATCTATAAAAATGGAGTTAATCATAGCACCTATCTCCCAGGGTTGTGAGGCTCAAATGAAATAACAATTGTAAAGTGCTTTACATAGTACCGGGCATGTACTAAGTACTATAAAAATGTTAGCTGTTATTATATGCAATTGATAATATAAGTATAATTCTCATTTTGCCAGTGAAAAAGAGGAAGGCATGATTGGAAAGTACATGACCCCTTAGCTTACCTTCTTTCAGCTTCTAAATATTTATTTTTATACTATAACTTGGTGTGTATCTTTAAATCTACTCAAAAAAGGCACAGCTGGTCCATTTCCTGTGGCCTCCAAGAATAGAGGACTCATTCACTCACAAGTGGGACACCATTCAGTGAAGGGGAAAGTTACCCTTTCCCCAGACTATATGGCCCCAAGAAAGGGGCTTTGAATGTTGGTTTGTTTCAATGACCCTTTTTAGTCCTAAAAATAGGGAGCAGAGTCCCCAATCCAGGACCTCAAGCCTTGGGGATCTTGGAATCCATGAGTATAAGCTGAATGTTACCACCATGCCCGAAGCAGAGTCACAAGATGCAAGCCCAAGGCAGGGCTTTACACTTGGAATTTTGGTTGGACTAATACCATGTAAGAATTCAGCTAAACAATGAACCTAAGCCTTCTTCCCTCCCCAGAGACTGAGATGGTATAGAGCAGTGGTTCTCAACCTTCCTAATGCTGTGATCCTTTAATACAGTTCCTCACGTTGTGGTGACCCCCCCCAACCATAAAATTATTTTTGTTGCACTTCATAACTGTAATTTTGCTACTGTTATGAACTGTAATGTAAATATCTGATATGCAGGATGTATTTTCATTATTACAAATTGAACATAACCCACAGGTTGAGAACCACTGGTATAGAGGGAATCACACCCTGAAGTGTAGGGGTGAAAATATTTTTTTTGTTTTTGTTTTTTTTTTAACTTTTGTTATACCTTTTAAAAAATATTCCTTTGTGACTAAGTGGTTAAATAGAACTGGGGCTCTTGGACCTCCTTAACTGGTGGAGCACAAGCAAGAGGACTTGAGAGAGCCAATGATAGACATGTGGTAGAGATGTGAAATACACAGACCCCTTCAGGGTGCTAGGAGAATCCTGGGAAAGAGGTGACATGTAACACAACAGACTCTCCAGAAACAGGGAGTGGAGAATCATTGTTATAAAGCCATTTAACTATCTTTAAAAAGTTCTTATAACTTGTACTATTTATTTCAGAGTTTAAAACCTATATTCTTTTTACTCTATTTTCCTCCATATCACCTTCTCTTTTCTTCGAGTATATTGACCTTATCACCATCTCTCTTCCATCCTTTCTTTGGTCTCCGCCAACTCTTAGCTTTCTATGGCTTAATTTTGAGTAGACCTTTGCCCAAGTCCTAAAGGAAGAATGGCTTTTTTTCAATCATACTTGATTAGGTTCCTGCCCCTTTATAATTCTCCACTCCCCACTATCAGTTGTCTGATTGAGTTACTTGCCTCATCAGAATAATTACCTCATGTCTCTGCCCTCTCCATTTGAAATTCTTCCATGCTCTTTTCCACTTTGAAGTGCACCTTTTACCTCCTCCACTCCCTTAGTGAAATTTTCAACAAACATTTTCTTGCTTAGTCTGGCAATCTGTTCCTTATGATTATGGAAAATCTGTTTCAGTTAATTATATCCCTTTCTTAAACTTCGCTTAATTCAGTTCTTGTATTATTTCCCTACACTTTTGCATCACAATTCCTTTTTATTTTCTTCCAAAGAGATTTCAAACTTAGTCATCCTCCATTTATCTATCCCTTATTTGCCAATAATTGACTTTCCACTTCTACTTTTTATGACAGTGCTATGATTTCAAAGGTTTCAAAATTAACTTTAACTCACTTCATTTTTAAAATTATGTACAGTTGTGTTTTTAAAAATGAGGTGGACTAAAGTAGACCAAATAGTAACTGGAGAAAGGAAAGAGTGACAAAAATCTTGAGCTGGGGAAGTGCTAATCATTTTGTCTGCTTAATGAGGCCATCATCTTTGCAGTCACAGTAGTCTGCATGCTTTTTTTTAAACTTGAATCAATCCAGCTAGGACTCCCATGCTTACATGATTTCCCCTATAATTATTATTTTTCATAATTTTTCTTCCATTAAAAATAATTCGATTTTTCTCTTACTCATGTGTACAATGCTAGAATGCCACAGAGATATAGCACAAAACCTGGAATAAGAAGACCTGTGCTCAGGTTCAGACTTGGCAGCTAATTAGCTCATGATATTGGGTCAGTCACTTAATATTTGGGTGTCTGTTTTCTCAGCTGACAAGTAGTTGGTATTGGGCTAGGTGATCTCTATACTGTACCTTTCAGTTCCAAAATGTTATTAATAATGCTACTTTCAAAGTTCCCCCCACTTTGCATTATTCTAACCATATTGACTGAACCCTTTGGATCTTCTAAATTAATCTCCATTCCCCCAAAAACAATATCTTCAAACCAGCATTCTTTGCTTTTCTTGTATCCCTACAGATAAGTGTGTCTACTACTTATTCCTGAAGTTAAATGAATTTTTATTCTCCCAAACTTCCCTCATATAATTCTAGCAAGTTCCATCAACATGTTCATTTTCGATGTTAATAATTTTCTATTGTTTTTTTAAGGCTAACTTAAATAAGGCTAACTTAACATAGTTAACTCTCAGTTAACTATGGATGAAAAAATAAGATGATAAAATGATAAAATTGCCTAAAGTAGCAAAGAGATGGTAATGTAGAGCTAAGAGCATGGGGAATGTAGGTGCAGACTCTGAAACGAGAGAAGAGTCCTTTCAATTTTAAGTGTTTTATGGAATGCTTATTTATTTAAATACTTAGATGTTTAGAAGTATTTATATTTTCACATTATAAAATACTTATTTTTATTTAACCAGTTCTTTTCTCCCATTCATAATATATGGTTCTGATTATTCATAAAACATTAAGATATCCAAAGAATAAAAATTAGTGACCCAAAAGACATAACCAAGATCTATAGTGGGTATTATATTAAAAAATAAATGAGATAAGCTAATCATATAATGGTAGCAAAGTGGAACCAAAAGACAGCCAGAGTGTTTCACTGATCCTAATAAAATGTTTAAAAATATATATGAAAGCTTCAGGTGTCCTGGATATTCCTCTACTGGAGATTTATGAGAAAAAAGAACCAATAATTACATAGGAAGAAAAAGCATTGATGAGATAATGTTTGCACCAGCAAAAGGAGTACCAATGTAAATGATATCATTGATACATTCTGAGTGTCAAAACATATCTTCTTATTTTTGTCTTTTTTGGAGGGGGGAAGGCATGGCAATTGGGGTTAAGTGTCTGAGGTCAAATTTGAACTCAGGTCCTCCTTTTTCCAGGGTTGGTACTCTATTTGCTGAGCCACCTAGCTGCACCACTCTCCTCTTTTATTCCCCGCAAAAAGTCATTGGTTTATCAGTGATACATTCACATAGACTAAATTCATGGCAGTCAATTACTGCCACAGAAAAAACAAAACATTATGGCTGTCATGTGATTCTGTTCATTGAGCACTTCCTGGTTGTTCCTCCCCCCCCCACCATTCTCCAAAGGAAATAAACAATTATATTCCTTGATGCTTTGCAATTACTGTAAAACTAGCCATCCTTTATTAGTTAAAAATAATGTGCCTTTACATAGCATTTTGAATTTTCTTTTTTTTTTAAACATTTGTTTTTAAAACTTTGATTTCCAGATTCTTTTGCTTCTTCCCTCCTCACCCACCCCCACTGGGAAGACAAGCAATTCAATATAGATTATACATGTGTAGTTATGCAAAACATTTCCATAGTAGTTATATTGTGAAAGACTAACTATATTTCCCTATGTACATGTATATGTATATTATGTGTGTGCATGTGTATGTGTATATGTCCATGTCTATATCTATGTCTGTGTTTGTGTCTGTGTCTGTGTCTATGTCTATGTATGTGTATGTGTATTATATGTGTATGTGTATATGTATATGTACATGTACATCCCAAACAGGAATCTATGGTAGGATTGCCTTTCCTCTGCTTGCTCATATTGCCAATGAATTGACTTTTGAGCTCTTTGTCACAGTAGAACTCTGCTTTCAGAATGGAGAGAGCTATGTGCCAAATCACTGGGGTTTTTACAGCTGCTGGAGCTTTTAGGAGGGGACCCTTTCTGCAGCCCCCACAAGCTCTGGCACACTGGCCACATACCCCAGGACCATCACCCAAGACCATGATCCAAATCCAAGCAGGTCAAAGCAAGAGTGATTACCCTCTAAATAGTCACTTGGTCTCCCTAAGATTTGCAGGCCAAGAGCGCTAGAAGCAGACACAAGGCAGTAGCTACAGGCACTGCACCTCTGCCACTTCTCCCCCGAGGGACCTGGGCTGGACCATGCTCTTCCAAACCCCTCTTCCAACAGAGTTCCTGACTGACCTTTTACTTTGTTTTTGATGTTTATTGGTTGAGTAGTCTGGAAACTACCATAGCTGCTGTTGATTCACTCTCCTGAAGCCTGCTCCAGCTACTGCTACTCAGGGCTGCCCTGGGGCCAGAACCAGCAGCTCACATGGGGACTGTGCTCGGCTTCCAGCACACTGTGATAGACCTTTCCTGTTGGCCTTCCAGTCTGCCTTCATCAGAAGATTTGTTTCACTCTGTCACTTTGTGGGTTCTGTAGCCCTAAAATTTGTTTGGAGTCATTTTTTTTTTACATGTATTGGAGGTGGTGGGAGCCAGAGTCATGCAGAGGTCCTGTTTCTATTACTGGACCTTGGCTCCACCCTACCTTTGCATTTTTAATTTAAGTACTTTCTAATCATCAAATTAAAGTTGGGCTATGGTATGGAGTAGTGCACTGAGTAGTGCACAAAAATACAAGCTCTGTTTCTCATGAGAGTAAGCAATTGAAGATACAGTATGGAGATATTAGAGAATTTACTCAATTTAAGACACCAAAACTAATTAATTCTCAGTTAGGGATAGCTTCTTTTTCTGTACCAAAAAAAAGGGGGGGGGTAACAAGTTTCTCCTGCCTGACTTTCAAAGTTGGCTATTACTACCATGCTCTAGGGCCATTCATGGCAAATACCACTCCAATTTGTCCCTAGTCTCAGCCTCCTAGATCACTGGAAAAAGTATTTAATGAACACTTAGTTTTAATTAGTATTACTGGCAGTAAAGAAATGGCCTCACAGACCAATGTGGCCATTTACGGGGTAAAAATGAATTCATTAGTAATGCTATCTTCTTGACCTTCCTTTTGTGTCTCAACTTCACAAAACATTGGTCAAGGAAATTTTTGCACTTTGGCACCCCTTATTTTTACTCAGTTCTCCCACAATTTTTCCCTAAAATCTGACTTAAATGAAGTATTCTACAATTCAGGAGTAGAAAAGCTTTTGAAAGTAATTTGGAATTTAGGTTAAGAAATAGCCAAATTAAGAGTTTGAAAATTACATACTGTTCACACACATTGTCAGCTCAATTTTCTGGTCATGCATCATTATTCTGCATTCAAAGAGAAATCAGTGTGTGGAAGAGAGATATGTAAGAGGAGAACTGAGCTATGTTTGACCTCCTACTTCTCTTTGGAGTACAGTCAATAGTTCCAAGTTTTTACAAGAAACAATTGTACCTAAGTGCAAATACTTCAGTCTCAGCAATAACTGTTGAAGAGTTTTCTATTCCAATGTTTAAAAGAGAACTAAAAATCACCCATTTGTCTTTAACAAAATGGTGATAGCTTGGGTTTTATGTGGCTGGGAAGAGTTAGTGAATCTCCCTAGTAGTTTTCTGATTCACTAGTTCAAAAGTGACCAAACACAATTTTTTTTTTGCATTTAGATCATTCATGCAGTCTTATACACTTAGCCATGAACTTTTGGCACTGAGCAAAAGATCATCTTGTTCCAGGATGGAAACTCTGAAATTTAATATCTGAATTCTTTAGCATGTATACATTAAATGTCTAATAAATACATGGTACAGAAGACTCAGCAAATACTCTAAACTCAGAAGAGGTGGCAATTTAATTGGAAGTTTGTCCAAAGAGGACATAACAACTATGCAGACATATTTCTATAATACCAAAAAACTGGAAACAAAGTAGAGAGATCTCAATTGATTGAGGAATGTCTAAGTAAATTGTGATATACAAATGTAATGTAATATTACTGCACTATATAAAATGATGAGCCAAAAAATATCTGAGGTACTAAAATGCGCTGATGCAAAGAGAAATACTTGGTTTTGACTGAAGTGGCCATTATGTTGGTGGATGGAGACTTGAATAAAGAACTCCTACCATTCCTTTAGGCAGATTACCCTCCTTGAAACTTGCAGGCTTAGAAGAGCTGTCTGGGGTGCTTAGAGTTGAAGTGTTTTGCTCAGTATCACACAGTCAGAGATGAGACTCGAATCAAAATTTTCTTGACTCAAAAGCTAGTTCTCTAGATACCTTGCCACAGTGTGGAATAAAGCAGAGGGAGGAAAGCAGTATTCATGATGACTACAGCATTGCAAATAGAAAGAACATCAACCAAAGAAATGATACTATGGAATTATAGTAGGCAGATATCCCTGAAGAAGAAATTAAAAATATTCCTCCATATCTTCTTTGCAGAAGTATAAGACATTGTGTATATCCTGAGACTCAGTGGATGTGTTGGTTAGTTTTGCTGAAATGCTTTTTTTCCTCTTTCTTTTTTCTGATTGATAGGGAATGCTCTCCAGGAAAAGAATGCATGATTGATAGGATTGGAAAGAAAAAAATTATAGAAAAACAAAAAATATCAAAAAACTTAAAAAGATATACAGAACACTATTACTGATACCTATTATAATAATAGTAGTTCAGGAAGATCTATTGACTTTAATAGATTATAGAAGGAAACTTCTCATTAAAATGCATTCTTAAAAAAAAAAAGAAAATCTGATGTGACTGTTCCTGGGGAAAGTTTTCACCTCCTGATTTTCTGTGGGATTTTTTTTAAATCTCAGAGTGAGTGGGTTTGACTAAATGATTCCTAAGATCCCACCCAGAAGGACAATTCTAGAATTCTGTGTGTGAATATTTTTCATGAAGAGAGCACTATTACTTTCTTGACTGAGACTAAAAGAAGACATTGGGAAGGACTTCAACAAGAAGAATTTAGATAAGGAAGAATTCCCTGTCTACTGCTCAACATGAGAATTAATAATAAAAGCTAGCATTTGTTTAGCACTTGTAGGTTTTCAAAGCACTTTATAAATACTATCTTAATTGATTCCCATAACAACTCGAGGAAAAAGGTGCTATTATTATTCCCATTTTATAGTTGAGGAAACTTTCCAAGGGGATTAGTGACCTGCCCAAGGTCAGGCAGCTAGTGAGATATGAATCTAGTCTTCCTGACTCTAGACCCAGGTTTTGATCCCAACAAAAGCTATTTGTTGACAAAAATTCACCTTCATTGAAGGTGTCTTCTACTTCCTGAATGTTATGTAATTCAGAATGAAGAGGGCAAGGGATAGATGGGGGGGTAGATAAGTCATTCAGATGTTCCTTTTGGAAGATGACGTTGTGCTGGTTTCTTCAAGCTCTAATACATTGTAGAGTCTCTCCAAAGATATCTCTAATCACTCATGATAGTATGACCAGACTATCCACACAGGGAAAATGACATAGATAAAGAATATCTACTTTTCAGATTTAACATGCATCTACATGGACACCTTATAGAGTCTGTCCAATTGTATATCTGAGAACTAGCTTCTGAACCTAACATATAACAGGTAAGGAGGAAGAGAATGGCCTAGACTGCTTTGGGGAAATTACAAAGCACTTTGACTGAACCCAAGCTATGTATAAGAGCAAAATGCCATAATTTCATCACTAATATTTGCTAGTATTTATCACATCAAACTGAAAAACAATTTTCTGCAAAGAATTAATGATAAGCATCAAAATAAGGCAACAGAAAGGCATATTGTAGATGTCAGTAGGTCATAAGATAAAGTAAATGTAGAACCACAAGAAAGAGGAATTATATGAAAGAAAAGATGATGGCCACATGGTGAAAATAAAGGACAAGAGAACTTTACTCTCCCAACTTTACCACCAAGCTTTAGTTGTCTCTTCCCTCAACCACAATGGCCCTATTCTCCCATTGCTGAGTTCCTCCTAGAATTTCTATTTTGAGGAAGGGCCTTCACCAACCATGTGTCATTCTTAGGGCTTCATTACCATCCCACACATCACTTTTTAGCTCCCTTTTATGTGTTGTTTACTCCCATTAGAATGTAACTTTCTTAAGGGTAAAAATTATCTTTTTACTTATTTTTGTTCCTAGCACTTAGCACAGTGCCAGACCTATAGTATATGCTTAATACATGTGTGTTGACTTGATTTAAATGGCCAGTGATTCACTAGCACCCTTGAAAAGTTGGACAAAAGCAAGGAAGCCCTCTAAGGCATTAGGTGGTAAATTGTGGTGAAATTTCCATTGGATGTGACTGAGAGTAGCACAAGATTGGCAGACATGAATAAACTGCAATCAGTGTCAATGGGATTCATTCTCTAGCGTCCAGCCTCCAAGTGATCATCCTCTACTGCCTTAGGTAGGCTGTGTTGGTACTCAAATTGGTATTCAAACTTTTGCACTCTTCATTATCCCTATCAGAGTTAGCAGAGATGGTTTCAAGAAGCCAAGGAACCTTAAGGTTCTTAGAGATTGAATTAATTTTATTTGAGTTTCATGATAATCTTGTGTGCGGTAGGTAATGCAAGCATTATCATTCTAATTTTGCAAATGAGGAAACTATATTTCTTAGTGGCAGCATACTATAGTGAATAGAGTATGGGAGTTGGAGCCAGGGAGAACTGAGTTCAAATTTTGCTACTGACATTTATTAGTTCTGTGAGGCAAGGCATTTACCCTCTTTGTACCTCAACTTCCTTATTTGTAAAATGATGGTTGTTGGATTCCATGACTTATAAGATTACTTCTACCTGTAAATCCAAGATCCTGTAGTCTTATGAGGATTATCTAAGGCCCCATGTTTATTCTGCATCAGAGTCCAGACTTAAAACCTAGTCTTTCAACTTCAAATCTAATTCTCTTTTCAGTATATTTCACACCATCCCCTCTCAACTACTTCTTCCATCAACTTCATAATAAACTTTGATGAAAATTCTTCGTACTTCATGGATTTTTTCTTCATAATAATGCCAATAAAATTTAGAAATAATCAATTTTTACAACTAATGAGTGTAGAAAATGCTAATAAGAATGTCTAATTTTAAACAGCAATCAATATAAATTAATTCAAGATGGAATGCTGTCTTTTGGCTACACTGGCAGTAGACAAATAGTTTTTGGTGGTTCAATAGAATTCACTTGTATGAGTTATGCAAATAGAAAATTATCCCTGGAGAGTAAAAAAATCACATGGCAAGTAAGTAAACTTTTACCAAATGTCAGTCTGCTGTTGAAGTTAATAATATTTAAAGGCCAGGGAAGAAAGGAAGAATTTCATTGGGAGAGGTATATCATCAACACCAGTTCAAATATAGATGAGGAGAATATATTCAAGTATTAGTAGTGACTATATTTAATGCTATATATTATGCTTGGGGAGCAGATGCCATCTGCAGTCGGTATCTTATATACATTAGTCCTTTCTAGCTGACAGAGCTTATTTTCTGTTGGTATAAGTTTTGAGATCACAAGGTCACATACTTAACATATGAAACATCAAAATGGTATTCTTGCGAAGAATCATCTAATTTGCTAATTGCTGAGAATATTTTAAAGGTCTGTTCTATGTTTGTTTTTTCTTTTTTTTTTACCTTTATTCTTCTCTATTTTAAACTTGTCATCAGTAAACAGGAACATTTCAATATACAAAGAACAAAAAAAGAGTACTGAATAAGGAAGAGTGAATTGCTGATAGTACAATGGTTTGGGGGCAATCAATGGTTGTTTGGTGCTTTTGGCACATGGAATACATGAAGGGTTGTCCTGTTTTTGTTTGTTTAGTCATTTCAGTCTTGTCCAACACTTTGTGATCCCATTTGGGGTTCCTTAGCAGAGACACTGGAGGTGTTTGCCCTTTCCTTCTCCAGCTCATTTTATAGATGAGCAACTGGGGGAAAGAGGGTTAAGCAACTTGCCCAGGATCACACAGCTAGCAAGTGTCTGAGGTCAGATTTGAACTCTCAAAGATGAGTTTTTTCTGACTCCAAGTTTGGCACTCAGCTGCCTCAGAACTATATATTTTTTAGTTCTACATGTCTTTGAGTGTGTGAGTATGTGTATGCATGAGTGTGTATACACACATATACAATTCACATAAATTTATGTGTAAATTCATTATACATAACTATATATAAAATGTAACAAGATAGTAACAAAATTGCTTGACATTTTTTTCAAAGTCCCACCCCAAAGAAAAGATCCCTCAGAAATTAACCTCAGGCTGAATATGTGAATGTTCACTGGCTTTGCCACCTGCCTCAGTCATAGGTTTGTGTTAACTCATATTTAAAATCCCTATCTTCTTTGGCGATTAAAATAAATACCATTGAAGTATTTTCTTTGAATTGAATAATAAGCTCAATTTCAAGTTTAATGTTATCTCAGAAGAGAAATAGTATAACTATTAAATGTTGAAGAGTAGTAAGAATTAATTACAAAAGAAAATGTTTCTTAAGCACTCACTATGTTCAAAGCATTGTGCAAAGTACTAGAGATATAAATACAAACAACTGAGACAACAGTGTAGAAGGCTGAGATTCCATTATTCCAGGAGGGGAGTTTTCATTTGGAAAGTGACAGGGATAGCGAGTGGAGACAGAAGACAGAAGACAGAAGAATGACACGCCCCTTCCAGTAGCAATGATATAATTATCATTCAATATAACCAATAAGTGTTGACAAGTTGGGTTTCCATAGTCAGATAGAATACAGGGACTGGGCTTGAGTGTATTGCCATGATGTCAGATTATGTGTATGTATATGTGTATGTGTGTGTATTTGTATTTATTCATATGGATGTATAGATATGTGTATATGAATATATGTATGTATATATAGTGAAAAAGCAGCTGAAATGTAGCAGTGAGCACAACTAAAGCCTGTCTAATTATAGTTAGCCATGAAAGGCTCTCATCAAGCAGAGCAACATGGGCCCAACAGACAAGGAAGAGGAGATGAGAGTAAGTAAACATTTTCATTTTTTAAAAAAGACAGATATCTATAGCACTTAAAAGTTCAAAAAGTACTTTACATACATTGCAAAATTAGAATCTCACAATAACCTCAGGAAGTACACTTGCATTTTGTAGATGGTCTTTATTTGTTTTTGGATAGAGGGGAAAGTTTGTTCGGTACTTTTGATTTCATCCAAAAGATTCTGTGAAGGACTAACCAATTCAGATCAGTCAGTCAATAAACATTTATTTGTTGCTTAATATGTGTCAGGCACTGGGAAAGCAAAGAAAGACAGAAGATCGTCTCTCCTCTCAAGCTCATTGTCTAGTGTGGGAGACAAAACACAAACAAGTATGTACAAACAAAATATATATGGGAAAAAATGGAGATGATCAACAAAGGGAAGACACTAGTAGTAAGGGGGATCAGGAAATGCTTCAATTACTAGCTGTGTGACCCTGGACAAGTCATTTAACATCTCTCTCTTTGTTTCAGGTTCCTCCTCTAAAATGAGGATGTTATGAGGATAAAATGAAATATTTCTAAGTAGCTTTATTCATCTTAAAGCACTTCATAAATGCTAACAATTATTATTATCATTGGAAGTAGAATTTTGGGTAGGACTGCAGAAAGTTAGGGATGCTGGAGGTAGACATAAGGAAGGAGAGTATTCTAGACATAAGAGGGAGCCACTGAAAAGGCCCAGAGTCTAGAGATGGAGCACCTTGTTCAAGGAAGAGAAAGCTTTCCAATGTCATTGGATTGTAGAGAATGTGCAGGGTAATAAGGTATAAGACTGGAAAGATAGGACAGGGCCAAACTGCAACTGGTTTTGAATGCCATGCAGAGGATTTTATATTTGAACTTGGAGGTGATAAGAAGCCATTGAAATTTATTGAGTAGGTAAAGAGTGACTTGTCAGATATGTGCTTTAGGAAGATTAATTTGACAACTAAATGGAAGGTATACAGAAATGAGAAGAGGCATGAGAAAAGAGGTTTGGAGGTAGAAAGTGAAAGACTACTACCCTTCTGGCTGTTGCCAGGGAGGTCTAGTCATATTTCTTCTCCCATTGGGTAGTCACTACTCTCTACCCTTCAACAATAACTCTACCTCTGCAGAGAGCCTTGTCTCTGAATGGGGGAGAGGGACAAATAGTTAATGAGGAAACTGTGACAGACAGTCCAATTTTGATCCAAGTAACAAAATGTAGCTTCAACTTATTTTTGGCCTAAAGCAAAGGGTAAAACTCAAGATTCAATTTTAGTCTGCCTTTTAAGAAGCTTATCAAAGTTAATGTAAGTTATGTGTATTCATGAAAGATTTTTAGGGCCACATGGGTTATGTAAATGTGGTTCAAGGGAGGTATCAATTGACATATAATCTGAAGTCTTGGCCACCTCTGAGAAAAAGAGGAGAGCCAAAGCAATGACTAGAGAAAAGGGGCAAATAAGCCCTAAAACACTGCAAAGCTGAGTGCTGGGTACCCTAGTCTCCCAGGTAGGAATCAGATCAGAATTATATCTATCTGCCTGCTTCTAGTCTAGGAATACAATTGATTTAAAATGCTTTCATGGCTACTTTCTCTTAAAGAGGGAAGGGTCTCTCACCTTCTGGTTGGTTCTTTTCCACCAAATATTCTTTACACAAAAGACCATCATCAATAGCGAATATCAAATAAATAATTTTATCCAAACAGAAAATTAGACAAGTTATACAAAAAGAAAATAAAACAGAAAATGAAAAGGTTCTTTAAACAGATGAGATGAGATTTGAGGTGAGATTTCAGCATAACTAAGAGACAGAAAACCTGATCCCACCATAGGGTCCTTATTACATGAAATGTAAATCATGGATAATACTGAATAATTGGTCTTTCCTATGTATCTGATTTATCTTTTTCTCTTTCTCTCTTCATGTGATGGTCTCTGGATTCAGTCCCAAAGAGACTTTGAAACCATCATTATCTTCTCTTGAAGAAGAAAGATGCTCCTTCTCTCCAAAGCTCTCATGACAGTTTGAAGGCACACAGTATTGTGTCAGCATTTTCTTAACAATTAGGAGAGCCCTGTGCAAAATTCCTCAAACCTGGCTTGAAAATTGGAGGAGATTCATAATCAAAATTATATCATCTTCTGTTAGCTTAGGTGAAAGCCTGAAATTTGGAAACCGATACCCATTACCATTCTTCTACCTTGCAGTCCCCCTATTCACAAATCAGCAAACACACAGCTCATAAGTAATTAGGATATCTCCATTGTAGTAAACAGGCCTGCCTTAATATTAGTTAGAAAAACAAATAACCAACAAAAGGAAAAGGGAAGTTGTGGGAGGGGATGTTTTTAGGAGGAATCACTGGTTCTTGTTTGAATTCTTGGCAAAAGGGAATGTTACCAATGATCAGAGACTCATCATGCTCTGTCCCATGTGCTCCAGTGGATGAAAGTGTCAATTTTCCCTGTAGGCCTTGGACTTGCTCATCCTGTCTCCTTCATCTGTTCTGTGCTCAGCATTCTCTCCTCTTCTTTTGCCTCCATCACAGCCCTTGGTTCCAAACTCTCTACTCTTGTCTCTGAGTACCACTCAAGAGTCTTTGAGTCTCTTTAAAGGAAGGAAGGAGACAAGGGGTGGGGTCAAGATGGTAGAGTAAAAGCAGAGACTTGCTTGAGCTCTCCCACAAACCCCTCCAAATACCTATAAAATGACTCCAAACAAATTCTATAATAGCAGAACCCACAAAATGACAAAATGAAACAAATTTCCAATTCAAAAGAACCTGGAAGTTAATAGGAAAAGTCTGTTGCACAAGTCTGAGAGAGAAGCATAGTCCACCATGGGCTGCATGTGCACAGATCTAGCCCTAGAAAACCTGGAGTAGACTTTAGGAGACTGAATCACTGGCAGTTGTGATAGTTTCCAGTCTTCTCAACCCACAAATGCCAAAGACAACTTAGAAGGTCAGTAGGAAAGGTCTGTCAGACTTGGGTGAGGGAGAAACAGAGTCTGGCCCTAGCCTAAACCCATCTCAGCAGTGATGGCTGCTCCTGGAGATCTCTACCCACAGACAGGGAATCAAGTGGATGATCAGAGAGGGATTGCAGGGATCTCTTTCTTTGAGCTGAGGCAGAATTCTCTAGCTTTACCCATGTCTAGATCTGGGTTGCAATCCTGGGCAACAGTCTGGGGGCAAGGAGTGGCACTCCCTTGGTAGAGCTTGCAGAAGCAATGATGAAGGAATCTTCCTCACAGTTCCAATGCAGAAAAGAGTGCTTGTGGTCAATCTCCTTGAATCATACCACCTTGGAAGAAGTGAAAACATACAGGTCCCTAGAAGCATCTCTAAAAACACAAAACCCCTGAAGCTTGGGACAATATACCCTCCACAGTGGAAACAGAGTCTTACTTTAACAAAAGTTAAAAAGTCAAGCAATTGGCTGGGAAAATGAGCAAACAGTGGGAAAAAATCAGACCACAGAATCTTGCTTTGGTGACAAGGAAGATCAACACATGCAACCAGAAGATGGTAACAAAGTCAAAGCTCCTCTATTGAAAACCTCCAAGGAAAATATGAATTGGTCAAAAGCCATGGAAGAGTTCAAAAAGGATTTTGAAAAGCAAGTAAGAGAAGTAGAGAAAACCTTGAGAGGAGAAATGGGAGTCATAAAAGAAAATCATTTTTAAAGGAGCCAACAGCTTGCTAAAGGAAACCCCCCAAAAATGCCTAAGAAAATAACACCTTAAAAGAAGATTAGTCCAAATGGCAAAAGAGGCCCAAAAAGTCATTGATGAGAAGAATTTCTTGAAAAGCAGATTTGGCCAAATGGAAAAAGGTTTCCAAAAGTTCACTGAAGAAAATAAGTTTTTAAAAATTAGAATGGAGGCAGAGTCTATTAGAAGTAAGATAAATCTGCAGGTCCCTCCACAACCACCTCAAATACCTATTAAATATGACTTTAAACAAATTTTAGAGCTTCAGAACCTACAAAATTACAGAAAAAGACTTCTCCCATTGAAGGCAGCCCAGCAGGTGGACAGAAATGGCTCACTGAACAGTGCTGGGAAGCAAAACCAGCCTGGTCTGAAACTGATGCTTAGCCCCAGGGCCACAAGGACAAGCTGTGGCTGGAGCACTCGGGAGAGTGGATCATCAGCAGCTGTGGTAGTTTCCAGAATTATCAACCCATAAGAAAAAAGGACAAAGTGAAAGGTCAGTGGAACTCAGCTAAATTTGGGGGAAAGAAGCAGGTCTGGCCACCAGCACCCAAGGCAAGAAAGCAGAGGAAGTGGCAGCCACAGTCAACTCCACATGGAGTAATGCTGAGCTTTCAGAGCTTTGGGCCTGCAGATTTCAGGGGGCCAAGCAATCATTCAGAGGCTAATTGCTCTTGCATTAACATGCCTGGATTGGGATTGTGGTCTTCTGTGGAGGTACTGAGGTGCGTTTTCAGTGAGCCAGAATATGTGGGGGCTGCAGAGACAGTTGCTTCCTAATAGCTCCAGCAGCTGCAAAAACCCAAGCAATTTGGGACAAAGCACTCCCCCTAGGAAGCAGAGATCTACTGTGGCTCAAAAAATCAAGTTAATTGACTGGCAGCATGAGCAGGCAAAGGAAGCAAACCAAGCTCATCAATCCAACTTTAGATTCCTTTTTTAGGGACAAAAAGGAGCAAAGCATGGAACAGGAGGAAGACAACACAGTCAGATCTCCCATACCAAAAGCCTCCAAGAAAAATGTAAACTAGTTAAAAGCCACAGAGAAGCTTGAGAAGGATTTTTCAAACCAAATAAGAGAAGTGGAGGAAAAATTGGGAAGAGAAATGAGAATGAAGCGAGAAAATCATGAAAAGAGAATCAACAACCTGACTGAAGAAAATAACACCTTAAAAATAGATTAATTCAAATAGCAAGAGAGGCCCAAAAAGTCAATGAGAAGAATGCCTTAAAAAGTCGAATTTGCCATATGGAAAAAGAATCTCAAAAGCATTCTGAAGAGAATAATTCCTTTAGAATCAGAGTGGAGCAAATGGAAGCAAATGACTTCATGAGAAATCAAGATGCTATTAAACAGATTCAAACAAATGAAAAATTAGAAAGCAAAGTGAAATATCTCCTTGAAGGAACCACTGACCTGGAAAATAGATCCAGAAAGGACAATTTAAAAATTATTGGACTACCTGAAAGCCATGGTCAAAAAAGATCCTAGAAAGCATCTTTCAAGAATTTCTCAAGGAAAATTGTCCTGATATTTTAGAACCAGAGAGCAAAATAGAACTTGAAATAATTCACTGATCACCCCTTGAAAAATATTCCAAAAATAAAAATCATAGGAATGCTATAGGCAGGTCCTGGAGTTCCCAGATCAAGGCGGAAATATTACAAGCTGCCAAGAAGAAATAATTTGAATATTGTGAAAACATAATCAGGATAACTGAGATTTTAACATCTTCTACATTAAGGAATCAAAGGGTCTGGAATATGATATTCTGGAGATCAAGGGAGCTAGGATTAAAACCAAGAATCACTTACCCAACAAAACTGATTATAATGTTTCAGGGGAAAATATGGTCATTCAATGAGGTGGATGACTTTCAAGCATTCTTGAGGAAAAAACCGGAATTGAATAGAAAATTTGACATTCAAACACAAGAAGCATGAGAAGGTAAACATGGAAAAATATCATAAGGAACCTATCAAAATTGAACTATTTACATGCCAACATGGAAAAATGAGAATTGTAACTTATGAAACTTTTCTCAGTATGAGGATAGGTGAAGGGAATATAAATGTATACATACACATATGTATATAAAGAAGGGTATATATGCATATGAATACATATGGGAGTATGTGTGTGTATATATATGTATATGTGTGTGTATGTACATAGACAGAGTTTACAGGATCAAGTTAGAGGAATAGAATGAGAGGAGATAGGGAGAGACAGAATGGGGTCAACCATTTCATTTAGAAGAGGCAAGGGATAACTGTTGGAATGGAAGGGAAGAAGGAAGGCAAAAAGGGAATTGGTCAACCTTACTCTCATTGAATTTGGCTTAGGGAGGGAATGACATAGACTCTAAAATGGGTATCTTGCCCTGCAGGAGAATAGGGGGAAAGGGGATGAGAGGGGGATGATGGAGGGGAGGGCAGATTGGGGTGGGGAGGATTTTTAGAAGCACATACTTCTGTAAAGGGGTAGGGACAAAGTAGAGAATAGAACAAGGGGAGGTCAGGATAGAAAGGAGGGAAATATCATCAGTGTTACACAGTATGTCCATTGTGGAGATGTTCTGCGTAACTACACATGTATGGCCTGTATTGAATTGCTTGTCTTTCCAGTGAGGGTGGGTGACAAGGGAGGAAGGGAAAGAATCTAGAATTTAAAGTTCTAAAATCATATGTTAAAAATATGCTGGTAGTAGTAGTAGTAGTAGTAGTAGTAGTAGTAGTAGTAGTAGTAGTAGTAGTAGTAGTAGTAGTATTTGCATGCAGCTGGGAAATAAGATGTACTGGCATTGGGATAGGGGGATTCGTCTTGCTCTACCAGAAAGTCAGAGGGGTGATGGGAGAGGATATAGGAGAGAGTAGATTGAGGGAGAGGATATACAGTGGGATCATTGTTTTGGGGTGGTGGGTAGGGGAAAGATGGGGAAAAAATTTGTAACTCAAAATCTTCTGGAAATCCATGATGCAAACTAAAAATAAACAAAAGTTAATTTTAATAAAAAGAAGCATGAGAAGGTATACATGGAAAAGAAATCAAAGGAACTTATCAAATTTGAACTATTTTGCATGCCAACATGTAAAAACAGCAATTTTAACTTGCGAAACTTTTCTCAGTATGAGGATAGATGAAGAAAATATAAATGTGTGTATACATACACATGTATGTATGTATGTATGTATGTATACGAGGGTATATATATATGCATATGAATACGTATCTGATTGTGTATATATATGTGTGTGCATAGAGGGCACAGGATCATAATAGGAAGGGATGATATTTTAAAAGGGAAATTGAAAGGTGGGAGAGGAATAGAATGAGAGGAGACAGGGAGAGAGAGAATGGGGTTAATCATCTCATAAAGAAGAGGCATAGGATAACTGTTACAATGGAGGGGAAGAACAGGAAGGCAAAAGGGCATGGGGCAACTTTACTCTCATTGAATTTGGCTTAGGGAAGGAATAACATACACTCTAAATTGGGTATCTTGCCCTACAGGAGAGTAGCAGGGATGGGGATAAAAGGGGGGACAACGGAAGGGAGGGCAGGGTGAGGTGGAGAGGGATGTTAAAAGCACACACTTCAGTAAAAGGACAGGGACAAAGTAGAGAACAGAACAAGGCAGGGGGTGGGATAGGAAGGAGGGAAATATAGTCAATGTTACTCAATATGTTCATTATGGAGATGTTCTGCTTAACTACACATGTACGACCTGTATTGAACTTTCCAGTGGGGGGGGAGGGTGACAAAGAAGGAATGGAAAGAATCTAGAACTTAAAGTTCTATAATCAATCTATGATCAAATGTGAAATATATATGTATATTATTATTATTATTATTAATTACATGCAACTGGGAATTGAGATATACAGGCACTTGGGTAGGGATATCCATCTTGCCCTATCAGGAAGTCAGAGGGGTCCATCACCTCTCTGGGGAGGAGATAGGAGAGAACAGATTGACAGAGGAGGTATACAGTGGGATCACTGTTTTGGGGTGGTGGGTAGGGGAAAGATGGGGAGAAAAAATTTATAACTCAAAATCTCATGGAAATGAATGATGTAAACTAAGATAAACTAAATTTAATTAAGGGGGGAAAAAAGAAGCCAGAGAAAGGCATCCTTCAGAAGGTGGGATTAGAGCATCAAGTCCAAGTTCCAAAATGAAATCAGTGAAGATTGAAAAGAATTTGGTCCAACAGTCCACATCGAAAAGCGTAATGGATGAAAAATACTATGATATGTAGTTGAAAAGTACAGAGTGAGTCTCTTAGTATATAGCGTGGACAAGCACTATAAATGGACAATAAGCTGGACCCACATGGAAAATCCTGTCACATATAGGCACTTAATAAATGTCTGTTGACCAATAAAACATTGCTGAATAAGGAAAAAGTGCTTATTCTGCACAATGCAAGTTTAAAAGCTGGGATACAAATAAACCAGCAAGACAATCCTTATTCTTAAGGAACTGACATTCTAATAGGAGGAGATAATACATCTATATCCCTCCTTTCTTTTAACAAATGGAAAGCTACTAAAATATTGTAGTCCCCTTAGGCTGCTTTATTTAACTATTTGTCTATTGTTGGGGATTCAACTATGATGGAGTTTTGTATGATGTATCTAAACAAAATTTAACAAAAATGAAATTTTAAAAATAAAAAAAAATCAGAATGGAGCAAATGAAATTTAATGACTCTATGAGAAATCAAGAAATTATTTAAAAAAACAAAATAATGAAAAAATAGAAGACAATGTGGAATATTTCATTGAAAAAACAACTGATCTGGAAAATAGATCCAATGGAGAGAATTTAAAAATTATCAGACTGCCTAAAAGCCATGATAAAAAAAAAAGATCCTAGACATCATCTTTCAAAAAATTATCTAGGAAAATTGCCCTCTTATTTTGGAGGGCAAAGGTGAGAGGGAATGAGTGAACCTTACTCTCATTGGATTTGGCTTATGGAGGAAATAACACACACACACACACACACACACACACACACACACACACACACACACTCAGTTGGGTATGGAAATCTATCTTACCGTACAGTAAAGTAGGAGCGAAGGTAAAAACAGAGGGGGGATGACAGTAAAAGGGTATTTTGGGGGAGGGGATAATTAGAAGTAAACACTTTTGAGGAGGGACAAGGTCAAAGGAGAGAACAGAATAAATGGCAGGGTGGGATAGGATCAAGGGAAATAAAGTTAATCTTTCACAACATGACTATTATGGAAGTGTTCTGCATGACTACACATATATAGCCTATATCAAATTTCCTGCCTTCTCAATGAGGATGGGTGGAAAGGGAGAGAATGTGGAACTCTAAGTTTTAAAAATGAATGTTAAAAATTGTTTTGACATGTAACTAGGAAATAAGATATTCAGGCAATGGGGTTTAGAAATCTATTTTATCTTTTAAGAAAACAGAAGGGAAGCAGATAAGAGAAGGGAGGAGAGAGTGATAGAAGTGAGGGCAGATTGGGGTAATTGGGGTAATCAGAATGCACAATGTATTTGGGTTGAGGGAGGGAAGAGAAAGGGAGAAAATTTTGAACTCAAAATCTTGTGGAAGTGAATGCTGAAAACCAAAATTAATTAATTAATTTTTAAAAGTCTGGACAGATAACAGATATTACAGCTGGTGACTTCCTCTTACACAGGACATTAACAACATCAGGAATGGGCTGCACGAAGGGAAGGGCTGGCATCAGAGAAAGACCATCAGAAAGATCAAGCTTGCTTGTTTGATTGCACAGTGACATTTGGGATATGTAACATGATCAATAAGCAGTCTTGCAAAGACTGTTTTGTGTACCAACAAGGCTTAAACAGTAGTCTTATTATTACTGTTATTACTATATTGTATTAGTAGTGATAAATTAAGATACTGAATACTATTTAAACTCATTTTGCTAATGTACTCTGTGATTCTTTCATACTTATTGTTTTCTCTGTTGTAATAAATGACTAGATTCAAATTGTAAAAAAGAAAAGGAAGGTAACAGTAATATCTCCTTTAAACTACATTTTCCAAGAATCATCTTACCACACTCTGAACACCCCTCCCTTTCTGCAGAGATTCATCTCAAAGTCTGCTGCTACACTGTGTATTATCCCTATACTGCAAATGAGAAAACTGAAACAGAGCATTTAAATGACCTGCTCCATTGTTACACAGGTAGTAAGCAGGAGAGATGAAACATGAAATCTGGTTTTCCTGACACCAATTCTGAAACACTTTCTACTATGGAAAACTAGTGGCCTCTCAGTGAAAGCTCCCCTTTTTTTCACCAATACCTTGGTAACTCACGAATCAAGTTTGTCAGTTCTAACCAAAACACATTTTTTAATGTCACAGAAAAGATAAGCTTCAAAGTCATCTTTCTTTGAAGACTATGATAAAAAAAACACTCAAAGAAAACTATAGCCCTCATCAAATACATTGTACTTTTTAAAAGAAGGAAAAGGGGGGAACAGAACTCTTACTTGTTATGCATTATTAAATAACATTTTTGATATTCTTATTGTAGTTTTCTTTATTATGGGTGTGCAATCCAGCAGCTTCAATCTCTGATAAAGCTCTTAAGTGCTGTGCTCTTTAAATGTTTAGTAAGCCATAAAGAAGGTAAATTGCTGTGCTGTGGAGTTGCTAAAGGAAATGGCCCTGCTTCAAGGTAGTGGTGTCAAGATGGAATTGAATACTAGGTTTTGAAGATTGGCATGGTGAGGGTGAAGGTGAGAAATCAATACAGGAGGTAGTGCAGAATGAGTTCCTTTAGATCCATTCTTTTGAAGTTTGTGGATATTTACATGAAAGAATAATAGTGGGCCTGTGAAACTGGTGGTGCCCAGAACAACTTTGGAAAAGGGATGGAGTTTTAGTTAATTATGCATTCCTATATTACAAAACCTACCCACTCATTCAATTCAACAAGCATTTATTAAACACCTCCCATGTATCAGGTTCCATGGTGAGGTCTGTGGATAGAAAGACAAAGTAATAGTTTCTGCCTTCAAGGGGCCTATATTCTGTTGGACACAACAGATTCAGCTATGTAATGCAACAGATTATAATGTAACTACAATACAAAGTGAGTTGAAGAGAAAAGAACATAACATTGAATGACCATTTAGCAGGGACATTGAGGAGATTTTCCTGGGTGAGAGTTTAGTCAAAATAATCTCTAAATCTAAAAATTCTAATTTGTTAGGCATTCAATCATCACAGGCCTCAGTTGAGGTATATGGCTGAATCTGTAAGAGGGCTAAGATTATAGGGAAAGAAATTCTTGGGGAGATTAAAGAAAACATCAAAGGAAACTCAAATATCTCATCATCATACAACAAATATCGTACTATTTATTGTAAACATGTTGTAATCACACTTAACAGTTGCACTACCAAAGTCTACCCTCCAGGTTTCTTGTTGGTGATGACAGTTACCATAAGTCCCATCCCTCTCACTTTCTGCTACTTCACACTCTAGAGAGGTACTAGTGATCAGAGGACCTAAACGCTCCACTCAATTCATGGGGATTTTGTGTCTGTAAATATATTACAATATGGGGAACTAGAGGGAACCACAATACAGGGGAAGAAGCACTAGCCCTAGAGTCAAAGGACCTTCATTCAAATCCTGTATCTGATGCTGACTTATCTTTGTGATTTTAAAAGAAGGAGGTTGCACTACATGACTTCTGAGATCCCTCCCAGCTACAGATCTATGATTATATGTTACCACATGTAGGCACAAACACATATTTGTACCAATTATATAGACTGATTGCTTGTGGCCTAGAACTTCAGTTCTGGCTTTACAGGGACTAGGTTCAATCTTGAAGATATTTCTCAAAACTCTCCTTTCCAGTTCTGAAATCATAAGCTAATCAACTTTTTCATGTTTTCTAGAAAGTATATTTCAATATCCTCCCCTATGGCTCCACTCAGCCACCCCTATTTTTCCAAATAAAAATATGCTTCCCTGGCTATCAGTCCCCTATATTTGTTGTCTCTTCCATTAGACTGTAAGTTGCCAAATAGCATACTGTCTTCTCTATTGTAGTTGTATCTTCAGTACTTAGCACTATGTTTGCATAGGTAAGTGCTTAATAATATTTTTCATTCATTAATACATTCATTCTTTCAGACTCCTTACTATGAGCTTCCCCTAGAAACCTCAAGATTTGCCTGTTTTGTTCCCATCCAGTATTTTCCCTAGGAATACTAGAATACAATTTATGTTTCTCCACATAAAAATGAAGAAGAAGAAGAAGAGCCGTATATCCCATGCAAGCACTTAGGTTTAAAATATATTAAATATGACAGTATTTATTTCACCTCACAAAAAGTAGAACCCCTAAAGAACTCTGACCTAAACCTCTCCTCAAGATGACTCCCTCTCTAGTGAATTCCAGTTGTAGTGCTTCCAGTCTTATGGTATTACCCTGTATTTATGGCCTCCAAGAAAGGGAAAAGCAATTGAGCAGCAATAGATGCAATTCCCCATACCCTCAGACCTGTGTACCCTATAACTTACAGTACTATTAAAGGTGAAGACTTGAGCTTGCTCCTCTAAACTATGGTTCTGTCTTTTACTTATTCTTGGCCTCCATTCAGTTTAATCTTGGAGCTCCTCTGCTTGATCCAGGGACTAGATACAGTTGAGGAATTCTAAAGCTCTAACTCTTCAATAGGCAAGAGTCCTCTGACACTCTTTCTAGTCAATTTCATTGACTAGAAAGTCATGTCAGCATCTTCCTGATGTCATGGTTCTCTTTGAGAATGAAAGACAAACTGCAACATGTGAGTAATCTGAGCTGTCCGAATGGTGACCCAGGTGGCCAGTTCCAGTTGAACAACTCACGTCCACCTCATTATCCACTTACTCGACCCAGACAGCTCTGGAGGAGAAAGTGAGGATGGTGAGCCCTCCCTCACTTAAATCCTATTCACTTGCAAGTCATGGCATCACCTCCCAGATGTCATGGTCTTCTTCAAGAATGAAAGACAAACCACAAGGAGATGTTATCCAAGTCTCAAATTCAGAATCAATAGGCATCCTTACACTTTATTTTGAGAAATATCTGCAAAGCCAGAATAGTCTTCTTGCTTTGGCTCTTCCTGTCTACCTCAATTCTGTCAGACGGACTCCCCATCAATAATTTTATGGTATAGTTTCATGAGAAATTATATCTAAAACATCTCTATATAGTCAAAGCATTCCCCATTGTTTGTGTATGTGTAATATGTACACATTATATACACACACACATATCTAATATATAGCATATTAGCTCTAAGTAGTTACTATATGTTATATATAATAGCTATATATAGCTAATTACCATTCAGCACCATGATAATGTGACATCTCTGTGGAGCCATGCTTATTACTAAGGTGCCTTGAAGTTTAAAATATTGTTTCAAAGTACTGGCCAGGGAGGGGTCGCAGGGCTGGATTGAAATATTGCTTATAAGGTAGTGCTCTAATAATACAGAATTGTCCTGTCCCTTAAAAAGCAACAGAATCCTTAAATGAAGTGGATGACTATGGATATAGCACAGAGCCAGGAATTCAGAAGGTATGACTCTGCCTCTATCTTACAAGGTTTACTGAGGAGCCTGCAAAAATCTGGGAAGGAGTTTAGTACATTGTAATTTTTTTTAATAAAATGCTTTACTAGGAACTTAAAATTAAGCATCAATACTAAAAACTAAACATGCTCAGTAACCACACTTGAATTAATTCCAGTGCATAAGGTAACATTTCATCAGCCACTCCAAGTCTTAGGATTCTCTGCCCATTCATTCTTATTCAATTTTCTTAAAATCAATGTAACAAGTGTATACCCCATTCTTCACTTTGCATTATTTGCATTGCACTGTGCCAGAAAGGTATTTCCAGATTTTTTGTGTATTTCTCATGTTTTAACCATTTTAATTAGAGTATTCCTTTGTATTGATGTACTAATAGAGTGTGGCTTAATGAACTCTCTCCCTTGTACTCTGATTAGACTGACAAGTTTGAATAAGTAGGTCAAATAGGACTTCTCTCTTCCTTTTGTGTGTTTAGCCTGAGCAGGCTGTTTCCCAGACCATTTTTTCCTTTCTCTGAAAGGGAAGCAAGCAGCAAGGGCCTAGGCACGGGGTGGGGAACCTGAGGTTTTGAGGTCACATGTGGCCCTCTAGGTCACTGGGTGCAGCCCTTTGGCCAAATCCAAGTTTTACAGAACAAATCCTTTTATTAAGGTAAGTTGTCTTGTGAAATTTGGACTCAGTCAAAGGACCACACCTGAGGACCTGGAGGGTCACATCGCCTTGGGGCCACAGGTTCTCCACTCCTGGCCTCAGAGGCTGCCAGGACCAGAGGATAAGATATTCAGAGACAGAAGGGCCATAGAGCCCATCAGATCTGACAGCTTCATTTTGCAGATCAGGAAACTAAGACCTAACGAGGTTAATTATCCAAAGTTTTGGATGTAGCAAGTGCCAGGGCTGAGATTAAACCAATTTTTTTAAATCCAAAACCAAATGTCTTCCACCAAAAGATACTTGCTTCCTTTTTAATACCTCTCCAAAGCACTTGAAAATCCAGAGAAATATCTAGCACAATACATAAAGGGCAGATGACTTGACTAATGTAAAGAACTTCCTGCAGCATTATAGTCTACAACTGGTTTGTGAAATGAATGGAGATTAAATTACTTGCCCAGGATGGGTTCTTCCTGACTTCAAACTGGAGTGTTATATTTACTATAGCTCAATACATACACATAAAACTGCTTTTAAAAGTTGCTGTAGGAAAGTCACTATCAGCTCCTGGTACATCGTAACAATGTTCAGTATGTGTGCTAAGTGGCTCTAAAAAAAAGAAATCTTCCATTGATTTTATTACCGACCTGAGATAAGTGAAAGTTAAGAGGCTTGGGTGACTCTCAAATTAATAGGTGAAAGTAAGATTTTTTTTGTTCTCCTCAATTGCTGTACTGTAAGGACTAAGCTAAAAATCAACAACGGCAACACTGATTGTTGAGTTAGATCTTAAATAATCTGCATAATCACCATGGACAGAAAAAAAAACAGTAAAAGGAATACACCTGTTCCTGTCCCTCTCAGGGTCTGTGGGGCATTGCCTTGCCTGCTAGGTAAGCTAATATTAGCTTGGTCTGAGCTTGTGTGGTTTGAACTAGACATCCTGCCTTGAGCCCCTCCCCTCCTGTCCTTCTTTAGCAGGTTGCCCCCACTGTCATCATTACTCTCTCCCTCTCTGTTTTTAAACCTCCACTACATCCTGGTTCCTTCTTTGCTGCCTACAAATATTACCTTGTCCCCTCCATCCTAAAAACAAAACAGAACAAAAAAGACCTTGTTTGATCCTACTATCCCCACTAATAAATGTCCGATATCCATCCTTCCCTTTTTAGCTAAACTCAAGAAAACTAAGCTCGGTGCATCCACTTGCTCTTCCCTCATTCTCTTCAACTCTTTGAAATCTAACTTCCAACCTCATTGTAGAGCTGAATCTGCTCTCCTCAAAAATTACCAAATTATTGCTTCATTAACAGATCTAATAGACTCCCCCCACAGGCACACAGCATTTCTCATTCCTTCACATTCCATTGGGAGCCATCTCCAATTGTCCTGATCTATATCTGGGCACTGGACCCAGATGACTCTAAAAGAGAAAGCAAGGCTGCTGACTGCACAACCCTTCCTCACTTAAATCCAATTCATTCACAAGTTATGACATCATCATCCTGATGTCATGGTCCTCTTGGAGAATGAAGGACAAAACCACACACAAGAGCCTTTAAGAAATGCGAAAGGAATAAGCCTTTATAGAGCATCTCCTGTGTTCATTCTAGTACTATGCTAAGTGCTTTATGAATATTGCCTCCTTTCATCCTCACAAAAACTCCTTGAGAAAGGTGCTAATATTATCCCTATTTCGTAGTTGAAGAAACTGAGACAAAGTGACTTGCCCAAGGGTCACAGAGCTACTAAGTATATCCAGGTCCAGCACTCTATCTAATATACCAATATTCTCTTCATAGACCAAATTCAGTATTTCAATAATTATTAAATAATACTAATGAGAATGCTTTGTGTTTGTATAATGCTTGATACTTTTTTAGGTGTTTTCATGTACATGATCTCATCTGATTCTTCCAGAAATTCTAACAGGTAAACAGGGCAAATGCTAACATCCCCCATTTGATTGGTAAAAACATTGAGACTCAGTTGGTTGTTATTTTTTTCTTTTATAAAAATTTTAAATTTAACACCAACACCAAAAAAAGAATTCCCATATGTGCAACAGAACACAAAAAATGAATTGAATATGAAACCATAAATCTCCATTTCATACCTCGTTTTTAAGGCTATAATAAACATCTTACATTGCTTTTAAAACTGCTCTGCTTCTCTGTATTTCCTCCTAAACCTCCTTCTGTTTTTTCCACACGTTTTTAAAATAAATTTTAAGTGTCTCCCTTTCCTCTCTTTTATTTTGCTTTTTTGGTAACATACCTAGCTAGTAGGCCAAGACTAGGACCCTGGACTATTGCCTAATTTTTCTATTTTTAAATACAAGGTCACCCTATTTTGCCCAGGCTGAAAAGTGCAAAGGCTACCAACTATTGTTTAGCATGGGAACTTTGACCTGCATTGTTTCTGACCTGGGCTGGTTCATTCCTCCTTTTTCAGACATTAGCCCACAGGCTCAGTACATTAATCCTTAATTAATTGAGGGTACTTGATCAACATAGCTCAGATCTCTTGAACTCAATAGATCCTCCATCCTCACTCTCCCCAGGAGCTGGGATTACAGATGTGCCCCATCATGCTAGGTTCCTGCATCATTTAATTATGCTGGTTATAAAACAAGAAATCACATACTTAAGGTACTTGATTATTACTTTTTTTTGCTTTTTTTTTGGAGGGGGGAAGGCAGGGCAATTGGGGTTGATTTGCCCAAGGTCACATGGCTAGTAAGTGATAAGTGTCTGAGGCCAAATTTGAACTCAGGTCCTCCTGACTCCAGGTCGGTGCTCTATTCACTGTGCCACCTAGCTGCCCCCAAGGTACTTGATTACTACTTTTGAGAATGCCATCCTTCTCTTCATCAGTTTGTCCAAAGCCACACATTCTATCTCTGTTCTTTATTAATAATAATAATAATAGTCTGGGCTTGTGAAAAACAAATCTTGAGCAGTTCTTGGGACCTGGACACAAGCCTGCACCATCAATAACTGCTGATCTGCAGTTCTATTTGTTATTCTCACAGAAGAGATTAAAATCCCTGTCATCTGAGACAGCACTTTGGGTCAGAAATGCCTGAATTTTAGTCACTAAGGTCATTCTCTCCTTATGCTTAGGCTAGTAACTCAGCCTCTGTTTCTGTTCTCCCATCAGCATACTTACAGAATCTTTTTCAAAAGAATATTCCAAAAAGTGATGAGAGTGAATATGTTGGACTACGTTTGGAAGAAGAAAAAGTTAAAGCATTATTCACATGTGATTAAGTGCTTTAGGAATGGGAGGTGGGGTTGTTTTGATTTGGCTGCTTCACAAAAATTGCAGAAAGATTAACAAACTCCAGGATGTTTTATAATAGGATTGGAGTAAGAAGCCTTAAAAATTAGACCATTCAATTACCATGCCTTTAAAGTGTTTGCTATTTTTTTCCTATAAAATAAGTGAGAAAATTACAAATGATTCAGGGAAAAATACCCTAACACTATTATGCATTAAAATCCTGTGACAACTTTTGACAAATAAATTTTCTGTCAAATACCATAGCTAGAATTCAATCCACCAAAAACAATTTCATTCCATCACTCCAGTTCCCTTTTCCTCTTCTGTCTTGATCCTGCTCTTTTTTTTGTCAATTTCATGTTTATATTTCTTATACAAAGCATCCATATTTTGCAACACTCAAAAACTCCCATAAAACCTTGAAAGAAAATAATATATTGTTGACCCTATTCTTAACCAGGTGATCTATACATTATCCTCCACAAAACTCTAGACTCTTTGCCTTTTACCAATTATGCCTTGCCAAACACTAACCCTACCTCCCTTTTTCTCATATAGAGGAGAAAGTCAACTGTGTTGACTAGGCCAACTACAAATTTTCTGGCATTCCTTTTATTCTGCTCTGTTTAACACTCTAAGACATATGTCATCGTAAGGTTCTTGTTGCCTTACACTTTTCTCCAGGAGACAACCTTTCTCCCTACTTTCCTTAGAAACAGAAGCTCCCATTTCTCTGCTACTTCATATCTCAAGTCTACCATCATCATTCCATAGAGTTATCTTCTTGCTAAGATCTCTAAGGAAGAGATGGGCTTTCTTTACAAGTCTAACCTTTCTACTTATACTCTTGGATTCATCCCACCCTATCTCCTCTGGGAGTTTATATCATTAACCATTTTCTATCTCCAATTTTCATTCTCTTTCTCTTTCATCTTCTTTTCTGTCACACTATAAATGTTATTAGCTCTCTGTCATACTTAGAAGCCTTCATTTGTGTTATGGGATTCTGAAGATCTTCCCTGCCCCTAGGGCCTTTGATAGGCTTAAGTGGCTCCAAAAACCTTCCCTGATTTGAAAGTATACTCTGCCTCCCTAATAGGTTTAATTTGGTCACATGGAGCCTGTGGCAGGAGGCTTGTTCTTCAGGAACACTCACACCTTATTACTTTGTGATTGGGCAGTGGGTCAAGAGGGCTGTGATATTCTCTGATCCAGGAGAAGGCTATATATACCCTGATGTGAGGTTTTGCTTTGGGACTCTTTGGAAAGAGTTGTGTGATTTGGCCAGAGGAGACTCTGGGCAGCTGTTGAGCTCCCCCACACACACAACCAGCTTTGAAAAACCCAGATGTTGATGCTTCCCTTGTTGTACACAAGCCCAGGTCCCAGGTCACTACATACCACCCGACTTGTGGACCACCATTAAGCCCTTTTTTATATTTGTGTTTTTCTCCATTATAGCTTGAAATTGCTTACAGCATATCTGGGCATATTGCTCAAGGCGTTCCCTGACGCCTTAAGTCAGGGAACTCAAGTTCAGTATTTCATACTGAAATACTGAACTTGATCAGTATTTCATAGTTTCTCCTTGAATCATTATATTGTACCAAGCCCATTATGGTATAAGAATCTTATCTAAGTACCATCCTGTCCTGCCCTGCTGACCAAGCAGGGCCTTTATCTCCCTTGCCTGGTACATGACCCTGGCCTGTTCTGGGAATTCCATCCCCCTCTGACTACAACCTGGGGAATTCCAGTTCCCCTTATACCATGCCCCTCCACCCTGTGCCCTCCACCCAGTTAACAGTTGCACCCCTTGTACCCTTGTACCATACTTCCCTGAGTCATGCGCCATACTCCCAAGGCATATAGATTTGATCAATGGCTGATCTTGGCTTCAGTACATCATAGCTTTTGCTAGCTCCCCTCCCTATTATAATTTTGTGGTTTTAGCCTACATAACCAAGATCTGAAAATACAGAAATCACTGCCAATTTGAATGAGAACTCTGGCAGTCATGCGCTTGATCAATAAATCCACATCTAAATGTATCATGAACCCAGGTCTTGGCTTGCTCTTA
Source organism: Pseudocheirus occidentalis (assembly GCA_028646575.1). Taxonomy (NCBI): domain Eukaryota; kingdom Metazoa; phylum Chordata; class Mammalia; order Diprotodontia; family Pseudocheiridae; genus Pseudocheirus; species Pseudocheirus occidentalis. Next base: position 100,485,338 of record CM053601.1, on the reverse strand, counting down.
TTTCTCTGCACAACACCCTCTCTGGTAACTGACTAGGTATGAACTATGGTAATTGACTATGGTAATGGTCAGACAGTTGGAAGTCTGGCTTCGGATCTGTTTCTATGCTTGTAACTTCTGTTTGTATTCTATTTGCATTCTCTGAAGTTCAGGATGCTATCTTTTTCCCTTGAACTAGGTAAATGATATACCTCTAATTGATTAAAGTTAGATGTTACCCCATTTTGAATTGCTTTCTTTTAGAGAAGCAGATCTAAGAACCTGTGCTAGCAGCCATCCTGGGTACGCTAGGGTGCTTGCTGATACAATTTGATCCTTCTGCCTCCTTCAAGCTAACATCCTAACTCTGATCTCACTTTAATAATCAATCTCATTGGAAGGACTTCCTTCATCTTCATTTCTTTCTCTCCCAATAACTTTTCAACCACTTACAATTGTACTTTTGACCCTACCATTTGACTTTTAAGGCTACCAATGATCTCTTAACAGCCAAATCCAGTGGTCTTTTTCTTAGGCCTCAAGTTATTTAACCTCTCCACAGTTTTTTATATTGGCCATCACCCTCTCCTTCTGGATATTCTCTTCCCTACTTGCCTTCTATAACTCCATTTTGTTCTGATTCTTGTCCTACCTGTCTGATAGCTCATCAACATCTTTTGCTTGATCATCATTTAAGTGTGAATGTATCTGAAAGCATTGTAGAGGACCTTTTGTTCTTCCTTCCTTCTCCCTCCCTCCCTGCCTCCCCCTCTCTCTCTCTCTGTCTGTCTCTGTCTCTCTTTCACTCTCTCTCTCAGGTCTCATGAGTTTTCACAGGTTCAATTAGCCCCTTTATATACATTTTCTAAATCCATATAACTTTCTTGTGAATTCTAATCCTACATTGCTAACTCTAACTAGCTTCTAACCATCTCCACTTCATTGTTTCATAGACATCTCAAAGTCAACATATCAAAAAAAGAACCCATCCATTTTCAAAAACCATCCTTCCTTCCACTGTCCCTATTTCTACTGAAGGCATCATCTTGCTACCCACACAGTTCACAACCTCAGAACCATTCTTGACTCTGACCTCTCTCTCCCTCCATATACAATCTGTTTCCAGGTATTATTAAATCTATCTCTATAACCTCTTGTATCCATTTCCTCTCCATTCACACATTCTCTATATTAATTTAGACCCCAATAATTTCCTCTAAATTATTAAAATAGCTTCCTCCTCCTACTCCCTTCCATTTCTTTCCCATATAGCTGCTACATTAATATTCCTAAAATGTAGATCTGACCTTGCCATTCTGCTACTGAGTGACTCCCTATGGTTTCTAAGATAAAGCATAAAACTTCTCAACCCGGAATTTTAACCCTTCAACATTCTGGTTCCTGCTGAACTTTCCATATATTTTTTCTCATATCATTTTCCTTTATATACTGTATTCCAACAAAACTGGCCAAGTAGCAGTTTGCCAAACTTAATGTATCATTTCCCCATCCTTACGCTTTTATACCCTCTTCTCCCCAGGCCTAGGATGTACTCTCTCCTCACCTTTACTTCTTTGAAGGCTTCATAAATGTGGCAATGAGAATTTGAAAGAATTCCTGGGGCAGATGGTCCAGGGAATTTAAAAGCAAGGTTTCCTAAGATTTCCAGTCTATTCTATCTTCCTTCTAAAATGTCTAACAGGCTTGATTAAAAAAAAGTATCACAGAAAAATCAGTCTGTGACAGTTAATATTTTTGGTCAGTTGACTGTATGATTCCTATTAACAACTACAATAACTATAGTTATCCCTTCCATGTGGTACATAGTACCCCCACAATCAGGAAAATACACATAAAAATCTTTGTTCATCTCTTCATATCAGAGAAGTCTGAATTGAAAGATAAAACACTTAACATTATATGATATTATACATATATTTCATGCATTTCTGAGTTCCTAAACTTCTGTGTCATCTATTGGCTTTTCTGTGTCATCTACAGCTTGCACAAACTCCAAATAATTCCCACTTAATTTCTTATGCTGTCCCATGATGTATTACAATTGCAATGGAGAAAGTTGTAATGTGGAGGGAACTGTATTTGACAATACTTTCCTTTCACTCCATCATACTGTTGTTATTTACTGAAATTTACTTGTTATGTCATTTGGAAATGGAAGGGAAGGAAACAAGCAATTATTAAATTTGCTTATTACTTATGTGCCAAGTGCTATGCTTAACATTCTACTAACATTATGTCACTTGTTTTACACAACAAGCTTATGAGATGAGTGCTATAATTGTGCCTATTTTACAAATGAGAAAACTTAAGCACAGGTTAAATGACTTGCCCAGAGTCACACAGGGAGTAATATCTGAGACTGGATTTAAAATCAGATCTTCCCTAATCTAGGACTAGAACTTCAATATGAAAGCAATAATATGAAGAGAACTGTTGTGCTGAAGTGTGTAGAAACATGGTGATACTTACCTACATAAGTAACAATTGCTCTCACCTCTATAAAACTTACTCACCATAGACCGTTCCTCAGATTTCTGATATCCTATCTGTGAGACCTTGGCCTTACCGTTTCTAATACTATTATTCAACTATAAAGCTAGAGGACTGAATGCGATGCCCTCTAAAGTCCCTTCCGTATTTAAAACTGTGTGATCTTCCAACTCTGTGATCTTCCATCAAACACCATAAGAAACTGGCTTTTGAAGGGTTTACTAAAGGTTCTGAGATTACAACATATGAAAAAAATAATTAGATTAGTTATAATCTTACAGAACATAGCACAAATAGAAAATATAATTAAGTGATAGCAAAAAGGATTTACTTTAGATGTGTGATCACAACTTGTTTGATGAGTCCTTCATCAAAAGAATGCTTTGTTTTTTTTCCATTGAAATGGATTAGTGAGGAAAGTTGTAGAATCTCCTCAAGAACTCTTAAAAATGAGACCAATCCCTGACTGTCTGCCTGTACTATCCTTAGTCTCTCTCTCTCTCTCTCTCTCCCTGTCTCTCTCTTTCTCTCTCTCATCTATCCATCTGTCTAGCTATCTATTTATCTAGTTCTCATAAAGGCCTGGAGAACAGAAAAATTACTCCTAAAATAAAAGCTTAGAAAGCTATAATTCTTTATTCCTTTCATGTTCATGCATGTATTCATTTTGTGAAGAAGACAGATGACAGAAGGAGGTAGATGTGCAGAGAATAAAACATAATATGTACAGAAAACAGGAGGCTTGGCAACTCTAGCAGGCCTCTGTTGGACCTCATTGACAGACCAGCTACTAGCCTCATCTCATTAATGACATCATTTCTACCATGGTGGTGTGAAGAGGGAGCTGTCTGACTCTAACAGCATAGAAATAGCCTACATTATCTCTCCAGATGTCTGTTTTTACTGTGTATTAACTGAAGTGGGTACCATGGTGATATGTGTTTCTATGGAGCCTAAGTAGAGAAATGGTTGTCTGATTCTTCAATCTTAGAAAAGTGAAATTGGGTAAGGAGACATAAACAGTACATTGTACATAGCATTCTGATTTATCCTTGAGCTACTTTCTCAGGAGGCTCCAATTCTTCTTGGCCTTTAGTGCAGAAGGTGGGTGAGAAAATGACAAAAGTCAGATGCCTGGCATTCTTTAATGAAAAGAAATCAATGTAGGGCCAATTCCTTCTTGTGCTTTCTATTCTGTAATAGTCCATTTTAAATGAAAACTGTAACAAGCTCCTACTTTAGAATATACTTCTTCCATGAATTTAAATGGAACCATTCAACAAATCAGCCTCTCTCAGTGAGGATCTCAGAATCACAGTAGGTTTAAAACAAATGTTCTCCTATTGTCTTAATTTGACCCTAGATCTTTTTTTTTGAGTTCCTGCATATTGCAAAGAAAGAAACTATTCACTTAGTACAAGTCAGACATAGGATTTTGAATACAAAGGACTTGGAGGTATTGTTTTAGGGTTGAAGGGGGATCCATTTAAAATGGTATTGAGGTCTGAACAATGAGTTAGGATGAATAAAATATGTCCTTAAAGCTCTGATAGTTGTCATGGTGCTAAACAAAGCCCCATTTATTATATTCTTCTCTTCATACAGCATTAATAAAAAGGTAGCCACAGCTGGGGGAGAGGGGGGAGCCTTGTCAGACTGTGCCTTTTTCCTTGGAACTAAACCAGTTGTCAAGAGTTGCAGCCCAAAATGGAAAAGCTAAGACACAACACTACCTTCCTGCTCCTATTTGCCTTTTCTCCTGTTTTATACCCAAGTAATAATAGAAGGCATTTCTTATGTGATTCTCCAAGGGATGAAGTTGAGGAAGATTTTCTCAAAATCATAATAATAAACAAGATGGAGAATCTTGTTCAAAATTTTATTAGCATGGAAGTATGCTCCAAAATTACATACTTGGAAAATGGGAGAGATAATGGAATTTTCAATAGTGTCAGAAAATTATTATGAGAGATTAAAGCTTGCTAAGAAAGAGGAGGTGCAGAAGCAAGGTTTTTACTTCCTGGAATCTGAAATGTTTCTGGGACATCCTAGAGACATCAGAAAGACTGTCACAGATCTAAGGTGGAGCTGTCATCAAGCTAAGAATATCAGAACTGGTCAGGATCTAAAGGGAAGAACTGTTGGTGATGTTAACATACTGAGAACTGTTCTGTTTACCTGCTTTGTTCTGAATCACTGCTTCAGCATATTTGTTGGAAAATATTAATAGGAATGGGAAATGTATTCATAACCATAGTTCTTTAAAGCATATATATATATATACATATTGATATGTTTTTTTCTATACATACAGATATGAACAGCAAGACAAAGATAGAAAACTGTGGCTTCAATAGATAAGAGCATGCTGATTTCATAAATTCCTTTTGGTTTTAAATGGCATTATTGTGTTTTGGTCTTGTCTTTCTTGGTTAATCAGGAAGTGAGAATTCTTCACCTCAAAAGTAATCCAGCTGTAAAGTTTTGAATTTATCTTTTCCCATTCTTGTAGGAAGCTCAGTATATCAGGTGTGATTTATTCTGTGTGATTTGTAGGTAAAGTATTTAAAATATGCCATAATTCATAGCAACAAACAAAAAAATTGAGATTATATCAATCTTTGGCACATTACTGACATTCCCACCATCCTGGATTGGAAACTCCTTGAGGAGTTTCTGTTTGTTTGTTTGTTTCTCTTTGAAACCCTCCCTCTACCCCCATTGTTTTGCTCATAGCTAGTACAAGTATTTGTTGATGAAATAATATGAGTTGAGGCTGTCATGTTTCTCACCAAATGGCCCTCCTTGTCTCTGATACTCCATCACGATATGGAGATGATTCACCATTCTTGAATGCTATGCCTGTGAAACATAAAGATTCAAGTAAAAGACTGATTTCATATTAAAACTTCAGAAGAAAGCTCAAGTTGAAAATATAACCTAACTAAACTTCCCTGAGTTAGAAGCTTAAAGCTCTCTATATGTGTCATATTAAAAATATTAATCCTATCAAAATGGGGCCTTGACATACATCAATCAAAGGACTACTTCTTTTACTGAATTTTTTTATTCATGGTTCTGGCATGGTATAGAGAGACTATAAGGATCTGTGGTTTTTTTCCTTGCTTTCCTTTAAAATTATGAATACTAATATCTTGCTCAAAGCCAGCATGTCACGGAAGAATCATATGCACCCTTCTTTGTGGTATATTTCTTCAAGAGACCTTTAAATTAATTTCAGGGCATTTTTAAAGTCATATAGAGAGCATTAAGAATGTTTTAGAATATATTATCCACTATTAATGTGCTGACAATGAAAAGCAGTACAGTTTGTTAGAAATAGGATTGACTTCGGAGTCCAGAAGATCTGGGTTTGAGCCCTCCCTTTACATAAAGAGGCTGTGTGGCAATGGATGAGACATTTTACCACTCAGTTCTTGAGACAGTTCTCTAAGTTACAAATGAGAAGTCCACCTAAGTTGACAGATAGGAGTTTCTGTACTGAGTATGTCCTATGCTAAAGAAAACTGTTCTGGACCACTATACCTCTCCCTGTCAAATGTATCAGTCACTTTTAAGACTAAGTTGCTTCACCTAAAGAGAAAAAATACCTATTGATTTAAATAAATGCTTATTTCTGAAAAGACTGTTAAGAATATGGCTGATGTCAAACACAAAAGATTGTATTTAATGCTTTTGAGAATTCAGCTTGCGGCACACCTCTAATAGGCAATATATGGCCTTCATGAAAACTGTCATAGAAAGTGGAAGTATAGACCCTACCAAGACTTAAAATCATGATGCACAGTATCAGGTTAACATGAATTAATTATTCACTAGCCCATTGCTGTCGAGAAAAAAATCTATTGCTACTAATGGGTTTTGGTCTTCAGGTTGTAAGGTACAAAAATATTATATTCTTGTCCTTGAATATTAATTAATTTTCCTTTGGTGACCACTTTGAGGAGTAAAGTACCACAGAAGGCTAAAAGGTTGCATAAACCTCAATTTCAAGAACTCTACTATGTGTTTAAAGAAAATAAAGTGGATTTTTATTCCGGAGGTGTGGGTTCTTGCATGACAGCCTCAGTAATAACTAGTGAATATAATAACCTTGTCTATCTAGATTTAACCCCAATAGTAATTCAACAGTAATGATTTAGGTTACTGTCATAGCATGGCAAATTAGCAAACAGTGTGCAGCGGTGACTGAATGAGAAAATGAATTGAACTCTTTTATGAGTGGCAGATTTAGAGAGAGAGGAAGTAGAACTTCAGAAACTTCTTTGAATTTTCATAACTGTTTTTTTTTAAATAATTTGCCTGTTATTTAAACCAGCCACTTACTCATTTTTTAAAATTCATCTTCAATTCTACCCTCACTTTGAAATTTTCTATAATAAAATCTGAGAGACAAGTAGCATTATGTGGCAGATAGAATGCTCAGAACCAATAACACCTTGGTTGAAGTCTTCTAGTTGAAGAGGAGCCCAAAGAGGGTTAGGGCTGCCTGAGACCCCAAAATACCAACATGCCGGATCCTGCTGAAAGAATTCCACTCAAGTCTTCTCAGGCAAGGAAAAAGTAAAGTTTATTGAAAGTTCAAGTTTGCCATGTGGAGTGCTAGGCCATTTAAAGGTGCGCTCACAGAGCAAGTCTATACTAAGCTATCTCATGGCATGGCGCTCTCACAGAGTAAAGTCTATACTAAGCTATTCCATGGCGCTCTCACACCACATGGTGGGAAGATGGGGTTCTATATACAATAAGGTTGTGGGAGGAATCTAGGGGTGGTCCAGAGGAGGAGATTGGGGAGGGTCTTCAGGAGGAGTCAGATGAGGTCAGACTCCAGTAGTGAGTGGTTCAGGGTGGAAAGTTGCTGGAGGCTACCTGGAGACCATAGACAATGGTGAGCCAGGCCAGTTCAAGGGTGGGAAACTATTGGAACAAAGGGAGCTAAAGACTTGGGCAGAGACGCATCTCAAGGCTCATGACCTCAGGCAAATGTCTTCCCTGGGAAGGTTTAATTTTCCAGAGCCTGTACCTCAAAGAATCAAGGAGAGCTCAAAAAGGGGGGAGGGGTCACAGAGCCTACACCTCATCATAGTTTGGGGACCATGGATTAGTCATTTAATCTCCCCATGTCCCCAAGCAATTTTATGGGACTATAAATTACAGAGTTGAGAATCTGTATCTGTATAAGGCATTGCCACCCTCTTCAGCTCCACCTGAAGTTGTCTACATCTTTAAACTTGTAGTTTAGGGTCAAATAAAAAAAAATTAAAAATATATACAGATAGATGCAGCCTTGTCTGGTGACTACAGTACTGGGCTTAGATTCACAAAGACCTGGGTTCAAATTGCTCCTCAGATATTCATTATCTTTTGACTCTCCACAAGTTGCTTAACCTCTAAGTGTCTGGGGCAATCCTGGGATTTTGCAATCTGTGTTCATGAATATTAGTGGAGGGTGGCCCCCACAAGGAGTTCTGCACCTAGGTGAAATCAAAGATACTTTTTTTTTTTAAAGTATATACACGTGAAGTGTGTGTGCACCAAAACTGTGTGCAACAGAGACCTAACCCAAACAATACACAGAGGCTTCTCAAGGTTAAGAAGCAGAAAAGAATGGTTTATTACAATCTTGAGAAAGGGCAACACCCCACTCCCCGACAAACAGTCAAGAAAATAATCAATTTTTAAAGAGAAATGGTGAAGTTACAAAGCCCTAAAACAGAATTCTCCCCCACCCCCACTGACCCTTTTCTTCCATTGGCTGGAAGTCAAGTGCACAATCTAAGCATGGCAAATCTACCTCAAGTACCATAACAAGAAAACAGTGACCACCTAATGTACATTTGAAAAAGCACTTCTGACCTTTCTTGGCATATCTTATGCTGAGAAATAGCAAGAAATATTCTTGCCAAACAGGCCTAGCTAGATTAAAATGTTTATTTGAGGGGAAGGGAGGGGGAGAGGGAAATTGTGTGCTATTTGACAAACAGGATCAATCTGAACAACCCATTAACTGTTTCTCCCTAAAGGAAGAAATCTTAGCAGATTGTATAACCCCTCAATCTAAATTTCTTCAGTTGTTAACTAAGATAATAAAAGGTAGTTGCCTCCTAGGGATAATTATTAGCTTTAATTAGTGATTTTGGGAAGTACAAAATAAATAAATAAAAGTTAAAAGACTCACAAAATCTGGTCTTCTGTGTAAAAGGCTTAAGCATATCCAGAGTATAGAATAAAAAAATGTCATGCACACATGTCTGTACAATATGGAATTAGTGTGATTTGGGGACAATTTTTTCACCTGTTAGCTGAAACCTGTTTTAATTAAGCAATTATCTCAGAAAAAAACATATTTATTGAATACCATAGACATTCTGTCATTGTGCCTACTAATGTGTACATAAATGAAATTACCAAGAAGAGACACTTATTTTTCTTTAAAAATATAAGAGGAAGGAAACTGCCCAGCTGCTAGAGAAACTAACAATCCTATAAATCAGAAAGTGTTTCCTCATACTTGGCCTCGTTCTTTGTGCAGCATATAGTCATTTTTGCTCATTCTACATGCAACCTATATCCACTGTTACCCATAAGTGGTTGAAAAGTGCTCAATTCAAAAACAAGTACCCAGTTGGGGCAAATGATTGTTTAATATGCTTTCAGCTGGTAAACTCACAAACTTGGCAGACTATTTTTGTATATACAGCCTGAATGCAATGAATGTGTCCCAATGTAAAGATGCCCAAGGTTTTCAGTTCACAGGATTCTTAGTGTCTCAGTAGACTTTTTATGGGGCTCCTAGACGAAAAGAAGTATCTAACAGTTCCATTATTTAGTAGCGAGGTCCAGGCAACATAATAAACATTTCTGTTTTATTAATAGCCAATAAAAATACAAATAAATTGAAAGAAAAATAATAACACCATTACTAATGTGGTATGTGTGCCTGTTGAGCCCTGTACAACTTCCCAACCCTTGCAATCAGATTGGACACCACCACTCTCATTTCCTGTTTCACATTGATTTTTGCCCAGGATCTGCTTGTTAACATAACAACAACCAAAATCCCAGTTCACAAAGATAAAACATTCTAAACATGAAAGTTCAAGAAGTTACAGGTATAACTAAAAGTACAAGTAAATAAAAACATAACTCAAAAATATGAGAATGCCATCAAAAGGAATATAGCTTGGTCTAATGTTGAAACTGTGGATTGTCTTTAAGCTGGTAGTTTGTGCAGTGTCTGTATGATTCTAGAGTATTCTTGTGTCTCCATGTAAAGTCTAAAATGTTCCACACACCCCTATAAATTCACTCTGGTACTCTGGAGTAACATGAGTCTGTATTTTGGGATACTACATACTATGGTCAAATTAAGAATATATTTTAGGGATATTAGAACATGGGAAAAGTGCTTAATGGTGCACTGTCTATAAATTAGACATATGAATAAGACATCCATGTCCAGAGCTCATTGGCTGCATAACTCTGAATATCTTAACCATCTTTAAAGACAATTTACTTAATATATGGGAACATTAATTTGATTTTGGCTTGATGGAGGCTTGGTGAGGATCATTTTGATGTTAATCAAAATTGTATTTCAATATAATTTCCCAGTTGGATGCTGCCCATGGTTCCCATATAACCCACCCACATTAGAAAGGCAATAGGAATTTAATACACAGAAGAGATATTTTGACAGCCCTCTCTTATATCCTTTAAAAAACCTTAGTTTTATTCAAGGTTCAGCTCAAGTGTTTCCTCTACCCAAGTCTTCCCTGATACCCACTATTGTTGTCTTGCTTTGTCTTCTAAAATTATATTGTATTTATCTTCTCTTGAGGGAAAGGACTGTTTTCCATCTTTTTTCTTTATATCGCAGATGTTTAGCAGTGTCTTGAACATTATAATACCTAATAAATATCCTTTGGATAAATGAGTATAGCTATGTATAAGAGGGGAGCATTAGTCCAAAGATTGTAACTATGACCTTTCTTGGCACTTGAGCATATATAACCATCCAACTCATAATCCACAGGATTAGATAACTATTATGCAAAGATGTGCATGCATGAGGTGATAAATAATCTTTGTTAGATATTTTCTTCACTTGAATTAATGTCCTTATAGAATACAAGCTCTTCTCATTTCCCCCATATCCCTAGAGTAGAGCCCAATGCCTTAAAAACAGTAGGTGCCTAATAAATACTGCTTGAATTGAATTAAAATTTCTACATTTAAAAACAGTGAGATTTTACGTTTAAGCAAGAGATTGGTAAAGTACTTTGGGATGAAAGGTCCCATATAAATGAAAATTATTATTACATTACCGGTCACTAATGCACTTCAATTGTTGGTGCAGCCTTGGCCATGCGCCTTTAAAAATGGACCTAGATACATGTTAATGACTAATAATAACCTACACACTATTGTTCCTTATTACTAAGATTCATCACAGAGTTTAAAGCTGAAGGAGCTGTTTTACAACATCCATGAAATCCGGGTGGAGAAAAGGAAATAATTTCAAAGGTGATAATTTTCCTCTAAGGAGAAAAATTATATTTCTGTGCTGCTCCCTGTGGTCACATTAAGCGTAGTGGAAAATATGCTCCAGCTATATCAGACAATTCTCATTAAATTAGAGACCAAGTAATAATCAAGCAGCACTGTTATCAGGCTTTCCAAAGAACATTGCTAGATAGCCCTTGGTGGCCTTTCCAACAGTTTACATCACTCTTCCTACATTCTTTTATTTTCCTAAGTAGGGAAGCAGAGCATCTGTCATATTTTAAAATCTGAAGGTCTCCTGATAGACATAATCTGTTTGCTTCAGATTTCAAGCAGCTACCTGATAATATCAAAAAGACATCTTTTCTAAAGTCTAAAGTCATTTTGCTGATCCACTGTCGAGCAGTGCTGATATTTTTAGAAGTTCTGCATACGTGGAGAATTAGCAGTTGAGGTTTTAATCACATGTTCATCATTGACATTAAAGATATTTAAGTACCTTTACTTTTGTGCCTGGGTTCCAAGATAATGTGGTTGGGGGCAACAGAAACAGCAATCATGTCACCCCCAGTCATTCTTTCAAAGCATTTGGGAATAAATTGAGTGGTCTTAGAAATGCAGGAATGTCACTAGGATGATATAAGATTCAGAGATAATTGCCATTATCCTTGATCAATGAGGTAATGTGTCAGACAACTAATTGCAAGCCATCTACTAATTTAACACTTTTGTTCATTCTAGGACAATGACAGAACCCATGGAAATGATGACATGAAGAACTTAATTCTCTAAGATTTAGTGTCCTGCAAGCGAATCATATAATTAAATTAAATCCAACCAACATTTATTAAGTGTTTACTATTTTTTTTCCATGTGGAGTGCTAGTCATTTGGGGGAAAAAAGATAAGAAGGAAAGGAAAGGAGAAGAGGGGAGGGGAAAGAGGAGAAGAGACAAGAGGAAGAAGGGAAGAGAAGAGCAAGAGAAGGGAGAAAAGAAAGGGGGAAAGAGGAAAAAATTGGGAAAGGGAAAGGAAGGAATGTTTCTTGCACTCTAGGAGCCTATGTTCTATTGGAGGTATATAACATGTTTATGGATAAATACAAAGTATATAGAAAATAATTTTCAGAGGGAGAGAGCACTAACAAGTCATGGATATAGAAAGCCCTAGTAGAGGAGGTGGCACTTGAACTGTTTTGAAGGAAAAAGGGAGGTGATTACGTGGTCCAGTAGATAGACAATCTAAGGTCAAATACAGCCTCCAACACTGTGTCTAGGTGAGTCATTTAACAAATGTGTTTCTGGAAACAGTTTCTTTATCTGTTAAATAATGGTTCTCATCTGTTAAATGAGAACAATTATAGCCCCTACCTATCAGGCTACTTGCAAAGATCCAATATGATATATGTAAAGTACTTTCCTAATCTTAAAGAATGCTAGGTATTGTACAAATATTGTTAGACCAGAAAAGATTTAGTTGCTGCATATCTAGCTTAAAAAGTCTATTTTCTCTGAGAACATATTATTCACTTTAATCATCACTATACAGGAGAAAGACATCTTCCTGAGTTCAAACCCAGTCTCAGACACTTCCTAGCTGTGTGATTCTGGGCAAGTCACTAAACCCTGTTTCACTTCCTCATCTATAAAATGAGCTGGAGAAGGAAACAGCAAACCACTGTAGTACCTTTGCCAAGGGAACCCCAAATAGTGTCACAAAGGGCCAGACACAAATGAAAAACAAGTCAACGACAACAAGCCTTTGAGTCCAAGCCCTTTATTTTTAATTTTTTCAGATGAGATAGAGAACTAGGTGAGCCTTACTTGAATTCACACAACCATAACAAAATAAAGCTTAGCTCCTCAGATCTGAAACTCAGTGTTCTTCCCTTTACATCATGCTGCCTTGCCATGTTTTATATAATTTTGTACTAAAAAGAGAAAACAGTATATTTGTCCTCTGTTTACCATTTCTTTTTTTTTAAGTTCACACACCACTGCCTGTCTTTCTCTCTCTACCTCTATTCTTTTTTTTTGAGGGGGAAGGCTGGACAATTGGGGTTAAGTGACTTGCCCAAGGTCACACAGCTAGTAAGTGTTAAGTGTCTGAGGTCAAATTTGAACTCAGGTCCTCCTGACTCCAGGGCTGGTGCTCTATTCACTGTGCCACCTAGCTGCCCCTGTTTACCATTTCTAATCCTATCTTTGCATATAAGATGATGTCCCCAAATAAAGAAAGGATCTGAAATTCAGAATTAGAAGCAGCATGGGGTAGTACAAAGTTTACTAAACTGGAAATAAAGAGGATGGGTTTGGAGCTTTGACATTTTCTAGCTATTTGAGGTTAAGCAAATCCCATAATAACTCTCTTGATTCTCAGTTTTGTCACTTGCAAAATAGGGATAATAATATGGGCACAAAGGGTGGTCATGAGGAAAGTGTTTTGTAAACATTAAAAAATCTTTTAAAATGCGTGATTTTTTGCCAAAAATTCAGATATGATAGTGTTTGGATATATGGCTCAATAGACTCTATAAACTAATTGATCTTGGATGCCAAGAGGCTAAAGTGTTAGGTTATTGTCACTTTTGAGTTTAAAACATAGTAGCATTTGGAATCCAGTTTTTAAACAGGGCAATATATGACCAAAGCAGAGAGCTAGTTTTTGCTTAGGCTACCCTATATGTCCAGAGCTAAAAGAATCACTGCTTATTACATTTTCAGTCCAAAGCCTATCCAAACAGGTATTTGCTGATACATTGGGTATTGAATCTCTTAAAGAACCTTTTAGAACCTTTATAAAATATAATTGTACCCAAGTTTATTTACAGCCTTCTCCATAGGGCTTGGAGTGTGTATGTCTAACATGATGGGGTATTTTATTTTTCTTTCTTTCCTATTCAGTAAAATCACATGCTTGGTGTTATTTAAAGCATAATGTCCCATGGTGGAGTAGTATATGAGGCAATAAATGGCTTTAGCAGTTATCAAATGCCTCAGCTTCCACCTCAGCATTTAATCATCCATAAAAGCCAGTTATAGCCTCATATACTACTCCACTATGAACATCACTCCTATTATATGACAAGGTAAGGAAGCTTTGACAAACCACAGCATCAAAAAATAATAATGAAGTTTTTTGGGGGGGGGTTGCCTATCTCATGAGGATTGGAAGTTCAGTGCTTCAGCCTACTCCTTTCAATATACATTAATTATTTAATGTTTGTACAATACTTTGAAGATGAAATGCACTATATAAGCACTAAGTAGTATTAATGGTGTTATTATGTAAGGTTAGTTTGGAGGCATGAATTAAATGGAAAAACTGCACAAGGGAATGTTCTGCAAGGAAAAGAAGTAAAATTTGTGATTAGATGCATTTTAGGTCAAAAAAGATTTTGTTATCTTAGGAGAGATGTTAATATTTACATGCTTCTCAGCTCTCATAGGCTGAAATGCTTTTCCTCTCACCTTAGATTTACTACAGCAATACTGAAGAGATGCATGATTACATGTCCTGACTGAAACCTACAGAAAGTTAATACTTTATACAGATGGCTTTCAGTGGAGCCAATAGTCTGACCTATTTTTGCAACAATGGATTTGGGGCTATGCTAAATTATGCACACATTTTCAATCACTCCATTCTCCTTGTGACTGGATATCCATTAGCAAGATGGTTGGTTGTATACAAGCCATGAACATAAACAGTACAATCACATGACAAGCTAATCCATGCCTATGACCTCATGAATACAAAGAGCAATTTAATCCCACTCCCCCACATTAAGTCTTCTACTTAATACTTTAAGACCATGTATGATAAGTTCATCTCTGCAGAACTGAATGCATCAAAAGTCTGTTATACATAATTTACAAATATGAATTACCAGGATCATTTTTTAAAATTATACCTTTGTTCTATATATCCAAACTCTATACCTTTTCAAATATTAATGAGGTATATGAGCTTTATTTGTAGGTTATCAAAAATAAAATGTCCTTAGAGATAATCTGTCCAGATTCATATATTCATAGATTCATATCTTGGAAGGCAGAAAAAAAAACCTGAGGGGTCAGTCAATCCAACTTCCTCATTTGATGGATGAAGAAAGATACAAAGAATGACTTCCCCAAGATCATGCAAAAAGTGAGGAGCAAAGCAGGATTTAAACCCACAAACATCCAAACTCCAAATCCTATTCTTTTTCCATTCCATAATGCTGACTTTGTAGGGCAACCTAGAGTCAACTTTTCAGTTCCCATGATTCAACACTGAAGTAAAATATTTGCTAACTGACTGATGGTATTGATTCCAAGGACTAGGAACGTACAGATACTATTTGTAATGATTTCTATAACCTGTCTATTACAGAGTCCTTGGTAAAAAAAAAATCAATTTGAATGCAAACATTATGCATTCTTTAAATTCAAGCCAACTAAACAATTTCACACTCGCCTTCTAATTATATTCTCAACCGCTGTTCTTAGGGAGTGAACGATGAAGAACACTTTTGTTTGTTGACAGATAGGAAACTGAAGAATATTCTCTTGGAAGATTTATGACACACAGCCAATTACATTTCGATTGCAGATAGCAAATTAGTTTTGGATTTGTCTCATTCAAAAATCATTGACAAGTGTGATTCATCACAATAATTTCACACTAGAATCATAGCAGATCATTGCCTGCACCACAAATAGGGTTGCCATCATAATCCATCATGATTAAATAGTGGTCTATAGTCAGATGAATGGTAGTCAGAGGAAAATGTATAAACATTGATAATTAGATGTTGATTTGGAGCTGGTTATATAGGGATTTGTGTGATTCTGTAATTTGGTTTATACTGAACATATCAAGGATTCCATTATATATTTTGTTTCAATAACCATTAGATTCCATGTGAAAATTATTTCTGAAATAAGGGTCTAGTTTTCTTCCCAATCAAATATTATTTTATATACTAGTTGCTTACTGAAAGGATATGTTAGGGAGCACTGACCGGATTTTTCTAAAGCACAGGTTTGACCATATCACTACCCTACTCGATAAATTCTGTATTTTATATTACCCCAAAGATCAAATACAGACTCCTTTATTTGACATTTATACCCCTTTTTGACCTGGATCCAACCTATCTTTATAACCATGTTATGCATCACTCCCCTTCATATATTCCATGGTCTAGTCTCACAGGCTTTCTTATTATTCCTTACATGACAATCCATCTCCTATCTATGTGCCCTTGATTCATTTTTCTTTCTTTTGTTCTAATTTTTTTCCTTTAACAAGCCTTCATTTGCTCTCCATACTACCTCCTTTCTCCACTGAAAACTAACAATAAAAATCTTCATAATAAATATGTGTAGTCAAGTAAAACAAATTCCCATATTTCCCTTATTCCTGGAACACACTTTCTCCTGATTGTGATCTTAAAATCCTTATTTTTCTTCAAAACAGAGTCTATGGTCTCTTTCTACATGAAGCCTTTCTTAGTCTGCTCCTGGCACCTTCACTCCGTCTTCTCTGAAAAAAAATTGTTTTACTTATATTTCTTATGTATATACATGCATATATATAACACATGTACATATGTGTATATATACATACATACACATATATATATACATGTATATGCAAACATACCTGGCTTCTCCCAAAAGTTTTAGTGCCATTTTAAGCTTTAATAGCTTAACATTTGTGTACGTGTAAATATATACAAACATGTTGTCTCCCCTACTAGAATGTAATTGATTTTTGTTTTTTGCATCATTAGTATCTAGTGCATTGCCTGGTATTTAATAGGTCCTTAATAAATTTTTATTGATCTTTGGAAAATAACTTGGTATCCTAGTTGAATGTGGGTCTCTGCTAACTAAGGAGATCTCACTGCCCCTACGGCTGCTTCACCTCCCCTTGCCAGAACTGGAAGAGACTAAGGAAGATCAGGAAACAAAGGCCCGGAGAGGTCAGCTTATTATATCTTAGGTTTTTGTACGGATATTCCTAGTACCTCACACAGTGTGACAGACAGCAGATGCTTAATAGGGTCTCACTGATTGACTGATCAATTGATTAAGCAAATGTCTCAGGGTCACATAGCTAGTTAATGGCTGAGCTGAAATTCAATCCAAGGTCTTCTAACTCCTACTTCAGTATTCTTTCCACTAAACCCTGCTGCCTCTCAGAGAAACTACATTCAATATAACATGGCATTCTGATGTATAATCTATAGTGTCAAAATGAATTCCTTGCCCTAAAAAACTTATCTGATAATTGTTACTTTTAAGGGGCTACTGTTGGAGTTTGGTCCAAGAAAAGGATTATATATATATATATATATATATATATATATATATATATATATATATATACACACATATGAGGCATCTGGGGGTATTTTCCTCCCTGAAGATAACTGAGTTCTATCTGGAGATCCCACCTTCCTTCAGGGTTTTGTTTTCACACCTTCTATAACAATCTCTGAAACCCTGCAAATATTAAATTCACTCACTCCACCCAGTCAAGAAGAGGAGCTCTATAATGGTGAATGCTCCTTTACATTGCTTTAAAGTATCTACTTTCTTCAAAGATGTAGCTTGTGATAGAGTTGCAAACTGTATTGTGCTTGTTAGTGCGACTAAAACGAATAAAGCTCCACCAGCTATTTTTTTCCACATTGTAGACATTTGAAGCCAGAGTATGAGGAGTGGGTGATTTATCATTTCTTCCTTTGGTGGCTTAAGGCAAACAGAGGTTAAGTGGTTTGCCCATGGCCACATAACTAGTAGGTGTCTTAGGCCACATCTGAACTCAGATCTTCCTGACTCTAGACCCAGTGCTCTAGCCACTGTGACACCTAGTTGAGCATTCACTGTTTGAAAAGTCTATGGTGTCCTATGAGACCCCTATACCTTAGTCACCTTAGATTATTTTTGCTGAGAAAGAATCACTTTCGCTTTAGCCGATTCTCCACAGTACTTTTTTGGACCTCACTCATGGCACCTATCACATGAATTATTTGTATATGTGTCACCTTTATTGCTTGGTTTTAAATTCTTGAGGATAAAGGACCCTCTCGTGTGTGTGTGTGTGTGTGTGTGTGTGTGTGTGTATACTTGCATTACCAAGCTCAGGACCTCACATATAGTAGGTGTTTAAACTACGGGTGGGGAACCTCAAGGTCACATGTGGCCCTCCAGGTCCTCAAGTGTGGCCCTTTGACTGAATCCAAACTTCACAGAACAAATAAGTTTGAATTCAGTCAAACAAAGGGTTGCATTTAAAGACCTAGAGAGTCACATGTGGCCTTGAGGCAGCAGGTTCCCCATCCCTGGTTTAGATTTCCTTTGCTGAATAACTTAACAAATAAAGGAATGAATGAATAAATGCTGCAAACAAAGAGGAACTGTCTACTTCTGACTTGGATACTGTTACTTGAAAGTCAGAATTTGAATCCAGGTTCCAATAAATATTAGATAATTAAGACATATCAAAATGTATTAGCTTTGTGACCTATACACTTAACCTCTCTGAAATTTAATTTCTTCACCTATAAAACAAATTCCATGTAGTTTGGGAGACGTGCCTCACAGGATTGTGAGAAAATGCTTTGTAAACATGAAATCTCTGTAGACACAGGAGATATTCTATAGGTAGCCCTCATTGCATATATTGGTATGTCAGTCTGCATTCATTCCAGCTATTACATACCCCCCTATTTTTGGTGGTTCCATATGATCACATCTCTTCATGCACAGATTACCATCCACTTCTGAACGTAGACATTGTTTCTTGGTATGAGCATAGTATCATCACTAGTGAGCCAAGTGTACATTGAATAAAACTGTGATCCTGTCTTTCCATTTAAACACAGGTCACAGGTGGCAATAACTAAGTGATGCAATATGATTAAGACAAATAGATCATTTAGTGGTGTGAAATTGAATAGCATTTGCACAAATGAAATTCACACAACTAGGACTAGAAAGTAAGTAGCTGATGTGAAAAATCTTTGTATTAAATATCTCATATTAGGGTTTGATTTCAAAGATAATAGGTAACTAATAGAAAAATATAAGACCATGTTCTTTGATGGATTGTCAAAGAATATGAAAAAACAATTCTCTAAATAAGAATGGCAAACCATTCATACTCAAACGAACAGGACAGAATTCTGTTTCTGATATTTTCTTGATATTGTCCATGAAATGCCACTTAACCTCTTAGTGGCTTCAGGCAATGCTCTAAGATGACAAGGTGAAGAGAAGGCATTAAGTTTTGTTGGGAGGAGGAGGTCTTTCCCTTCAGTTCCCTACACCAAGGATCGCAAATTGAATCTCTATTCTTAAAAAGCACATAAAATGCTGTAATTCACAATTAATAAGACATATGCAATTTAAATAATTCTGAAGTTTCATCAACAAATGGGCGAAGATTAGAAAAGTCAATGCTGAGGACTATAGGTGACGTGAAACACCTATTATTAAAAGGTGTTGAACGATTCAATCAACATTGACTCCTTACTTTACCTGAAAATCTTCCAAGAGTCACAACTTTCTTGACTTTTCTTGACAGGTCTTTCTAATTGCTCCCTACCAGCAGGACGGGTCATGATTTAATCATTTTTTGTTATATTTCAGTAAAAGAATTAATTATATAGGATCATAGATTCAGAACATGAAGGGACTTTTAATTTAAAGGTAAGGAAACTGAAGTCTAGAGATTAGCAAGTTTCCACAATGGGAATTAAACACAAGCCAAAATATTGTAGATTTAAGATATCTCAGAAGTCACCAAATCCACCCTCTTCATTTTAAAGATGAGGAAATGAGGTCTAGGGAAGTTCTCACTTGCCCAAGATCACACAGAATCACACAGATCACAAGATCACACATATGGGAGGCACAATTTAAACCTAAGCCTTCTGATTGTACCATGGCTAATCTTTCCCTTGTCTCACACTGATCTTTTGAGGGCTTCCTCATGTGGTTACACATATTAATGATTCTTTGGGTCTTCATCAGTCCTTACCACATTAGTCCACAATCTATGGCATGTCTTGTTAACTTGGCTTATGGAGATCTGCTATCATCATATAGAAACTTCTTAAGATTTCCTAGAACATTTGCATCCAAAGTGGGGACTATGGTCTTATTCCGAAGAATATGTAATCAACCAGTGGGTAGATGGGTCAGATCCCATTGTCAGAAACAAAATAGTGAAAAACATGTATTAAGTACTTCTTATGTGCCAGTTACTATACCAAGCATTGGATATTCTTACGGAATATGGGGGAGGGGAAAAAAGATAGCTCCTGCCTTCAAGGAGCTCATAGACTAATATGAGGAAAGACAACACACAAAAAGAAGCTGAAAGGGTGGAAGAAGTACTTAAAATGGGGAAATGATGCAGAAGTCAAAGAAGTTCCAGAGCAGAGCAACAATACGGGAAATGAGTAGATGTCTAAGCTGAGCTATATCTTCAAACGGCAGTTAAACCCTCACTGTGATATCAGTTGTGGGGTTTGATTCCAACTTGGCCCCACCAAACCTTATCCCCCCCCCAAATTTTTCCTCTCCAATCCCTCCTTCCCAATGTGCAAAGTGCCAACCTTCTTCCATCTGTGCCAAGCATCCACTTCTCAGGGAAGCTATAATCTAGCTGCTTCTACCCAGACAACCACAGCAGCAAGTGCACAGACACCATTTAGAAAATTATAGATCTCATTACTTTATCTTTCCCCAAAAGCCCTTTCCTCTTTCCAATTTCCTTACCAACATTTTTCCTTACCAACGATTTTACCAACATTGTCCAAGTTCAAAATCTCAATGTCATTCTCAATTCCTCCCTCCCCATCCTTGTTGTTCACTTGTTACAGTCATGTCTGACTCTCTATGATGCTATTTGAAGTTTTCTTGGCAAAGATATTAAGTAGTGTGCCACTTTCTTCTCTACTCATTTCACAGATAAGGAACTGAGGTAAATAGAGTAAAGTGAATTTCCCAGGGTCACAGAGCTAGTACATGTCTGAGGCTAAATTGGAACTCAGAAAGATGAGTCTTTCTGACTCCAGGCTTGGTGCTCTAGCCTCTGCTCCTCCTAGTTGCCCCTCCCCACCCTATATATCACTTTGGTTCCCAAGTCTTGTCTTTCTACTTCCATATGTCTTCAATCTCCCCTTCTCTACTCATCACTCACTGCCCTAGGTCAGGTCCTCACCACACTTCACCTGGAATATTATAAGAGTATCTTCATTCAATCTATTCTCCACATAGCTGCTAAAGTGGTTTTCCTAGTTTAACTATTCTCCTCTCCTACTATATAGAAACTCCTATAGCTCCCTAATGATGTTAGGGTCAAATATAATTTCATCTGTATCTCATTCTTTTTTAATTTGTATTTTTAAATTTTTTTTAAAAAGTTTCTCTTTTGCTAATAATTAGCAATAGCACTGTAAGAACATAATTTATGAATAATTAAATATAGACATATTGGAGAAAGCATGCTCAAACATTTTCTAATAGGAACATGTGATAAAAAGTTTAGAGACCATTGGCCCAAAGACCATTTGACAAATAAAGGATTCTACTCTGTGGAGCTGAAATAGTTTAACAAAGGACTATTTTTCAGTTTATTCAGTTTTTAGGTTAGTTTTTATAAAATTCAGCTGCACTGTGTTATTTTCCTCTTCAATTATTCGAGAAGCTAGGATTTTGTGAGTGTGTATAATCTCTCCACTGACCCAGATTGCAACACCTCCTCCCTCTTGGTAGATGGGCTTTAAGAGTTGCTATGGCCCAAACATCCCACAGTCAACTTGATTATGAACCTCCTTGAACTTAGTGAGACTAAGACTCCAAAAATACATGTAGTGTGCCACCAAGCCCATTTAGTAATAATAATAATAATAATAGTAATTTTAAAAAATTGAACAAAATTGAATCAACTGCAGAGTTCCATTTGACTCAATCGATGATAGAGCCTAGGATACAAAGTCATCTTTAGCTGATACCCAGTGCCTGGGATTTAGTAGGCACATAATAAATGTTTATTGGTGGACTGGCTGATACTACTGAAAGGGGATATGTTACAACTTTATGATTTCCCAAGAATAGATTTTGTGATAATAGTCCAGTTGGACCCATACTGGGATTTCAATAGAAATAGAAGTAATAACATACCAAATAGAGACAAGTAGCTGGATTCAAGTCTTCCCTCAACACATATTAACTGTGTGACCATTGACATATCTTTTAAGCTCTCAGCATACCAGGCAACTCTAGAAAAGTAATTATAGATAAGACTTGACAAACATCAGTGGAAGGAATCTCCCACACCAATGAAATCCTGTCTATGCATGGGAACTTCTAAGCAAATCCCTAATTCTGTAAGTTACAGGGAATGCACTGATCTGTATAGGTACTGCAAATTTCTTATCATGAGCTCCCTTAGCCAAGGGAATCACAGATCTCACCCTATCTATCTATATTTATTTATGTAGAAAGATCCATATATCGAATTTTTTACTGCATTAGACTTTCTCACCTTTTCCATTGAAGATGGTGCTGATGATGACCCATTTGAAATCCAGCGACTATTCCTTAGGGATTCCTTGTATACTTCATTTGGCAGTAGAAGCATATGCAAACTTTTTCTCTATTCCCTATAAATTTTTCAAACCTTAACTGGGACAATTTTTTCAATGTACAAGTCAGATTAGAATGTCAGAAACGAGGGGAAGGCAAATCAGTTTGTGATCATTGCCAGCATTGGCCTTACATCAGTAATAAAGTTAGTCACCTGCCCCTAAATATCTCCTCAGCATTATCTAAGATCATTCACTTAGGCATATGACCTAAGTTTTACCATTTAGAGACTCATTCCTTTGGATTAATAGTTTCTTCTAAGACAAAAAACATACTTCATATAGTTAAAACATTAAGCAAGCAAGTCATACAAACAGATGGGAAATTTTTAGTCAATTTTTGTGATATGTAAGGAGTAGAAGACAGAAAAGGACAGTAATTTTACAACATGAAATGTAGTAGTAGAGGAGACATTGGGTAGAGTTTCTATCATTCATTATATTGGAAGAGAACAAGATATTTAGAGGATGGGGTACATAGATGGCATGAGGTAAGGTAACAAAAGTAAGAAGGAAAGACTAAAGATGAACTTTGTCTTCCCCACAAGTTTCCTTCGGGTTAGTATCATTGGTGAGGCTGGACAGAATTGAGTCATATGTGAGACAAAGAGTGAGTGAGCTATGGGTGAGGTTTGGGATGACTTCTTCAGTTTCCTAATTGAACCAGGAAGTGGACATTCAAAAGACCACCGACATCATGTGTACCACATATGCAACCATTTCTTGGATCCTTGAGTGGAGTTAGTGTCTCACATTTCATATAATGCTAAGCATCTGCTTGACAACACAATCTAAGGAAACCATTACTCCTCTTCTAACTGCTTGAAAAATCTATAACATTCAGGGATTCCACTATAGTGATTTAACTTTGTAGCAGTTTCTGCTACATGTCTAAATTCTTAGACTCTATTTCAATTAACCACCTATTCAACCAATGTTCATGAATCTCTATATTTTACTCTTAACCTCCCCAGGCCAATCAGAATTGGTTATATGATATTATAGCACTACAAATTAGACATCTAATTAAAATAAAATTAGAATAATTTTAAAATACAATAAGAAATAAGAATTAAGCAGTGAATATTCTTACCACCCATTTTCCAAATTGCAACTTCCCAACCTTCCAAGGAATACGGGCTTTGGAAGTTCTTGTGAACAAAATATAAAAAGGATCTTATTATACCCAACATGTTCCAATTAGATTATGTACCACCATTTTCTTATAGAAAATGACAAGTGCTGACATTGTTTTTTGTCAACAAATATTTTTCCTAAAAGATGACTGTGCATTATAGAACAACTGAACGGGTATTCTGCTCTACCAGTTTATATATAAGACTATGTCCTGGTATTGCTATTTGTTTACTATTTTCCAAGTATAAAGTGTTCAATTTTGTGTCTCCTCAGGCTTTTAGGCCAAGTCCAAAGTCTGGCCTGAAGATCACTCTAAAATGGAGTAAAATTAAGCCATAGCAGGAAGCTGTGAAGCATTAGACCTGCAAAAATTGGATGTGTCCTAACAGCACAAGATAACAGTGTTATTGACTAAAGAATTTGGAGGCAGGTTTTCATTTTTTCATTGCACTATGGGAAAATTTACAATGGTCTTAATAGGGTTTGCTATCTTTTCTACAGTTCAATGATGAGAATCTAATCTTTGCTCATCATACAGCAAAACTGGAATGAGGATAGCATCTGTCCTTAAGAAAAGGTAATGGCATCTGTTTGATGAACACAGTGGCCCAGGAAATATATTTTGAGTGCTCCCTTTTGCCTATAAAAGTATAATCCTGATATGGTGAGTGCATTAATTGCTTTCTTTGTGGCTAGAGCTATGCTTTGGAAATAAACTTGGCTGACCAGCTTGTGAACCCAAATCATCTATTTTTGTATTGATTTAGCATTGGCTCACTTAACCTATTATAGCACCTAATTTTGTAGGATTCTACAGCAGGGTGAAATGTCATCGTTATTTATTACCGCTCCCCTCTCTGTAGTTCTGTGAGGTAAGTAGCCATAAATGCACATTGTAGAACTTCCTGTCCCAAACATGTCCAGTGCCTCATCATGCAACCATGTCAGAGACTGAAGAAAGGAAAACAGTGTGTGAATGAATATACAATGAGAATTGCATGGTTCTTATTTTGTTTTGTCCTTTTTGCCAATCTTTCTTCTATACTAGATGCCACATTATAGCAAAGTTTTATTGTGACTTTCCTATAATTATGTTTTCTCACATCTGAGATTCTCACATTTAGTATTAGCTTTCAGTACAAGCCAGTCTCAGAACCAAAATGTAATATTCTCCTGCCTCCTCACCCTATTCTAGCCAGATAGATTTCCACAAATGACTTTGAGAAAACTTGTTTTCCTGAAAAACGCTATTAAAAAAACTTCATTCCATGTGTGTCTCTTACCAGCACTGGCCGCTTAGCAGTAGTTTGTTTTGTTTGGGGTTTTTTTTGGTTTTTTCTAGCTATGTACATCAATGCCTGTATCTTATTTTTTTGGAAAGCTTATTGTAGAATATATTCAGTTCTTCTGTCTAGCTACGTTATGCAACTGTAAATTGTAAGATTTATATACAGTGGATGGCTTTCAGAACCAATTCTCATCCAGCCTCCTTTTCCATTACATAGATGGATGTTGCTATGAAATAAGATGGCTTACAGCTGGATCTTCAATTTTTTAAACTATTTTTCTTGGGAATAAATTAAAAATTACTATCCTTTGTCTCTTGGATATATCACAAGTCTATTTCGTGAGTGTTTGGTAGTTGTATGTGTGGGCCATCTCGTGAAGCATGTGTGAAAAGGGGTCCACAACTTAGCCACTTACAATAGGACACATATCATCTGGTCCTTCAAAAAAGGACATGCATGACTAAAGATTCTTGGTTGTTCCCTTTGTCCTTATGACCGTGGAAGCATAGCTGTGTTAAAGATAACTAGTCAAGTGAACACACATGTATGAAGTACTTATGTGCCAAGTAGTAGGAATATAAAGATAAAAACAAGGCCCCAGCTTGCAATGAGCTCAAATGCAAATAAATAGCTAGGTGTATACAAGATATATATACAAAGAAAATGGGTGGGGGGGTAATCTTAGAGAGGAAGACGATGGCTTGGAGGAGGAGGACAAGGAAAAATACCTCACAAAAGGAGATACTTGAAGAAAATAAGGGAAGTTGGGAGGTAGAGACAAGGATACAATCTTTCAGGCATGGGAAACAGGAGTATGGAATCGGGAGCAGAAATAGAATAGAAAGAAGGTGAGAGTCACTAAATTATGGAATAGGTGGTAGGCTAGAAAGATGGGGGCAAGTTGTGAGGACATTTAAAATATAAACAGAGGATGTTCTGTTTGATCCTGTGGTAATATGGAGCCATTGAAGATTGCCAAGTTTGGAGAAAGGAACATAACACTATTAGATGATTCCAGTAGGAAGACCACTTTGGCAGCTCAGTTGAAGGTGGGCTCAAAGAAGTAGAGATTGATCAGGGAGACCAACCAGAAGACTACTAAGATAATAGCATTGAGCATGAGGGTCTGTACCAGGGTAGTGGCAGTGTAATAAAAGAGAATAATCATACACTGTGACTGGCAGGATGGTGATGGCCTCAATAGCAACAGGGAAGCATAGAAGAGGGAAAGGTTTTGGAGAAAAGATAATGAGTTTGGGATATGTTGCATGTAAGATGTCTATAAGAGCTCTAGTTTGAAATATCCACTAATTAGTTGGAAATGAGAGGCTAGAGGTCAGGAGAGAAGACTGGAAAAAGATACATGAGAATCATCTGCATAGATATGATCATTGAATCCACAGAACTTGATGAGATTGTTGAATGACATAGAATAGAGAGAACACCCAGAATAGTACCTTAGTAGAGACCCACATGTAGCAGGATTCAGATCCAAGAGACACTGAGAAGGAAATACCCCACGGGTAGGAGGAGAGTTAGAAGCAGCAGCATGATGAAAAACTAAAGAGAATATAAGAAGAAAGAGATTGAGAGTGCCAAAGGCTGTAGAGAGGTCATGAAGAATGAGGATTTAAAAAGGGCCATTAATTTGGACAATTAAGATAGCATTGGTAATGTTAGGGAAAGTGGCCTAGCTGTACCAGATTTTAATCTCTATTATGAAGCAGCAGTCCTCAAAACTGCCTGGTACTGGCTAAGGAATAGGGTTGTGGATCAATGGAATAGACTGGGTACAAAAGACTCAGTAGGCTATATTACTACAGTAATATACTGTTTGATAAGCCCAAAGACCCCAGTTTCTGGGTTAAGAATTCACTATTTGACCAAAACTGCTGGGAAAATTGGAATATAGTATGGCAGAAACTGGGCATAGACCATTGTCTAATGCCAT
>CM053601.1:100423770-100457796 GCA_028646575.1 Pseudocheirus occidentalis | reverse complement strand
TGTGTATCAACTTTGTGACCATTATAATGACTATGGCTTTCTGGTTTTGGGACTTGTCCTTCTGGTTTTGGGACTCAGTGTTTTGGTTTCTGAATAAAGACCTTGGTGCTGCCTTCCATGTGGAGAGTTTGCTATATTTTGTGATCCAAAACTATACCAGCATATTCATAACCATCATGGGTGTTGTGAATATCTCATTATTGATACAGTTTCACATCATGGGTGTAATCTATGTCCTTCCATTATCCTTTCTCTACTTATTCAATGATGTGACTTTTTATGATCAAGTCATTTATTCATTTGATGTTTATTATGATATATGAGATCAGATGTTAGGTAAAAGCTAAATTCCTTTTCAGTTTTCTTAGTAGTTTTTGACAAATACAGAGTATTTGGTATCCTTGGGTTACAAAGGCAATGAAATAGATCCCTGCCTCTTCCCAACCTATGTACATGTAAGTATATACAAATATATCCTCAAAAGCCTTTCACTTCCTCAATCCTTCCATCCCCCCATCTGTCTTTACATATCACTCCTCCTTTTATGGCTAAGCATCCTGAGAAAATCATCTGCAATCTATACTTCCCCTTCCTTTTCTGTCATCCTTTCCTTAACTCTTTTTTTTTTTTTGCTTTTTGGAGGGCAGTTGGGGTTAAGTGACTTGCCCAAGGTCACACGGCTAGTTTTTTGTGTTAAGTGTCTGAGGCCGGATTTGAACTCAGGTCCTCCTGACTCCAGGGCCGGTGCTCTATTCACTGCACCACCTAGCCGCCCCCTTTCCTTAACTCTTAACAGTTTGGCTTCTGATCTCATGTAACTGAAGTTTCCAAAGTTTTCTTAATCATGAAATCTAATGACCTTTCCTCAATCTTGATCCCACTGAATATTTCTGCAGCCTTTGACCTGTTGATTACCCTATTCTCTCTAGGTCTTCATGCTTTTGCTCTTATTTTTTCTCCTGCCTGTCTGATTATTACTCTTTCTCACTCTCATTTGCTGAATCTTCATTCAAGCCCATTAATTGTGGTTATACCCAAGGCTCAGTCTTGGATTCACTTCTCTTCTCCCTCTATTCAGTTTCAGTTGATGATCTCATCAGCTCCCATGGATTCAATTGTTATCACTATGCAGATGGTTCTTGGATTTGCTTAACTAGCACCAACTTCTTTCCTGACCTCTTCTCTTTTATGTCCAAAATTGAAGTCCTGTCCTTTCTTCTTTAGCTCTCCTATGTCCTCAATTTCTTATTACTGTTCAGCGAACAAATATCCTCCTACTGACTCATACCCCAAACCTAGGGTCCTTCTTTGATTCCTCATTCTGTCTTATCACTCCTATATCCAATCTCTTACCAATTCCTTTTAATTTTATCTTCATAACATCTCTCATATACTCATTGCCATGGCCTAAGTCCTCAAGATCTTGTTGTTTTGGCTGTTGAATCATTTCAGTCGTGTTTAACTCTTCATGAACCCATTTGGGGTTTTATTGGCAAAGATACTGGCATGGTTTGCCATTTCCTTCTGCAGCTCATTTTACAGATCAGGAAATTGAGACAAACAGGATTAAGTGACTTACCCAAGGTCACACAGCTAGTAAGTACCTGAAGCTGGATTTGAACTCTGGAAGATGAGTCTTCCTGGCTCCAGACCTAGCACTCTATCCACTGTACCATCTAGATGCTTTTCCTCCACCCCCACCATCATCTTACACATGGCCTACTACAATAACCTTTCAGTTGGTCTCCCTGCCTCCCATCTCTGCTCACTTCAGTTTATCTACATTCAACTGTCAAACTGATCTTCCTAAAGCTCAAGTCTGAAGATATATCCTCCCTCCATTCATTAAATTTCAATGGCTTCTATTAAACTCCAGTATCCATACAAAATTTTCTTTTTTGACCTATTTTATAATCTGGTCCCTTCCTACCTTTCCATTATTCCAAGTTCTGTGAGAACAAATATTGGTTTTTGTATTTCTTTGTATATCTAGGACATATTATAATGATTAGAACATAGTAAGGAATAAAAACTATGTGTTGACTTACTAACAGAATAAACTAGAAGTAACTCTAGGAGCGTACATTCCATGTGTGATGGCCAGCTAATGCAAAGGCAAGGGGCCTGATGATATAATGTCTTATGTGAAGAACAGCAAGGTCAGTTTCTCTGGAAGACAGAGTATGGTATAGGTTGTAATTTATGATAATATTGGGAAAGTAGGGTAGACTTAGAGTGGTAAATGAGACAGAAAGGCCAAGTAAAAGAGGCACCGTGAAGCAAAAATTGATGTTCCTTGGCAACTGATTGGATGTGTCAGGTGATGAAGAATGAGGTGTCAAGAATGAATCCAAGGTTAAGAATTTGGTCAACTGAGTGCTCTTCAACAGAAATAGGAAGTTTGGAAGAGGGGTGGGTTTTTGGGGAGAAGATAACTTTTGTTTTTGGATATTTTGATTTTGGTTGTATTGTCTACAGAATAGAAACATTAAACAATCTTTACTAAGACCAATAAAACAAAAAAGAATTAGAGGAATTTGAAAAATGAATTCTGATAAATGGAGGGTAACAAGAACTTCAAAGAAGAGAGTTAAAAAAATCTTAGAAGCAATAAATGAATTTATTGAAGAAAGGATGATACTGGGATTGGAATCCTGTCAAAACAAGTTTTGAGGGAAAATATATATTTATATACAGATTTATTAACCAAAGGGAGAATGAAGAGATCACAGAATGGAGCATAAAACTAAAAAAAATGAGAAATTAAAATTAAAAAACTTGAAATAAACACTAAGATAGACATTAAAAAAGCAAATAAAAATCAACCTTTGTTTAAAGGATAATAAAGTAGATGAAATTTTAGTTGCTATAATTAAAAAAAGAGAAAAGCATAAAGTACAAAACAAAGTAAAAAAAATTTACAACACATGAAGAAGAAATAAAAAAGTATTAGAAATAATAATGTTATAAGTCAACAATAATGAAAAATTAAATTGATGGATAATTACAAAATTGTAGGAAAAAAGAATTTCTATTTGGTAGAGCTTACTTTTTTGGGGGGAAGGGGGAAACACAGGGCAATTGGGGTTGCAACTTACCCAAGGTCACATAGCTAGTAAGTGTTAAGTGTCTGAGGTCGAATTTGAATTCAGGTCCTCCTGACTCCAGGACCAGTGCTCTATTCACTATGACACCTTGCTGCCCCAGAGCTTACATTAAAAAAAAAAACATATAAGTTCACATGTAACTTTCAAAGCCACCCTGCTGGTCTCTGCTTCCTTCAGGCCTTCTTTCTATTCTTTTATTTTTTGGGTGGTGGTGGTGGTGGTGGTAAGGGGTTGGAATTATATAATCTGCTTCCACCAACCTATAATCTCTTCTCCAAAAATAATAAAAGTCTTTGTAAGGGCGGCTAGGTGGCACAGTGAATAGAGCACCGGCCGTGGAGTCAGGAGTACCTGAGTTCAAATCTGGCCTCAGACACTTAACACAAAAAGCTAGCCCTGTGACCTTGGGCAAGTTACTTAACCCCAACTGCCCTCCAAAAAAAAAAAGCAAAAAAAAAAAGTCTTTGTAACAGATATGTATAGACAAGCAAAGATTCACATAGGTCATACACAACGATGTATGACTCATTTTGCTTTATGAGGCTATCACCTCTCTGTCAGGAGGTGGACAGTATATTCATCATTAGTACTCTGAAATTTTGCATGGTTATTGTATCTATCAAAGTTCTTAAGTCTTTCTAAGTTGTCATTACAATGTCATTATTGTATAAATTATTTATTGGGTTCATATCAACATCATTACATGTAATTCTTCACTGATTTCTCTGAAACTATCCTTTTTGTTATTTCTCATAGCAAATTAATATTGCATTTTAAATGGCAAGTCTTAGCAGAGTGACCACAGAGTCTGAGTAAAAAGTTTTAGGAGCTTTAATTTACCAGCTGGGGCTGTCTTGTGTCAATTGGAGGGAAGAGAAAGCACCACTTAGCTCAGGAGTGCAGAATCTTTTATACATTACATTGTCCAACTAGCATAATTTGTTACTAAGCAGGTGTAAATGGAAGCTGTTACTAAGGCAAGGGGGTGTGTGTGTGAAGGCAGGAGTTGATGGATAGGGGGAGGGGCATGGAGCATGATGACCTGAGCATGAATGAGAAGAAAAATGAAGAAAAAGACAGATTACCCCAGGCCTGCTCCCATACCCCAGGCTGGCTCCCAGGTCGGTTGACTGACTTGTATCATCTCCAGTTCATAAAACTTTTACTTGGCTGATTTCTAATTTCACAGAGAATCACTTAACTGTTTCTGGGCCAGTTTCTTGAGTCCATGAAATTTCTACTTAACTACTTCCTGGCCACTTCACATTAATACCCATATAATTTGTCCAGTCATTCCTCACTCAATGGACATTCTTTTTCCCCCAATTCTTTTCTATAACAAAAAGAACTAAAACATATACATGTCTACATGCATACTTATATGTAAGTTTTTTTTTTCTCTTCATTTGGTTTCTTTGGAACATAAGCCTAATTGTGTTATTGCTGAGTCATTTGTGTTCCTAATCTGTTCTACTGAGTGCCTTTATTTTATATTTTTAAAAAGTGTTAAACCATTTTAATAATGTGCCATGCTTTATATTATAGTATGACATCCTATTTATTTATTTTTTTCGATATCTCTTAAGATTGTTGCTTTTTGTTCCCCAGATGAATTTAATATTTTTTCTAAGTTTATAAAATATTACTGTGGTAGGTCTGTCTATACTTTTATAAAAAAGTGTTTTGTAGTCATATTCAGCTCTTTCCTAACACATATTTTATGTATTCTGTAGGGTTTTTTTATGCAATTTTCCTTTTCAGTTCTTTGTGCTCTGCTTTGTTAGTAATACATAGAAATGATGATGAATTAAGTGGAATTATTTTATATGCTGTAATTTTCTGAGGTTATTATTTCAATTAATGTTTACTCTACAGAGCAGGAGTTCTTCACTTGGGATCCATAAACTTTTCTGTTTGTGTGTGGGTGGAGGACTTAAAATATAATTCAATATAATTGGTTTTCCTTGTAATCCTATGTATTTTATTTTATGAATTTAAAAACATCATTCTCAGAAGGGATCTATAAATTTCAGCAGATTGTCAGAGGTGTCCATTATGCAAAAACAAACAAACAAACAAAACCTTAAGGGTCTCTGCTTCAGTATCTCCAAGTAAACCACGACATCATTGGCAAAAGTGATAATTTTATGTTCTTGTAGTCTGTTCTCAATTTCTCAATTTATTTTTCTTGTCTTATTTAGAGCTAGCATTTCTGGTACTACATTAAATTATATGCGTAAAAATGGATATTCTCTATTTAGCTTGATCTTAATGGAAAGGCATGTAATTCATTCTCATTACATATGAAGTTGGCTTTTCTCTCTGAAAAGATACTACTTATCACATTAAGGGAAGTATATTTATTCCTATGCTGTCCAGCATTTTTCATAGAAATAGATTTTGAATTTTGTTGAAAGCCTTTTCTGCATAGGTAGCTATAACCATGGAAATGTTCTTATTCTGTATTAATAGAATTCTTATATTTTTCCTAGCATCAAGATCCAATAATTCTTGTTATAAATTCAGTCTTGTCATGGTATATTTTTAACATGTTATTACAGCCTTTTTACTAATATATATTTTTAATTTTTACAAGATATTTATTAGGGATTTTAATCTATAGTTTTCTTTATTTTTTCTTTCTTTCTATACTTTAGATATCATGTCCATATTGATATTTCATAAAGAATTTAGGAGGAACTCTCCTGTTCCTTTCTAACATAACAAAAATATATTATGCAAATTTAAGTTTAATTTTTCTTTGAAGGTTTCATATTTTCTTGTAAATCTATTTAGCCTTTTATTTGGGCTTTTTCAATTCTTTTTTCACCCTGAGACTTATGTACTACATTTCTTAGTTTGCTAATCTGGGCATTTATTTTTCTTATAAAGATTCATCCAACTCAGTTTTATTTTAATATCATTGGACAATACAGTATATAATAGTTACCTTTAAACACTTTTTTCATTTCTTGTGAATTTTAATTTTTTATTTTTGATGCTGGAAATCTAGTGTTCCTCTTTTGTAAAAATTAAATTATATAATTTTTTTTCTATTTCATTTAAAATACTTTAAGGATTGTTTATTAATTCAATTCCTTTTTACTTTGAATCTTTGCTAAATTCTTCTTTGAATCCAGAATTTCCCTTTTGATTTTTCTTTTTAAAAAGTCTGGTTTTCTAGTGATTCATTTGTTTGTTTTCAGTTGCATGCCAAATTTGTTTATCTTTCTTACTTTAATTGAAAAAAATGGCTAAAGATATATCTATCATCCATATTATTATATTATTGTAACTTTCCTTAATGAAATTATCTGTTTTCTATGATTTGTTCTTTTGCCAGTTCTGTAGATTTATTTTTGGCTCCAGATAATTTTACCTCTTTCTTAAATTTATTTAATTATATTCTGAATATAAAAAAATATTTTTATTCCATTGTGGTGAGTAAAGCATGTCTTTGATACCTCTGCTTCTCTGTATTTGTAAATATGTGGAATATTGATAAAATATTGGTATTGTTTTATTTTCTATGGTTCACTTAAGCATAATATAGTTTCCCTATTTATCTTTTACCATGTCTTTCTTACAGTTGTTTTGTTTGATGCCATGATTGTCAGTTCTGTTGTTGCAGATGAAGCTGAGGCATAATAGATTCTATTACAACCCCTCCTTTTAACTGTATGAATACTTATGTTTTATGTGCATTTCCAGTAAAGATTTTCTTCTCAACCTGTTGTGTTTTCCTCTCTGATGTATTTTTCTGCCCTCTTATTTTATGAGTGACTTTATTAATTCTGATTGTGATCATTAAATTTGTATTTACCCTCCATTTTATATTATTTGACTTTTACACCTAACTTCTCAATGTTTTAAGCAACTATCCAGAACTACAGTTTTCAGAGAAGGTGCTGACTAGCATTGGTGCAGACAGTTTCCTTACCCAGGAATTCCTCCAGCCTACAAAATCACAGGCCCAATTTCTATCCATACTCTTATGCTGGGGTCTCTTTGTGTACTTACTTATTTCCTGAATTACAAGGAAAAAAAATTGGAGAAAAGAAAGGGAGGCAAATGCTAGTAGCTTAGACATGAAAATTTCAAAGTCCAGTCTTCATTAGCAAGTCCATACTCAGATGACTATTCAACCTAGCCATGAAATAGGTGATTGCCATAGCCTTCCTAACAATAGAATGTTAATTACAGAGATTATTTTATCCCCTTTTTTCTTAAGATGGATCTTGATGCCTGAAGTGTGTATACCCCAAAGTTTCCTCTTCTTTTTTTGTTGGTTTTTTGGAGGTGGACTTTTTTTTATTCCAGACATTTACCTTTTAATCATGGCCCCTCTGCCCATTGAACCCTACCTTTTAAAACAAGGAGACAAAATCTTTGCTTTTATCATTCAACTTCCTACCCTGTTCTGGTGGTATTTAACAAACCAAGTTTAGATGACTTTAGAAGTTCTCAAGGAAGCTGGAATGGGATTGAAAAGAAAGTGGGAGCATACTTATTTACTTAACAACTCACAGTATCCATCAATATGTATAAATCTAGAATTGAATTATATGTGGTTTATATATTTATGTGTATGTATCTCATTTCTACAACATATGATATATTCTATTTTATCTAGAATGTTTGGAAGAACAAAGTATTCCAGTCAATTAACAATTTAAAGAAGTTGCCTTTAAATTATTTCATGATTCAGTAAAGTATCCCTTTACCTGGTTTATATTTTATATCAACTAGAAATTTTGAGGAGGGGAAAGAGAAGGAAGAATGGAGCAATTTCTTAGACTATAAGACTGTTAATACAGAATTATATGGGCTTCCATTATAGGTAGGTAGTAATGTGTTTGTGGGATCTTGAAAGGAAGTGAAAATTCCTTGTCCATTTAAAAACATTTTCATTTTATTTTTAGGACATTTTGACTCGAATTAGGTTGCATCTTTAATATAGTCCCAATAGCATAATATTGGGACTACTTATTATTTTTTTGGTTCATGATAATATTCCAGTGTTATATTCTAGATATATTCTGTTACAGTTAACATTTGCTTTTAGTAATGGGGCAGAAAAGAATCCTCCATGTGTATTGTATGATCTTGAGCTATATTTTTATTTAAGCAAAGATTGATCCATGCTCCAGATCTCAAAGGAAAAATGATATGTTAATTTTATTGAAATGTTTTGATCTAACATGTTGAAACTAAATTTGGTTGATCTGATCCCATGTATGTGTTCTCTTTTTCTTTCTTTCAGATCAGAGAAGGATTGTATTCCATATGTAGTAAGAACTATTACTAGCACTGAATTCATGTAAACCAATTTGCTTTTTAGTCCCAGATCCCTCCCAAGATATTCAGGTTAGGAAAATAACATAAAGAAAAACCACTCTACTTAAAAACAGCTGTTGGATGGGGGAGTGAAGAGGATGGTGGTGAAAAGGTCAATATTATTTTCTTTACTCTTCCTTTTTTCTCTTTACTCTCTTCTTTCTTGTTAATCTATGTTTTTACTTCTCTCTAAAAATACTTGAATCTAATTCATCTCCTAGCCCATTCCATTAAGCTTTTTGGAGTGCCCACTCAGTTACTGGCAAACTTCCGCTACATACTTGATCTTTTTAACTAACGCCCTTTCTACTTTCTCAATTTGATAGACTTCTGGCCCTTCTCCAAACATAAAGATACCATATTTTTTTTGCATTTATCTTCACTGGAGGTGATCATTTGTCACTCCCCTTAACAAGGGATAGGATCAGTAAAGTGGTGCATAAATTTTCAGTGTCGAAACTGGTGTGTGTGTGTGTGTGTGTGTCTAAGTTTACAGGGCTCATTAGTTCTCTTTGTCTCTCTGATCTTCCATCCTGCCTAACTTACAAATACTCATCCTTGGACAACCTCCACTCTTCAGTTTCTATGGTCCTATTACAGGGCTAATGAATGTTGCTGAAGAAAAATCACAAAATCAAGCTGACTTTATCCACTGTCAATTTATATTATAGATCTGGAGTTCTTAACTTTTTGAGTTATAAACCATTTTGACAGTCTGGTTAAGCCTATGAATGTCTTCATAATTTAAAAAATCATAATTAAAGAAAAATGCTGCATTTTTATTAGAGATTAGTGTTCATGAACTTGAGGTTCTATTAGGGGTTCTATGAACCCTAGGTAAAATACCTGAAGCTAAGTAAAGAATCTTTGTAATAGATCTCTCACTGGCCCTTAGTTTTAAAAACAAAAATATCATCTCCTTATGCTACCTGTATTATTGTCTTCCCTTCTCTCTAGCAAATCATTCTAAACCATTTTTTTTCTCTTCTCTCCATCAGCCTGATCTCACAACCCTCCCCAATAACAAACAGGCAATGTTTTAATGCACTGAGAAGATTGAGGCCATTTGGCAAGTTCTCTTATAGCCCCCTTCCTTTGTTCTTCAAAATGTATGAGTGTTATCAACCAATTTTTCCTCCTCCCTTTTTGAAACAGAAGAATAGATACATGTATTCCTCACTAAGGCTAATTCATTTGGCTACATTCTTTTTCTCCTACAGATCCATAATTCTTAAAGATTGCTAGATCCTCTGTCATCCATCTTCCTCCTCAGAAGATTCAATGACTCTCTACTGTCTCCTTCCTGTCTGCTTGCAAACAAGGTCAGAACTCATAAATAAACAAAAAAGTAAGTTAGCAGAAACAATAGCAGCAAATCCTTGGCCCTTTCATCCCATATACCTTCCAATCCAACTTTTCTTTACTAAACTTGTTGAAAAAACTTTCTACATCTGGCTCCTCCAATTGCTCATTAACCTTCCTCATTTTAAGTGCAAACTTTTATCTTAACCATTCAACAACATTGCTGTATAGAGGTTGTTTTTGAACAATCATATCCAATGACCTTTTTTCTCTCTTCACTCTTCTATACTTCCCTGCAGCTTTTGACCCTATTGATGACTGCCTACTGGTGAATGTTTTGCCCTTTCTTGGTTTCAGACTGCATATGTGTCTATTTCTCATTCTCCTTTTGAACTAATCTTCCTCTTTCCCCTCCACTGACTCTTACTCCTGTTCTCAAACTTCTGTTCCTCAAATCTCTCCTCTTCTTTCCCTTTCTTTCCTTTGACATTCTCACTTATCCTTGGTAGTTTCCACTACCACGTTCGTATTGACTTTTTCACCCTGTGTTTCCATGAGGGATCATCTCAATGCTTACATATTTTAAAATATTTTTCAAAAGTGTAATTGTCAGTCAATCAATAGCTATTTATTAAACACCTACTATGTCAGGTACTTTCTAAGCTTGGAAATACAAAGACATACTTCCCTCCCTTGGAGAATATTAATAGGCTCTACTATCAATGGGCTCATAGTCTACAGGGGTAGATAATTATAGACATCTATGTAAAAATAAGATATATTAAGAATAAATCAGAGATTTTCTCAGAGGGAAGATTCTGAGAACAAGGAGACTAGGAAGGCTTCTCAAAGAAAGTAGAACTTTCCATGACACTTAAAGGGAGCCAGGAAAGACATGAGGAATATTAGTAGAGAAAGTTCCAGGCAGAGAGGCAGCCAATGAAAATGCTCAGAGTTTGGTGATGAAATTTTATTTTCAAGGAATATCAAGGAGGCTGGTGTCATTGTATCACAAAATATGTGGGAAGATTTAAAGTTTAAGAGAACTGGCAAGGTAAGAAGGAGACAGATTATGAAGGGTTTCAAAAACCAAATAGATGATCTTATATGTGATCCTGGAAATAAAATGGAGCCACTGTAACTTATTGAATGGGGCAGGTAACATGATCAGAAGATCAGTTGGACAGTCAAATGGAATATGGACTGGAGTAAAGATAGATCGAAAACATGGATTTGATTCCATGCATATTTTAAGTTTTACTTTCCCCCTTGACTTTATGTCTTGGTCTCCCACGTATAGAGTTGGTTATGGGTTTGAACACTGTATCAGTGAAATGCTAGCTTAGGAAATTCCATCAAGTTGGGAAGTTTTCAAAAATAGTCCTAACATCACATTAAAAATTTTCTATGAATCATTCTATTTAGAGACTGAAACTCATCACCAGTAGATTACTTATGAGGTCCTGAGGTTTTATGCATGGCAAATGCTGAAACAAAGAGTTAAAATTTTGAATTATTGGTAACAACTATATTCTTATTTTATATAAATTATGGCTTGAGGATGTGCATGTTTGTACTGAGACACATTTCCCAGGAGATTAATATGCTTCTTAGGCCTGGGATGAGATGGAAATGGACCTGTGATTTGTTTGGTACAAGGAAATCTGTTGGAGATGGCCTCTACCACTGTCGATGGGTTTTGAAATTCATTATCTTACAGGGATGATTGGGGCACTAAGATGTTCAGTTGCATTCCCAAAGGCACCTAGGCAATGTGTACTAGAGATGAGATAAGAACTGGGAGACCATTGTACTCATCATAGCACATTATTTGCTAGCCTTAGAAATAAGAGTTGGGCCTGTAATTTTGTCGGCATAGACACCTTCTATTGAGGAATTTGCTCTTGTCAGTGAAGGTTGGTAATTTATTGGAAATTCATCGTCTTAGTTGTCTAGAATACTAAGAGTTTAAGTGCCCTGGGTTGGGCAGCCAGTGACAAAGTAAGACAAATCTGACCACTGATTAAAAAAAACATTCCATCTTTTGAAGGCTTGAGGAGGGAGGGAAGGAGAGAGAGAAAGAGAGGTGGGGGAGAGGGAGAGAGATTGACTTGGTGTGTGTCTGTATGTCTGTGTCTGTGTGTACAGTGGCCAAGTGGAAAGGATCTGGGCTGTTGAAATGAAACCCAGAATCTCCCATAGTTGTTTTCATTAAATGAACAACTAAAACTACAAAGGGACTTTTGCAGCCTTATATAGAAAATAACATACTCTAGCCTGGAAGACATAAATGTTTTGATTCCAAGTCTAGTGCTCTCTACATTTATCTGTGGTCGCCCATGATTAGAAATAATGAAGCATAATTAAATTGAGTACTGGATTTGGAGTCTGGAAAAACTGAGTTCCAATTCTGCTTCTGATCTTAGGAGCTATGTGACCTTTGTCAAATCATTTCACCAATCTGACCTTCAGCTTCTCTGTAAATCCAGGTCAAGTAATTCTTCTGAAGCATATTCCTTACAGAGAGTAGTCAGGAGACTAAAATAAGATAATGCATATACAATACTTTATATATACTAATGCCCTGCATAAATGCCTGCTCTTTTTACTATTATGTCTCCCTAGTGCTGTGATAGGTGCTAAATTGTGTCCAGATTTTGACACTGTTTATTCTTGAGCTGCCAAGTCTCTTCAAAACAAACTGGAAGTGAAGTGTTAAATTAGCCATTGACACTTACCCTGCACTTATTTCCTAGCATAGTGAAATTGATTTAATTTTTTATAGGTTAATTCAAAAATGAGTGAAATTCACCAGAAGCTAAGTACTCACATATCCTGTCTAGGAGCTTTGAGACCTGACCTTTATTTTTTTTTTCAGTCAATGAAATCCAAAGTAATTAGTGACATTCTTTTCACATGCCATGGTAGCTCAGGTTGCCTGAATTATTATCAGCACAAAGTGCTTTAACATTAAAACAGAGTATTGCAATAATTACTAATGTAATACATGAAAGCCTATAATAGCTGACTAGCAATAGCTTTTACTGTTTTTTTTTAAAATTTCTTATTATGGAGTATAATAGGTTGAAAGAGATTGCATGTTAAACTGAGTACATTTCCCTATTGTGTTATACTTTTTTTTGAAGCTTCTAAAAGTACAAGGAAGTAAAATTTTTAATTTAATTTTAAAAAGGTTGGCCAAAATGTTAACAAAATATTAGAGACTTGTAAGTCTCCTGTCTCTAAGGAAACTTGAGCCTATTCCTTCCTTTTTGTTCCAAGAATTACAATCTTCATGTAAGCCTTCATTAGCACCCACCTGGAATATGGCAGAATCATAGAGTCATAGAAATTTGAGCTTAGAGTGTGCCTTAGAGATCATTAGTACAACTGGCTTCACCTCTTCTGGTATATAAACTTACATCTGGATATAGTGGCCATTCATTATCTTATTTCCTGAAAGCCTGGCTGTTACTTGCTTCATAAGCTGATTTACCCAGACAGAACATTTTATTCTCTCTTTCAGAGACAGTCACTTGCTGTCTTCCTCTAATCTTACAATGCAGGGCAACTAGGTAGCACATTGTATACTTGAGTTCAAATCTAGGCTCAGGTATTTACCAGCCATGTGACCCAAGGCAAGGTACTTGATCTTAGTTTCCTCATCTGTAAAATGGCAGCCCTTTGACTGAATCCAAATGTCACAGAACAAATCCCCTTAATGAAAGGATTTATTCTATGAAACTTGGACTTAGTCAAAAGGCTGTACTAAGGACCTAGAAGGCCACATGTGGCCTTGAGTTACTGGTTTTCTACCTCTGGGGCTTAACCCAAAGCCTAGCACAGAGTAAGCTTTATATCAATATTTCTTTTCTTCTTGTTCTTCTTCTTGTTCTTGTTTTTGTTCTTTTTCTTGTTGTTGTTGTTGTTGTTGTTCTTCTTCTTCTTCTTCTATAGGTAAGCATATTACTGGTTATAAAGACTTTAAATGCCAAATGGAGGCTTTTATATTTGATCCTGGAGGTGATATGGAGCCACTGAAGTTTAAGTGAGTGTGTGTGTGTGTGTGTGTGTGTGTTTGCCATCCTCAAACCTGCTCTTTAGGAAGATCATTTTGAAAACTGAGTGGAGAATGGTCTGAAACAGGGAGAGACCTGAAGCAGGGAGACCATCTAGCAGTCTATTGTAATAATACATGTAGGAGGTGATGAGAGCCTATAGTATGGCGGTGGTAGTCAGTGAAGAGAAGGGTAAATGTAATGTGTGAGAGATGTTACAAAGGTAAAATTGATAGACCTTGACAATAGATTGCATAGAGGTGGTGGAAGAGAGGAGACTGATTCCCAAGTTGTGAGACTGGGTAACTGGGATGATGTTGGTACCCTCAATAGAACAGCAGTAAGGAAGTTAAGAAGAAGGGATTGCTTGGGAAGAAATATAATCATTTCAGTTTTTGACATAGTGATGAGATCAAGTGAAATAGTACAGAAGGAGAAGAAAAAAGGGCCACAGACAGAATTCTTGGATTGCCTGGACATGACTAGTAAGAACATCTAACAAAGGAGAGTAAGAAGGAGTGGCCAGATGAGAGGAGAACCAGGATAGAGAAGTGTCACAAAATCCAAGAGAGAAGAGAGTTTCAAGGAAAAGAGGGTGACCAATAGTATCAAAGACAGGGAGTTCAAGAAGGATGAGGACTGAGAAATGGTCATTTAGTTTGTGATTTATGAGATTTTTAATAACTTTTTTTTTTGAGAATACTTTGGCTGAATCATGGAGTTGGAAGTCAGGCTGTAGAGAGAATTAAGAGGAGAGTAAGAGAATAAGTAAAGGCACATACTCAGGGAGGTTAATCACAAAAAGGAGAAGAAACACAAAAACTGTAATTTATGGCCATTGAAGATTTCTTAATGATGTGCATATTTGTAGAATTTGGGTGAGTAGTCAATAAATAGGGAGAGACTGAAGATCAGTGACAGTAGGGTTTATAGAAGGGACAATGTGCCAGAGAAGGTGGAATAGAATGAGATACTTGTGCATGTGGAGGGGTGTGCTTGGCAAGGAGAAGGGCCATCGCTTCCTATGAGACAAGAGGGAAGGAACATTTAATAGCAGAAGGAATCTGGGTAATATGAGATGAAAAGAAGAGAAAAAGGAGCTCTCACTGAATGACTTCAATTTTTAAAAATAAGATATGAGTCAAGGTTGTCAGTTGAGAAGGTGGGGGAAGGGAAACCCTGAGAAGTTTGGGGAGGGATGAAAAGGTTTGTAAAAGCCACCATGGTGGGTAGGATAGTGACTTAATTAGGGAGATGTAAAAGGGTTGTTTTGGAGAAGAGAAGGCTTAGCTGATGTTATACAACAAAAGTCTATAATGGTCCCACTCAGCAGTTTTTTGATTTTTCTCCAGCTTTTTTGAGTAGCATTTATGTAGAAGTGAGGGTATTAGCTGGTAGAAGTGATACAAGTCTGAGACTTGGCAGGGCAAAACTGACAATAAGAGAAGGGAATAAGAAACTCAAGCAAAAAGACCAATGTAGAGTTGAATTGGCTTCCCAAGAAATCAAGACAGGGAAGGGAGAAGAGTGAAGTAAGCATAGAGCCTTTTAAATTACTAAGAAATGAAGGGATAGGAAGTCACAGTGATGTTGAAGAACAGAGTTTAGGGTTGCAAGGCAGAAGAGGAGGTAGAATGGCAATGGTGTGACCAGAGAAGGGAATTTCAGAACTTATGACCGTGGAAGTAGGATGACTGTGGGTGATGACAAAATCCAAGGTATGGCCATCTTTGTGTGTGGCCTAGCTGAGGTGGATTAGTAGTTTGTGCGAAATGGTAAGGTGATGCATGATGAGGTTAGAGTATTTGAGGAAGTTTCAATCTATATTTTGAAATTCCATAGTATGAAGGCAAGAGTTGAAGAGGAAAGCAGGACTATGAACCAGGCACCGAACTCATGGAAGAAAAGAAGAGGAATATCCTAGAAGTTTGTAGACAACAGCTGCCAGAATTTTGATTAAGTGGTTGATATGGATTAATAGTGAACCAA
Organism: Pseudocheirus occidentalis; assembly: GCA_028646575.1. NCBI lineage: Eukaryota > Metazoa > Chordata > Mammalia > Diprotodontia > Pseudocheiridae > Pseudocheirus > Pseudocheirus occidentalis. The sequence goes on along the minus strand of CM053601.1, from coordinate 100,442,003 downwards.
GAAGAAAGAGAGATTACTGGGTGATGGTGGTAGAGAGAGAACCTGGAAGTGGCAATGGGGAACAAGGAGGTACTCTAACTCCATTGCTTTGGTTAGCAAATCAGAAGGAAGGAATGAAAATAGAACCAGTGCTGGAAAGGGAAGCCAAGAAGTCTGTGTCATCAGGAGGGATACAAGTCTTAGTGAAAGCCAGAATACTGAAGGAGTATGAAAGGAGAAGATTTAAGATGAAAACAAGTTTATTATCTATGGAGGAGACATTCTAGGGAGGACCATGGAAAAGACATATTGCTTTAGAATGGGACCTGAAGAGGTGGGGTCTTGAGGGGAAGGTGAATAAGGGATTCATAAGTGGAAGACAGGTAGAGAATGGAGCTGGAAAGATGAAAGCAGGGCTTTCTGAATCACTGATATTTGAGAGTTTGACAAGGGAAGAGTTTGTTGAGGGAGGGCTCACGCAGGTCATAACAGGATGAGTTCTAGGACTTGAAGGAATGATGTTATGCCTTTTCTTCAAGGCAAGAGACCAGTTTGAGACCTGATAGAATGGTGATTCTTCTCTTCACAAAGTACATTAGAGGTGGGATGGAAAGTATACTTTATAGGGAATAATTTGACTTAGAACTGGAAATTCCTTGAAACAACGTTTTAACCACTTATACCGATGCTTTGTCCCTGGAAAGCAGTTTAGAATTTCTGCCCAAAACAAAACAAAGAACACATAGCAGAACTTTGTGGAAACTTGTGCTTAGAATTTTGTTCAGCTTCCAAGATCTTGTTCAATTGATATTTAAATGCTGTTTAATAAGAAGAATAAATTCAATGAAGATATGTTCATTAACCTCCATTAGGGGTCCCAAGTGTCTGTTGTTCTTATCTACATCTGCCAGCAACAAAGTCCTTCACTTTTATTCTGTTTTCTGCCTAGCAAATAGACAATTATGGGAATTCCTTATAACACAATGCCTAAAATGGGTAAAAAAAATCTGGGAATTATATATGATTATTTATATATGTAACAATCTCTAGGATCTTAAATCTGAAACAGATAACTGATTACTTTATAAGAAGTATTACTTGCCAACCCAAGATCCCTATCAATTTTCCCTAAGAGATTGAACCCATTGTCCTGTTCCCTTCCATTTATGTCCTATAATTATTGATGGTCATTTCTCTCAACATTCAAGTGGGTGGCACAGCAGATAGAGTTTTAGACCACCAGTTAGGAAGAATTGACTCCAAGTCCAGGTTCAAAGACCAGTTGTGTGACCTTGGACAAATCAGTTAACCTCTGACTCAGATTCCTCATGTGTAAAATGTAGATAATAATAATACCTATCTCCCAGGGTTGTGTGGATAAAGTGAAATAACATTTTGTAAAGTACTTTGTGAGCCTAACACTTTAGCGTTGTATAAATGCCAGCTATGACAATAATGATGACAATGATAATGTAGGATTTGTTGTGTGTTAAGGTGACCCTGAACATATTCCATCTTAATCCTACTCTGTAACCAAAATAAGAAGGGCCAATGCCAATCTTTGTTCTTGGATTTCAAGTCTTATTCCAGGAACCTTGATGCATTCTCTGCAAAAGAGATTATGATATTCAAATTTAAAGTTAAAAAGTCAAGGGATATAGAAATCGACATGAGTAAAATAAATTCCTAGGCCTCTGAATTATTTCCTCTACCCAAGGCAAAAATACCAAAGTGAAATAAAACCCCAAATTCAAACTCTATATATCAGATGATGTTTGCAATCTCTTTGTGTTGAAGAACAGTGCATCCATGGGCTTTAATGTTTAAATGAATGGTTTACAAATACTATAATCTGAGGCTCCTTTGGTCTTCATTGATTCCAAGATAGCCATGTATTTCTAATAATGTTTTGTTGACACTATAGCCCTTTACCTTCCTCATAGAGGCTTTTAGGGAATTGTTAGTATTTCAATTGCTGTTGTGCAGATTCAAAGAAAATACCTATTAATAATAAAGTAAATATGATAATGATAAATAAAATAATACTAATTTATTGTACAATATATTCTACTATACTATAATATGGATATTATTTTGTTAATATTATTTTATTAATAATATTATTAATTAGTTCTTTAATACTAAATTAATAATTTAAAATAAATAAATAAATAATAGCCTACTCCAGAATATGTCCATTCTTCACTTAAAGAAAAGCTATATTCAAAAACTTATGTACAAGGGGCAGTGGCATGATGGGTAGAAAATCAGTTTTGGAGTCAGGAAACCCAAGTTTAAGTCCCACCACTGATATATACTGACTGTGTGACCTGAGGCAAGTCACTTAAACTTCCAGTGCCCTGAGCAGTTGTCTAAGAGTATAAATTTTATAGAAGTTACTGTTCTCAATTGCATTGGTGAGAAAAGTTTCCACAAAAGGAGTTCCCTGCCTTCATGCTATAACAGGCTTGGACCAACATATGTATATATGTGTATATATTAAGATATGCATGCATACATTCATATATCCACACATGCCTGGTTAATTGACATTTACATAAAGGATTCTTTACTTTATGAAAGGATTTGCTATAGGTTCACTTTAAATTATGATTTCTTTTGGTACATTTTAAATGCTTTCATTTAAAATAATTAATTTACACTGACTTCTTAGAAGCATATTTATTGCATCTGTAAAAAGAGGAAAGTAAAAACTCAGCTTTTATTTTGAAGTTCTGATGTCATTAAGAAATCAGGAACAACCTGAAAATGTTCAAAAGATTTACAATTGAAAAGCAGAGGGAAGAATTTCTGGTTAGTTTGCAGTGAGCAAAACCATACTTGGAGACCAGATTATTCTCATAAAATGTATTTGTTTATTTTGGAGCAAATGCTAGGGAAGACTTTCTGTAAATGCAGTTAATCATTGAAGGGCATTTTTGTTTACTTTTCAGGTATAATACCAATTATTATTTACATGCAATTACATCATTAGCTTTAAACAGGTTAAATCTTGATACTGCTTTGTAATCCTATTAACTATGTTTAAAGTTTAAGGGATTTTGAAAAGTGGTTTAATTTTTTTTTTAATGTTTACTTAGGCTTCATTAACAAAGAGGGATAGTTTCCTTCCCTTTTCCTGTTTTATCTAGAAGTTATCAAAAGTAAATGAGTTACATTTTTATTTATGTGATTTTGTTATATATTATAAAATTCATATTATTTCAAAATTTTTATAGGATAACTTTTAAATATCACTGCATTAAAGGATTTATTATTAAATCTACTCACGTTACTAGAAGCAGGTGGTTTTAAAAGATCAAACTCAGGGGCAGCTAGGTGGCACAGTGAATAGAGTACCAGCTCTGGAGTCAGGAGGACCTGAGTTCAAATACAGCCTCAGACACTTAACACTTACTAACCTTGTGACCTTGGGAAAGTCACTTAACCCCAATTGCCTGGCTTTCCCTCCTCCAAAAAGCAAAAAAAAAATAATAATCAAACTCAGGCAAAGTAGAGATTTGAATATCATATACATTTACAGGTGAAGAATCTGAATCCTAGAGAGTTTAAGCAACTAACTCAAGGTTACCCAAACAGGAAGTGAAAGTACCTGTATTTAAATGACTTCTGACTCCAAATAAAACATTTTTTACCTTGTCCCACACTGCCTGTGGAAAAAGAGTTAATTAGAGGCAGCTATGTGGTACAGTGGATAGAGCATGTGGCCTGCAGTCAGAGAGATCTTAACTCAGATTTGGCTTCAGACACTTATTATCTGCATGGCCTTGGTCAAGTTACTTTACCTTGTTTATCTCAGTTCCTCTTCCTTAGTTGGGGAAGGAAATATCATTCCAGTATCTTTGCCAAGAAAGCCACAAATGGGGTCAAAAGAGTGAAACGTGACAAAGTAACTGAACAATGTTTTACAAAGGGGAACTTGAAGATATATAAAAAATTTCCCTATCCCCATACTCTTAACTCAGAGACCTTTGTTTCTGGAGAAAGTAGGCTCATACCGATTATAGTTCCTGCATATCACTGGGCCCAGCAAATTCATGTCAAATGCAACATTGCTCCTAAATACTCAAGAAGTCCTATCTCAGCTACTACTGGTTTGAGTCATTTCTCATATCATGAGGTACTGATGCTGATCTTGCTGCAAAATGCAGCATGGACTTGATCCTTGGACACTTTTACTTTCTGGTGACTCACTCTTCTGACCTATTGAAGGTCATCAGCTTTTTACAAAGGAATCAGGCCTCTTTTTACAAAGGAATCGGGCCTCTTTTTACAAAGACACATGCCAGCTTCAGAGGGAGAGAGGGCTTCTCATCTTACAGTATCTCTCATGCCTTTCCATCAGCCCAAGAAGTCATAAGTAATGAAACAGTACTAGGTTAAATAATGCTTTGTGAAAGCACCTCAGATTCACACTATACTTGGATATCTTATCAATGGTTTTCTTAATTTTTTCCTTAAAGAAAACCAGCTCAGCGTATGTAAATCAGAATACAAGGGTTATATGAACTGTGACTGTTCCTTGCCATAAACTAGGGAAGGGAAGCACTGAAATAGTTAAGCCTGGATTAAAAAAAAAGAATAAAACAGCTTCCCCCATCCCTCCCCCATTTCCCACTATGTGCAATTACATGATATTTTTATGCTCAGACAGTGCATGCTCAATCGATGAGGACAGAACCCTATTATTAACGCAAATATAATTAGCCTACTCTCCCCTTGATAATCTGTACCTCTCTTTACTAGTTCCTCCCCAAAACTCCCAAAGCAATTCAGATTTATTGAACACTTTGCTCTTACCATATCCTAAAAAAATACTGATGATTGCTTATTTACTTACAGAAGACAGATATCAAACTAGTAACTTCAATGTTAAAGGAGTGAATTGTTGGTTTAGAATGAATCCTATGTTTTTGTCTGAGAAGGCACTCATTTAGATTTTCCATGTGATTGCCAGAAGTGAACATTTGCCCTCCACTAAAAACCATCCAGAGTTGGAAAGGTCTATGCATTTATGTATGCTCTTTCCTGTCTTCTATTGGTCACATGTAAGTAGGTTTGTAGAATCAGCATTTACATTGCTTAGCAATAAACACAATGATGCAGTCCATTATTATTTTTTTATGGTACAAAAACATGGAAATTTTGCTGGCCTGTGATAACACCATAATTCATTGTCCTGAACACCCCAGCTACACTACTGCTTCTCATATCAATAGACTCATTAAAGGGCTAAAGATTTTTCTACTTGAGTTATTGTTCTCTCTTGAACAGTCAATGAAGCCTTTGGCAATTCTCGTGATCCAAACAATTTGCTTCTGTATTTCTAAGGAAAGCACTAGACAAATTGCCACAGCTTGAAAGAGACCACAGCTACTTTGAAGAAAGAAAACAAAACAAAAACAATGCAAAAACAACATTTACTTTGCCCTGTTACTCTCATTAGTTGCCACCACCCAGTAAATTTTAAGGTTCCCTGAGGCCATGGTAAGCATGAGGATGACTTATAAACAGAAAATCTTGGTGGTGTTTAAGGTATAGAAACTACCTGTGCTCAGAGGGTCTTTTCTTTTCCAGAGCAACAGTGTTTAAAAAGGAACTTGTCTTAAATTTGTGACTGGAATGGCACTTACATGCTTCGATTAATGGTAGGACAAGGGAAAGCTTCTTTGATACTCAAGGAATGGATTCATTGTCTTCCTTTTTTACTGATTTGTGTGTGTGTGTGGGGAGGGGAACAGCTTTATAGAGGGCCTCAATTACTGTTGAAAGAACACAGCTGCTGAGAAAACACCACCAGTCACTGGATTCTGTAAGGGATATGTCAATCCATCTATCAACAAAGATTTATTGTGTATCTGCTAAGCACAAGGAGCAGGCATTGGGCTCTGTCACTGGAGTCTGGCTTTAAATAGAATACACGAAATGCTAAGCACATTAAAATGCAGGCAGAGCGAATTTACAAGCTCTCTATGAAAGTTGCTCCCTTTCTTTCTAGGGGTCTGCTTGTCTGCACTTCAGAGACAGAAAACACTGCCTTTTTTCCTCTTTTCTCCATGTAAGCCTTCTGTGAGATGGCAAGAAGACCGCAAATGGTGCTGAGCTGGGTGCCAGCCAAGTACAGTGGTATTCAGTTTGCACCATGCCAATTCCTTTGTCACTTGTTAAAAATTCAGTGTTATCTCCTCTCCCAAACATTGCGACCATCTGCCTACACATGACATTGACAATGATTATGTGGTAATTGCAGCTGTGTCTCTGATACCAATTATTATGCTGCGGAATGGCCAAAACAAATTCATTTTCAGTATCAATCTTTTGATTCTTTCCGCATCTCCTGCCCTTTTCCTTTTCTCTCCCTCTCCCCACTGCATGCACTCAGGCACACAAGGTCAGAGAGACAGCCCATCTCTTCTGCAAGCTTACCAGCAGGTTAGGTAATGGTCATTCTTTCAACCACCTGAGAAAATGAGAAGACCACACTCCCCCACCTACTTCATTCTCCATCCTGCCACATTCCAAATTTAAATTCATTTTCCCAAGACAAACATGAAAATATGATGTGGACCAGGCTAAAAGTGTGTTCAGTTTAAATAAACAGAACTGAGATAATGTGATAATGAAACAGTTGTACTTTCCTAGTTGTACTTAGTGAAAAAGTCCAAAGTTTCCTTTAGGGATCTTAAACTGCCTTTCAAAGTTCTAGGCATGGGAAATAAGATCTAGTGTGAAATCTAGCTAGCAAGTGCTGTCTGAGTTATTATGGCTTGTTCCCTGCCATGAAAAACTCTGGAAATAGAAGCTTTTTTTTTTCCTCTTCAATATTCAACTACACTAGTTCTCTCTTTCTCCCTTTCTCCCCCCCCCTCCCCAACCTGGTCCTTTCTTCTCTACCTTCTGTAACAGTGAGATTTGAATTCCTACTTTGCAGCCAGTTTGATAATAATAAATGCTTTTTCATAGGCTTGCCTTTCAGACAAGCATCTGTAATCACAGAACAAAGCAGAAGCCACACTTCCAGCAAGTTTCTGAATGTACAGTTGGTATATTTCCTTTAAAATCTGTGAGTTCACTATTGGATTTGAACCATTTCAAATACACAAGAAAGGTAGCAGGTAAGACTGGTTCTCATTTGCCAAGGAAAGGAATTGTTTCTCTTCACTGGGCTTTGTATGTAGCCTGAGATAGATATTAGAGGGTACCCTGTTAATATATCAGCACCATGAATAATAAAGATATAAAGTTGTCAAAATATCAGCTAAAGGGATAAGGCTAGACATGCTATAATTCCTCCTCACCTTCTCTCTTTACAATATACTGTGTTTTCTCCCTTCATTCCAAACAGTGCCCGGGATTATTTCTTTGAATGCCTTCCCACACTAGGACCTTCCAGTTTCAGTCATCCTAGAAACCAGTTTCATTTCATAAAGATATAATCACTCAACTGTAAGTGTATGCAATCATAGATATCTGTTAAGGAGTTTAGTTTAAGTCACTTAAACCTGTTTGCCTTTGATTCTCATTTATAAAATAAGCTGGAGAAGGAAATGACAATCTATGCTAGTGTGTTTGCCAAGAACCCTACCCCCCCAATAAAAATAAATTACAAAGAGTTGAACACAAATAAACAACAACAAAAGACAAAAAAAATAATTTTAGTTTAAGACCCTTAGGCAAGAAGATCCGTTGACTTCTCAAATCTTTCCAAAACATAAATTCTATTCCAAGACAAAAAAAAAAGTTTAACTGTTTCTATAATCTAAAGTACCCAGACTCCAAAGAAAAGGTTAAATCCCCACCAACTCCCACCAAAACTTGAGAAAATACATGGGCTGAAGCTTACTCTGAGCTCACTTTGCCCTCCTCCCCTGCCTCCCATGCTACCAGTAGTGAGTCTGCCACAGCAGAATTAAGGATCTGACATCATATAGTTTTGCAATAATGTCCAACCCCATACTCCAGTCACCACTCCCTACTTCCAATGCCACAGAGATCCTGGTTCAAGGCTGTGGATGTCTGTTCTAGCTATGACAAAGGGACAGCCATGTATCTGGGATGGTAGTTCCTCTGGTGCAGAAGTTTTCTGGGGTCACAACATAAAGCCAGCATCCTGACTGCACCATCTATGCTATAAAATATTTCTGTAAGAAGCAGAAAAACTGAGGGAAAGGGGAAGGACACACATCTGGACTTAAAAATTGAACTCAGTAGCCAACATGACAGAGTACAGGCCAAGACCCAGCTGAATTCTCACAATATTCTGTTCCAAACAACTTGAAAATAATAACTCAAATCAAATTTTGAGGAAGCAGAGTCAACAAAAGGTTAGAGGGAAAGGTTTTTCCAACCTAACACAATTTAGGAGACCCAAAGGAGAGGACTGTAACAGACCCTGAACAAGGCAGGAACACCAGTAATGGGCCGTGGAGGAAACAGTAGCAGCAGCAGCTGTAGCAGCTTTAGGAGTCAGAAATGGTAAGGGGGTTCAGACAACTGGTCAGATAGAGATTACAGGGGAGCTTTTCTTGGCACTGGGTACAGCTGGTGCTGATTGGCAACTCTTTAACCCATAAACAGTTCTGGGTCACTGCTCCAGGATGGATAGGAGCACTTTTCCTCTTCAATATTCAAGTACACTACTTCTCTCTCTCTCCCTTTCTCCCTCCCCCCTTCCCAACCTGGTCCTTTCTTCTCTACCTTCTGTAACAGTGAGATTTGAATTCCTACTCTGCAGTATGGTTATGAGGGAGTACCAGCCCTGGTCACAGTTCCAGGGCCAAGAAGAGCACTAGTAGTTGTGGCCACAGCGCAACAACAGTCCATCTTGGGTAAACACCAGAGTACAGACTGGGAGAGCAGTGACCACACTTTTCCCAAGATAAGACCATCTCAGAAGTCCTGAAAAGTTGCAAACTTCCAGAACTAGCTCTGAAAACAGTAACGCAAAAAATTCCAAAGCTTGGGACACTGCCTTTTCACCCCAGGTGATCAGGGCAAGTGGAAGCTAATGACTCCATGAAACTTCAGGAAACAATAAAATACAATCAAAAGAATAAAAACGAAAAGAAAATGTGAAATATCTCATTGAAAAAAACTGACTTGGAAGATAAAGAAGAGATAATTTAATAATCATTGGACTATGATTAGTAGTCAATAATGATTCAGTAGATTAACTGAAAATCATGGTCAGAGAAAGAGCCTAGATATGAAATTTCAAGGAATTATCAAGTCGAGCTGTCCTGATAGCTTTAGAATCCGCCAATCAGGTCTGAAAGATTCCCTAGAATGAAAGCTCCCAGGGATATTATAATCAAATTACAGAGCTTCTAGGTCAAAGAGAAAATATTGCAAGCAGCCAGAAGGAAGTAATTCAAACATCATGCAGTCACAGTAAGGATCATACATGAATTAGCAGTTTTCATGCTAAAGGAGTGGGGAGGGGGAGACCCGTCTTAGAATATAATATTCTAGAAAGCAAAGGAGCTAGAATTATGGTCAGGAATAACCTACCCAGAAAACTGAGTATAATTCTTAAGGGGAAAAATAGATGTTTATTAAATTAGAGGATTTTCAAGTATTCCTGATGAAAAGACCTGAACTGAAGAGAAAATCTGACATTCAACCACAAGACTCAAGAGAATCTGGAACTCAAAATTAATATGACAAGAATATCCAAAATAAAAGTAATTAAATCAAAGAGTTCAATCTCATTTTCTTTCCCCTTCCCAGAACCTCAGAGACCCAAGTTACAGAAATCAAACCTATAGCACTAGTATGACAGCTCTCTGAATTGGTGGCCACCAGAGAACTAAGGAAAAGAGAGAGTGAGACAGGACACAAGAAGAGACTCTGTCCGTCTCTCTCCCTATCTATGGGAGAGGGCAATATGGAATTCTACTAAGTCTAAGGGAAAGATGTCAGCATCCTGTTGGGGTTAGTTCTGTCACCCCAATAGCAATTTTGCTCAGATACCTCAGCTGATGAACCACGAGTTGCCCATTGTGGGGAGGTTGACATGCTTTGAGATCTATCCAACAGGGAAATGACCATTAGAAGGGAGGAAGTCAGAAAGTGAGCAACATGGTCAAATAAGGAAAATTTAAAAACAAACATAAATTGCCAACAATCTCAGAAAGAAGAAATCCCAAAGATATTGATTCTAAGCATATAAATAAACAGGGAGAACATTAAGAAGAAAAAACATGGTCTCAGAATTTAATAAATGATTTCAGTAATCTATGAATAAATGAGTCCAGGAATTAAAACAAAGGAAAATGATCCAACACTTGATGCAATGAGCAAAGACTTTCATGTGATTGGAGAACAACTTTGAGAGAATTTTGAGTTTTGGTCAAAGAAGCAGTTCATCACGATTTCTAAAGACTGATAAGGAACAATACCTCCTGTTTCTTGAGGGAAAAGTAATGGATCAGATGCAAAGAATCAAAGGGGTAATCTAAGTAAGGTATCACAAAGGAATTGTTTGTTCTTCTTGACTATACATTTTTGTTATGTGGAGAAGCTTCTACTCCAGGGAAGGTAGAGGTAGGTTAGTGAGTACTGATAGAAATGACAAACAAAAAGAAACAGAATATGTGACAGCATCCTTTTAAGGAGCTCCTAATGAGGAAATTCCTTTACCAATGCAGATATGGTGGAAAAAACAAATAAACAAAAAGACTGACTTATCAGTCTCTGCCTGTCTACTGCCTATTCCAATTTTGCTTCTGTCTAAATAGACTCAATCTGCAGAACTCTCCTCCCCATTCTACATTTGTGGTGTGTGTGCCACATACTCACTCACACACACACACACACACACACACACACACACACACCTATTTTGCTATAGACAAAACTTGACTCAAGGAATTCCATCCTGCATAGACAAAATACAGAAAACCCTTGTCCAAGTGGCACTGCTTTAATTTCATAGAACACTACTAATTTGGCACCTCGCACATGCAAATAGTGATTTTTCCAGACCAGCTTTTCCACAGGGATAGATTATATCCCACTGTTCCATTGAAATACGTTGAATGCTGCTGATGGGCAGTGTACTCTATGCAGGCCAGAAAAGCTATATAAGCCATATCTGGGCTAGGTAGCCTAAATTAGTACCAGCCTAAGCAGCTTACTGTAGTGTGCCATCAATTTCTTTCCTTAAAGTTTATCTACTGTTTATCTGACATCCATTTGTGTGGACCTACTGGTGGATGAAATTCTACCTGGGCTCTAAATTTCTTTTTCAGTGACTTAGAGTTTTACAAGGTTAGGGCAAGTTAAGACAAATCAAGTGACTTGTCTTAGGTTACACAGCCGGTATACATGAGAGGCAACTTCCAGTATCCAGTTTTTCTTAACTCTGAGGTCAGCTGTGCTAGGTGAAGCAGTGGATCAAGCTCTTGGACTGGAGTCAGGAAGACCTATGTTCAAATTCAGCCTCAAGGTACTTAGTAGCTCTGTGATCTTGGGCAAATCACTTTCCTCAGCTGCAGAATGGGGATCATAACAGCACCTCCTTCCTATTTGTAAAGCAATTTTTAGCACAGTGCCTGGAGCATAGTAGGTGCTTAATAATTCCTTTTTTCCTTCCTTCCTATGCCTTGTTGCCACTCTTAAAAATCATTCACAGAAGCCAACAAAAACAAAAAGTGCAGATCGCATGGCAATTTGCATTATCTTGTTAAATGTTCTCTTTAAAACAACAACTGAATTACACATAAGAGGAATTCAAATTCTTATGCAATTATCTTTCCTGATATTTTTATATATAAATGTTAATATCTGATGTCTTAATTTAACAATTAGAAATTTAAAAATAGGGATGAATGCACAAAAAAAGTCAACCTGTCAATAAAAATTCCATCTGTAGGATGTTTTAGAATTCCCATTAAAGGTATAGCCTGTGTCATTCAATTAAGTCTGCCAAAATGTATTAAATACCTACTGACTTTCCAGGGTTCCTATAAGACTCAATTAAAATTTCATAGTTCACTGGAAGCCTTCCCCAATCACCTTTTTTCCCCTTTTTTACTTTTGGGAGGGTGGAATGCAGGGCAATTGGGGTTAAGTGACTTGCCCAAGGTCACAGGACTAGTGAGTGTTAAGTGTCTAAAATTGGATTTAAACTCAGGTCCCCTTGACTCCGCGGCCAGTGCTCTATTCATTGTGCCACCCAGTCATGCTCCGCCCCCAATACCTTCTAATCCTAATGCCTTCCTTTTATTATTTCCTATTTATCCTGTATATAACTTGTTTGTATATATTTGTTTGCATTAGACCTCCTTCATTAGACTTGGGGACAGGGACTGTCCTGTGCCTCATTTTGTATTCTCACTGCTTAACACAGTGCCTGGTATAGCCTAGACAGTTCACACTTGTTTATTTATTGATTGATTGACATAACTGGCATGAGAGGGGAAAAAGAAGAAAAAAAAACAATCCCAGTCCTTAAGAAAACAACATTCTATTGGAGCAATATAACTCATTTGTACAAGAATTGTACAAAGACTATTAAGGTGTGAGAGCACCTTAAAAATTAGTCAGATCAGAAAAGAATTCATGCAGAAGGTGACATCTAAGTGAAGTGGTGAAGGAAAGCAAAGTTTCTGAAAGGTGAAGATGAGGTTCCCAAAGTATGGCTATTGTACTGTATAATTCCATTTTTCAATGATGTTGTATAAACAAAGCCCCTTGTAACATCCTCTGGGTGGTTGAGAGCATATGAAATTAGCCAAATTTTGTTTTGCGTAAGATTGCATTTTTATGGAGCCATTGAATCCCATAAAGCAAGGTGTATATGCCCATACTCCATATGGTGGACATTGCTTTCTTGTTTGTTTTGAGGGTTTCTAATCCCTTTTCTACAACCTATGACATCACTTTCTTCAGGTACACATTTGTTCCTCACACTTCTCTAAGATAGGATCCTTATTCTATTGCTCAGCTGGTCTACGGCAACATTGAAGTGCTACTAGGAAAACTTTTTCTAGTTTTTCTAGTTACTCTCCCTTTCTCCTGTTAAGATCCTACATGTTGCCTTAAAAGGACTCAGTTTCAAGCAACAATCAAGTACGTGAAAGGAAACATGGACTTTCTTTGCCTTTTACTCAGGTAGCAATGAAGTCCCTGGAGAGTGGGCTTCAAGAAAGCCAGCTAGAGGTGATCCTGAAGAGAAAAACAATTGTTTCTAAAGGTTGATGTTTAATCTGTCCCCTACAGAAATGAGAGAAGCCTTTTATCTTGGAGAAAAATAAGGTGATTTAGATGGGCAACAAGCAGACAGACCCCCACAGTAGCTGCTGCTACTGCTCTGCTGTGACTTGTCTTAGTAGTAAATTCAATTCGGTGTCTGACATATGTGAGTTACTGGCAGAGATAAACTTCGCTAATGTAATGTCTTCTGGGGACAGTTCAGACTTTCCTTTAAGTCTCTTAAACTGTTGTTACCTTTCCATGCTGGGCTTCATTGTAACGGCAATGCTTGATCTACTGCAGTTAATGATCTGTCATTTCTATTATCTCTGTACAAATGTGCTCCAGGCTGAGGTCTGGCATACAAAGTCACAAAACAACTGCAAAGCTTTTGACATATCTTGGAACTTTATAATTTAGTATAAAAACAACAGTGCACATATTGTGAATACTTTGATAAATGTCTGTCTCCTAATAGCTTTGCTTGCCTTTGAGTTTTTCCTTCCCAAAATTAATTTAATAGAAGTGGGGACTAGACCATCCTGGAATGCCAGTGAAATAATTTCATTGAATAATACAAATATAATTGATTCACTCTATTAAAAATACCTTTATTTCTGTCTAATGAGAGTTCTAATGGGTACTGATTATAATTTCTAATGCTCTTTCCCACAGTATATCAATATGATAATCTTATGGAAAAGGAATAATTCATAGCATTTACATGAATTTTTTTCTACAACTTTACAAAATATCTTCAATTAAGATGATGTTCTTTTTGAAGATCCACACATTTTAAAGATTCATGAGTTTATGGCTAGAAGAGACCCAAGAGATTAATGAGTTCATCACTTCCCCTTTCCCTCACCCCCCTCCCTTACCTTAGAGATATGAGTTCAAATTTGGGTGCTAGTACTCAAAATTCAGATCTCTCTTCCTTGTACCATACTCAACTTCTTTTATTAATCTACCTGCACTAAATTTTGTAGTGTCTGATTAGAAGTAAATGTAGTGGTTAAGGGGCACTGCCCTATGAAGAGAATTTCTAAGATGTTGTCCCAGAATTAAAGAACCACGTCTAGGGGTAGAGTTAACCAAAATTGTGGCCAACGCAAAATATGGAAGTAAGTGGTTTGTCTCTGGTGCCATCCCAATCTAGTTTCCACATCCTTTTCTTTCCTCTTTTCTCTGCCACCACTTGAAGATAATGAACACTTGAAGACAGTAATGTCTTCATGGAAACAAAGAAGGACAGGATAATAGGAGAACTTCAGGTTGTAGGTCAATCTAGTAAGAGTAGGCAGAGTTCGGTAGCAGTGAGAATACATGGTTCTTCCTGAACAATATGCAAATTATCATTGATTTTATTTTGCGGGATGGGGTGGGGGGGAGGTCTGTTTTTCGCTTTCTTGGTAATGAATGTGTAGGCATAGCACTAGGACTTGAATCCTCACTCTGTCACTTGCAAAATGTAAGTTGGGATACATGATTTAATTTCTCTGAGGCTTAGTTTCCTCAACTCTAAAATGGGAGGGGGGCATCGATACTCATATCACCCATCTCACTTTGTGATATTTAGTGATTTGTAAACCAGAAGACTTATATAAGCTGTTATCACTAAGAGAGATGATAGTTAAATAGGTAATACAGTATAGTAAACACAACATGAATTAGAGAGGTAGTCAAGGGTCCAAGTCTCTAAATGAAAAGTATAAGGTGACTTAATTAAGTTGGAATCCATAGTGGTCATATTTTTTAAAGTTACATGTTTTCTTTTTTTTTTTTTGCTTTTTGGAGGGCAGTTGGGGTTAAGTGACTTGCCCAAGGTCACATGGCTAGTTTTTTGTGTTAAGTGTCTGAGGCCGGATTTGAACTCAGGTACTCCTGACTTCAAGGCCGGTGCTCTATTCGCTGTGCCACCTAGCCGCCCACATGTTTTCTTAATAAATAATTATTGGAGGAAAGGAGCTACAGGTATTTAGGAGTTGCTTCATAGACATTTGGGGTTTCGATGCTAATATTGTTGCATGTCAAATTTCCTTGGAGTCCAAATGCTATATGAGTCTATATGCTGTGTTTTTATGATATGGTCTAATGTTCTTACTTACTATGACTCTGATCATGTAAATTTGCTTTTAGTGAATCCATGCTAGATCCCAGTGGTCACTGCTGTTTTTACCTCCCTTGAGAGATCATAAACAACTGCTGAATAATAACATATAAAAAATGTCCTTGGCAGCATCCTAAATTCACTGCTTTTTGGAATCTATCATCTTTTCCTTTTTGAAACTCAAGTAATTCCAAAGTAAACAAAGATTATTGAAATAGGTTGGATCATATCTCCACATTCTTCTTCTTCTTCGTCTTTATTTTCAGTATATCAGTATTCAGTTATTCACGAATTGGGGATTATAACTCAGAGAAGCAAGATACTCACTTGCTTAGTTATGTATCTTGGGTATCAATTTATGTTATTTCTAGTTTGGAGTTTCTTCTCTTTGGGAAAATAGAATAATTCTTCTTTTGTCATCAAGTTTATATATTCTGTTTTGCTCATGTCTTACTTGATTCTTATTTTCTACAAGCTTCTTTAGTCTTCTCTACACCATTACATTTTACAAAAAACATTCTCTATTCATCATTGGCTATGTCCCTCTTCCTTGATGTTTTATATTTTTCCTTTAAAAATCTAAGTTGATGATAGGGTGAACTTGGAATTACATTGGTTGCCTTTCAATCTTTTGGGATTATTTGCTATTGAATAGTAAAGCATTCATTTTTAGAGTCACTAATCCCTCTTGAACTATGTCTCTTTTTGCCCAAGGAAAAATACTCAAGCTTTCTGTGAAGTCTTAGAAACTATTTTTAAGTTTTCTAATTCTACCCATGTCCAGCTTCACTTTCTTTCAATGTTATGGAGCCCATAATAATTCTTCTCCAATGTTCCTTTTTCTTCTAATTGTAAGAGTGGGCTTCTATCCCTACCCCGATTGATCACAGAAGGTTGTAAGCTAGATTGAATTAATAAATCAATCAATTTTCAAACTAGCTCTCTAACTAATTTGAAAGGGATAAAGTGTTTTAGTCATTGGATAAGGAGGATGACAGGTCATAGGGAATATCTTGGAATTTGCTGAATATCTCCAGATGTCACTAAGGTGTCCATATAAAAACCTCAAACTAGTTTCGAGTCAAAACCACCCAGGGGTTCTGGTTCAAATCTAGTAGTTGAAAGACTCCTCCTGTGAAGGAGTTGTACTTGTGGGTACATTCATTTTGAAAGGTCAGAAGATCTGGAACTTCCTTTAACATAGGTAACAGTGTCCAGAAGCACAGCAATTGCTAACAGCCTCTTTATCAGGGTCTGAGAGAGGAAAGACTAGGTTCATTGAGGAAAGGAATTTTCAAGATCATACAAGATCACTGACCCTCAGAGCCCAAAAGAGGGCTAAATCTAAGGGTAACTTCATTTAGGACTCTATGAAGTGGGAAAAGGACTTCCAGGAACCAAAATCTTGAGTTATTTCAGGGACATGAGTTCTTGACACATATGCCTCATTATTATTTTACTTTAAGTTTGAGCATAGTGCCTCAGGTAATTTGTGTGAGAAAGGCTAAAGTATGCTTCTAGCTTAAAATAATCATTACTATAAATTCTTTTGCTGTATACTTCATTAGAAAATATCCTTTCTAAAAGATAATTGAATGATTGGTCATCAATAGGTAGTACACCAATGGGGGCTCATGAGCAACAACACTAGAAATCCCAACTTCTCACTTCCTCAAGGAATTCCTTAGGACCTGGACCTCCAATGAAAATGTGAGTTGGGGGTTTAACTCTGCAGAGGTTAGTCCATAAAGACAATCATATCTATGGTTTTGTCTGTCTCAGGCAACCATATATATCACATTAAATATACCTCCAGATGGAAAGTAGATCATTGCCCCATGGGAAAAAGATAGAGGCAGTGACTTCAAAATGTAAGAGTTTCCATTTTAAGCAAATCTGTATTCTCATTAACTAGTTCTAAATGCTGTTGCTTCTAGATTACTAAAGCTCTAAAAATGCCATAAGCTTCCTGGGTCAGAGTTGCAGTTATTTTGTTCTTGTTATAGATCTACTTCTATATCACTAATACTTGTTCAACAGAAATAATTCCAGGTATTCTGGCTTAGACATAATATTTATTTAGCATTAGAAGAAATTCCAAACATCAGAGATTGCTAGTCTAATTAATCACTACTTAAATAAAAAAAAGTCATATGTCAAAGTGAAAAGAACCATGTATTGTTCCACTTTGTCAAGAGTTCTGAATATCAATCCTGTTTTTCTTACTCTCTAGCTAGGTCATCTTGTTCAAGTCTCTTCACTTGTCAGAACCATCTATTCCTAAGGATTGTGGTGATAATATTTGTGTGGCCCACTTTTTAGATTTATTGTGAAAAAAAAGAATTTGTAAACTTGAAAGCACTATCTCCGAGGAATTTGAGTCTCAAAAATAAATTGAAACTTAATTGAGAAATGTTTAACAAAATAAATTAAAATAAAATACAACATAGATAACATAGATAATGTTAATCTGTGGTTTCCAAGGTGAATTTGCTTCTACGGAGATCTTTTGCTAATTGAATTTGACACTTCTGCTATCTAAATACTAGTTATAACTATTAAGAGACTTAAGGTCACTTCTTTAACAAGTGATCCTTATCTCACTGAGGTGGGTATTCCTTGTAGATACCACAGTAAGAACAGCTCCTATTTAAATAGCACTTTTTTTTTTGCTTTTTTTGGAGGGCAGTTGGGGTTAAGTGACTTGCCCAAGGCCACATGGCTAGTTTTTGTGTTAAGTGTCTGAGGCTGGATTTGAACTCAGGTCCTCCTGACTGCAGGGCCAGTGCTCTATTCACTGCACCACCTAGCCGCCCCTTAAATAGCACTTTCAACTTTGCAGAGGACTTTGGATACATTAACTCATTTTATGTTCTATAACCCTGGGAGATGGGACTATCCCTATTTAACAGAAGAGGAAACAGGC
>CM053601.1:100405867-100423270 GCA_028646575.1 Pseudocheirus occidentalis | reverse complement strand
TACTTTGTGTCTAGGGCTGGAAACCTTTGGCCTTTTTGTGCTCTGTGATTGACCAAATGAATGTACTTTGTTTATGATTGGAAACTGATCTCCATTTGAGAAGAGACTTTGACTGAGTAAATGAATGTACTGTCTAGGGGTGGAGTAGTACATGGATTGAATTGAGAACTTACTTGCTAAATGAATGAGTTATACTTTATTTTGACTTTTTTCTATGAATGTTTGCTGAATAAATGGGATTTGCTATGCTGGAAATCTGAAAATTGGAAGCTGACTTTGCTTGGCATGACAATATGATACATGTGATGACTAAAAATGCGGACCTTCATGTCTACTAAGGTCTCAGTAACATTCAAATTTAATCAGAGAATTTGATTTTCTAAGGATGGAAAACATAAGACCATAATGGGGCTTGAATGTATTAAATTTTTTAGGAGGTATAATGTCAAGTGCTTTAGAGACCTCTGATCTCACTTAAGATTGAGGCACATACCTGGGAGTCACCAGAAATCTACTTCTGGGAAACAGGAGGACTGCTTCCAATCCTGAGTCGGCCTACATCATAGTTGGGACAGTCTCCTTCCATTGGCTATGGAGCCAGAAGTGCCTGCATCTTTAAATCTGTCGTGTCTAGAAGTGAAAGATGCATTCACCCCTAGCAGAAATGCCATGGAATAAACAAGGAAGAGTCTAAGGTCCACTTTCTCTTTCTCCTATGTCGTACTCCAAGAAATGGGTGGAGTTGGAGTTTTGGTCATTTTCATTTGTTCTTTTCAGTTCTAGGTGCAGAGAGTGAAGTCTCTACCAGAATGTCACTACCAATCAGGAAGCCCTGAGAAGCCAGGGTGCTGGGATGTGCAAAGATGGAATTAGAATTTAAACTCGGTACATAGTGTAAATAATGCTATGTAGGAACTGAGCATGTAGTAGTTTAATAAATGTTGACTGATTAATTCATTGATTAATAGCAAATCCATAATTTGGGTGGTACAAATGAACATTTCTTAGGTAATTAAATTTAAAGCATGTAGAAATTTAATAGTTTCCTTAATCATTTTTAGGAAAACCTGAATTGTACAGCATATAGTAAGAATAAAATAAGAATCACTTTAGTAACACATTTCCCTCCCCACCCAACCAAATTTGTCTTAATTTTTAAATTATTGTAATTCATTATAATAGTAATATGAATTTATAGATTGTGCCACACCTACTGAGCAAATGTCATTCTTTTGCATCAAGTGTCATACTGGCTAGTCATGATCCTGATACATAGTTTTGACAGATTTTCAACAAGAGTTTAAAAAACAACTTTCTAGCAACCCAAACACTATTTCCCAAGAACAGTGGTTAATTAAGGCTTTTCTGTATAGGGAGGCCAGTGTGACAATTCCCATAAATATTCTTCCTGAGTCCTTTGCAATTCTCAAAGAGGATTTTCTAGAATTGTGAGAGAATCTGTAGAGGAGATGGAAAAGGAAAGAAGCAGAGCCTCTGATTAAGAAACTGAAAGCTGTAATATAGGAACCAAAGTGATTCATTCTCCTTATTTTTGCCATGGTATATCAGATTCACTCAATTGAATCTTCTCCCCAGAGATCACTTAACTGCCAAGTTAGATGTTTTTTTTTCAATCTTCATTTTTTCTTGACTTTATTGCATTCGAACTCTTGGCCAATTGTTTTTTCCTGGTTACTTTTTCTTTTCTGGTTTTTACTGGTTCTTTTGGCCCTTCACCCTTATGTGATTCCTTCTCAGTCTCTTCTATTGTATCATCATTTGTATTCAACCCTTAAGCTCTGAGTGTATTCCTAAAGCTCTGTCCTTGACCCCTTTCATTTCTCTATACTTTTATGTGGTGATTTTTTCTTTCTTTAGAGTATTTTATTTTTTCTAATTACACATAGAGTTTTCAACATTCATTTTATAAGATTTTGAGTTCCAAATTTTTCTCACTCCATCCTTCTCTCCCCCTCCCTATTTCCCTCCCTAAGATAGCAAGCAATATGAAAAAAGGTTTTATACTGTACAGTCATGTTAAACATATTTCCACATTAGTCATATTGTGAAAGAAGAACCAGAACAAAAGGGGAAAACCATGAGAAAGTAATAAAGAAAAACAAAAAAGTGAAAATAGTATGCTTTTATCTGCATTCAGTCTCCATGGTTCTTTCTCAGGGATGTGGATACCATTTTCCATCATGAGTCTTTTGGAGTTGTCTTGGATTGTTGTATTGCTGAGAAGAGCTGAGTCAGTCATAGTTGATTATTGCACAATGCTGCTGTTACTATGTACAATGTTCTCCTTCCTGGTTCTGCTCACTTCATTCAGCATCAGTTCATGTAAGTTTTTCAGGTTTTTCTGAAATCCTCCTGCTCATCATTTTTATAATGCAATAATATTTCATGACATTCATATCCCACAACTTGTTCAGCCATTCTCCATTTGATGGACAAACCCTTAATTTCCATTTTTTGCCACTTATGTGGTGATCTCATCAGTTCCTATTGTTTCAGGTATCATTTCTATGTTCATGATGTTCCCAAATCCATATATCTTTCCCCACTTGCTCTCTCAAGTTCTATCCCTGTATCACCACCTGTCAGTTAGATACCTTGAGCTGAATGTCTTAACCATCTCAAGTCCAACATTTCTAAAATGCCATTTTCATAGCTTTTATTTCCTTATCTTTCTCAAAAAAACACTTCTCTTCCTAACTTCTCTATATCTCCTGAAAGCATCTTTTAGGGCCCAGAAACTCACAATGGCAGAGTTATACACAGTTCTCCACTCACTCACAACTCATAGATCCAAAGAATTACCAAGTCTTGTTGATTCTGCTCCTACAGCACCTTTTATATTGCTTTCCCTCTGTCTGTCATCACAACCTGATCCAAAGCTTCCTTTTCATACTTTTTATACATTACTCTTCTTCATATACTCTAGTCCAATCAAAGTACCTTTCTTATTTGTTCGTCACACACAAACCTTCATATTTGTTAGCTCTTCTGAGCAACAATCATTTAAGAAAATTCCAAAAGAATCATGATGGAAAATGCCATCCATATACAGAGAAAGAACTATGGAGTCTGAATACAGATCAAAGCATATTATTTTCTTTATTTTTTTGTGGTTTTCCCCTTTTCTTCTGATTCCTCTTTCATAACATGAGTAATATGGAAACATGTTTTATATGGTTATACATGTATAGCCTATATCAGATTGGGGAAAAGAAAGGAGGTGAGGGAGAAAGGCAGGAAAAACATTTTGGAACTCAAAATCTTACAAAAGTGAAAGTTGAAAAGAATCTTTACATGTAATTGGAAAAAAATAAAATCCTACTAAGTGGGGGGAAAATACTTCATCTCTGGTTACTGTGCCTTTACATAGTTTATCCCTAATGCTCTTCAACTCTATGCTTAACTCAGGTATTATCTCAATCTGAAATCATTTCTGATGTTCCTAGCTGATAATGCATTTCCCCCAAAATCAATGATGCATTTATATTGTGTGTATTAAAAAAACTAACGTGTTCATGTGTTATCTCCCTCAGTATAATGTTTCATTTTTTGTGTCTTCATTCTCAGTGCCAAGCACAGCTCCTGAAATGGGGTACATTAATTAATTATTCCCTAGAGAAACAGAAGTACTAGGAACATCAAGTATTAGTCAAAGATTTGGCCAAAACCAAAGAAATTTTGTTTATAACTACTTGTTTCAAGCAACTCTTTACATTACTTTCATTAGGCAAAGCATTCAAGCAAGTGCCTTGGAAAAGAGTCACAGCTTCACATAACTATACTCTTTCCCATTACCCATACAACTCACAAAATACCAGGTTACAGCAAAACAATTTTCCCATATAAATGCTACTCTCTACAACCAGGGATGAGGGATCTGGAGCCTTGAGGCCTGTCTTCTAGGTCCTTGGGTGCAGCCTTTTGACAGAGTTCAAGTTTTACAGAGTAAATCCTTTTATTAAGGGGATTTGTTCTGTGAAGCTTGGATTCATTCAAAGGGCCACACTTGAGGATCTAGTGGGCCACTTATGGCCTCTAGGTCACAGGTTCCCCACCCCTGGCAGGTTAATGAAGTTGCTGTTGCTGTTATTATTGTTGTCATTTATTGGGTTTTTTCTGCCACCTGATTTCTAAGTTCATGTCAAATATAGACCATGAGGACTTTCTGATGAAGAAAAGGGACACAGGTGTCCAATGTCATTAAGAATAAGTGCAATGAGATTCTGTATTATGCTTACCTATGATATAGTCAGCAAAGGCTCATTTTAGAGAAACAATGGAACCTTATCTTTCAGAGTCCATTGGCCCATTAAAAAGAAGCCTTTTGTTATGCATTATTCAATGATTCAGGACAAAGACAAATATTGTCTCCATAATTCTTATGCATATCTTATAACTTGAAAGCCTAAAACACGAGAGCATCATTACTCATTGCCCTGAATACATTTGCTAGAATGAACAAAATATGTAACTTTAGATACATATCCTAACTGAATTGGCAGATGCATGCCTGGGTTTTGTTTAAGCATATTCAAAGTCTTTTTAGTAGAACTGAAAAATTATTATTCGAAAATATAGATTAGGAATAATATTTTTCTCTAAAAGTATTTTCTAAGCTCCTGGAGAAAGCTCCTGGGAATGGTATGTGATAAGTCCTAGCACAAAGAGGTTTTTCTTGGGAAAATGGATTTAAGTGTGACAAAAAAAAAAAACTCAACTTTGGTCTGGTTCACTTCATTGCCTTCCTGGCAAACCCAAGTGAACAGTCCATGACCCACCACTGTCCATTAAGAAAACTTTAAAAATCATTGAAAAGATGTTCTCTTTTTTAAATTTCCCAGTTGAGAAGAGGGGTTGAGGAGGGTAAAGGATGATGACTTGTTATTAAAAACTCTAGAATCTAACTCAAATTGTAATTTTTACACATTTTTCCAAATGTATTTTTATAATGTTTTTTATTTTGCTCAAGATATTTATGTATGTTACCATCACTCTCTTTTAAGAAGATTGTCATGTCTGAAGGCAATGGGGACTATGCCAAGCTACAAATGGCTTGGATATAGGTTGATGATAAATTAAATAAAATTGTTTCTGGCAGACTTAAAAGCAATATATTCACTATCAGTATATTGTGTGTATATGTATACACACAATATGTAAACACATAAAAATATGTATATGTGTGTACATTGAAACATACTGTGAAAAAAAAAAGAGATGGGGCGGCTAGGTGGAGCAGTGAATAGAGCACCGGCCCTGGAGTCAGGAATACCTGAGTTCAAATCCGGCCTCACACACTTAACACAAAAAGCTAGCTGTGTGACCTTGGGCCAGTCACTTAACCCCAACTGCCCTACAAAAAATGCAAAAAAAAAAAGAAACATACTGTGTCTTTCTAGAGAGACACACAGTATGTTTCAAGAGAAGAAACAGCATGACCTAGAATGCTATTACAGATTAAAATCATTAGTCTTAACTTAAGTGGAAGAGAAAGACAGAGACAGACTGGTAGAGACAGAGACAGAAAGACACCATGCCTCTGACACATTGGCCCTGCCAGTCACATGATTTCTCAATACTTTAGGCAGTGATATCAAACACAAATAACCATATCACTGGGGACTGCCTATTGACTTAGAAAAATCACAAATTAACATGCCTATATTCTCTCATATTTTTATTTATTTTATTAAACATTTCTGAATTATATTTTAGTATCTTCCCAGTTACACTCTGGAGTGTTTCTGGAGTTTGCATTTTGCTGAACAAGAGTTGTGAAATTTCTGCTTTAGACAATTCTGTAGTACTATTAGCTGCGGAGAAAGTATTCACTTGTATTTGGTGTTACCTCATCCAAGAGTTCTCTATACCAACAAAATCACAGCCTTTGAACCTCTCTCTTTTATTTAAAAATAAATTACTTTCTTCAAAAGGAGAGAGGCTGAAAATGAATGAATTGGAACTGATTACCCTAAAGCAACATGGGGAAGGAAGAATGATTCACTAAGGATAGAGCTTCTGGAGTAAGGAATAATTTTTTTTTATGTAAAGATGACAAGCAGCCTTAGAACCCCACCTCATAGAATGACTCTGATACTAAGAATTACTGCTGCTAAGATAAAGACAATTATTAAGCTTCTGCTATATACCCAAGGCACTGTGCTAAGCATAAGGTCAGTGTTATATGAGAAGTCATTGATCTACAATGTCTACTCTAACTGAGCTTCAACAAACTGTTTCTGTAAAAGACAAAATAGTCAATGTTTGAGGTTTTGAAGACCAACAGGCAAAAATGAGGATATTTACTTCTGTAACAAGAGAGAGGACAAATTTCCATGAAACTTTTATGTAAAAATGCAAAATATAATATTTGCATAATGCTTTGTAATTCAGGATTATGAAAGAGAAAAAAATGGGGTTCTTAGGTGGAGTGAGGGATAACATTTTGCTTAACTGGAGTTCAAAGTTAGGATTCCTTTCCAAACTGATTGTGAATATTCATCTGTGAACTCTGATCTATAATGAGATTTTACATATTTCATCTTTGAAAGGGTCTTTTCGCACCAATAGGTACTGCCAAATATTGATATCAAAGCATCAGCATATGATTTTAATTGAGCCAAAAGGCTAATAGTCCTAAGTTCATTTTCTCTGGATATATTTCTTTGGCTGCTGCAATCAAATATTTACTTAATTAAACATAAGTAAATGACTTTCCTTACTTGGTTAACAAACGAGCTACTCACAAGCTTACTTTGGTTAAAGTCTCTTTTTAATTTTAAAAAACTTTTGTCAGGCAATTCTCCTACTACCAAACAATTCTGCTGGAAATGTTTTTTGTTTAAGTTTTTTTTTAATGACTTGTTTGTTTACTTTTAGTTTACAAGATTCAGTTCCAGAATCACTTGAGTTTCAGATTTTCTCCCCTTCCTCGTCCCTCCCCCCATGTTGGCATATAATCGTGTATAGGATCTGCAAACTCTTTCACATTGTACAATAGTCTGGTTGTATAGAAGTGTTGTAACCAATGGAGTGAACAATGGAAAAAAAGAAACAAAACCAAACATAGAAAAGAAAAATAGCATGTATTGCTTCAGTCTCCATTTAAACTCTGGTCTATCTAGATCTTTCTCTGAATGTAGACTTCTCCTTCAATCCTGAGACTTGTAGAGTTGTCTTATAGCTTTGAGTTGCTGAGAAGAGTCCAGTTTATCAAGGTTGGTCATCACACATGTGGTGTATCTGTGACTGCGTACAAATTTTTCCTGGTTCTGCTCTTCTCACTTAGCATCAATTCGTATAAGCTTTTCCAGGTAATTATGAAGTCCATCTCCTTCCCATTTCTTATAGCACAATAGTATTCCATCACATTCATATATCATAACTTGTTCAGCCATTCCCCAATGGATGGGCATCCCCCAAATTTCCAGTTTTTTGCCACCACAAAGAAAGCTGCAATAAATATTTTTGGACATATGGATCCTTTTCCCACTTCTATGACCTCTTTGGATGTAGTTTCATTGAATAAAACAACACTATGCTTTGCTATCTAAATTCATAAGAAAATAATCCATACTCCATTGTGCCTTAAAAGTACAATGTTTGAAGCCCATTTTTCTCTTCTTTACTCTTTTTAACATGATGGGTATGCACCTGTAATAAAAAATGAAAAATCACATTATGACAATACACATGGAACTTGAAACACTTTGTCACTGGATTTTGTAGTACATCCAGCAACAGTGTGAAGAGATGAGATTATCAAATAACATCTCTCTTATAACTATTATGGCCTGCTATTATAGCATAAAAACAGCTATAAACAATAAGTAAACTAATGAGCATGGCTATGTTCCAATAAAAGTTTATTTATAGAAACTGAAATTCGAATTTTATATAATTTTCATGTGTCACAAAATATTATTCTTCCTTTAATTTTTAAAAACCATTTACAAATGTGAAAACCATTTATACCATGTGGTCAGTATAAAAATAAGCAGCAGGCTGGATTTTTTCCCTCAGGCCATAGTTGTCAAATCCTGCTGAAAAAAACATGGTAACATTCCAGCTGAAGAGAATGCAGCCCTACCCAGCCAAGCCATTGGCTGAAGGTGGAAAAGATTACATCTGTCCATCAGAAAACAAAGCAAGAAAGCTAGTGGGTCAACTTGTCCAAGAAGACACTGTCCCCTAAAGAACCCAGCAGCTGAGCCCAGCCTGGCAGACACTGTCCAGCCTCCATGTAACCTGTCCCCCTCCACCCAAGCAGTCTTGGGTACTCCTCGTATTTTGAAGAGCTAGCCCAGCTGGTGTCCATCACCCTATACTGGACACTGTGAACATCCTTCAGGGAGGGAAAGGATATGAAACTCCTGCCATTCCAGCATTGTCTTAGTCATGTCTCTCCCAAACTCTCATGTTTCACTGCTATCATTTTAACTTCATCTCCATTCTCCCTTCATCCAATCTTTAGGTTTTTGTGGGGGGACAATACTCTTTTGGTATTTGGGAGCATGTTTTATGACTGCTTATTTTGCTATGCCATTCAAGTAAATGCCTTTGTAAAGTTCTGAGTCTACAAGCTGATTGGTAAGAAGAAGCACATCAAACCACGGCTTGTTCACTAGTATTAGAAATATAACTACTCACAGGATTGTTCCTAGAACCCTGAAAGTAACAGCAGCCAATGCTTCTGGGGTCCCAATATCCATCATTAGTGTGATGTGTGCAAGCAAGTCCCAGTGGGGGAAAAGGAGGAGGAGAGATATTACATACACATGATCTCATTTTAGCGTCTTAATAACTGGTAGGATAGGTATTATATTTTATAGTGATGTTAGGAAAAGTGATATTAGGAAATAAATTGATGTTAGGAAAATAAAATGATTTCTTTGTGGTCTCCTAGCCAATAAGTTTCAGAGGCAAAATTTAAAAGTATAGTATATCTTCCTTACACCAATTCTATTATGTACTATGCTATTTTTAACAACAAAGAGAAGAAATAATATCATTTCCTTCCCCCTTCAGTATAGAATTTACTTCAGGCAAAAATCCTAAATAGGGTAAAGTTCGTCTTTGGCATAGTCACACCTGACTTTCTGCATCCTCTTCTCAGGGGCCAAGGGACCATATGTTGTTAGATGTCCTGCTCTGTGGCAACCCACCTCTACCTTTCTTATCCCTGCACATCCTATACTGCAAAATATCCTATTTCCAATAAACCATCAATACTCCTTTTCTGAAGTGTTAACCTTCAACATCTCTCCCTAGTATTAATACAATAATCTTCTCTTTGTTCTTTCTGAATGAAGACTTTTCTCCTCATCTTATACTGAGCTACCAGACTGATATTCTTAAAGCAAAGATCTGACTATGACATTCACCTACCCAATAAATTACAGGGCCATTACTTCTAGGATCAAAGACAACCTCCTTTTTGTCATTTAAGACTCTTTACAAGCTAGCTCCAACCTGCCTTTCCAGGATCATTATACATTATTCCCTTTTATGTGTTCTTTGCTTGAGCCAAATTAACCTTCTCCCTCTTCTTTATACATGATATTCCATCTCTGGTCTCTGGCCCTTTGCTCAGGCTATCCTATCTGAGGTTTTTCCTGATCTCTTCTTCCCCAACAGATGGTGCCTCCCACCCCCAAAAATATTACCTTGTACATATTTTGTATGTAGATATCTTACCTATGACATAGTGGGTTGAGAACTTTCCTTGAAGTCAGGGAATTATGGTCAAGTTGGCTTCTGACACATTATGGCTTTATGATCCAAAGTCAATCACTTAATCTTTCAATATGCTAAGTGATTCTTTAAGACTATAAATTATAGAGAATGTGCCATCTTGCATTTTTAGGGGAGGTTTCTTCATGTAAGAGTTGCTTATAGCAATGAAATTTCAGGTCCAGAGCCTATCACCATATCCCATTTAAAAAATATGTACCTATTATTTCTGTCTTGAGAATGAATGTTCTTTGTAGTCAGTTTCTGCTTTAAATTTGGTTTTGTATCTTGGATGTCTGGCACAGAATAGACTTACTTAATAAATTGTTAGTCATTTTTCAGTTGTGTCTGACTCTTCTGATTCCATTGGGGTTTTCTTGTCAAAGATACTGGGAGTGGTTTGACATTTCCTCCTCCTTCATTTTACAGGTGAGGAAAATGAGGCAAACAGGGTAAAGTGACTTGCCCAGGGTCACACACCTAGCAAGTGTCTGAGTCCAGATCTGAATCACAAAGATGAGTCTTTCTGACTTCAGTTGGATAGTGTATCAATAATGCAAACCCCCACGGTGGTTATGAATACGCTTCTATAGTTGTGAATCACAAAATGTAGCAAATTCCACAAAGAGGGCAGAACCATAGCCTTTATTCAAATACCAGAAAACCAAGTCCCATAACCAGAAAGCCAAAGTCATTACAGTAGTCACAAAGTTGATACACATGGTTAATGTAATGAACACCCACATTCCCAAGCCTTCACAACAGAACAGGCTGCCTAAAGCAGGGATCCCTCTCTCACTGACAATAGCTCCTCAGACTGGTTCTTGGAAGTTCTTGGTAAAAGTTGCAGAAGGAGGATCTCAGCAAAAAGATGCAGTCTCCACGTGGTCACTGAGAGAAAATCTGACTGTCCTGCTGGTTCTCTTCCTTTTTTACAGTGTAGCTCCTCAGTGTTCTGCCCTTTCTGGTTAAGGTGTTAACTACTCCCAAGGTGTTAAATTGAAGTAAGGTGCTAAGTGCCTGTTTACTAAGTGCAAGTAGCAAAGGGCATGGAAGATCTTCAGATTCCATTCATATTACACTGTGCTACTTAGCTGTGCATATTCATAAATATTTTACCCTTAATTAGTTCATTGATACCTAAGAAGAGAACAAACTTATTGTACTAATTCAAAGTAAGTGACCATGTAAACTGAAATTAGCAAATGCAATTAGTCCCTTAAAGCTTTCAGACATATTCGCATTTTAAAAGACAATGTCTATTCGTTCAAATGTTTGTACAACAGACACAGCATCAGATGGTATAGTACAATGGAAGACAAAGGTTCTAAATGTATAAAAGATGGGATTGGGGAGACACACAGAATGAGAGAGATAATAGTATCTTTCCTTAGATTTGATTTACCTTTAGAGTTTGTGTTTTTAATGGTTTGTGCCGTCTTCTACTTATAAAATGACAAGTTATTAAATAACTACCCCCTCATGTTGTTTTTTCTTTTCTTTTTTTCCCCTTCAAGCTCTTATGGCAATGGCAAGTGACAATGGGGTTAAAAATCATTTCTCCATTGGTACTGCCACTCTATTTATAGATACTATTAGAATATTTTGCTTTTTCTTGTGAATTTAGTTAATTGTCAACCATATTTCAGATTCCATATGCCATGGCAATTTTTAAATGAATTTTTAGAAGCTGATGAATATCCTTAGGGGGTGGTTTGATTTAAAAATAAAATCCTAGGGGCACAACACTGGAAATTTGGTCATAAGTAATGGAAAAACAGGTCCCCAAAAGCTCTCCCAAGACCAATAACATACATATTGATCCAGAAAATAAATTAAGTAGTATTAGATATGGAAATGGTATATGATGGCATCTTTTGATAATCTTTGGATACAGACATCTCATTACTATAATTCAGGTACAGGGTCTTCCAAGCAAAAAATTCTCAATTCTAGAACAAGTACCAGGACTTCATTTGGAAGAAGGAATACAAAGGCTGCCCTAATTTAAAGGAATGAGAAGTGCTCACCCCTACCAGACATGTGGTTCTTTTCTATTTTAACTATAAATGAGTATAAAAATTTCCCAATTACATTTTAATCTGATTCAGACAATATGTGCTAGTTGTATGTGGTCCATGGCCTCCACGTTTGACAATCCTGCACTAGAAAGAATAATAGAGTTATTGAAATAGGAGGGACTTTTAGTAGAAGAAAATTCAAAAAAGGAAAAGTCCTCATATGTCTGCATCATTTAATTTTTTGTTGTTGATTTGGTTTTTTTTTCATTTAAACATATATATTGCCTTAGTGAGTAACAAAGGAAAATAATCAATACAAAGAATTGTTGAGTCAGTTAGTCATATCTGACTCTTTGTGAGCCCATTTGGGGTTTCCTTAGCAAAAATAACTGCAGTGGTTTGTCATTTTCTTCTCCAGTTCATTATGAGCAACCTTAGGCAAAAAGAATTAAGTGACTTGTCTAGGGTCACATAGCTAGTAAGTGCCTGAGATCAAATTTGAACTCAGATCCTCCTAACTCCAGGGCTGGCACTCTATCAAATGATTCCTCCACCTGGCTGCCTGTAATTAACAATACAATGAGCGACCTTATCAGAAAGTGCATGCAACATTCCACTTTTGTAGCTCCCCCAACCTCTCTATTTTAATTATTTTTTAAATTAACAAAAAGTTTGTTTTCTCTCCCTCCACTTCCAAATCCATTAACAAAAAAAGAGAAAAGGAAAAACAAATTCCTTGTAACAAAGATACACAGTCAAGCTAAACAAATTCCCTCATTGACTCTGTATGTATATAGAGACACATGTGTGCATTTGTATATTTATCTACATGTGTGCATATCTACCTACCAATACCAATGCAAAGACAATACTGAAAGCTTTAAGAATTATAATTGACAAAAAGATTATCCACAATTCCCAAAGTTTGGTAACAAAACACACTCTTTACCTCCTGACAAAGAAGTGACAGATTTGTGGTGCAGAATGTATGCAAGTTATGTAATCATGTCTATGTGAATGTATGCATACATGCATGAGTGCATGTATTTATAAATAGATATACTATAGTATATTATATATCACACATACATTCTGTATATTATGTATAGAACATATATGTATACATATAAATAAAATGATTATATGTATGTGTATATATATGCATACCTGTATATGATTTATAAAATGGGAAGAATGATACTACCTACCCTTTGGGGATAAATACACACACACATTCTTTACCATAAATCTGTCACCTCCTTGTCAAAAAATAGATAGCATATTTCATCATTAACTGTTTGGAATTGTAAAAGATTGTATTAGTTACTGTTCTTAAATATTCCAAAGTTCTTTGTCCCCACATTGTTCTTATTGTATAAATTGTTCATTTCTTCTCATTTCAGTCCTTATTAGTTCACAAAAGTGTACATAATTGTTCATCCTTGTAAAACTGATGTTTCAGTATAAATTGTTCTTCTAGTTCCTCTTGCTTCACTCTGCTTCAGTTGCTATGATTTTCATGTCTCTTTGAAATCATTTTTTCCTCATTTCTTATAACATCATAATAACTTATCACAGCATTTTCCACAACTTATTCAACCATTCCCCAATTAATGGGATCCCTTTAGTTTGCAGGTTTTCTTTTTGCAACCACAACAAACATGTTATAAACATCATTGCACATTTTTCCTATTCCTTCTATCTCTTTTGAGCGTAGCAGTCTTAGAAGCGGTATAGTAGATGAAAGGGAATGTACTTTTGTGTTTTGTGTGTGTGTGTGTGTGTATGTATGTATGCGCTTAATTCCAAATTACTTTCCAGAATTATTGTATCTATTCACAGGTCTACTGGCAGCACATAAAGAAGCCTAGTTCCCCAAGCTCCTCCAAAAGTTATAATTTTCCTTTTTTTGTCATCTTTGCCAATATGGTAGGTGTGAAGTGAAATCTCAGAATTGCTTTAATTTGCATTTCTCTAATTAGAAATCATTTGGAGCATTTTTATATGGCTAAAAACAGCCTAGGTTTCTGCCCTAGAGAACTGCCAATTTGTATCTTTAGACCATTTATCAATTAGAGAATAACTATTTTTTCTTATAAATTTGAATCAGTCTTTATATATCTTATGAAAGTCAGATCTTTATTAGAGAAACATACCGAAAAGATTTTCACCAGTTGTCTCCCTTTAAATCTTAGCTTCATTGTATTTTTGTGCAAAACAATTTAATTTTATGTAATCAAAATTACCTACTTTATGTTCTGTGATTCTGGATTTTTTCCTGTCCATAGATGTAATAAAAAATGTTTCCATGTTTCTTTAATTTCTTCATGATGTGATCTTTTATCTACATGTGTGCATATCTACCTACCAATACCAATGCAAAGACAATATTGAAAGCTTTAATGAAACAAAGCCTTATTGCTTTGTTTCATTTTAAGCATACTGTCATTGACTCTCTGAGTCACTAGTCTATTGGGATGCTATGGTGTTTCAAAATTCTATTATGAAGTGTCTTATTCCAAGGTTATAGGGATATGGTACTTTCTGTTATGTTTTTATGAATGCAATTGATTATATGTATTTGTGTATGTGTATTCTAGATTATTACATGATTCCTTACTACTTGAGAGTTAAACTCATTCTAATTAATCCCTGTGACTTTGAGATGCAACTTACAAATTTAGACAATTCTTTTCACCTGTGTGTTAGCCACACCTGGACCATTATATGCACCTGGTTGTATGACTATGAAGGAAGGATGCAGTCTGAATGTGACCCAAAGTATTGTACCCAGATAAAAGACCACTAGTGGGAGATTTTAATTATCTTTGGAAGTTCTTGTTGACATTTTCATTCCTGAAAATATTCATTGTGGTTGCAAAAAGCTTACCAGGCCATTTGTTTTATAGCATGAGAGATTTATTTATTCTACTTTAAAGGCGTTCATCAAAGCATTGTCTGTGGCAACTGAAAATATGTCATGCAAAATTGCATTCTGTTATCAAATGACATTAATCTAAGATTCGAGGTTACCCTGAGGTGAGAAATAAATTGAAATTGGTACTGTTTAACATGTCACATAGAGTGATGCTCTGGAAGGAATTAATAATAAATCCATTTGTGACATTGTTAGTCTTTTAAAATACTGAAGAGGTTTGTGGGCATTAAAGCAATTGGAATTGTCAAAAATCAGATTTTCACCTGTTTTGTAATTCTATAACATGAAATAAGGATGCGAATGTGACAGTGAATTTCAAAAAGGAGTCTAGAAACACAAAATATGGAGTTTCTCATGAACTTCATATTTAGAAACATTTAGTCCTGAATAAAAGCTGAGTGTGGCCTAGTGGAGAGAGAGCTGACTGGTTTGTGAGTCAGGAAGAATGCTTTCCAGTCTGGTTTTTGAAATATTGTTTGTGTTACCCTGAAGTTAAAGAACCACTGACAAAACTGACCAGTTAAAGTAGCTCCTTCACTAGGATTTTCCTACACTAATAAAATTGGGGGGAAAAAGTGATGCTCAACTCATTCTTTTAAAATTACTTTAATTTGTAATGAATTGTATATGACCTAAATTTAAAAAAAAATAAACTGAATTGTATAATGGGGTACATAAAATAATGATAAACATATTAATTTCTCAACTATTTTCTCAATGTAAAATAATCATAGGAAATCTTCTTTGTAGATAGTAAAGCCAAGCAAGTCAACATTTTATAATCAAAAAAGTAATTTATTTAATATAAATAATAACTTTAAACTATTTGTAAGTGAACAAGAAAGAAGGCAACGATTAAAGCTATTTTATTTAAAAGAACTCAGACATAATACACAACAAGATATAGAGTGGTAAATTTGGATTCACAAAATCTCAGATGAAATTTGCCTCCAACACTACCTGTGTGACCATGGGAAGTCTTTGGACTTGTTTATTAAATCACAAATGGTCAATCAAAAACTATGTAAAAAGTGGAATACTAATTCATTGTTGGATCCAACCATTTTGGAGAGTAATATGGAATTATGCCCCAAAAGTCAACATGCCTATACCCTTTGATCCAGCAATACCAGTACTAGGTCTATTTCCAAAGATGATTAGGAGGAAAGGAAAAGAGTCTATTTTTTCTAAAATGCATATAGCAGCTTTCTTTTTGGTGGAAAAGAACTGAAAATTGCATGTCCATCAACTGGAGAATGACTGAACAAGTTGCAGTGTATGATTGTGATAGAATGCTGCTGTGCTATAAGAAATGATGAGCTCAATGACCTTTGAAAAACAGAAAGACTTGCACAAAATAATGAAGAGCAAAATGAGCAGAACCAAGAGAACACTGTGTAGAGTAACAGCAATATGGTTTTAAGAATGACTTTGAGTGGGGGCAGAGCCAAGATGGTGGCACAGAAGCAGCAAAGTTTCACAGCTCCCACACAGCCAATTTAAATACCCATAAAATACAACTCTAAACAAATTTTAGGGCTCCAAAAAACTCACAAAAATACAGAAAACATATCTCTCCCTGAAGGCAGCTCAGCAGATGGGGCTCATCGCAGCAGACTGGGAGCCAAGGCTGGCCCAGCCCAAAACTGTGGCGAGGCCCCAAGGTGGTCAGGAGAAGCCAGAGATGGAGTATACAGAAGTGTGGATCTGTGGCACCAGGGGCAGTTTCCACATTTATCAAGCCAGGAGAAATAAGGATAAGAGAAAGTTCAGTGGAATTCAAGCTAAATTTGGGGAAGAAAAGTGGATCTGGCCAAACTGCCCCCACGTCAAGGAAGCAGCGTAAAGAGGCAGTAGCAGCAGGAATGGCTGCAAGTGGCAACTGTCTCCACTGGGCTGCTTCAGAGCTCCTGGTCAGTGGATTGCAGGGGGGTCCTGACAATTGATCAGTGCCAAAGGCTCTTGCATTGAGAGGCCTGGATCTAGATTGTGGTCTTGGGTGGTGGTCCTGGGATGCACTTTCAGCGAACCAAACCTGATGGAGGCTGCAGCATCCCCCTAATAGCTCCAGCAACTGTGAAAAGCCCAATGACCTGGGACAGAGCTTCCCCCCCCCCCCCAGGAAGCAGAGTTCCACAGACCTGAAAAATCAAGCAATTAATTGACTGGCCAACATGAGGAAAAGGAAGCAAAGTAAGAACAGCAATAAAACTCTACCATCCTTTTGCAGACAAAAAGGATCAAATCATGGAATGGGAGGAAGACAAAACAGTCAGAACTCCCACACCAAATGCTTCCAAGTAAGAGAAGTGGAGGAAAAATTTGAAAGAGAAATGAGAATGATGAAAGAAAATCATGAAAAGAGAGTCAACAACCTGACTGAAGAAAAAACACTTTAAAGAACAAATTAACTCAAATGGCAAAAGAGGACCAAAAACCCAATGAGGAGAAGAATGTCTTAAAAAGTCGAATTTGACAGATGGAGAAAGAGTCTCAAAAACATTCTGAAGAGAATAATACCTTCAGAATCAGAGTGGAGCAAATGGAAGCTAATGACTTTATGAGAAACCAAGATACTATTAAACAGTTACAAACAAATGAAAAAATAGAAGGCAATGTGAAATATCTCCTTGAAAAAACCACTGACCCAGAAAATAGATCCCGGAGAGAAAATTTCAAACTTATTTGTCT
>CM053601.1:100360677-100405367 GCA_028646575.1 Pseudocheirus occidentalis | reverse complement strand
CTCTGCAATACTTGCAACTAGGAATTAAGATATACAGGGGCTGGGGTAGGGAGACCCTCCCTGCCCTACCAGAAAGTTCGAGAGCAGAGCAGGGGAGGGGCTTTAGAGTGGGATTGTTGTTTTGGGGTTGAGGTAGGGGAAAGAGAGGGAGAAAATTTTAATTAAAAAATCTCATGAAAATGAATGATGTAAACAAGAAAACAAATAGAAAAAATTATTTAAATGTTAAAAAAAGTAAATTGTAATCTTTATTTTAAGATAGGAATATAGGATACATTTGACTTTCATTAAACTTTAAAAAATCAGTTTGATTTGTAGGCAAAGAATATCTAAATGTAACTAACAATGATTTGTATAAGTAAATTTACATATGTAAAAGAAATTGGCTAGAAATAAACTTGCCTTAATAACTTAGTGAAACCTCAACTTCTATGGACTATTCAAAAATGCAGTTTTAATTTTAATATGCACATGATATCAATTAATGCATCTCATGTGCAAATATGAAGGCAATGACCCTGATTCAGAATGCTTGTTATTTTTGGAGTTGACATATGGCTCTCTCTAACAGCAGGCATAATGATTGCAATAAATTGGCTTCTAATGCCACGTAATGAACTCTGATTTGTGTTAATTTGGGCATTACTTAGCAATTTCATGTTAATTTTTAAAAAATCAGTTTTGTAAGATGCTATTAGAATTCACATTTGCATCTGTGCTTTCAGCGATAGAAGAACAAGGTGAACATTTCCATTCAGATTTCACGAAAGGGCAAAAATATCTTCACAAAGTGTGACTGAGGAACTTAACCCAAGAAGTCGAAAGTAAGATTTATTTCTATAAACTAATAACATGAATCCTACCCCCTTAATATTTCTCCCTAACAGTAATGATTTGGAAGTGAGAAGAAATATTTTATTGATGTTTGGTTTCATATTTAAAAATAAGTACTATTAAATGCCAAGTAGTTTAGACTTGGACTATCTCCACTCTGCTCTTTTTCTTAAGAGAAAGAAATTACATCTACCTTACTTTTACTCTCTCCTTTCCCTGACATGATTATAATGGAGAAAAAAATTAAGCTAGGAAGTAATTGAGAGAGAAAGAAAATGTTCAGTTCTCTTTAAGCAATGTTATTAGCTGGGAGTTAGGTGACATACTGGATAAAGCATTGAACTTGTGTACTACAAGACCTGAGTTCAGATGTTCCCTGAGACACTTATTAGCTCTTTATCCCAACCTTCCAGCCTCCATTTCCTCATGTTTAAAATAAGGATAATAACAGTACCTACTTCACAGGGTTATTTTAAGGATCAAATGAAATAATAAACATAAAGTGCTTTGCAGTTGTTTAACAGTCTTCAAAGTGCTAGTCTTTACTATTATTTGCTACTTATAATGCATATGTTTTCCCCTAATAATGTTAGATTTAGTAATTGAAGGTGGTAGCAGGTATTACTTAACTCATAGGGTGGAGAAAGCTATGGTGACAAGGCCACATGTTGTTGTCCAGGTCAAAGGCCTGTACTTGAGGACCCAAAGAAAGAGCCACATGCAGCCTTGAGGACATTCTCTACCTGTGATCATAATTCATAAAATTTAAATATTTCACTATTTGAATCTTTAATACTTGAAATTTTAAAAATGAAATGTTCAAATTGGAAGGAATCTCAGAAATTATCTAGCTCATTCTCTTTCCTCACTTTGTGTATGAGAAAACAGAGGCTTTAAAGTGTTTAAGGGACTTTCTCAAGGCCAGAAGCAGAAGAGAGATAAAATTAACTTTTTGCCTTAGAGAAATTATTATTTAATGTTAAAATATATGCACAAAAATTCACATCACCTGAAAATTGTGTAATGCAGATAAATTTGAATATACAGTCAGATTGTGGAAATGTCCACTGAAGAAGAAATTTATTTTTTAGACTTTTTTTTATAAAAGGGAATCCAAACTATTTAAAATACAGACGTGGCCTTTCCAACATACCTCTCCTCTTCCTTAGCAGCTGTATTTACATGTTTTAATTTAAAGAAGTCCTAGATTCATCTGGTTTTAGTTATAAATATTGTAAAAATAAGGTTTTATTTTCCCAAAACATAATCTTTAATGATTACTGCAAGTGTCTGCATGTCTTATTGATTCCAGTAAACTTTCTTACATCTTAGAAAGAAGACATGCAAAGCTCACTTAATGATGATCTCAAGTTAAGCTCTGTAGAAGAATGGAAGTTAGAGGCATTGAGAATATCAAGGGGAAATATTTTAGCCTCAATTCTGATCCAAAGTTAAGTAGGGAATTAAAAAAAACACACTGTAATAGGAATAAGTGACTACATGAATAGTTATTGAAATATATTATATAGGAGTAATACAGATAAGGACTAGACTTGTGATTTCATTGTGTAACTTTTTTTAGACTTCTCCTTATCCAAAGTCAACTTGCCCTAACTATTTGAGAACCTAGAGGGGTCTTACCAATTTTTTTCTTTTAATGTATTTTTAGCATTCCTTAAAAAATTCACTTCCAAATATTCTCCCTTCCACCCACCCTCCCCCACCCATTGAGGAGGCAAACAATATGACTGCAATTGTAAATGTGAATATTGTAAATGTAAATTCTATATTAGCTATGTTGCAAAAACAACCCAATGAAAATCAAGAAACATAAAGAAAATGAAGAGAATTGTGCTTCACAATTATTCAGTTTTCTCCCTGGTAATGGATAGCATCTTTCATCATGGATCCTTCAGAATTGTCTTGCATCATTGTCTTGATCAGAGTAGCTAAGCCTTTCACAGCTGATCATCCTTACACTATTGCTGTGGCTGTGTTTGATGTTTTTCCCTTTCTGCTCATTTCATTTTGCATCAGTTAATGTAAGTCTTCCCAGGTTTTTGGGAAATAATTTTGCTCATCATTTTTATAGCACAATAGTATTCCATCATAATCATGTACCACCACTTATTCAGCCATTTCCTAATAGCTGAGCATCCCTTCGATTTCCAATTCTTTGCCTCCACAAATGAGTTGCCATTAATACTTTTGTACATATAGGTCCTTTTTCATTTTTTCCTCTCTGGGAAGCAGACCTAGTAGGGGTATTACTGAGTAAAAGGGTATATATGATTTTATAGTCCTTAGGCCATAGTTCCTAATTTTTCTCCAGAATGGTTAGATTAGTTTACAACTCTACCAATAGCATATTAGTGTTCCAATTTTCCACATTCTCTCCAGCATTTATGACTTTTTTCCCATAATTTTAGTCAAACAAACAAGTGTGAGGTGGTGTCTCATAGTTTAGTTTGCTTTTGTCCTTACTCAGACGCTTATAGTACCCCTTGTCTCTTTACTTGAAGGCATCTAGAAAACAGACAGTTAAATATTTCAAGAAGTAGCTTTCTTAGCATTCTCATTTCTGCCTTGGAAGCCTATTGGAATGTTCCTATTTTTCACATTCTGCAGATCAGAAACAATACCTGCACAACTTCAGACATCCACTTGCAGAATTGCATCAGGATTTGCTCACTGTACATGCTCACAGAGAAGGGACTCTGACAGGCCAGACCATGATAATTGACATAAGGAGCACTCTGAGGATTAAGGAGGGAACACACTTTCTCCTGGTTCTCTTTTCTAAATACTCTAATCAAATTCTTTCTAAAAGTCAGGCTTTTGAGTTTGTTCTTAACTAACAGTGCTTATCTCATGCACTGATTGAGCACAAAATATCTACTTTAAAGTACATATTTGGATATGTTTGGCAAATCAGAGGTATGAAACATTTGGAGTTTAGTTAGTCCTAATGGAGTAGTTATCACTACTTGATTTTTAAAATTATCTACCACTGTTATCTAAGGTTTTGTGTATGTTTCAGCTTAGGAAAGGAACAAGAGAAGTGTGTTTGTGAGGAGTCACTGAATTAATTTAATACTTCACCTTAGCTATAATATGCAAACCACAGAGATTATTGAACATTTTCTCCTCAAATTTTCTTACACTTAAGTATTTATACAGACACTGTGTCTTCCAGTAGAGAAGGCAAGCCCCAAGAGGGCAAAAACTGTTCTGTTTTTGTATTCCCAGGATGTAATTTAGTACCCTAATTATAATAGATGCCTAAAATTATTTGTTTAATTTAATTTAACATCATTCACTAATAAGAATTTTTGGTTTTGATTGCTCTACTTTGAGTTATAGAAAAATAGAAATTAATAAATAGAAATTAATTCTAATATCATATAAACTTTTAAAGTTACAACATAGTGTTGTGAGCCAATCTTTGAGTCAGGAAGACCTAGATTCAGGTCCTACCTCTGACACAGATGGGCTGCATGACTCTAGGCAAATTACTTTAACTTTTCAGCACCTCAAGCAACCATCAAAATCTAGAGGTTTAATAGGAGTTGTTCTACTTCCCCCCCCCATCTTTTTTTACTAGTCAAGTATGTTTATTTTTATGGAATTAATTCTTTATTATCTCACTCTGCTCCAATCCTCCTAACATTTATGTTCAAACACATGCCTATGTAACAAAATGAAATGTGACTTCTCACCCACCCCTAAAAATACAAATTTGATAACTTCTTGAAGAGAACTGTATTTGTAGTTCTTCCATACTCATGCATGTTAGTTGGGGTTCTCAAAGCAATAGCTGCCAGAGGCTGCCAGTGACAATTCATTAGGGAGTCATAGAGCTCTTCACTTCCAATCATAAACTCCTTGTTCAGGTTCTCAATATTCAAATGAATCTGTAGATCTTCAGTTTGCTCCTCATCCTTATTTGTAGTCCAAACCTGTGATATAGCTGTAATTTCAGCTAGATCTTTAGTGTTCTCCTTGAAGACATTCTTGACATTTTCATAAAAAAAACAATCCAGAGTTATATTCAAAATGTGGTTCAACATCTGACTGCAAATTGTTCATTTGATGCTATTGGTAATAGATACCACAGTAATCAAGTTGTAACTCAGCCTTCATCCATTGCTACTATCAGAAATAATTGCTTTGTTGGGTAAGAGAAAAATCTACAGAATTCCAACCCCTAATCATTGACAATGAAGCTCTGCTGCTAGAGAGATTTTCTTAAAGTTCCCAATATTGATGCAATCCTAAATGTGTATGTATGTATGCATGGATGTATGTATGTGTGGATGTGTGGATGTATGTGTATATGATTTCCATGTCTTGCAAATATATACTGAATCATACCTTATTATATTGCTTGCAAGAGTGGGTTAGAGGGGATTGATAGAGAATATCATGGTTTTGTTTCTTTGGTGAAGATACTTGTATCCTGTGTCACACTATAGGCCATAATCAAAATGGTTTGGTGGAAAGAGCCTAGATGTGATATCTTGAGACCAGACTTGAAACCCAACTCATCCTAACTGGGCTCGTGACATTGCTCAAATTTCTCTCTCTGGGTCTCATTTTTCTCAATCTATACATTAGTCTAAATGAACTCCAAAGATTGCTTATGTGGGAGACATGATTTTGTTTTTCAGCAACGTGCCAGAATCTATGGAACGTATTCATTGCCATTCAGGTTTCAAATCTGGGCTCCTGACTTTGATTCTAGTACTCTTTCCACAACAACATGCTACCTCCCAATAATAAGACACATAATTCAACAACTCTAGTATCATTGCCAAGAAAATCCTATGGGGTCACATCAAATTGGACATGATTGCATGACTAAACAACAACAACAGCAACAACAACAATAGTGTCAGGGTGAGGGCTAGGACAAGATGATTTTTGAACTCCCCTTCAGCTTGGACATTTTGTGCCACTACTAGGCTGGTACTCTTGGTAAATGTCTCCTTAATATATTGCTTTCAGTTGAGTACAGAAGGAGTCAAATGGATGGAAGGGAAGATATTGGCAATAGAAGGTTATTAATGGTTGTGCTTAACACTCAAATACCCATAGATTCTCTACATATTGGAAGTTTTCATTGATTTCAAAACAAAAATTAGAGAGCTTCTAATTAGAAAATACTTTTAAGGTGAGTTGTGCTAAAATTAAAGTTTAATGCTTTGGTATTGACTCATCTTTGTGTACAGGGGTATGGATATATGTTTATTGAACAGTCTATTCTTTCTAAAACTTCTATTTATGCCTTTTAAAAAACACAGTAATTTCCTGTTATATCCTCTCTTCTGATTCGAACTGTCCTCTATAACATAGGAAAAACCAAAAGAAGAAAAACAGTGACATAAACCAATCAACAAAGTGATCACATCTAACAGCATCTATCTAACACTTTCTTCCCAC
Organism: Pseudocheirus occidentalis; assembly: GCA_028646575.1. Lineage (NCBI taxonomy): Eukaryota > Metazoa > Chordata > Mammalia > Diprotodontia > Pseudocheiridae > Pseudocheirus > Pseudocheirus occidentalis. The sequence continues at coordinate 100,399,091 of CM053601.1, read as the reverse complement.
AATCTCCCAGATCTCTCCTGAGAAGAAACAAATGTGTTTGATTATTTGTTCAGTGGGTACAAGGTAGGTCATTACCCTTAGTTGTAATTCTTATTTCTTTAAGTATTCTTTTCCTTTACATTATTTTATGGGGTCTTTGTTCTATTTCCTTATTTATCAGTTGATATGAGTTTCTGAATTCTTCATTTCTGTGGGTACATTAGCTTTCCATTCACATACTGTAATTTGTTCAGTCTTTTCTCAATTGATAGATACTTTTTCTCACCTCATACAAAAGTGTTACAGTGAATATCTTGGTATATCCCTTAGTTTTTATTCTTTTTTCTCTCCTCCCTCCCTCCCTCCCTCCCTCCCTCCCTCCCTTCCTTCCTTTCTTCCTTCCTTCCTTCCTTCCTTCCTTCCTTCCTTCCTTCCTTCCTTCCTTCCTTCCTTCTTTCCTCCCTCCCTACTTCCCTCCCTTCATGCCTTCCTACCTTCCTGCCTTCTTGCCTTCTTGCCTTCCTGCCTTCCTTTCTGTCTTTCTTATTTCCTCTTTCTATTCTTTCCTTCCTTTCACTCTTTCTTTCCTTTTTTCTTCCTTTCTTCTCCACTCTTCTCCTCACCCCATGTCTGACTCTCATGATATTCCCACTTCATCCTAGCAGCCTTCTGACTCTCAAAGATGTTTAAATTCCTGCAGCTTTCTCACCCTGGAAGATTCTTCTGACCTCTCATCTAATTTGCAAGTTCCTCTTCAGAACTTCCACTTGAAGAACTAACTGCTGAAGTCAGCCATGCTCACTCATTCACTCTTCCTCTGAGTTTATTCCTGACTCCTAGGATTCTCTACCTTGCCCCTTCAATATTACCTTGTCCTAAACCATATTCTCCCTTTCTCACCTCTTCAACTGCATTTTGAAAGAGAGGGTTTTATTCTTTCTCTATTATAATGTAAAATAAAATACTTGAGGGCAGTAGTGGCTTATGTGTCTGTATTATCTGTCTCTCTGCTTGTCTGTCTGTCTGTCTATCTATCTATCTATCTATCTAGATCATCTATCTGTCTGTCTACCTATTTTTAGCATCCTTGTGGTACATACCCATTATTTGGATTGACTGGGTCAAAGGGCATGCACTATTTAGTGATTTTTATTTTCTATATAATTCCAAATTTCAAAATGGTTAGACCAACACATAATTCCTCAGTGTATTAGCATGCCCCACTTTGGACAGACCAACTCATATTGACCATTTATGTTATTTATAATTTTTCCCAATTTGATAATATGAGATGAAACCTTAGTGTTTCTTTAATGTGTGTTTTTCTTATTCAATTTTTGGAACTTTTTTCCCTTGTCTCTTTCATCTTGGACTTTGATGGTATGGACTAACTTCATTGTGATCTGAAATATCACATATATATGTATAAATATATATGCATATATGCACATATATGCACACACATATATACATGCATACATATATATCACATGTATGTATGTGTATATGTATGTGTGTATACTATATGATGATAATCAAAAGACACGAAGAACCTGAGAAGTGAACTATCTCAAAGCTCTTCTCTCAGGATCTGCAACAACTTTTTCATTTGCACTTGAGTGTCTGGCAAGTCATCAATCAACAACTGTTTATCACACACCTGCTATGTGCCAGGGACTGTGTTCAATATTTATGATTCAAAGAAAGATAAAAACATGGTACTTACCTTCAAAGAGTTCACATTCTAATGGGGAGATATGTAAAAAAATTATATACAATTATATGCAATATAAATGGGGCTTAATACCAGATAGAAGGCAATATGAAAAGACCATTCTCAGCTGGTGATATGCATATCAGGAAAGAATAGAGGTTTTGCCTTATGAGTTGGAACTTAAAGGAAGGGAGATACTTTTGGATAGTGAGATATTGAAAAAAGACATTCTTGGAATAAGCCCAATGTGAGGAAAGATACTGCATTCAGGGAAATTGGGGCAGAGCAAAAACAGGGGACAAAGTAGTTCACTTTAGTTGAAACATAGATTATCAAAGGAAAAATGGCAGAACATGAATGAAATGGTAAACTGTTTTCATATGACCATGAATTTCAAAGGAGGGCATATATACATTATTTAGTTTCCCATAAAGAGCTCCTGGAGGTTTCTAAATTAAGAAGTGATGAAAGCATCAGGGTGTTATAAAGATTCCTAAGTCATTGGTGTAAAAAATAAACAGAGGACAGAATGAAGAGAAGGTGAGTTAGGAGTATGTTATAGTAGTTTGGGTGAGAAGTTCAGAAATCCAGAAGAAGGGTAATTGCAATGGGAGTGGAAAACAGGGAACAGATTTAAGATCTTGGACAGCTAGGTGGTACAGTAGATAGGCACTGGGCCTAGAGGTTGGAAAACATAAGTTCAAATTTGGCATCAGATATTAACTAGCTTTTTGATATTAACTAAGGCACTTAATGGTTGACTCAGTTTCCTTTTTAATAAAATGGGGATGATTTTAGGATTATTGTGAGGATATTTGAGGTAATTGTAAAGTGCTTTGCAAATCTGAAATCATTACATAAATGCTAGTTAGCATTATTATTAGCTATTATTATTATTTCCACAAGATTTGGCAATGTCGAACTCATATTTGTATCCTGCTAAATGATGGAAGACTGTGTCACCTGGGTTCTCACTACTACATAGTGATTCCTTAATTTTTTCTTGATTGTCTCATTGTCCCACTCTTCTTAGCAACTGTTCAAACTTTTCTTTCCTTTAGCTCTCAATGCCACACCCATCTCCTAGTGAAGGTCCTTACTTCCTCCCAGACTGAGAAGATCAAAGCTATCCCTACAAATCCCCCATCTCTTATATTCCACACTACTTGTTATTGTTGATGTTGTTGAGTCATCTCATTCATGTATGAATCTTCATGAGAAAACTGAGACAAACAGGGTTAAAAGAGTTGCCCATGGTCAAACAGCTAGTAAGTGTCTGAGGCCAGATTTGAACTTAGGAATATGAGTCTTCTTGATTCCAGGCCTATTGCTCTATCCACTGCATCACTTAGCTGTCTAAAACCCCTCTATATCTTTACTTATCTTTTCTTCCTTTTCTCTAGTCTCTGAGGAAGAAATGTCCTGTTTGTTTCATTGCAAATGGTAGCTTTTATACTTGTATCTTCAATCAATTCTCTCCCGTCTCCTCCAGGAGCTTTCCCCATTTTGAACCTAAGTATAATACTTTCACCTTCTCAATCAAAATTTATTTTATTTTATTAGGGTTTATAGGTCCAATCTTTGAATTTTAACATTTGCCAGGTTAGATACATCTTTTATCCTTGTATAATTTACAAATATTATAAAATTCCATTCATTTCTTTCCTCATATCATTTGTGTATGGATATACATATGTATACATATGTTTTAATTCATATATATATATAAGAATCAATGCTATATATATGTATACATGCATATGTATACATGTATATATCTATATCTATCTATTGGTTAGATTGTCACAGGGTAGACATACAAGCCTAGTAACCATTTGGCTCTTTGACCTAGGATACACCAGGGGGTATAAGCTTTGGAGAGATGAGTTGAATTAGATAAATTGTCAGCTCCTCTGATGTGCTTTCTTACCTTATGTCTTTATTGAACTGAGTCCTTGCTAATTACATTAGTTTGAAAAGTCCTGATTTGGACTTCATCTTCTCATCCCCACCAAGAACTGTCCTTTACCCACTTAAGAGTGCCTGAATACCAGTATGTCATAAGACTTCATTGTATTGAATATTACCATACTGCCTAAGTATTTAAACAAAAGGTCACCAGCTGACAAGGGCAAAGTTACTTGACATATCAAATTTCCCCAGCACAGGGCTACATCTTCTCCTCACCTCCCCCACTGCCACCCTGGGAAACATCTACTCTGGGGCCTGCCTCTCCATTTTGATAACTCCTTCACTGCTTCCATTTTGAGTAGGATCTCAGCCATGTTTGCTTTCACTCTGGCTTCTACTCTCTCTGGACTATACCTCCTTCTTCTTGTTTACTCTGCTATTTTCATGAGAACTCTCTCCCTCTTTCCCCCCTTTCCTTTTTCCTTATTTGGCACTACCTCCCCAGGATCACCATTTGCGAGAACACTTTAGATTCTTCAATTTTGGCCTCACTTTTCTCTAATTTTCTCCTATCAGTAACTCCCCCTGCTCCCCCCATCCTCCATGTTTTCCTTATATGTTGTCTTCCCTGATTTAGACATAAATTCCTTTAGGAGAGGGACTAATTTGCTTGACTATATTTGTATCATCAGCACTAAGCTCATTGTAAGTACTTAAGTGCTTTATCTGTCATATGGTGACTCTGAGGTGACTGAGGTGAGTGAGACACTGCGAGTGACTCATGGACCTCTGAGGAACTAGCTACTTTGCCACACCAATAGTCCCCTGTATATGTGAAATCACATGTCTGAACCAAATATTATTACAACAGTTACACAGAGTTTCGATATTCATAAAGTGCTTTAAAGGTATAATATCATTTGGACTTCAAGACAATCATTTAACATAGGTGCTCCAGGCATTATAATCCTTCTTTAAAGAGGAGGAAATCAAGATCCAGAGAGCTTGTGACTTGAAAATGGTTACCTACCTAGGAAATTTCAGCAGTGGAATTCTAGCCAGTTCTCTCTTTATTCAAATTCCAGCACTCATTCCTACTGCTTTGAAACTCTGCTTTTCTTAACTGAAGGTATGAGACTCATTCTGCTAAATAATTGAACTTACAAGCAGTTCCATTAAAGGCTTGGCATATTAGGAGAGAGAAAATGTTCAAAATAAGATTTTCATTTATTTCTTAACCATGTGCTACCTTTTCCTACTTATGCACTCTTCTGGTGAAAATTACAGGTAGAAATGCAGGGAAACCATGATGTTATTGTTTTTAGCTTATCCTCTTGCCTTATGAGATTTTGCCTGTGCTCAGGAAGAAGAATTCAAACAGACTGGTTGGAAGTTTACTACCCTTGTTGACAAATGGTACTTTAGGCTCATCATTTCAACTTTGGTGTGGTGGATAGAAATGCAGTAAATCAAATATTTATATGCTTTTCACTTCTGACAATACCTATTCAGGAGGGACAGAGAAAAAACACATATTTTATGAGAGGAAAGAGCCTAGATAAAGTCCTAGTCAGATAATTTACTGCAGTTTAGAGTTTACTACTAGTGTTAATGGCCATCCTCTGCTAGATGGGATATTGAGATAGCATCGGACAGGTGACTTGAAAAGAAGGATTTATGAAATCAGTCACAGAGAGATAGAATGGAGGTTACAAAGAGACATATAAGTCAGAAAAAGAGTATAGATGGAAATGATGCCATATAGAAGATATATCAAGGTCAAACAACTCATATTGTAGGACTGAATTAATCAAGTTGCCAGATTCATAACTGTCACAAGTCTTCCAAAAGCCTAAAGAAGTGATAGAGCAGAATAAAATGCTCACAAATTATTTTTATTGTTGTTGCTACTGATGGCAATAAGCATATTTATTTAAGGCTGACTTTTTGTAGTTGTTGTTTTTGTCCTTTGCTGGACATGTGATTTTACCTAGGTTTTTCTATGTGGAGATTTCTTCTGCGAGTGCAGATTACATATTAGCAATTTGCTTTTATTTTGGGACATTGAGAGCTTGAATGACTTGCCTGAAGTCCCATAGATAGAAGGTATCATAGGCAGGACTTGATATCAAGTCTTCTTGACCACCTTATGCACATTACAAAGATGTCTCTAAAATTATTGTTATGACCTATACAGTTTCTTATTGGAAGGATGATCAAATGGAAAGAAAATAAGAGGAAAGAATCTTGAAAGTCATTATGTCCCTAAGCACTTTGGGAGCACTCACAAGGAGTTTGGGAAATCATAGAATTATATATTTCTCCTGCCTTCCAGGAGTTTATGATCCAATTGGAAGTGTTATGTAAAAGCATTTACTCTTGATATTGAACTGATCAATTACAAGAGGAGAGGTATTCTGGGAGAGTGCTATTGCTATTAGTAGCCTAAATTTTTCTTGAAAATAAGGAGAGGAATGCACAACATTGCAAGTTGTATTAGAAGTCTGAAGCATTCTAAAAAAGTTCACTTTTTAGACATCCTTCTTGAGGAAATGATGTTAAAACAATCCCTCAGAATCCCTGGGACTCATAAAATAGTTGGTTTAGTTTTGGTGGGACCAGTGATTTCATCAATATAGGGAATAGCCTGGTGAGTCCTAAAAATTTATAACTTCTAATCCCAGAAAGTTGCATAGGTCCATGGTATGAAAATCAAATAGAAATGGATTCCTGTGCCAGCATATCACCTTAGAAAACCACAAATAAACATCTTTATTTTATTATATTCTATAATATTTTTATTTATTGCATTAAACTTTATCATAATATACACAGAATAATATTACATTTATAAATGAATGAATGAATGAATGAATGAATATATATATATATATATATATATATATATATATGTATATGTATATGCTTTCCAATTAAATTTAATCTGGTTTGGGCTGCCCTGGGAGTTTTGAAAGTTTGCCCTAGAACACTGAGATTTTGTGACTTTCCCAAGGTCCCACAGTTAGTATGTGTCAGAACTGGTACTTTAACCCTATCTTCATCACTCTAAGATTCACTACTTCATTATGCCAAATTTCTCTCCATTATAACATATTGTCTTTTATTATGAGACCATATGGTAGAATAGTATATCATAGCCATATAGCATTATAAAGTTTCCAAATATGTGTGTGTCTATCTACAAGCATATAAATATATACATATATATACACACACATATAAAACAGTAGGCTTTTAATAAACATTTATTGAATGAATGAATGAATGAATATATATATATATATCACATGAGGAAACTGAAGGTCAGAAAAATGAAGTAACTTACCTACGGTCACACATACAGTAAACGTCAGAGATAAGATTTGAACCTATGCCTTTCTGACTCAATGTCCAGCATGGTATCAAAAAAGGGAAATTCAGCAATTATTTTGGCAGCTGTAGCAGCAAGCACTGTAGTGTACCCAGGATGGCTGCTAGCACAGATTCTTAAATCTGCTTTTCTAAAGGAAAGCAACTCAAAATGGGTAAACAATTTTACTTTAGTCAAACATGTTACCTAGTTCAGGGGAAAAAGTCAGCACCCTGAACTTCAGAGAAGACAAACAGAAGTTGCAAGCAGACAAAAAAAGTACAGACTGAGAAAGAGATCAGCAGACAGGGCTTCCAGCTGTCTGACCATTACATCTATAACTAGTTAGTTACCAGAGAGGGAAGCACCAACATCTGGGCTTTCAAAGCCAAAATCCAGAGTCTCATCTGGCCAAATCACAGAACTCTTCCTAAAGTGAGCCCCAAAGCAAATATATAGCCTTCTCCTTGCTCAGAGGATGTCATAATCCTCTTGACCCACTGTCCAATCACAAAATAACAAGGTGTGGGCATTCCTGAAAAACAAGCTTCCCGCCACAGGCTCCATGTGATCACATTCAGCCTATTAGGGGGCAGAGTATATTTTCAGGTCAGGGAAGCTTCTCAGATTCACTTAAGACTATCAAAGGGCCAAGGGGCAGGGAAGATCTTCTGATTTCTTTTACAGTAGCTTGGGGAATGGTTGATTTTAGGAATAGTATTATTCCTCTTGGCACAATTGGATTTGGAATCAGGAGAGTCTTTTGTTCAAATATGGTCTCTCACACTTAGTAGTTGTGTGACCATGGACAAGAAACAATCTCTCTGAGTCTCAGTTTCCTCATATAAAGTGAAGATAAAAAGACTTTCAGTCTTTAGCTTGTAGACTTGTTGTAAGGGAAAAAAATGAGAAAAAATTAAGTGTACAAAGTGTTTTGCAAGCCTTACAGTTCTGTGTATCATCCCTACTTCTACTTTTCCATTGCCTTTATTCTAGTTCAGAACCTAGTTCTCCTCAGCCCAAATATGAATGATTATAATAGCCTCTTATGAGATGACCAACCCTCAGTTTTCCCACTCAAATATATACTATATAATGTTGTTCAATTGATCTCCTAAAAATAATCATGATATAATTTTTCTCCTTAAATTTTATGGTGCTTCCTATAATATACTACACTGTCAGAACTATTAATATTAACATTCAAGGCCCTCCTTTAATTTTAATTGTTACCAATTCACTGCTATGTTTAAAAGTTTCCAACTTATTTTTTAATCCCCTTCTCTACAAAAATTGTCCTCATTCCTGATGAGAAACCCTTTTCCTCTCTTTGTTGACACTATAAATGAGTGAAGTGCTCACTTGATGACTGAGGAAATTGCTTCAACCTGCTTGTGATTAACAGGCCTTTAGCTGGGATTTGTGCTGACCCCATTAGCTACAAATGCTTCAAATATTAAGGAAATGCTGTAGTTGTTGGAGAGGGAATTAAGATACTATCATCATAGATTTAGAACTTGAAAGTTGTCTAGACCAATATAATTGTGCAGATGTGAAAAGTGAGGCCTAAATGAATTAGATGCCCAAGATGCCTAGTAAGTTACAGATGTAGAACTCAAAATTGTGTCCAATTTAGTGCTCTTTCCAGTACAGAGCAATTAGGAAGTTCCCTGAAAACCCAAGGCTAATTAACTTCTAAATATAATATATTTAAATAATAAACTTGTTTAGAGTATTATATTATAAAAAATTAAAATTCAGTATGTATGCTGACAGACTAGGACTATTAAAATATTCATAGTAATGAAGGGTCTCAAGATAGATGGAATAAAATGCTATTTCTTGAACTTTTAATTCCTTCTCATTTAACATAGGTATAATGACATTTATGAAGCTATCATATAAAAATGAATGAAAATAGCACCATGTACCTTATATTTCATGAGCTGTACTTTCCCTAACCCTGAATCATCTCCTAGTAATATATTCAGTTTTGGGGTGAAATGTTTTAAGCCTTCTAAGGAATTAATGGACCTTTTGCATTTTTAAGGTGTCAATGAATATATTCCTCACAGACTAAAAGATATGGCAGTGTACATTATTTTAGAACAAATTAAGTGTACATTAATTCATTTGATAACACACTCTTCTGAACACTCAACTTGTTGAAGGAAGGATTTCAATGTTAGGGCAAGTGGTTCACACTAGGAAATGAATTAGGCATTGAGGTAGACCTACCTATGAAATGTCAAAAGGTAAACTATGGGTTCCCTTTTTAAAGCCGTTTATTCTGAATATGCTGGGATTTAATTTTACTTAATGGGAGTAGGATTTTTACAGAAAGTCAGTTTTGTAGAACTAGAGAATGGCCCCCACCAAAAAAAATTAGGGCAGTTTTATTCTTTACTAGCTTCAAGCTGTTCTAAAACTTTTGGGGGCACCTTTCATTATTACTCCTACAATATTACGTTGCATTAAAATATTACAACTGGAGAATCTTGACAATAGAAATATATCTCCTCCCAAATGTCTGTTCCATTCTAGTAAGATAGAGAAAAGCATTTCCGGATCCTGGTTTGTGAGAAAATGTTGACAAGTGTCCTACATCCTGAGGTACGAGAAAGTCTCTTTGAGAAGAAGCAACACTCAATGGAACACTGGTCAGCCCACAATTTGTTGACAGGTCATTTTTTTATTTGCATGAACTTGTAACCCAATAAATAAGCTAAGCACAGATAATGTCTGTTCTATAGCCTTTCTTTGATTAGTGATATAAGAGAGGACAGAATTATTAAGGGACATTGTTTCTACATTGACCTCTGGTAATGTTCCCTTCAGAATATGAAAGATAGCCCTATCAGAATTGAGAAAGGAGAGGTAGAACAGTGGTCTCATCAATATCATTAGAGGAGATAGAGTCACTGATTGGTTTCCCTTGTTTCTGGCAGCATTAAACCCATAGGCAATAGGTTTGTTTCAGTCTAAATCTACACTAGGATGAGCAAGCGATATGAAAGAAAATGTCAAACCACTATTTGTCACTCCAGATGTGGCACAAGAATTTTTTAAGATATTAAAGAATGCATTAGTGAAAAACTGCTTCTGTTTAGCAAAGTGACATGGTATTGTGAAAAGTATATGGAAATGGAAGTTAGAAGATGTGTTGGAATCCTGGTTTTTCTATTTACAAGCTATGTAGTAGTAGTAGTAGTAGTAGTAGTAGTAGTAGTAGCAGCAGCAGCAGCAGCAGCAGCAGCAGCAGCAGCAGCAGCAGCAGCAGCAGCAGCAGCTACCATTTATATTATGCTTACTATGTGCCCAGCACTGCACTAAGCACTTTATAATTATTATCTCATTGTTAGATCTTCACAACAACTCTGAGATATAGGTGCTACTATTATGCTCATTTTAGAGATAAGGAAACTGAGGCAAACAAAGATTAACTTGCTCAGGGTCACACAGCTATTCAATTGCTAGATTTGATTTGAACTCAGGCCTTTCTGACTTCAGTCACAGCACTTTATTAACTATGTCACCTGGCTAACCTATGGGGCAAACCATTTATTCTATCTTCAAAATGGGCATTTCAAACATATATTATAAATGCATGTTATATACTCTATCATTTCTGGGTCCCTTTACCCTCTTAAATTTATTGAAAACATCCCTCTTAAAAGTCTTTTGTTTATGTGAGTTATAACTTTTTATATTTATCATATTTGAAATTAATTTTTACATTATTATGAAAAATGGTGACTTTAAAGACTTTCTGAAAAGGTTTTGAGGAATTCCACTTCCCTACCCCCAAGGGAACTTAAGGGACACTCTCAAAGTCTCTGATATATATTGTAATTGTCAGCTGGAGGGGAAAACTATGGACTCAGTCAGTCAGATTATAGAAATAGATCTAGAATTAGAAATGAGAGGGGAAGATAGAGATGAAGAGGTAGTGAAAGGGAGGGAGTCAGGAAGGGAAGAAAGGAAGAGTGAGAAGAGAAAGATTGAGGAGAGAGAAAGGGAGGGTGAGAGGTAGAAAGAGATAAAGAGAGACAGACAGAGAGAGATTCTTATAGTGATGTCACAATATATAACTAACTCATGGGATACCACAGCCTTCAATGGATTGATAGGACTGAGGGTGAAAACACCCAAAGGGCAATAGAGTGGTAAAATGAGAGTACAAACAGTTTGTGTCACATTATAAACAAGGAATTATGTGCAAGAAGTGGTATAAAGAGTATCATCAGAGAAACGTATGATTGGAAAATAATCGGCTGCTCCAGCAAAAAGTGCAAGAAATAAAGTCCATTGTTACTCATGGAATATAAAGAGACTATTAGGAAGGATTATGATACATTGAGAGGACTGTCAGTAGTGACTTTATGAAGTGATGTTTATTAGAATCAAATGGGTAAGGCAAGAAAGGTTGGTGACTGACTTCATGAGAGGAAATAATGTTTTTCAGTTATTTCAGTCATGTCTGACATTTTCATGACCCCCATTTGGAGTTTTCTTGGAAAAATGTTGGAGTGGTTTTCCATTTCCTTCTCTAGCTCATTTTACAGATGAGGAAGCTATGGCAAATAGGGTTAGTTGACTTGCCAGTAGTCACACAATTAGTAATTGTCTGAGGCTAACAAAATCTCAGATCTTCCTGACTCCACACCTGATGTTCTATCCATTCTACCACCTATCCCCTCCTGACATTACTGAGATCATAAATTCATTGAAATGCAAGAGTACTATCAAACTCACATAATTTTTATTAGGAAAATAATTTATAACTAGCAAAGCATATCATCTTTGTGAACCATTATTGTTTTTATTAAAAAATGTTTTCATCTTGATAGGTGATGTTCTGAATGGAAAATTCTTGGAAAAATTCCTACCCTGCTATTACTTTTTAGTATTTAATGGTCTACATAATATTTTACAAATGAATAAAGTTTTTGAAATAAAGTACTGAGTGTAAACTCATCCTCTACAGGTTCATAGATGCCACCTGAGAACAACTCCAGTAGTAGATGGCATGACAGGAAATGTGCTTTACTTAGAAAAAGCTAAAGTATTTGCAAGTGTTCCCTTCCTCCACTGAGGCAATTTGATTTCAGATTCAGTTTTCAGAGCTTCTATTATTCCTTGGTGCACATTAAGCAATTTGCACTTATCGAATCCAAATTACATCTTAATATAATTGGAGACAGTTTCTACAAGATGAAATAGCTATTAAATAAACTTTTGAGAGTAGTCAAATAATTTCATGCAATCCCTGTACATAAAGTAATCAGTACAAAATTTTGTTATACCTCCATCTTTAACTTAAAAGCCACACTCAGTTCTATTCATGACTGATGCATCTAAGGTTAGGCAGATCCACAACGGGCTTAAAATACCTCACTGATAGATATCACCTTTTGTGACAATTATTCAAGAAATATATTACTATGCTATTTCAAATGGAAGTTAGTCTTTGATGTGGGTATCAAATGCTGTAGCCTTTTCACTTTGCTGAGTTTTAATTTTTTGATTTGCATGAAATTGCAGGAGTAAACCAATAGCATAGGAAATTAACATAAATGTCATAGTTGACTTCATCTGTAATTCCAAAATTGGCAATAAGTGATTGTACCCCTGTGAAATATCTGACCTCCAAATTGTGGATATCATCTGACCCAACCAGTTTTTCAGAGAGGCTATAATTTATATTACCTTCTTTTTTACAACCATTCTGTTGTTCCTTACATTAACGATAATGCAACTTCCCTCTTCCACATTTAGTCTGATGTCATTCATTGTATTGGATTTCTTTTGACCAATGTAGACAACCTGATATTTCATACATTTTCTTCCTTTAGTATTATTTTTTCATAATTAATTAATTTCTTTCATAAATTCTTTTCAAATCTGTATAATATAATTTTTGCTTCATATGACCTATTTTGCTCCTTGTGTTGCTTTGACTCCTCATAGTAGCCCAGTCTTTTGTTTTCATTTATCAATTGAAGGGATCATCTATTTCTGATGTGTTTTGTGTTCTGATCTCATTGCATTTTGTTTATTTTTTGTCTTTAATTGAACTATATGTTGTTCAAGTCTTCTCCTATTCACATCAGCTAGAAAATGTGATTTCCCAGTATCTTCTCTCAGGTCTGTACTTTTTTTCTCAAGCCACCCTTGTCATGTTATCATTCAACATCTATCCTAGCTGCAAAGATACTGTAGTACCTGGGCATTTCCTTCTCCAGCTCCTTTTATAGGTGAAGAACCTGAGGAAAATAGGGTTGAGTGACTTGCCCAGGGTCACAAACTAGTAAGTGTTTGAGGCCAAATTTAAACTGAGGAAGATGAGTCTTCCCAACTTCAGGTGTGGTGCTTTATCTACTGTACCATAGTAGACTATATATATATATATATATATATATATATACACATATATATATATATCCTTTTCTAATGTATAGAAGAGGATGTACATGAATTATAAATTGTTATTGTGTGCCCTTCCCTTGTAGAAAAGACAATGACATCATGAAGTGAGGTGGAGTTGAGCAAATCATCAGGCTCTCTCTCTCTCTCTCTCTTTTCCAGAGTCATCAAAGTCCAGTGGCAAGACAAAAGTCAGGTCACCTAGATGGCCTGGGATGCAGGGGATAACCTGTGCATCTTCAATGTCTTGTCAAGCTCTAAACACTCTATAATTCATGCTTTATATGACTTCAAATTTGTTGGAAGAAATTATTCTCATCTACTCACTCCGCTAGGAGAAATTTTCACATGTTTGGGGTGGGCAATCACTTAATTACCAATAAGTTGAAAGCTGGTCTGATACCCTCAACCTGGTTTAACCTCTCTGCAACAGTTTATTAGGTGTAGCTACTGCTCTTGGAGCTAGAGCTTCTTGGAGCCAAAAGTGGCAGTTGGGTGGCAGGTGAACACAAAAGGTGGATGAACGTCCCTGAAAAAGGGCTCCGCAAGCTCTCTCGCCAGAGGTGCTAGTCCTCCCTGAACACACTCTACACCCCATTCCTTTTAATATGTATGTGTATATATGTATATTATATATATATATAATTTATACATGTTGTATATATAATAACATAATGTGTTTATTATATGCATACATAAACCATGCACATTATAAGCACACCATCTACCACAATCATGCACACATACATATAGGCAAACTTAGGTGCATACATACACACTGTTTAAATCTGGAGAAGTAGCACCTCTTCTTCAGAGAGAGAGGAGTCAGAGAAGTGAGTGGAAGATAACACAAGGGATTTAGAGGGACAGAATAAGGCACAATGGGAAGCTCATGACAAATACCTTCATATTTCAAAAAGACAAACAATTATAAAAGAGTAAGTGGCAAGGAGGGTTAAATTGAGATTATATATTATTAACTATGACCCTGAAGCTCTGTTAGTATAGTTGAGTGTCTCCCTGCAGTATTATTTGACAACACATTAATATGGACAAAGTAAGGGCATAGTGGGTTAATTCATGGTTGGTTTTGTACATAGCATGAACTACAGTAGGAGAAGAGAGCAAGAGAGTTGAGGACGTGATGTTGAAGTATCAGGCTGAGATTAAGAGGGGAGAAAAAAGTAAAGCCAGAGTAAGAGTGATAGTGTGGGAGAGCACTAAGAGGTTTGGTGACTGAATGTCATGATGTTGTTGGTTATCCTTTGTTCTTGAAGAGAATATCATGGAGGTGATGTCATGACATGCAAGTGAATTGAATTTAAGTGAGGGAGGGCTGTGCAAAGTCATGGGCCTCATTTTCTCCTCTGGAACCATCTGGGTCCAGTGGTCAGAAATAGATCAGAATGACTGTAGATGACCCTGTATTTAGTGGGACACCTTGACCTTATTAAGCTAAGATCTTATACAGGTCTCAGTTTGACTAAGGCAATGCCCATTCAGTAATTAAAGCTTAATAAAAACTGAGGCAGAGAATGACCTCTAATATAATCCACACACACAAACATACACATGCATATATGTGTCTATGTATATATATATATATATATATGTGTACACGTATGCATGTGTCTCAGTGCATCTATTATATGTAATGTATGTATATTCACATGCATGTATATGTACATGTGTATGTGCATATAAATGTATGTATATGTGTATATGTATGCATGTATAAATCTTGGAGGGGAAGATCCTCAGGGTTTCTGGCTGAAACACAAACAATTTCTATTTACATTTATTCTAAGACAATCAGGACCCAAATAATGACCAAGTCTTTCATGACCTTTGACTTCTTGTTGGTGAATCAGTGAGAGCTTGGGAGAGATAGAATGAATGGAAGTATACAAAGGGAAAAGGATTCTATTGCTGATGTTTCTATTGGACATTGTGGCTGATTAGCTCATTTGATTGGAGGATTCTGCTAATGGGAATAGTTCACAGGATTTAGACTTCTGCCTATATTTACTGTGAAGCAGGGAGAACAATTAGAAAG
Organism: Pseudocheirus occidentalis; assembly: GCA_028646575.1. Taxonomy (NCBI): domain Eukaryota; kingdom Metazoa; phylum Chordata; class Mammalia; order Diprotodontia; family Pseudocheiridae; genus Pseudocheirus; species Pseudocheirus occidentalis. Next base: position 100,383,635 of record CM053601.1, on the reverse strand, counting down.
TTATTGCAATTGTCCAGTCGAGGAGTGATGAATGCTGAGCTAGAGTAGCAACTGTGTGACTAGAAGGAAACAGGAAAATGAAACTGACTGACTCCCTGGGTTGGTTAATCTGGGTAAGTTTCTTGGCCATAGACGGTATCCTTTTATAATTAGCCCTTCTTGTATATTCATGACATGGATCCCCAAGAGGGAACAAAGAAGAGGTTGTGTACTGGTAAGCATAAGCTCAACATTTCTCTTAGAAAACTACCTGAACACAGACCTGTTGTACTAAGAGCAGTTTGATTATGCTATCTTTGTACTTGAACGACAGCAAGTTATCAGGCACTGTAATGCCAGACTTCTCAAATTTAAGGAAATAGCTACTAGGCCTATTTATCCTTGTAAAATCTTGGTAAAGCTGTCCTCATACATTCTGGCAGAAGAAAAGAAAAGGGCTCAGATTATAAAGGGAAATGAGGATTAACAGCTTTAGATTCTAATCTTATAACCATCTACTGATATTGTGATAAATTCCAGTCCAAATCTTGCTTTGGCCATTTTTTGCTAGCAATTAGGGGCCAAAGTGATGAAATTGGGACCTTGGCCTCTGCCCTTAAAGAAGAGGACTTAATGTCAGTGTTTTCACGCAAGGTATGATACAGACTCTGGAATCTCAAGAGATTAATTCTCCCTTAAAAGTTTCATGATCATTGTACATTGCTAATTAGTCTTAGTCAATTTTGGGAATAATAATTTTAAAAGGACAACACCATGATGCATTTTTTATTTCAAATCTACTAAAATAGATTTGATAGAAAATTAAAGAACTATTTATACAGCTTTAAAAGCTGCTATCATTTTAGAACAGCCTTCTGGGTATTGACTAAATTAGTGGCCTGCATATAAACAAAATTGAGCTCTGAATTGAAAGAAAACTGAACACAGCTTTCAAGTCCAAGCAGACAATAAGAGATTTAAGGTTGTTGCTCTTTTGATAATGAAAGTCATTTCTTTTTCAAGATTTTTCTTTTCTTCTTCTTACAGTTGTGCTTGTTAAACAAAAGAGTAGTTATTTTGTTTTCTGTAGAACATTAGTTAGAAGATAATTCCTAGTCAATGCAAAATTACTAATATGGGACTGTTATAAAATAACATTTGATTTACTTTATCAAATCAAATTGTCTTTTAATATGTGAGAGGTCCTGGAAAGTGTCATTGCTTACTTATGCCAGTTAAATCAAAGTGGTTATGGTACACATGTTTGGAGTATATACTGCAACTATTTTCTCTGAACAGCTCTGAGTACTTAATGTCATCAGTCACACAGAAGATATGTTTCACAAACAGTATCTGGAAATAGGAGAAGCGGGAAATGGTGATTTAGAGAGCCTTAAATATTCTAGTTTCCTTTTTGTTTTGAAAGAAACAAATTTTATTAGTATTCAGTTTAACAACTATTCAAATACAAATATTGAATATAAACACCTCATCAAAAGGACTATCTTTGTTAAATTGACAAATGAAGTATATGACTTCATATTTAAAAAGAGTCTGCTGTAACTTCATTTATTCAGAGAAATGAAGTGTTTCATATCTGTAAATTTTCTGGATAGTTGAAACTCACCATCTAAAGTACCAGTTTAAAAAATAGTCATTTGAGGCAGAAGTTTTTCTATAACTATCACATATTTAATCAACTTCTTAAACAGAATATGTTTACCTTTTTATTTAGTCAGGGATGTCATGATGCACATCCATTATTATTACACTGTACTCTGACTAGAGGAAGATTGTCAGTACAATCACTGAACTATGAAGGATTATCTGTCTTTACATTAAATGGTAAGGCTTTTTTCCCCTCTTTTGGTTTCCCTGTCTGCTTTTATATTATCTATACTTTGTTGTCGTTTCTTGTTATTATCAATACCATATCAATACCACAAGGAACCCAAATAAGGAACCCTTTATAACCCAAATAAGCAAACGGATTTTAAGTGATAGTGTATGAGTTTTCCAATGAATAAAAAGCACGTGTTGCCACATGGACAGCCTCCAAATAAATATTACTGTATCCACACCAGCAAATCCATGTTAATATGGGATGCTTCCAGGATGTGTAAATATCCTATTACGTTAGAAGTTATAATGAGTAACATAATGTTATTCAGTAAACTGAGATTCTGTGTGCCCATAAAACTCTGTCAAACGATGTTGAGTTCCTATCAATAGGAACTTCATAATGCCTTCTCTACCCTTAAAAATATGACTAGGGTAGATTCATAACCTGCTGCTGCGGGTCTTGAGATGTCACATTTAGGTCTCAGGGTGGGAGCCAAGGCAGGGGAAGGAGTTGGGACTTGAGCCAAAGATGCTGCTGTAGCTGACCTAACTGTAGAAGTGATAGCATTTGATTTCAGAGTTATTTTCATGGTGTCCCACCACCCTGGATGCCAGGGCTGCTATGGTCTTCGTCAGCCTCTTGGACCCAATGGGATGGAGGTCAAGGTAATTGGTGGGGTTGGTCTTCTTCATTATGGGGTGGCCTCTTCCTCAGGCCTGGGCCACTGCTGCTCCAGGATTGTCTTCTCCCCAGGGCATGGGGACCAGCAGGGAGTCTGTCCTTCTACTCACATTTACCACAATCAACAAGTTCATTGTATTTAGAGATTATTTAAGCACCAGACAGAATTTAATTGAGTGCTACTAAACATTAATTGTTCAAATCTGAGAAACTAGAAAACTAGAAAAGCCTGCAAGAAAGGAAAAGATGAAATGGGTAAGTGAGAAATAACATGAAAGAATGGAGAAGACAATTCAAAAATACAATAATAGACTCCACTATATTGAAACTTGAAAGTCAGCAATATCAGGAGAAAAAAATAAAGGATGATGATGGTCCTTTTTGAGACTCCTTTCTTAGGACTTTTCCTCCAATAGATGTATGGAAAATGAGGTCACTCTTCCAGAACAAAATTCAAGGTTTGTCATCTTGCTAGATTAATTTTGCATATAAGTAAATGTTAAATTTGAATTAATCCTTCTTCTGCTCTGTGACCACGCTCTTCTGATTGGTGACTAATTGCCTCTCTAGGCAACTAGGTGGAGCAGTGAGTAGAGTGCTGACTTGAAATGAATTTAAATCTAGCCTCAGATACTTACTAGATATACGACCCTGGGTAAGTCGCTTAACCTCTGCCTTCCTCAGTTTCCTTATCTATAAGATGGATAGAAAAATAACAGTTGTTTATTGTGAGGATAAAGTGAGATAGTATTCATAAAGTGCTTTGCAAAATTAAATATATATATATATAAAATATATATGAGTTATTATTATTATTATTATAATAAATGCTTTCAGAAATGGCTCCTCATGTTCTTCACTTGCCTCCATTCTCTTCAGTTACTTGAACTATACACTGCTTTTTTGGCTGCCAATAACAGCAGAGCCCACACCCTTCAGAAGCTTCCACCCTGGTGCTCCACCTTCCTGACTGGTGATCATTTCCTTCCACTCAGTCCTGTAATCATGAGCTGTAATCAGATAAATTCTACCACTGTTCCTGGAAGGGGTGTGTTAGTCTTTTACCCTACAGTTTCACTCAGTATCCAGGTATTTTTCTAAACCAAAGTATCCCTCACTGGCTAATGCGCCACTTTGTGTGTTGTCTTCCTTATTAGAATATAAATATTGTATGGACTATCTTCCCTTTTGTGCTTTTAGTTCCAGGTTTACCATATTGCTTGGGGGCAGTTAGGTGACTCAGTGGGGCTAAGTGGTACAGTGGATAGAGTGCTGAGCCTGCAGTCAGTAAGACTCATCTTTCTGACTTCAAATCTTTCTCTACTAACTAGCTGTGTGACCATGGACAAGTCACTTGACCCTTTTGGCCTCAGTTTCCTTCTCTATAAAATGAGCTGGAGAAGGAAATGGCAAACCATCTAGTACCTTTGCCAAGAAAACTCCAAATGGGGTCACAGAGAGTTGGACTTCACTGAACAATAACAGCGCAATGCTTCACATGTAATAATGCCTTAATAGTAGCATTTTCATTTATTCATTCATCTAGTTTAAGGAAAAGGATAAAAGTTTTAATGATTAACTAACTACTTCATGGTATATTAAAATGAATGAAAAATTCTTAAGCAATACTGGAAAAAAAAGCCTAGAAGGAAACCAAGAAGAAAACATTTATTTGGAGTAGACACAAGGAAGTCAAATAAGTGGCAAGAGACAGATGGTTTGAAGAATGCGAAAAAGAGAAGGGATAGAGGGAAGGGAAATGAAGCAAGGAATCCTTACAAACTCCTGTATGTAACTATAGACTCCTTGGGAGCAGAGACTCTCTTTGTCTTTTTTTTTTTTTTGTATCCCTAGTGCTCAGGACAGTGGCTCCCCCCATGTGGACACTTAAGAAATTCTAGTCTATTGAGTGACTATCTGAATCTAAGCAATAAATAAAAGGCTTCTCAGAGAGAGAGTATGTGTACCTTCTGAGGAAGAGGCAACATCTTAAACTCCATAACAAAAAAGGATCCAGATTTTTGCCTCTATGAACAGTACAGAAGTTCTATAATTATATGAAATCTTCTTCCTCTTCCTCCTCTTCTTCCTTATGCTCCTTTTCCTCTCCTCATCATTTTGGTCTAGACCTATTGCTTTGTTGGTATAGAGAACTCTGCTAAGGCAATTGCCTTTCTAGTGCTGATTAGCAACTGTTCTGCGTCCTATAATCTTGAAGTATTAACTGGGACACTAAGTCAAAGGAATGACAATAATAACGATAGTTGACATTTATAGAGTGAAAAAGATTTTGAGTGCTTTCTATACATCATCTATTTTAATCCTCACAAAAGCACTGTGGGACAGGCATTATATTTTTGTCATCACTGTGGAGAAAAATAACCGGAGGCACAAAATACTATATAACTTCCCCTTGATTTTATGGCTAACATGAATCAAAGGCTAGATTCGAACCCATATTACTTTTCTAGACCATGGTGATGTGATTACTTTTTTGCAGCAATCTGTGTGTGTGTTGTCTTCCTGAAATGGGTATATGGAATCTGCTGGATGGCTTGCCAAGATTTATTAATTAATACTAATTAATGTTTTAAAAACTTCCATTAAATTTTTTATAAAAATATTTCCAGGAGCTGCTAGGTGGCACAGTGAATAGAGCACTAGCAGTGCAGTCAGGAGGACTTGAGTTCAACACTAACTTCAGACACTTAACACTTGCTAACAGTGTGACCTTGGACAAGTCACTTAACCCCAATTTCCCTACCTTCCCCCCTCTAAAAATAAAAAAAAAAGTATTTCCAATTGTTATGAAACCCTGGTGACAAAAGCAGAGGCATATGGACTTAGATTTATTTTTAAGATCTCTTTTAAAACTGGAAGCTTGATGCTTTCAAGGAGAAAGGAGAATATGGGTAGAACAGTTACCTAAGTAAATGGCACTAAACAACAGGGTGTTTAACATACTCTAGATTGATAGGGTTGGGAAGGTGAATAATATATTAGAAGAAGACTGAGAATAATGCTTTTGGCCTGAGACTTCCAATCTGATCAACACTGTTTTTACCCGAAAATGGAGAAATGGGGAAAAATATTCCCAAAAGAAGACACTGGTGGAAGGGAGGGGGAAGCAAAGTGAGAGGAAATATTGAGGATGACTATTACTAATCTTAAGAAGGTAGGGCAGTTGGTAGGGGCAGCAGCTCATCAGATTGTAAACTGCCTGAGAGTCTGGACAGTTTTGCTGTTCTATGCTTAGCATAGTACCTGTCACATAGCATGCTCATAATAAATGGTACTTGAACAATCGTCTATTACAAGTACATCTGACAAGAGCACTAGCCAACTTATATAAAAGCAGAGCCAGCCCACACTGGTGTTTCTGAATGAATGAATATAAAGAGCATTTATCAGTTATTTGACATGTTCCCTTTCCTTTTCAAAGATCTGAGGATACTAATACAAAAGGGAGACTGTCTCTACACTCATGAAGCTTCCAATCAAATCAGGAAAAAATAACAATGCAGAAAGGAGAGTCACGGTCAGGAAGGGGAGATTGTATTATGTTGTACTGATTATATTTTTAGAAGGAAAGACAAAAGAGCTGACTGAAAACCACTGTGTGAGGATGGAGTTTAGCTCTGAGAAGTATGATTCCTGAATGGCTAGCCAGAATTCCCCACTACCTCTATCTCTAGCTTCCTTAGAGTGCCTACTATGGGCCAAGTGGTAATAGCATTTTTTTCCATTGAAAAATTATTTAATATTTTTAGTTTACATCATTAATTTCCACAAGATTTTGAGTTACAAATTTTCTCCCCATCTTTCCCCTACCCACCACCACAAAACTGCAGTCCTACTGTCTACCCCCTCCCCAAATCTTCTCTCTCCTACATTCTCCCCCATCACCCCTCTGACTTTCTAGTAGGGCAAGATGGATCTCCCTACCCCAGAGCCTGCATATCTTATTTCCCAGTTGCATGTAAATAATAATAATAATAATTATATATATATATGTGTGTGTGTGTGTGTGTGTGTATTAAACATTTTATTTTAAAACTTTAAATTCTAGATTCTTTCCCTTCCTCCCTCCTCACCCACCTCCACTGGGAAGACAAACAATTCAATACAGGCCATATATATGTAGTTATGCAAAACATCTCCACGATGGATATATTGTGAAAGACTGACTATATTTCACTCCATCCTATTCTGCCCTACACTTCTTCTATTCTCTACTTTGTCCCTGTCCCTTTGCAAAAGTGTGTGCTTCTAACAACCCTCCCTCCACCAACCTGTCCTCCCCTCTATTATCTACCCTCTCATTCCCTTCCTTCCTACTCTCCTGTAGGACAAGATGAGTGTATGTCATTCCCACCCTTGTCCAAATTCAATGAGAGTAAGGTTGACCCATTCCCTTTCACCTTCCTGTTCTTCCCCTCCATTGTAAATGTTGTCCTTTGCCTCTTCTATAGGAGATAATTAACCGAATTCTGTCTCTCCCCATCTGCTCTCATTATATTCCTCTCCCACCTCTCAGTTTCACCCTTTGAATGTCATCTATTCCTATTCAATTGATCCTGTGCCCTCTGTCTATGTGTACCTGTACACATATATAAACACATTCACATATGTATTAATATGCATACATACCCTCCTATATAGACATATGTGTATGTATACACACGTGTGTATATACATATATGTGTATGCGTATATACACACATTTATATTCCCTTCAACTATCCTCATACTGAGAAAAGTTTCATAACTTACAATTGTTATTCCATGTTGGCATAAAAATAGTTAACTTCAATAAGTTCCTTATGATTTCTTTTTCCTGTTTACCTTCTCATTCTTCTTGAATTTGAATGTCAAACTTTCTATTCATTTCTGTTTTTTTCATCAAGATTGCTTGAATGTCCTCCACCTCAATGAATGACCATATTTTCCCCTGAAACATTATATTCAATTTTGCTGGGTAGGTGACTTTTGATTTTAATACTAGCTCTTTTGATCTCTAGAATATTATATTCCAGGTCCTTCAATCCCTTGATGTAGAAGCTGCTAGTTCCTGTGTTATCCTGATTGTGTTTGCACAGTATTTAAATTGTTTCTTCCTTGCAGCTTATAATATTTTCTCCCCAATCTGGGAACTCCAGAGCCTGGTTATAACATTCCTAGGAGTTTTCTTTTGGGGACCTTTTTCAAGAGGTGATTGGTGAATTCTTTCAAGTTCTATTTTTGCCCTTTGTTTCTGAAACAGCAGGGCAATTTTCCTTGAGAATTCTCAAAATCGTGAGAATTAAATTCTTGAGAATTGTTAAGACATTTAAAGGGTGAAATTGGGAGGTTGCAGAGGAATATAAGGAGAGCAGATGGGGAGAGACAGGAAGGGGTTAATTATCTCCTACAGAAGAGGAAAGGGATAACTGTTACAATGGAGGGGAAGAAATTTCCTTGAGAAGGATGATTTCTAGGTTCTTTTTTTGGTCATGGTTTTCAGATAGTCCAATAATTTTTAAATTGTCTCTCCTGGATCTATTTTTCAGGTCAGTGGTTTTATCAATGAGATATTTCACATTGCCTTCTATTTTTTTTATTTGTTTGCATCTGTTTAATAATCTGTTGAATTCTCATAAAGTCATTTGCTTCCATTTGCTCCATTATAATTCTGAAGGAATTACTCTTGTCAGTGAACGTTTGAGATTCTTTATCTATCTGGCAAATTTGACTTTTTAAGGCATTCTTCCCCTCATTGCCTTTTTGGGCCTCTTTTGCCATTTGAGTTCATCTGTTTTTTAAGGTGTTATTCTCTTCAGTCAGGTTGTTGACTCTTTCTTGCATCATTCTCATTTCTGCTCCCAATTTTTCCTCCACTTCTCTTATTTGGCTCTCAAAATCCTTCTTAAGCTCTTTTATGGCCTCTAATCAGTTCATATTTTTCTTGGAAGCTTTTGGTGCAGGAGTTCTCACTGTGTTGTCTTCCTCCTGTTCCATGCTTTGATCCTTTTTGACCCCAAAAAAGGAATCTAATGTTGGATTACTGTGCTTGCTTTGCTTCTTTGCCTGCTCATGTTGATAGTCAATTACTTGACTTTTGAGCTCTTTGCCAAAGTAGAATTCTGCTTCAAGAAGGGAGACCTTTGTCCCAGATCTCTGGGGTTTTCACAGCTGCTGGAGCTATTGGGAGGCTGCTGTCTCTACAGCCCCCACCAGTTTTGGCTCACTGGTCACACATCTCAGGACCACCACCCAAGACTACGATCCAGATCCAGGCAGGTTAAGGCAAGACTGCTTAATCTCTGAATTGTTGCTTTGCCCCCCTGCAATCCACAGGCTCGGAGCCCTGAAGCAGCCATGCGGATGTAGCTGCAGGGCTACCGCTTCTGCTCTTTCTGGCTCTGGGGGCAGAGGGAAGGACCTGGTCCTCCATCCCCCCCCCCCATCCAGCTGAGTTCCACTGACCTTTTACTTTGTCTTTGGCATTTATGTATAATTCTGGAATCTGCCACAGCTGCTGTTGATCCACACTCCTGATTGCTCCAGCCATGCCTGGTCCTGGCCACCCTGGGGCTAAAACCATGGGTTCATGTGGGGATGGGCTTGGCTATGATGAACCCCTCCTGTCCCTCTGCTGGGCTGCCTACAGCAGAAATCATGTTTATCTGTCATTTTGTGCGTTCTGAAGCACTAAAATTTGTTTAGAGTCATATTTTATAGATATTTGAGATGGTTATGTGGGGAGCCACAGAGTTTTCCTGCTTCTACCCAGCCATCTTGACTTTGCCCCCTTCTTCATTCCAGTATTAGCATTCTTTAAACAAATACTATCTCATTTGAACCTCACAATAACCCTATGACGAAGGTGCTATTGTTATTCCTAAGTCATTCAGTCATGTCAGTTACTTGGTTAAAGAGTTTGCCATCAGTGCAGACAGCCTTGACCATATGAGGTCTGACCATGGAGGAAGCTGAAGTATAAAGTTCCACAACAGGTAGTAAGCCACCCTCCAACTGGGCCTTCAGGTAACCTTGTCTAAGGGCTTCTTACACCAAAGCACAAACTCCCTCTACTCCCCATAATCTTACATTTGAGGTTTGCCTTGCATTTATTGGTGAATGGGGAAACAAAACCCATGAAAGAATGGCTGTGGAAAAACCTACTCTCAGCCCCAAGACCTGGACTGCTCTGGACAAAATGTCTGTGGGGAAGTCCAGCCTCAGGCCACAAGGCCTGGGCAGCTCCGGGCAGCTCTGGGCAGCAAGAGGCTGCTGCTGGAAAACAAGGGCCTGGCTGGGTGGTGGGAGGGGAGGGAGGAAAGGCAGGAAGGAGGCATTGTCAACCTGCCCAGGCTGGCAGGGCTGGTCACAATGTTTGGGGTGCCCCTGAAAAGAGTGTTGAGTCAACTGTACCCCTGTCCTCCATCATGCCTGGAATAGGGAATCTTCCCATGGGAAAGGTCAGGTGAGTGAGTTCCCTGCTCCCCACCCCCAGCACTATGAGCAACCAGTAGGCCAAATGCCAAAAATCAGAGGTGGCTGAGGACAGGCCCCAGAAGGAGCCCCAGATGCTGACTGGGAAAGGGGGCTGAAGCAGAGCCCCTGAGGGTAATTAACACCTGGTCCTGGGTTGTGGGAGGTGCTTGGTTCCATCCAGCCCAGAGGGCACACAGGAGAGGCAGAGGTGTGACCCAACCTGATGTTGTCTTTTTGTATTTTTTACTGTGTTCTTGTAATAGTCAGGTCATTTTTGGATCATCATGCATGATGTGAAGTGTCACATTTTAATACAGAAATCAATAGACACAATGAGATAGATTGACATGCCTTCTGATAGACATTTGACTGCAGTCAAAAGATTACATGACTGATAAACCCATTTTTACTTAAAAGATTTTATGATTCTCTAAGTGTAATGAACCTTGTTGGTCAAAGGAAGGATAAGGATACCTCCCTCTCTCCCCTCTCCCTCCCTCCTTCTCTTCCTCTGTCTCTCTCTTTCTTCCTCCTTCCCTCTCTCCCTCTCTCCCTCCCTCCCTTTAATCCCCCCCTCTCCCTCTCTCTCTCTTTCAAAATCCTGCCTTGGTATTCATGAATAACTTACTTATTCATCTTTGCATTATAAGAAATGTGGCCTGTGTTCACAATTTCATTGCATCATATTGGTCTGTGGTGTTTCTATTACAAGCAGCACTAACAGCAATCGATAGTGAAGAAGATTGATATTGGGTGACAGAGCCTGTTAGCTTTAGATCACTGCTTCGGAATGAGCCTGACTTGATAATGACTGCCATCTCATAACTGTTCTGTTCTATTCCATAAGAAATAAGTAGATGTGGCCATTGCTAAGGGACAGGCTCCTACAAGAGGTACATAATAATAAATAGAAGTCAGTACTAGAGAGGCACTATATAAAATGGACTAGAGAACTGAACTCTGCAATTACCCCTAGAAGTGGCCCCATCTGTTCTGTCCTATATTTACTGTGCTATAGGGAAAAACCTTGCATGCCTCTATCCACTGATAGCACTTCCACGTAGGTTATACTTTCTTTATTGAAAAAATCCAGCAAGAGATAGGGCCCTGGACAAGAAATAGGAATCATGGGTTCTGTCATGTATTTTTGTTTGCCATCCAAAGAATGTACCACTCATTCTGTTTTCTCCAGGGGAACCTGACTCCTAAAAATTTGTATAATACTTCAGAATCAGTGAACCACTTAGATACTGTGAATAAGGCCAATAGGAGAAGGGTTCTATCTTCTGAATAATGTGACCATATGGGACTGCTAGTACATAATTAATACATGGTTGTCAAAGTTGATTCAGAAATATGAATTACTTTTATCTTCCAAAGGAATTGGGGAGATTCAACTAGTTAAATGACTGGACTCAAATCAGAGCTATTAATAGTTAAATAAAAGTGAGGAGACCTCTAATGATGCCTTAGGGATCAATGTTTGGTTCTATACTTGCTAACATTTTTATCAATGAATAAATATACAAATTAAATCTTTGTAAAATTTTCAAATGAATCAAATTTAAAATGGAAAAATAAAATTTTGGATGATATCAGAATGAAAAAATGAGAGGAATTTTTGGATATAATTAAACAAAAATAAAAATCAATAAGGATAAATGCCAATTCTTTTGCTTCTTGAATCAAAAAAGCACTTTAGAAGTACAAAAAGAGGGGATATATATGTCTAGATAGCAATTCATGTGGAAAAGAACAAGATTTTTTTAGTGGATCCTGATCAGAATATTAGTCAACAGTATGCTATGAGTCCACAAAGCTAATGGAATGTTAGGCTGCATTAAAAGAAGTGTAATGGGGACTTAAGGAGGCAAGTGTTTCATTGTACTCTGCCCTTGTTAAATCACATTTTGAGTATTGTGATCAGTTCTAGATACCACATTTTAGGAAGGGCGTCAATAAACTAAAAAACATCTGGAAAGACAACCAGAACATTGAAATGCCTCAGGCTCATGCCATATTGAAGGCACTAGAAATGTTTAGCCTGGAGAAAACTTAGGAGAGACATGATAGGAATCTTCTATGTACAGATATTCAGAAAGGGCTGCCTTAGCAAGTAGTGGGCTACTCCTATTAGATGACTTTAAAGCAGCAGTTCTCAACCTGTGGGTCACAAGAGCCGAATGACCCTTTCACAGGGGTCACAGGGGTCACCTAAGACCATGGGAAAACACATTTCTGATGGTCTTAGGAACCGAGACACCACTCCTCTGTCCGTGTCCAGGTAGGTTTGCCCACATACAGTTACACCCATATACGAGTATTAAAGGTTTGTGGCATCTGAAAGGTTGATAACCACTGCTTTAGATTATTAATTATTAATTATTATTAATATTATTATTAAGACTCAGAGGCATCAAACTTGTGGCCCACAGGTCACAAAAAGCCCATAGGGCATGAACCAGAGTATAATGTAATTGGGCAATATTTAAGAAATAAACAAAAGCAGAGATATGTTTTTGTTTGAGTTTGATATCACTGGGCTAGATGACACATTGGGAATGTTATTGAAAGGATTTTTTTTTAGTTAAGGGTTAGGCTAGGCAGGCTCTGTAGCTCTCTAGCTATGAGGTTTTGTGCGCATATTCTATATTTTGTAAACATATTCATTTCCTAATGACCTTAGTTATTCATGATTCATTCCTCTTGAAGTTACTTTTTATATACATATACTCATCTATGTGTACTGTAGAATGCAATTGTCTTTAACATTTTTGACTATTTTATTATTATTTTTGGTTACATGCAAAAACAATTTTAAAAATTCACTTCTTAAAAATTTTGAGTTCCAAATCTTTCAGTTCTTCCCCTCCCCTCATTGAGAAAGTAAGCAATTTGATATAGGTTATACATGTGCAGTCATGTAAGAACTTATTTCAATATTTCTTATGTTATGAAAGAAAACATATCAAAAAATAATACACAAAAAAGAGTAAAAAAGTAGTATGTTTTGATTTGCATTTGGGCAACATCAATTTTTTTTTCTGGGCATGGATAGCATTTTTCTTCATAAGTCTTTCAGAATTATTTTAAATCAATGTATTGCTTGAATCATTCACAATTGATAATTGTACAACATTGTTAATATGTACAATGTTCTCCTGGTACTGCTCACTGCACTTTGCATTAGCTTATGTCAGTCTTTCCAGGTTTTTCTGGAAGCATTCTGTTCAGCATTCCTTATAGCATAATAGTATCTCATCACAATCATATACCACAATTTGTTTTGGCACAGAATATAATAATCTTGAGGGGAAAAATAACAAAAGCCCTGCATTTTTCTCCCTTTCTTCATAATACATAATATAGTATCCTGAACTTAGTAAGTACTTAATTTTTTCTAAATAATTTAATTTCATTATTTTAAGGCAATCTATATATCTAAAATAATATCTCTCTAGTATCCTTATAAGCACAAATTCCCATGAAATTTTTATAGGAAAATTTATAAAGGAAAGTAAATATTCTTTTAGGCTAATTGTTTTAATTTTTATTTACACATGCTGTTTTTTAAAGTTGATATGCTGGTAGTGATTATGATTTTTGTCTATTGCTCTTAAGGCTAGTGATAGAACAATATTCATTCATTCATTTGTTCATTCATTCATTCATTCATTCATTCATTCATTCCATCCTTTGTGTCATAAATATACATCACCCATTAGTTACTATCTTAAGTTGCCATTTTAAAAGTCTACTATTTTGCTAACTTTGCCCCTTATACAAGTACTTTGCCTAACACTAACTCAAGATGAATTGTATTACTTTTTTTAACTGCTTCTGATGGATAAGGTTGATCTATTGCTACCATTATTTCCCTGTCATCTGTAATTATGTTCTCTTGCTTTAGTGAATCCTTTATCATGTCTCTTCTATTCTTCTACCCATAGCTAAGTCTTTTTAAAAAGAGATATTTGCATATCTTTATATCATCCATTCTACAAAAGTGGCCGGTTCAGTGCAGTTATGTTGTGATGAGCCAGGACTTGGAAGTGTGGTTCTTGAGTCAAAATCTTAGATTGAAATATCAGTTTTTCCTCTTACTAGCAGTGTGACCACAGGCAAATTGCGTACTCTCCTTAGACTTATTAGTTCCTTGTCTTTAAAATTAGGGAGGATTCTATGACCTCTGAGTTCTTTCTAGTTCAAGATCTATGAATTTACAATCCAGTGTATTTTTCCATCAAACTTATCATAACACTAGATGTCCAAAAAGGCCTAAGTAGTTTGATATGAAGTTTACAGTTTAGTTCTAAGGCTCATTATCATAGAGGAAGTTAGGGAGCAATGCTTTAAAAAAACATTTTGTTTCATATTTACTTTGTCATCAACGTTGCACCACCCTCAGTCTGTCATTTATGTAAAAAAAGATGTAGTGTGGTGATCAGTCTACACTTTGAATCTTAACTATATGACTGGTTTTGGCAGAGATAAATGGTTAAAGAGGAGGTTAAAAAGAGGAAGAGTAAGAACAAGAAGTAAATGGAAGAAGGAGTAAAAGGATAAGGATGACAAATGAGGGAAAGAAGAATAATAAGAGCAAGTGGAAAAGAATACTTGGATTCTGGGCATCTTATGATAGCTTTCATGGCATTTAGTACCTTTGGAGACCATGACTTTTGGTTCTAAGCTTTCACTATGTCATAAACCTCCCATGATAACTGAACAGAAAATACAAGGTACTGTGCCTTTCTGCCTCCTTTGATCTCAGAGCCTATTTAGTTCTTTGGGAACAAAGGTCATTTTTGCCCAATCCCTATTTACTTTCTTTCCTTTCGTCTGCCACTGTCACTATCACTGGATGCCTTAAGTTTGCATCTTATCCCTTGAAATAGTCTGACTAAGGCTAATAGCCTATTATTTTAGATTTGGTGTTGTAAAAAAAAAGAAGGCCCTTCTATGCCATTCAACAGCTAACGTAAGGAGGCTTGCTTAGTTATATTGAAAGGATATTCTGCAAGTATACTTGGATCAATGCAACCCCATTCCATTAATCGATAGAAAGTATATCTAGTCCACAGGGCAGGGTGTGGCAACCCGTATGATCTTAGGCCACCTGCAAAATCTGAAAAGTCCTGGCTCTATGTTGATGGAGATTTTTTTTATATCTTTAGGTAACCAAGAAGCCACAACCAAGTCCCAAGGAAATTTTGTGAATTTTCATTGAAAAACTAGTCTAGCTAATATTGCAGAAGGAGGGAAAGCTATTAGTTCCATTACATCCCTCTTTCTCTTTTTTACCCCTGTCTGTCACAGCCCCCTGACAAAAAGAATGGTTTTCTAGAATTTGCTTACAAAGGAAATGATAATATCTAAATGCTGGAGTTGGGGGTGGGGTGCTCCAGAGTATAGTACTGTAATTAGAAGTGCACATTAAAACAAGGAAATAAACTGAACAAGTATGAAGTCCCAGAATGAATAGAACCTAATATTACCAATCCAATCTTTAATGAAAGTTTCCTAGGCTTAGATTTGCCTTTATGATCTTTCTTTGTGAAACCAGGAGGTAATGGTAACTTAATCCCCAGAACAACACTGTGTCAGTTTTAGTATTCACATAACTGGATGCTAAGATCATTGAATTATTATAAAGTCAGCCTCTCTGCCACCCAATTAGTACAGTGTCTAACACATTTCTAATTACATTCTAAGCTTTGGATATTTTATCTCCATTCTGATATATTTGCTCAATTAACTAGATATTTGTCCTCTCTCAATTCAAAGGGAGGAAGAAGTTGCAGAGAGCTATGCCATAGTATTAAAGTTTGTGTTATTACTTCAGGAAAAAAAAACAGATCTCTGAAAACACATGAACACTATACTTTCTACTGTAATTAAAGATGAATAGTGGGAAGCAGAGGAAATAGAAGGAGCAGAAACTCTAATCTGACTAATCCACTCTTGTTCGCATAGAAGATGCTAAAGTACAAAAGTAAAATACAAGCTAATACTTATTTCACCTAATAAAAAAGGTTCATTTAAAAAAAAGGTTGAAAGGGTTCATTAAATCTTTGATCTACTTATTCCATTAAAGAAATTATTAAAGATTGCTCCGGGATGTGGTCAAAGTAATGAGGTACTTGGCTGAATGTCTTGTAAATGTCATTCATACAACTAACGGCTTCTGAGTGGCCATGTTAAATATTAAAATATTCAATATCAAAAAATTCAATCCTGTACATTCATACTGCCTCATTTGGGAAAAGGGAGCATCTTCATTTAGTTGTCTTTGTATATCGGCCTATAGATGTATATGTCAGTGAATGAAGCATAAATACATCATCTGCTATCCAAAGCACTTCCCTTTTCAGCTTGGTTGTAGCATTTCCTTTAAATTTGCAATAATAGAAATCTGGTGCTGTATACAAAGGGATGTTATCAGTAGGAATCCATTCAGATGTAGGCAATTTAAAGGAAACTAGAGGGTGGACCAGTTTGACAATCAATCAGATGTAAAAACATGCACACAAACACCCATGGAGAAATTGAGTGCTACAAGTTGTAAGACTGTGCAGAATGAGATCTCCCTCTGTTTGCCTTTAACCCTTTAGTTTGTTCTCTATAATGATAAGTGGATGGAATCAGAAGAGCAGGATTTGAATCCTAGGACTAATACTTACTACATATATGATCTTGGGTGAGATATTTTCCCATCCTTGGTTTCTGTTTTTTCACCTATAAATTGAGGGCACTGGAACAGATAGTTTCTATTGAGTGAGTTTCTTTGATCTAGTGATATATTGCATTGCCCCATTTGATCTTGGTGCTGACCCCAGGTTCTGATTAAAACAATCTTCAGCTGTTTATTTTAAAAACTCATTGTTCTGTTTACCTAGGCATAGAATCTGGCTCTTTATGAGCAATCTATTACTCCTGCCTTCTCCCTGAGTGGGCGACATCTTTCTTCTTCTTTTATTTTTGTTTAGGATTGTCAGTGAGGAGAATCTACCCTCTTAAAAATAAAGTCCTATTGTGAATGTGGCATGAGGATGACTAGTTCTGAATGCAATTACAAATTCCAGTGGATCCAGATAAGTTGAAAAGTGTTTGAATAACAGGTGAATGTACAGTATGAATCTATATGATAGACAGTTAAGCAATGCTGTTCTCTGAAGAAGTGAATATGTGAATTGTCCAAAAGACAATGAAAAGGTATATTTTAGGAGTGTGCAGTTGCTCACACTGTTTTCAGTAAACTATACACCCATAGCAAAACAATGATGTCAGACAAAAAGAAACAGATCTGTATGGGCTGCATAATGAACACTAACTATGTTTGATTATATTTTTATTAACTTTGTCAGAAATTTCCCTATGAATTTTAATCAGATTCTGACCACACTCAAGAGTTTTGACTGTCACTTGTTTGATACCTCTGGTTTAAAGATGCCATAAATTATATGTATGACTGAAAGAAAGATGATCTTGTCATGGAACTAAAGCAAGGAGTAACTAAAGAATAGCCTATATTCTCCACAGTTCTCCACCTGTGGGTTGCAACTCTTTTGGGGGTCAAGTGACCCTTTCACAGGGGTCACAGAGGTCGCCTAAGACCATCAGAAAACACATATTTCTGATGGTCTTAGGAACCGAGACACAGCTCCTTTATCCATCTCCAGTTCTGTCTGCCCACATGTAGATATGCCCACATACAAGTATTAAAGGGTTGCGGCATTTGGAAGATTGAGAACCACTGATATAAATGGTCCCCAGGAAGTTGCCTGGATGTCTTTTGGTAAACATATGAGAAAATGGACAAGAAGGATACTGAGCAGTTGTGTGATCTTTATTGGAGATAATTAATTATCTTCTGCATTAATGATATCCCAGGTCCATTGGAATTCTGAAATTCCAACAGCAAGTCTAATCAAGTATAAAGAAGTTCATAAATTGAATTTTGGTGTTTTGATATTTTGTTAATGCTACTTATTTAATTAATTGCAACTTTTAAAGACCATCTCTTAAAGTATAGAGGGAAGTTTTAAATTGCATCAATGGTGGGAAAATTTTTTTTGAGAGGTATCTGAGCATAGTAGCTTTCAGTAGCTTGTGACATCCATATCTAGACTTCTTGCAACAGTACAGAAACACAATCATATAGATGAGGGACTCCTTAATGGAAGCAGTGATTTTTACCAATCCATTCCTGAAGAGGAAATGGCAATAGGGAGACATGTGAGAAATGTTATTGACATCATGAGAATCTTTTCATGGATAGGGAAACCCTTCTGTGTGATTTCCTTGGTGTCCATTTCCTGTGTATAATTACTATCTCTATTTGTGCTTGTGTCGCATAATTAACATCACCTCACTAGACTGAGGAATGACTAGCTATCATGAATCACTTATCTAAAAACAATCCTCAGTGCTGGCTTCCCAGAAGCTACATTCTTGGGAACCAGAATGGACAGAACACCCAATTTCATGTCATTTGCACAAATCTCTACATAATATATAAATACATATATATATGAATTTATATATTCTATAAATAGATATGAATAATAATACTATTATTTATATATTGTGCTAAAGTTTATAGAATGCCTTAAATATCTAATTTTATACTCACAACAACTTTGGAAGATGGGTCCTTTTCTATAGAAAATGAAACCGATGCAGACAGAATTTGATGGCTTGGTCAGGGTTACTCAGCTGCAAACTGTCTGAGGCCAGATTTGAATGCAGGTCTTCCTGATTCCATATCCAGTATACTGTGTAACCTAGCTGCCCCTAAATTTTGGAAAAAATAGTATCTCTCTCACACATACTGTATCTAACCAAGCTCTCTCACAAGGATTTATAAATTGTTTATATATTGTTTATATACATATATGTATACATGTATATGTATATATATATATATATATTTTTTGCCTTTTTTGCTGGTGTGGGGGAAAGAGCAAGTCAGTCGGAGTTAAGTGACTTGCCCAAGGTCACATAGCTAGTAAATGTTAAGTGTCTGATGTGAGATTTGAACTCAGGTCCTCCTGACTTCAGGGCTGGTGCTCCATTCCCTGTACCACCTAGCTGCCCCATAGCTTTTTTTTAAGTAGCAAAATTACCCAGGCCATTCAGAACTGCCTAAAACAGATATCTCTTATACAGTATCTAAAATCAAGAAAAGTTTTTCTTGAAATAAAATGCATTTAGAAATATGAAGTTATATGATGGTAAGTAGGATAAAACATCAATTTACCACTTTCCTGTCTAAGTTAATAAAAGCCTGAATGATAGGGGATTGTGATCTAATTTTCATTTGGCTTTCACCTTAAGGGGATAAGGCATAAAATAAACAACTCAAAGCTTTCATGTTGTCTATTAATTGTTCACTTAACAAATTTCCTTTCACCAATATTGCTAGGGTTAAGTTTATTTTATTAATCCAAAATTCTCCCAAATTATTATTATAGTCTGGGGCTTGTTTTTTTAAAGGAAAAATGTGCTTAATAGAATAAAAGTATGCATTGATTGTAACCAAATTGAAAAAGATACATACAGAAAAAGACTGTCTTTTTGGTCAGTCATGTCCAACTCTTTTTTCCCCTAATTTTTTTTTCTGGCAAAGATACTGGAGGGGTTTGCCCTTTCCTTCCAGCTCATATTACAAATGAGGAACCAAGGCAAACAAGGTTAAATGACTTACTTAGCATCACACAGAAAGTAACTGTTTGAGGCAAGTTGAGAACTCAAGAATATAAGTTTTCCTGACTCCAGGCCATATACTTTGTCTCCTGTACTACCTAGATGCTCTTAATATGAACTGTAATCATTCTTTTAAGGGCTAATATTAAGTATACAACTGAATTCTAAGGATTCCATATAATAAGACTTGAAGAAAATCAAAATTTCTCTTCCCTCTGTTCCTTCAAAATGTGTTAGATAATGTAACTTATTTTAGGATTTTAAATGCTAGTTTGAAATGATATGTGACTTGTGGCCTTGAAGAAGAGGAAAAAGGTCCCACAGAGCCTAACCAATACTCGAATAATCTCAAGAATATAATTGCATGCATATAAAATGTATAGTTGAGAAGAGAATTTGTTGCTTTATTTATTTTCCTCTCATGAAGGAAAATGAGGGCTTATTCCTCAGTACATTAGTACTTGTATATTATCTTCCTGCCAACTTAATTGTGGATGCTTTGACATATCAGAGAAAAAGACAGAAACAGAACTTAACACCATCACTCATTGACTTAGTGTTCTTTTAAGTTACAACATAAAGTCTGAAATTTATTGCTTGCCCTTTGGCCATCTTTGGTACTTTTCTGGTATGATACAAATCTAATTTCTTAAATAGAAGAATTCTTGGGTTATCTTTTCTCTGCTCAACTTGTATATAAAGCCCACAATCTATTTTCCATATTTAAAGAAACCAATTTTATGTCTTACTCTCTCAAGTAGAGATTGGAACTTAAAAAGTAACTTCATAAACAGACTTTTGAATAAATGCCTGCCATGAAGTCCTTGTGGAAGAGATGGATTATATGATAATAGAATGGGGCATTTGAATGCTCAGATGCAATGTATAGCGATCAATCATTCTGTGCAAACCAGAAGCAAGCTTCTTTATATGGTACATCACAAGATGCGGTTCTTGACAATTTACTTAGTCAACATTTTATCAGTGACCAAAGCTTGAATGACCAACTTATCAAATATGAATGATACAAATTTGTAAAATAAGAATAGTGTGTGTGGTCTGGGTAGTAGTCTTTTTTTCCCCAAAATTTTATTTTCAACTCAAATGCCAGAACACACATAGAGAATAGAAAAGAGGAACAAAAACATATCATAAATTTAAATATTGGAATTTAAATACAAAATTAGGAAGGAATAAAAGCATGTCATGTGCATAGCAGAACATAAGAGAGGAATCAAAATATGTAACAATAAATTTTCACTTCAAGAAAGCCTATATGATAAATACTACTCACTGTGTTGAGAATTGTCCATCTTTGTTTCCTTGTGAATTATTTTTTTTTCTCTGCTGTGTACTTTTTTTTTACTTTGTTCTTTTTTCCTTCCCCCACACCTCCAAGAAGGCCACAGTAAAGCTTAGATATGTTTCTCTATAGCTATAAATATATACATACCCTGTCTAACCCTACTCCCAGAAAGCTACAATACAGGGGCAGAGCCAAGATGGCGGTGTAGAAGCAGCAAGGTTTTGCAGTTCCCACATAGCCACCACAAATATCCATAAAACAAGACTCTAAACAAATTTTAGGACTCCAAACTCACAAAAATACAGAAAACAGATCTGTTGCTGAAGGCACCTTGGCAGCTGGGGCTCCTTGCAGTAGGCTGGGAGCCAAAACCAGCCCACCCTGAAACCACAGCCTGGCCCCAGGGCAGTCAGGAGGAGCCACAGCTGGAGTCTTCAGGAGAGTGGATTGTTGGCAGCTGTGGGAGTTCCCACATTTATCAAGCCAGGAGAAATAAGGACTAAGAGAAAAGTCAGTGGAATTCAGCTAAATTTGGGGGAGAAAAGTGGTCCAGTTGAACTGCCCCCAGGGCAAGGAAACAACAGAAGCAGCAGAAGCAGCAGCCACCTCTACCCAGTTGCTTCAGAGCTCTGAGACTGCAGGGGGACCCAGCAATTGTTCAGAGGCAAAGTGCTCTTGCATTGAGCAGCCTAGATCTGAATCGTGGTCTTGGGTAGTGGTCCTGGGGTGCATTTTCAGTCAGCCAAAGCTAGTGGGGCTGGCAACAGCCCCCTAATAGCTCTGGCAGCTGTGAAAATCCCAGCAATTTACAGCAGAGCTTTCCCCTCTGGAAGCAGAGTTCCACAGAGCCAAAAAAAAATAATTTACTGGCATCATAAGTATGAAAAGGAAACAAAGTAAGAATAGTAACCAAACTCTAGAACCCTTTTTTTAGGGACAAAAAGGATCAAAGCATGGAATGGGGGGCAAACAACACAGTCAGAATTCCCACACCAAATGCTTCCAAGAAACATGAAGATTGACTATGAGCCATAGATCAGCTTAAAAGGGACTTTGAAAACCAAATAACAGTAGAGGAAAAACTGGGAGAAGAAATGAGAATGATGCAAGAAAGAGTCAACAACCTGACTGAAGAGAATAACACCTTAAAAAACAGATTAATTCAAATGGCAAAAGAGGCCCAAAAAGCCAATGAGGAGAAGAATGCCTTAAAAAGTCTAATTTAGCAGATGGAAAAAGAATCTCAAAAGCATTCTGAAGAGAATAATTTTTTTAGAATTAGAGTGGAGCAAGTGGAAGCAAATGACTATGAGAAATCTAAGCACTATTAAACAGATCCAAACAAATGAAAAAATAGAATGCAATGTGAAATATCTCCTTGAAAAAACCACTGACCTGGAAAACAAATCCAGGAGAGACAGTTTCAAAATCATTGGACAACATGAAAGTCATGATCAAAAAAAAAAGGAACTTGGAAAGCATCTTCAAGAAATTCTCAAGGAAAATTGGCCTGATATTTTTGAAATAGAGGGCAAAATAGAGCTTGAAAGAATTCACCCACCACCTCTTGAAAAAGATTCCCAATAGAAAACTCCTAGGAATATTATAGCCAGGGTCTGGAGTTCCCAGATCAAGGAGAAAATATTACAAGCAGTCAAGAAGAAACAATTTGAATATTGTGGAAACACAATCAGGATGACCCAGGATTTAGCAGCTTTTACATTAAGGGATAGAAGGGCCTGGAATATGATATTCTGGCAATCAAGGGAGCTAGGATTAAAACCAAGAATCACCTACCCAGAAAAATTGAATATAATCTTCCAGGGAAATATATGGTAATTCAGTGAGGTGGAGGACTTTCAAGCATTCTTGGGGAAAAAAAACAGAACTGTACAAAAAAATTTGACATTCAAATACAAGAAGCATGAGAAGGTAAACATGGGAAAGAAATTATAAGAAACTTATCAA
>CM053601.1:100340229-100360177 GCA_028646575.1 Pseudocheirus occidentalis | reverse complement strand
GGGAAATATATGGTAATTCAGTGAGGTGGAGGACTTTCAAGCATTCTTGGGGAAAAAAAACAGAACTGTACAAAAAAATTTGACATTCAAATACAAGAAGCATGAGAAGGTAAACATGGGAAAGAAATTATAAGAAACTTATCAAAGTTGAACTTTACATGCCAATATGAAGCTTTTCTCAGTATGAGGATAGGTGAAGGGAATACAAATGTGTGTACATATATATATATATACACATACATATGTGTATGTATATATGTATATGTATGTATGTGTGTATGTATACCTACACATATGTCTATATAGGAGGGTATATATGCATATGAATACATATCTGAGTAGGTGTGTATATGACTTAATAGAGGGCACAGCATCAATTGAGTAGGAAGGGATGATACTTTAAAAGGTAAATTTCTGAGGTGGGAGAAGATTAGAATGAGAGGACACAGGAAGAGACAGAATTGGGTTAATTATCCCATATAGAAGAGGCAAGAGATAACTGTTACAATGGCGGGGAAGAACAGGAAGGCAAAATGGAAAGGGTCAACTTTACTCTCATTGAATTTGGCTTAGGGAAGGGATGACATAAACTCTAAACTGCATATCTTGCCACACAGGACAGTGGGGGAGTTGGGGGTTAAAGGTGGGATAATGGAGGGGAGGGCATGTTGGGGGGGAGAGTGCTGGAAGCACACACTTCTGTAAAGTGTCATAGACAGGGTAGAGAATAGAACAAGGGGGATGGGGAATGGGATAGGAAGGAGGGACATACAATCAATCTCTCACAATATGTCTTCTGTGGAGATGTTCTGCATAATTACACATGTACAGCCTGTATGGAATTGCTTGTCCTTCCAGTGGGGGTGGGTTATGAGGGAAGAACCAAAATAATCTAGAATTTAAAGTTCTACAATCAAATGTTAAAATATATTATTATTATGAACTACATGAAACTGGGAATTAAGATATATAGGCACTGTGGTAGGGAGACCCATCCTACCCTACCAGAAAGTTAGAGGAGTGATGAAGGAGGACATAGGAGAGAGCAGAATGGGGGAGGGCCTTTATAGTGTTATCACTGTTTTGGGGTTGTTGGTAGGGGAAAGACAGGGAGAAAATTTGTAACTCAAAATCTTGTGGAAATGAATGATGTAAACAAGAAAATAAATGAAATATTCATAAAAAAGAAAGCTACAATAAAGTTTAGTTATATTTCTCCATAGCTTTAGATATATACATACACATATAAATATGTAGACATATACATTCCCAAACATTCTACTCCTTATCTTTGTTTTTATGCATATGCCTATCTCATTTCCTATCCCTCCTGCCTCCTGTACTTTATTTTTACCCACTATCTTTCCCTCCTGTGACTTGCCTACCCATCTCCAAGGATCACACACACACACACACACACACATACATATATACATACATACATACATATATATATATATAGTGTGTGTGTATGTATATCTATGTGTGTATATATGTATTGGCATATATATGTGTGTGTGTCCAACCTTATGGTGGAGCTGCTCCAGTTCAGCCCCTGAGAAGGAATCACTTGAGTACAGATAAAGGGGAGCCTTACTCTAGCTCTTCCCTCTGACCAGAATCTTTGTGAACTTCAAGAGATTAGAAGATTTAGATATTATATTGGCATTAGTTATAGTTACCCCATAAAAGTAGAAGCTGACAGCGTCATCAGCATTAGGAAATGAAGCCAAACTAGATGTATGTATGTATGTATGTATGTATGTATGTATATGTATATATATATAGTTCCATTTCTGATGAAAGTAGATTATGACTCAAATACCAGAACACAAATAGAGAAGAGAGAAAAGAAACAAAAACATATCATAAACTTAAATAATGGTACTCAAATACAAAGGAAGAAGTAAAAGCGTGTCATGTGCATACTAGAAAATAAGAGAAGATTCAAAATATGGATATTATTCTTAATAGTATAGGGTTGTTGTGTGAAAGGAAATTTGGACTTCTGTTTGAATATAGAAAGAATAATTAGGAACAATGAAAATGCGGAGGCTTAAGCATGGCAAAAAAGAATAATTTCCCAAATATGAGACCTTTTAATAATGGAAGGGGCTGTCTCCAAAAATAGAGTTTCTTGTTACTGGAGGCCTATAAGGAGGGGTTAGATCACCATTTGTCAGAAATTCTGTGTTGGGGATTAGAGGGCAAATATTAGTTGGATTAGATTGATTTGGAGGACATCTCCCTTTTATAGAATATATAATTTTACAACTGACATTAAGTAACCTAAACAAATTTGCAGTGGGATGAATATATTTTACATCCTTACTAGTTCAATATGTTTTCATGATAGGAAAGAATGAATTTTCACTGCCATGGTTCTATTGTTTTGAATGAGAGACTCCAATGTAAGCATGAAGATATCATGTGATGTTAGCACTTCAATAGGACTTTGAAATCTGAGTTCAGATCATTCATTTAATAAATGAAAAGCAAAATAGATCCATGGACTAAGCAGTAGGTGGCAAATTTGATCAAGTTTCATGCTCCAATGGAGGTTTCAGTATTTATTTACCAGAATGGGAAATTGCCTCATCCATTTGTATCATTTGCAAGAGGAGATATCCCATACCTCTTAGCCTAATTTATGTGACTAACAAGATATTCTGTAGCTTGCTACTTTTATCTGGTGAGAATGTCTCTTTCATTGAGCTATAGAATCAAGAAACTAATCAAACTATAAGCTAGATGTGGATAATGAATATATCATTGAAAGATGTAAATTTGGTTCAAGCTGAAAGAAAGCAGATGTCACCACACAGGAAATGCCTTGTGGTTAGTTGAAGGGAATCAGTCACACCCAGTGGGGTTTAAATAAAACAGCAAGCCAGTGTAGAATCTGGCATTCCAATAGCTGGCCAACTTTATGGTGGAACTGCTCCAGTTAAGCCCCTGAGAAGGAATCACTTGAGTGGGGGAAAAGGGGAGCCTTACTCCAGCTCCTCCCTCTGACCAGAATCTTTGTGAACTTCAAAAGATAAGAAGATTTGGATATTGTATTGGCATTAGTAACAGTTTCCCCATAAAAGTAAAAGCTGACAGCATCATCAGTATCAGGAAATGAAGCCAAACTAGATGAAAAGAAAGTAAACTTCAGGATTCTAGAAAGAAACTAACCTTCATAGCCTAGCAGAAAGTTATACACATCAAAGAGGAACATCATGGGAACTCCACAAAGGGAAGAAAAGGGTTTCTAGACTCTAGAAACTGTGAGTTAGTCCTTTATGGTGTATTATATTTAAGCATGAACCCAGTCTCCTTAGGGACCTGGTCTATGCATGAGATGATGAATTTTTTGGGGTGTGTGGTACCAATTGTTCCTACTATTTATCAGTTAAATAAATATCCTTTTGGAAAAGCTAATTAAATCTGAATGGCTGATAATCAATGGAAAGTATATCTTATCAGAACTCATGACGTATAGTACTTGAAAATTACTTGTAAACTTTCAGGGCTACCTCTGGAGCCTTATGGGGAGAAACTTAGTCAGTTACCCTCTAGAGACTCAGTTAGAGTTAACAGTGCCATAAAAGGTGTTTTGTTGGTTGATTTATCTTGCATCTAGAGAAACACTGACCAGATTTTCTGTATTTTTCAAGGAATGACTATAGAAGTTATTAGAGAACTGTCTTACAAAATTATTGGATGTTGTCAGTTACAAAAGAAAATAAAAGGATCTTGGTGAATTGAAATGATGAGTCAAATATATTAGGAGGCATAATGATATAATTGAAAGAGAATTGCAGAACTGGGTTCAGCTTTTGTCTTTGATATTTAACTAGCTATGTGAGCTTAGTGGAATTATTTAATTTCTCTGGATCTTAGTTTCCTCATTTGTTAAAAAAAGGGGAGGGGGAAGACTGTTAGATGATTTGTAAATTCCTTTTTAATTCTGGTATATTTTCTCATAAAATGAAATTAACAAACATAAATTTAAAGTTCTGCACTTGGATTTTTAATGTCAATTATACAAGCAAAAGATGGAGTCTCTCCTCTGACCCACCCAGAACTAGACATGTGAAGAAGACTTGGGAGTTTTCAAAATCTGCACAGGCAATAAAAGCCCACAGTATGATATAGTTACCCTCCTCCTCTCTCAAATACAGCATAATGCAGTGGTGACGAAAGAATCATGCCTAAAATGAGGGAGCTAGTAGTACCACTGTGCCTTGTCCTCATACTGCCACATTTGGAGCTCTATATTCAATTCTGTGTGTCACATTTTTGGAGAGACTTTGGCCAGATGGATCAGGATGGTGAGAAGATTCAAAATGATGCCATTTGAGGAACATTACATGTGAGTCAAGTATTTGTGATCAATTTGAGTCTAAATTCTAAATCCATATGGATAGGCTCCAGGGAGTCCAAGGGATCAGATTGTGGGCAGAAATATCTCAGCATTTCCACTTTGATAATGTTTCAAAATCTTGCAGGATTAGACAGAGTGGTATTATTAGAATGGAGAGGATTCTCAAGTGGTTGGGCTCTGAGAAACATTACTGCTTCTCTAGGTATCTATCCTGTATTTGAATGGATTTTTTGTGGTGGTGGTTGTTGTTGCTTTGCTCTTATTATTTTTAAAATTAAAAAAAACTACTTTTATCGGAAACTTCTAAGACCAGAGAAAGATTTGGTGGCCCTTTTTTAAAGCAAACTTTTAAAGTCAGATATATTATTTTTGGACTAGGTCTGAGCTGAATTTAGATAGATGTTATACATTTTAACCAGCTTTCTTATAAGTCCATATTGTAGAGTTATTATAGAGGAACATACAAACTCTCCTATGCCATTTCATTAACTCCTTCCTCCTCTTCTCATTAATATTGTCAAACATTGTTTAAAGCCCCCAAACTCCTCCCTGAATTTTTGGCTATCTTGAGAATGGACAGATCTGTCTAATTCAAAGCATTAAATAGGCTTTCACTGAAAGGGTAGGCTTTGGTTTCCTTGCTCACAAATTGCCATGGGAACATAAGTGCTGCTGAGCAATTACATTTTTCATCTGAAATATTTCAAGCAATTTGGCATATCTCAAACAATGACATTCAGAACTTGCCAAGCATGAAGGACCAGAATGGTAAAAATGAGATGGCCAGGTTACCTCACAATTTTGCCATATACTAAATTTTTTTAGAAATCTTCATTTCAGAAATCATTTCCTTAAGAGAAATTGTATTTGAATCAATAATGTTTTCTAAAAGCCTAATTGACACAGAATTTGCCATGAGGAAAGAGAAAATAAATAGTCTAGGTAAAATATTCTCACTTTAAATCCAAGGAATAGGGCAACATTTATGAAGTCCATTGATATCAGATTGAGGGAAACGTCTGATTTCCCTTACTTGTGACCATGTGTGTAAAAGTTAGCATGCTCTGTAATGAGGCAAGAAAATCTCATTATCAGGAAATTAGATGGTAGAGACAACATATACAATTCACTTATCCCACAGCAGAGCCTCCCTTTTGTTGATAAAATGTCAGAGAAATATTAACAAAGAAACATGGTGACAATCATGAGATTTTATGGTAATTTTAAATGTGAAAATTTAATATTTGCCATATTACAACTTTGGGTCAGTGTGTGTGTGTGTGTGTGTGTGCGCATGTGCGTGCATGTGTGTGAGTGCATGTGCACACATATATTTAACAAATGACAGACAAGGTGAAATGAAACTGTTGTTTCCTTCTCTAGCTATTGGACACCAGTCCTGTGTTTTATCTGACTTAAATGCCACACTGCCAAACACTTCTGTTTCCCAGGTTGTTCAGTGGATGCACATCAAGCTTTGGACCATGGTGCATTATATTTCATGAGTTTCAGTGTGTCTGTGTTCATTTGTCACTTTGTGGTCTCCACTGTTGGAAGCTATGTAGTCTAGATGAAAGGATGGGGAGTATGGGTTGTGGTTTCAAAACCAATCTTTCCCCACTGAATTTAAAGGAGATCCCTCTTATCACCACCTCTTAGTCAATGAATTTCCTTCAAGCAATTAATTTGAATATACCTTAAAAATTCTGAAGTGACAAAAATTTTCTGTTATTTTGTTTTTTTCTCGTGAGTAAACAAAAACACCTTGTGTTAGGTTCATTTCATCAGGTCATTTCATATTCCTAAGAATTTAAGCAACACATCACCTAGCACAACTGCATCATAATAGTGAAAGAGTAGTGTGTGTGTGTGTGTATGTGTGTGTGTGTGTGTGTGTGTGTGTGTAAACAAGGCAAAGTGGTACAGAGGAAATAGAAGTGAATTTAAAGCCCAAAGAGATATGAGTTCCATCCTCCTGCAGAGAGAACCTATTGATTTTGTGAACATGAAGACGTTACTTAATGTCTGGGAGCTTCTGGGTCCTGATCTATAAAATGGATAATACTTGTAATAGCACACAAAGTTCTTAAAGGGACTAAATGAGATCATATATATGATGTGTTTTCTGAACTCTAAACCATACAAATATCAACTTTTACCATTGTGTGCTTTTCCCACAAAGATGGTAAACTTCTCAAGCATAGACACAATATCCTAGTTCTCTCATATTCAGTTTGTGGCCTTATATGAGGCAGTTAGTGAATATATAGTGAATAGATTGTTGGGCTTGGGCATTAAGAACATCTGAATTTAAGCTCTGCTTTAGATACTTACAAATGATGTGATTCTGTACATATATGTATTTACACATGTGTATGTTCATATAATATATAAATACATGTATAAATGTGTAGATATATTCACACATATAGAGGCACATACAAGCACATACTTTGCAAACTTTAACATGCTATATAAACATTAACAATTATTACTTAATAAATACTTCTTCAAATAAGAAATTAGAAAGTGCCTTCTGAGTATTCTGTTTGCTTCTTTGAAACACTTTTAGCCCATCCCCATTCTTCTTTTCTTTCTTTCTTAAGGAGCAATGACCACTATTATGTACTATTTCAGGCATACATAATGTGGAGAAAGTATTTAGAAAATGTACAATAAAATAATATCATATTTTAAAATGTATTAAGGATGTAGTGAAAGTAAGGACTTATTTACTGCTTTAGCAACTGAAAAGAATACACAAACTAATTTTATCCTAGGATTTCTTTGGGACTATATTTTCCACTCAATTATGTAGCATAACATGCTAATATAAGTAATATAATGAAGATGAAAAGGTTTTAACTTTTCTTTTCATAAAAGAGCTGGATCTAAAGAGAATTTAAAGCTATTTCCACTTTAGTCTTACTAATTTATTCCAAAAAATGAACCAGAAGATAGAGTTAGTAGGTTAATTGATTTAATAGTGCTCCTAAAAATGAATTTATATTCTCTAATTTGAATTGCTTCCTCAATTGCCTAGTCACTTAAAAAAAGAATTCAATAAAACTTAAATAAATAAGACTGAGAAAATTATCTTAAGTTTTCAGATAATTCATCAATTGTAAAAAAAAGAATTGATTTATTTTCAGTATTCAAAAAAAGACAACAAATCATTGACAACAAATCAAGACAACAAAATATTGACAATTGACCACACAATACATTGAATGAAGCATTTTAAAGCAGTCATCAAGAAGTCACTTTTCAGGAATTTATAAAATGAAGGTGATTTTGGTCTAATGAAGGTAGATAGACTTCAGGGAAGCCTCAGTCAATTGTAGCTTTAGGAGGATGAAGAACAGGGAGGACAGGTGACAATGCTAGTTGATTTAGACAAAAATGACAATTTGGTTGAAGAGTGCTTACATTATATATCTTACATTATTTTTTGAGAGTATACTATCCCCAGCATCTGAGTGTGATAGAATCATTGATCCTCAAATTTTACAAAAATGTAATCCTTGTTTCTTTTTTTTTTTGCTTTTTTTTTTGGAGGGCAGTTGGGGTTAAGTGACTTGCCCAAGGTCACATGGCTAGTTTTTTGTGTTAAGTGTCTGAGGCCGGATTTGAACTCAGGTACTCCTGACTCCAGGGCCGGTGCTCTATTCACTGCGCCACCTACCCACCCCCAATCCTTTGTTTCTTGATGCAAGTGATTTTGTACTTGTTAAAAGTGATTTTAGTTAATATTTCTGAAATATGTCAATATACTTATTCAATTAATAAACACTTATTAAGTAAATACTCCATGAATGGCAGACAGATTATGTTGAAGGAACAAAGATAAATTATAAGGTAGACCTTGATGTCAAAGTCTTTGCAATCTAATAGAAAGAGGAAGATGTGTTTACAAATAATTATTATTAGCAGGAAAAGAAACTGTGAATATATTTGGCAAAGAGTTATGAAAAATTTATGGAAAGAGCAATAACTTCTTCCTGGGAAGGAGAAGAGTAATCAAGGAATCTTTCATTGAGGAAGGGAATTTAGAATGAAGGGAGGGATTTCAAGCAGTTAAAGCAAAGTGAGGAGATTTGATTCTATGCACGAATAATGAAAAAATAAAATTGGCCAAGGTCACAGAGATTGGAGAGTTTGGTAGCTGAATGAGAGATGCAATATAATCTATTTGTCCAGAATGACTAGTATATTAAGAATTGTATGAGTTACTACTGCAAAAGTCATTAGATAAGGACACAATTGTGGTTTGATTTAACTTACTTTATACCCCCTTTATTGGAACTGGAAAGCTACTGATATATATATGGAGAGAGAGAGAGAGAGAGAGAGAGTAGTGGTAGTGCATAATCAGCAAGGAATCAGATTACTTAGACAAAATGCAGAGAGGATTTCAGAGCAAAGAGACTATAACCTGAAAAGAAATATTTAGTAGTCTAGTATAATATCTAGGTAGAAGAAATGAAGTCTGGGAAAAAGGATTATTGATGTGAAAACTAAGAGAAAGGATAGATGTGAGAGATATGGAGCTATAATCAATATGATAGCATATAACTTTACAGAAATAATCAAAGATAAATTTAAGGTCACATGCCTGTGTGACTGAGAAATTAGTTATGCCTTCTAAAGAAATACTCGTGTTAGAGGCTTTGATACACTCCTTTTGAGGCATACAGAATTGGAGGTTTGGGTTTAACATTCAGAAGGAAATATTCAGAATGCATTTAGGAATGTAGAGCACTAGAGAGAAGTTATTGGTGGACTTACAGACTTAGGAGTCATCTATGTAGAGGTGATAATTAAAGTCATGACACTGCATATAATCATCAAGGAAGAGCTAAGAGAGAAAAAAAGACATCAAGGGCATAAACCTGGGGGGGGATAATCACATTTGAATAGTGAGAAAAATTAATATTCCTACAGGAATGAATGATCAGAGCCACAAGGCAGTGATGAGGAGACAGTGTCATTGAAACCTGAGAAGAAGGAATAGAAGAAAGCTTACACTATACTGCTATCCACTGCTGTTAACATTTACCAATGGCCCCTAAGAGTCAGATTATTATATGAGTTTTGTCTTATGAAATGATGTTATGAAAATTAAGCCATGCTAGTACTCTAGACAACTGTTAAGGACAAAGGGAGACTCATGTGGACTATTCCATTATCTTTATATTTATTCTCCTTCTCATCCTTTCCCCTCTCCAATGAAGTACTCCTGCTGACAACACAGACTCAACCCATCTATGACAGTAGATAAGTACTAAGGATGTTGCTCAGGGTAATAAATCAGTTGTCAGACATGGGATTTAAACCCAGATCTTTGTTACTCCAAAGCCAGCACTAAATCATGTTGCCAGCATCCTTATGAAGCTAATATAGACTATCCTTTGTCATATTACTTGTGTGTATGCCTTATTTTCTTTGTATATGACAGGAAGTACCAATCCAATGATATCATTGCTTAATATAGGTTAATCTTATTGATATAGCTCAAAGGAAGGGACAAGCAATATGACCTTCAATTCGTGTCCCAAGCTCCCAAGTTCAATTACACAATCACATATTGAATACATAGGGTTATAGATTTAGAGCTGAAACATTCCCTAAGACTTCACTTGCTCTGAATCCTCTTTTTGTAGATCAGAAGACAGAGGCCCAGAGAAGTTAAGTAACTTATCCAGTATCACAGAAGTATCAAGTTATATAGGCAATATTTGCAATATTTCAGATATACTAGATTCTATGTATAAAAGCAAATTAAAAAGCAAAATTAAAAAACAAAACAAACAAGGCAGCTCCAGGTATATAGTATTAGAAAAATGCTTAAGGAGGGACTTAATCCCACATCTTTTTGACTCATTACTTATTGGTGCTTCTCTACAGGTTTACTATCATATTGAAGAAGGCTTAGTATATTCTTGATAAAACTTTAAAAAACAAGGTAAA
This sequence comes from Pseudocheirus occidentalis, assembly GCA_028646575.1. NCBI lineage: Eukaryota > Metazoa > Chordata > Mammalia > Diprotodontia > Pseudocheiridae > Pseudocheirus > Pseudocheirus occidentalis. The sequence goes on along the minus strand of CM053601.1, from coordinate 100,349,835 downwards.
GGGCTAGGACAAAAGTCAAGACAAGTGTTTTTTGGTTGGATAAGATCCTGACTGGAAAACTCCCAGATCAGTGATCTAACAGCTCCAGAGGGGGGGTCAAGGAGTCTTAGAGAAATGTCAAGTACAAAGTAGTTCCAAAAGACAAATTATACAGCATCATAATACCATTCTTACTTGAATATCACAATACTAGATTGTTCATTAAAAGCTAGCATTTAGAAACTATCTTTTTAAAAAATTATTGTTTGTGGACAATGCATAAATATCAACTCAGTATCATATGGGAAAACTTTTGATTTCCCTTTTTAAATTAACAAAAGCAATCCATTAATTTTGTGATGTACAAAATCCAGTTATAAAAATGAATTATATGCCTTGAGAAGAATGTGTCACCTGCTCATTTATATGACTGTTTCATTTTTAATCAGGGCTTTGACTCAAATGATTTTTTTCAGGGTGACAGAACAAAAGAATGGTTAGAAATTGACCTTGGCTGTTGCATTCAGAAAATGAAAAATTTTAGTGGTGATAGGATGACAGACTTGAACAATTAGCAAAAGAAAAGCAGAATTCCTGTGAACTTGACACACTTGGAACTGATTCCTTCATAAGCATGCCATCTCACCTGATATAAAAGTTGCTATTAGATTTTATTATAACAGACAACTTTTAGGAGTATGCAGCTGTTTTGTTGTTTGTTTGTTTGTTTTGGGTTATTTTTTTGCTTGAGAAAAAGAACTGGCGAAATCTTGCATGCTTTCTTGGGGGTGGGAGGAGGATGTGTTCGAGTTAATATAGGAAACATAACTATATTTTCTTGTTGAGACATAAAATCCCAGGATTCAGAACCATGGACAGAAAACAAAGAAGGCTTTTTCTCAGAATCAGGAGGACTGTGCAGAGACAGAAATCAAAGAGAAACTGGAATTATACTTATCCCTTAACATTTTTCAGTCATCTGAGTTGTTTTTCTTTTTGTCATGCAAATAATAGATACATTGAGTTATATATTGTAGTAACCTGTTTATTGCCCAAAGTATATTGCAGCAGTAAAACAAAGTGCTCAGTTCTAGCCCTGAGGTTTAACCATTTAAGTCACATGCCCTGACATTTTAACTATTAGCCTGCCTTAGGAACTCTATGCAGTAGTAAGCTGATATCTCATTCTATGAAGATATACATGGGAATAAGAGTGTTATAACTGTGCTAATCAATTGTCAGAGCCAACGACACTGGGGAGTCCCTGGCATAGCTTTTTGATTTTGACACTTGTCCTTGCTGTTGTTAGAACAGTCACTTCTCTTTCTTCCCTTGAGCTAACCTGCACCCCTTGGGAGAATCTGTAAAGAGGCAACTAGTCAGTACTAAAATCTTTTCATGTGACTAGGAGTATGCCCTGATAAATTTTAGCATTGGGTAACTCATGTATGCTTTCTTATTCTGAGTAATTTTTGTCCACATTTTACCATAAGCCCTCTAAGTCAGAACTTCTTGAAATACTGAAGATTGTCCTTTGAATCTTTTAAAAATATAGATATAGCTTTACTTTATTCAAATGAAAATTCATAGATTTACAACAAACTCAGTTTCCAAATATAGAATCCTACACATACAAAGTTTCTAAGAATCAAAGAATTTTATAACCAAAAGGAGCTTTAGACATCATGCAGTCCAGTCTCCTAATTTTACAGATGAAGAAACAGAGACTCAGGGGATTAATTACTTAGCTCAAGGTTTCACACCTAGTTAGTGACTTAGCTTGCTGAATGCATGTCCAGGGCTCTTTCCAATGAACCAAACTGCAACTGAAAGTAAGTTATGGAAAAAAAATAATTTACAGGGAAGAGATAGATGAAAGTAGTTACTCATTGATTAAATAAATTTATTTATTTATTTTCTTGCATCATTCATTTCCACGAGATTTTGAGTTACAAATATTCTCCCCATCTTTCTCCTACCTAACACCTCAAAACAGCCATCCCACTGTATAACCCCTTCCCCAATCGGCTCTCTCCTGTGTTCTCCCCCTTGCTCCTCTGACTTTCTGGTAGAGGAGGATGGATCTCCTTACCACAGTACCTGGATATCTTAATTCCCAGTTGGATGTAGTTAATAATAACAATAACAATAACAATAACAATAACAATAATAATAAATATATTTCAACATTGGATTGTAGAACTTAAAATTCTAGATTTTTTTCCTTTCTCCCTCATCACCCACCCCCACTGGAAGAACAAGCAATTAAATACAGGCTGTACATGTGTAATTATGCAGAACATCTCCACAGTGGACATATTGTGAGAGACTGATTATATGTCTCTCCTTCATATCCTGCCCCCACCCCCTTGTTCTATTCTCTACCCTGTCCCTGTCCCTGTCTCTTTATAGAAGTGTGTACTTCCAACAACCCTCTTCCCTATCCTGCACTCCCCTCCATCATCCTACCTCTCATCCACATTCCCCCTACTCTCCTGTATGGCAAGATACACAGTTTAGAATTTATGTCATTCCTTCCCTAAGCCAAATTCAATGAGAGTGAGGTTAACCCTTTCCCTTTTGCCTTCCTGTTCTTCTCCTCCATTGTAACAATTATCCTTTGTCCCTTCTATATGAGAGGATTAACCTCATTCTGTCTCTCCCTGTCTTCTCATTCTAATCCTCTCCCACCTCAGAATTTCACCTGTTAGAGTATCGTCCCTTCCTGTTCAATTGATCCTGTGCCCCCTATGTACTCACATATACACATACTCACATATGTGTTCGTATGCCTTTTTAAACTCCCCCTATATAGGCATATGAGTATGTATACATACACGTATATATGTATATGTGTATGTATACACATATGTATATATACATATATATGTGTATGTATATGTGTGTATGTGTTTATATATATATATATATATATATATATATATATATATATATATACACACACACATTTGTATTCCCTTTACCTATCCTCATACTGAAGAAAGTTATGTAAGCTATAATTATCATTTTCCATATTGGTATGTAAATAGTTGTGCTTTGATAAGTTCCATATGATTTTTTTCCATGTTTACCTTCTCATGCTTCTTGTATTTGAGTGTCAAATTTTCTTTTCAGTTCTGTTTTTTTTAGCAAAATGTTTAAAAGTCCTCTACCTCACTGAATGACCATATTTTCCCCTTGAAGATTATACAAAATGTTGCTGGGTAGGTGATTCTTGGTTTTAATCCTAGCTCCCTTGGTCTCCAGAATTTTCCCAAGTCCTTCAGTTCCTTAATATAGAAGCTGCTAAATCCTGTGTTATCCTAATTGTGTTTCCACAGTATTCAAATTGTTTCTTCTCGGCAGCTTGTAATATTTTCTCCTTGATCTGGGGACTTTGGACCCTGGTTATAATGTTCCTAGGAGTTTTCCTTTGGGGATCTTTTTCAAGAGGTGATTGGTGAATTCTTTCAATCTCTATTTTGCCCCCTGGTTCTAAAATACCAGGCCAATTTTCCCTGAGAATTTCTTGAAGGATGCTTTCTAAGTTCTTTTTTTGATCATGGCTTTCAGGTAGTCCAATAATTTTGAAATTGTCTTTCCTGGATCTATTTTCCAGGTCAGTGATTTTTTTCAAGGAGATATTTCACATTGCCTTCTATTTTTTACTTTGCTTGGATCTGTTTAATAATATCTTGATTTCTCATTAATTCGTTTGCTTCCATTTGCTCCACTCTATTTCTAAAGGAATTATTCTCTTCAGAAAGCTTTTAATATTCTTTTTCCATCTGGCAAACTCAACTTTTTAAGGCATTCTTCTCCTCATTGGTTTTTTGGGCCTCTTGCCATTTGAGTTAGTCTATTTTTTAAGATTTTATTTTCTTCAGTCAAATTGTTGACTCTCTTTTCATGATTTTCTTGCATCATTCTCATGTCTCTTCCAATTTTTCCTCCACTTCTCTTATTTGGTTTTCAAAATCCTTCTTAATCAGTTGTATGGCTTGTAAGCAGTCTTCATGTTTCTTGAGAGCTTTTGGTGTGGGACTTCTGACTGTGTTGTCTTCCTCCTGTTCCATGCTTTGATCATTTCTGTCCCTAAAAAAGGAATGTAGAGTTTGTTTCTATTCTTACTTTGTTTCTGTTGCCTGCTCATGTTGCCAGTGAATTACTTGACATTTTTGCTCTGCAGAACTCTGCTTCCAGACAGGATAGCTCTGTCCCAAATTGCTGGGGTTTGCGCAGCTTCCAGAGCTTTTGGGAGGCCATCTTTTTTTGCAGCCCCCACCAGCTTTGGCTCACTGAAAACACACCATAGGATTACCACCCAAGATCATGATCTGGATCCAGGCCACTCAATGCAATAGCACTTGGCCTCTGAACAATCACTTGGCCCCCCTGCAGTCTGCTGGCCAGGAGCTCTGAAGTAGTCACATGCAAGCCACTGCTGGGTTGCTGCTTCTGCTGCTTCCTTGCCCTGGAGGCCATTTGGCTGAACTGCTTTTCTCCCCCAAATTTAGCTGAGTTCCACTGACCTTTCACTTTCTCCTTGTTTCTTATGGCTTGATAATTCTGGAAACTGCCACAGATGCTGCTGATGCTCTGTCCAGAAAGCTCCATCTGTGGCTTGTCTTAGTTGACCTGGGGCCAAGCTGTGGTTTCAGGCGGGGCTGGTTCAGCTCCCAGTATGCTATGATGAGCCCTTCCTGCTGGGCTGCCTTCAGTGGGAGACATGTTTTTCTGTATTTTTGTGTGAGTTTTGGAGCCCTAAAATTTGTTTAGAGTCATATTTCATGGGTATTTGAGGTGGCTATGTCGGAGCTGCAGAACCTTGTTGCTTCTATGCCACCATCTTGGCTCTGCCCTGTAATTACTAATCAAAGCATATGATCAAAGAACAAATCTGAAACATGAGGTCATAGAATAAGAGCTGGAATGACAGCAATTACACCCCTCCTCCTCAGAATGGAGGCAGGGGTTTGTTTGCAGGGAGGAGATACTATTCCTATCACTGTCAGATATTGTCACTCCATTATTTTTGCTTAATTATTTTTCTTTGGTGCAGGGAGGGTTCAGCTGTTGGCAGGGTTGAAGAGGATAAAAAGCCTCAGTAAAACTTATTTTTTAAAACAGCTAAAGGGAGTTTTTGAGACCATTCTGTTCCTATACCTCATTTCACAGAGAAGATGTAGGAAGAACATGGATAAAGACAACGTGATTTCAACATCTTCTATGCCCATTTGATTCTTAGCATGAATGAGGACAAAATATTAAGTATTATGGGATAATGGAGGAATGTTACAAATTATGATTCAAAAGGGATCTAGAAACACTCTAGTTAAGTCTATTTTATAGATAAATATCCTGATGTCCACAAGTTATGGTTTTCCCATTGTCATTATCTTTTTGAGAAACATGTCATTAAGATATTAAAATTGTATAGATTTTGGATGCTGAATCAGAAAGAATCATAATAAAATTAGCGTTTCTTTATATCACTCAGAGAAAAATATTCTTAGAATGTCCTTTTAATGGAAATCATCATACATATCCTCATCCTCATCATCCTATCATTGCTCTTATCAATGTCAATTTCTGTATTTGCTTTATCTTTTTGCAAATTATTTTATTAGAATTAAATATCCTTCAGTATAAGTGATATTATCACTATAGGTATAGAGTCTAGAGGCATAGTTCACATCTCATGGTTTCCTTTAGGCATTTTTGTCATCTCTGGTGAAACAATAAGCTTTCTCAGCTGACTATTTATTATCCCGTATTCTCAGAGTCTCATAATTTGCTCACTTTATTTCCTAAAATTCAGATATTTAAATTATTTATGTGTTTTCCTATGACTGATTTTTTGTAAGTATTCATCTCCCATTTGTTATCAACTTTTGAAGAGACATTTGGATGAAACAGTTACAAAATTTTTTTTTATTTCTAATTTTTCGGTTGTGAGTCCTATGTTTTTCATCTTTGATTCTAGTAATTTATTTTTTGGTACAAAATTAGATAATGCTTTGTCAATTTTATTAGTCTTTTAAAAATAGACCCAATTTATTTAGTTTCTCTTTATTTAATCAATCATTAAAGTGATTTTCCTAAACTTTAGTTATGGCCATTCCATCTACCAATCAGTAAATTCTGGTGTCTCCATGTTGTCTCTGAACATTTTTTACAACATAGATTCTTTCTGCCTTTCCAGTCTTCTTAAATAATACATATACTGTTATATTAATATACATAATATGGTGTACTATAATTATAATAGTTTATTGTATTACACACTAGCATAATGGAAATATACTAATATTTGTATGTACATATACATATATAATATACATATATGTGTGGATATGTGCATGTGAGCGACTGTGTGTAGGTGTGTGTGTGTATATGTCTTTCATCTATTCATTAGCTGGAGTGACCAGTTTGTTATGCCTAATGAACGATGCCCTATCTTTTATTTTTTGTGTTTATGCAGTAGATATTTCCCATGCCTGAAATATTCTCCTCTTTATCTTTGCCTTTTAGAATCCCTGACATCTATAAAGACTCATCTTTTCTTTTCTTACACTATCTATCTATCTATCTATCTATCTATCTATCTATCATCTATCTATCTGTCTGTCTATATATCTATGTATCTATCTGAATAGTTTTTCCTTTTTTCTTTTTATCTCCAGTACTTATTACAGTGCCTGACAGTTTGAAAATATTTTTAAAAGTACTTATTAATTGATTGGCTTGTTTTAAAATTTGTAAAGCATAGAAAAAAAACAAATAAAAGTGCACAAAAAGATGCAACAAAACAATTTTGTTATTATATTGTTAAAAGTTAGGCAGGTAGCTGGCACAGTGGATAGAGAGCTGTATTGTGCCATTGTCATTATCTTTAATGGATTTATATACTCTTTTTATGATTTGTTCCTTTAACAACCAATTTTCTTGAATTGTGTTATTTAGGATGTTGCTGATTTTAATATTTATAGTGACCCTTTATTTAAGGCATATTCTATTGATTGCACTGTGGCCAATATCTAGTTGGTATATTATTTTTTTTCATTTTTTCATTTGAGGTTTTTATGTCCTAAGACATGATCAGTTTTTGTAAAGATGCTGTGGACAGCTGAGAAATGTGTACTCCTTTTTATTTCTATTTCATAATTGTCAGAGTTCTATCATTTCTCATTTTCTAAAGTTCTGTTCAAGTACTTCACTTCCCTATTGCTTATCTTTTTTGAGATTATCTAGATGAGTGGTTCTCAACCTGTGGATTTGACCCCTTTGGGGTTGAACAACCCTTTCACAGGGGTCACAGGGGTCACCTAAGACCATTGTAAAATGCATATTTCCACTGGTCTTAGGAACCTTTTCTTTTTGTCTCCCGGAAGATCCATCCACATGCGGATATGCCCACATATGACTATTAAAGGGTCACAGCATTAGGAAGATCGAGAACCACTGACACAGATTAAATTTAGATTCAAATTATTCAAAATAAGAGTCATTCCCCATTGATAAATGTTATAAATATAGGAATAGGAAGTTCATAAGGGAAGAAACACCAACTATGTGTAGCTATAAGAAAAACAACACTCCAAGTAACTACTATTTAGAGAAACGAAAATTAAATAATTCTATCATTCTACTTTGTGTTTATCAAACTGGCAAAAGTCACTAAAAAGGAAAAATGATAAAAGTTGAAGGGTCTGTAAGAAAATTGTCATATTGATATACTGTTGATGGACCTATGAATGAATAGAAAGTAATCTGGAATAATACACAAAAAGTTACTAATGAGTGGGTGTCCTTTGACCCAACTATTACACAGACCCATACCAGGAAGGAGATAAAAGAAATAAGAAAAGGTCCTAAATATTCATAGTTTTTTGGCTGCAAAAAACACAAAAACTAAAGGATGTGTATCCATTGAGGAATGGCTGAATAAATTGTGGAAAATACTTGTGATAGATTACAATTGTTCTGTAAGAAATGATGAAACTGATGATTTGAAAGACATAGAAAATCATATAAAAACCAATGCAGAGTCAAGTAAGCAGAACAAGAAGAACAATTTATACTAGAACATCAGTATTATAAAAATGAAAACCCAGAAAACTTTTATAAACTGCTTGAGAATGAAGTGAGCAGCCAGGAGAAAATTTATACAACAACAACATTGTAAAGGGAGACAACTTTGAATGTTGGGAGAACTATGATCAATACAATGACTACACTTGAATCCAAAGGATCCATGATAAAATATGGTATCCACTTCCTCACAGAGAGATAATATATTTATTGTGCAGAATGGGGTGTAGGTATGTACATTGTATGTATTTATGTACATATACACACATATACATAAGACACATAACATATACAAACCAACAAGGGAACTTGTCTTTCTTAACTTTACATGTCTATTACAAGTAATTTATTTCTTCTTTTTCAGCTGTATCAGAACTAGAGACAATAAATTTCCATTAATTAAAAATTGTTAAAATAGTAAAATTGGGTTGGGATGATACAGATATGGAATGCTACATGCATTGGTTGCTGTAGTCTTAGCTTGGCTTAACTGTTATAAGGAACTTCTCAAGGAGTGAGAATTGTCTGTAAATGTTTATAATATAAAAAACCAAAACATTTAGATAGGTAGCTAGCTAGATAATATACATATATATGTAAATGTTATGGGTTATTATAATCATCCTCTTTTTACAAACAAGGAAAATGAGGTAGAACAATTAACAGTTGAGTGACAAACCTGGAGACGGGAAGGTCTGGGTTTTAATTTGTCCCCTAATACTCGGTAGCTATGTGGTCCTTTTAAGTTATTTCACCTTTGTCAGCTCAATATTTGTCATTTGTAAATTGGGGGTAAAGATAATTCTAATTTGTATCTCAAAGGGTTGTTGTGAGGCCCAAAGGAGATTATATGTATCAAGTGCTTAACAAAATTGACATTATCAATGATACTGTGGTAGTTAAAAATAATGACAGAAAAGCAAAGAAAAAGAAAAAAGAAGAGAAATTAAACAAAATAATAAAAATTTATATTTTCTGGGGTGGAGCCACACAGCCACCCTAAATACCCATAAAATACAACTCTAAACAAATTTTAGGGCTCCCAAACTCACAAAAATGTAGAAAACACATCTCTCACTGAAGGCAGCCCAGCAGGAGGGGCTCATCATCAGGCTGGGAGCTAAGGCCAGGCCATCCAGAAACCATGGCCGGGCCCCAAGGGGATTGTGAGGAGCCTAGCCAAAGCATGAGTCTACAGAGAGCAGATCTACAGCACCTGGAGCAATCTCCACATCTATAATCTCCGCATTTATAATCTTCACATCTGTAAAAAAGAAGGATTAGAGAAAGGTCAGCGAAAGTGAAGCTTTCAAGTTAAATTTGGGAGAGGAAAAGCAGTTTGGCCAATCTACCCCCAGGGCATGGAAGCAGTGGGGGAAGGGCAGGATCTACTACAATTGGCAACTGCCTCCACTGGGCTGCTTCAGAGTTCCTGGTCTGAGGACCCCACAGAGGAACTGAGACAATTGATCAGGGCTAAGGGCTCTTGTGTTGAGCAGCCTGGATCTGGATTGTGATCTTGGATGGTGGCCG
>CM053601.1:100324529-100339729 GCA_028646575.1 Pseudocheirus occidentalis | reverse complement strand
ATCTTGCAGTTCCGGTAAATGAGGCCTAGACAAATGAATTTTCCAAAGTGATATGGCAAAATAAGTGGCAGAGCCAGAATATCTTGTAGAGAATCCCCATTCAGTCTAATCTTCATTTCCAATCATTTTTGTTGAAAATATGAACTGATGTCTTGACTGATGAAACGTCAATATTATAAGAGCTTTCTTCTGCAATCAGGGAGAGTCAAAGATGCTCATTATATTACAATGACTACTATGACAGAGAATCCATGCATTTTAGAATGCTCTTTAATGGTAAAGATTGCATCCAAAAAGGGTTTTAGTTTAAGTTCATCCTTTGATACTTGAATAGATCTTTGATCTCATTGATATAGGTACTTATTCCAGAGATGCTAATCACATTCCATCTATGTTGGACTAGTCTGTAACTCAAAGCCACATACTCCTGTAAATTGATCCCAATTGTTCTCTTCAAATATTGAGGTCCTTCCTCTTGACATTTTATTGTTGTGTGAATATCAACTAATAGAACCATGTGGACTATCCATCCCTTGAGCTCTCTGTTCTCAGAACATTTTTTCCTTGATATAAATTTCTATGATGATATACTCCATGCAACTCTGCATTATTTTTGAGTTATAATGAATGGCCTCTCCACTATCTTTCAGTTAATCCTCAGCTCAAATTGTTAAGTATAAGCTAAACAGAAAATAAAATTAACCACAACATCCCATCCCCAGAGCATTAGGATTAAACAAATTTGTAGGCAATTTGTTGCCTGAAGTACTACTTATTGCCATAAATATTACACTTATTAGATGTTCTCTTAACTACTTGCCATCCTCATTTACTTCATTCCAAAACACTGGCCACAGTTAAAAGTATTAAGAAGAGATAAAGGAAATGGGTCTCTGATCTGTAGGTTAATTTAACTGTGTATATACATATAAAATAAGCAGATCTTCCCCTATGGTGGCAAAATAATTTATTGGTAGAGGAAGATGTGTTGACATAATGTAAATCTTTCCTGAAGCCTGCACAAAAGCACTTTTATTATTCTGCTACATTAAGTTGATCTTATGCTCACTTGTAAGTGAAGAAGATACATTCTTTTGATTTTTAATTGAAAGGTATCATTCTTGCTATTCTTCATAGGTAAGTGTCTCATGACTGCAAGTATCTGGCAAAGGAAAATCATTCTTCAATTTATTTGGTCATGGTACTAACTTTACACACTGTTTTTTTAAGGAGCTAAGAAATATCTGAAGTTGCAAACACACTAATTTTCTCTTTAAAATCCTTTTTTGGCTACCACAACACAGTGTACTAGAAAAAAACCTGGACTGGAAAATAGGGCACCTGGATTTATGGACTAAGTATAGAACTAACTAGTGGTGTGTATGTGTGTGTGTGTGTGTGTGTGTGTGTGTGTGTGTGTGTGTGTGTGTGTTTAATAACTAAGTCAGCCTCTATGCTTTTGAGTTATTTTATCTACAATATTAGCAAGTTGGATAGTATACTCCTTGAGATTTCTCCCAATATTAAAGCCTATGAGCATTGTGGTCACCTGAAATCTACATAAAATTTCCAGATGTGTGATATAGTGACATCCCATGCAGCCATTTCATTTTTTGTGATCTGGTTCCAATGTACTTTATCAGTTTTATCTCTTACTACTACATTTTCCATACTTTCATTTTTATTGTAGAAAAACAAGATTATGCTTCATCCTAGCTTCTATCTTTCTGAATGTTGAGCCTTATACCTAGAATTCACTCCTCAACAATCTCTATCTGTTGATTTTTCTCTCATCCAACTCATATGCCATCCTTTCTATAGATCTGTTTCTTATTTTCCCCATCCATAGGTTAAAGTTTCTTTTTGCTTACCATCTTAATATATTTGTGTTATTTTCTCTGTCTTCAACCCTCTAGCAATAGGCTCCTTGAGGACATAAATTTTTCATTTTAAAAATCTTTTAATTATAATATCTTATATAGAATATTTGTTGAGTTGTTGTATTGAGATGAGTCTTTCACCTATCTGTTTATACTTCTATTACAGATGACTTAAAAAAACATCTTGGAGTTTCCTCTGAGATGTAAATACATTTCAGATTAACTTTTGAGTTCAAATGATTGACATTAGCCATGCATTTATTGTTCCTATTGGAGTGAAGGATTAGGTAAATGTTTTTATTGCAAATGATGAGAGAGAGAGAGAGAGAGAAAGAGAGAGAGAGAGAGAGAGAGAGAGAGGTAGAGTCTGGTAAAGATCATGGACCTCATCTCAGAATAATGTTTTTAAATGCATAACATAAGATACATAAGTTTAGATCAGAAAACAGTCATTGACAGTTAGTTGTCAAGACACTAAAAAAAGTTTAGAGATTCTAGCTTAAGAACCCTTATATAGATTATATAAGATTCAAAGAATCACACACTGTCACCACAAAGTTTGTTGTTGTTTTTGTAAAGAGCAACTGGTCATATCTGCTCTTAGATTTAAAATAAAATACCATCAATGACTCTTCACTGACACTAAATTAAGTCCATCCCCCTTAGCCTTTCATTCAAACATTCTCTCAAATCTGCTCACTTCTCTTTGCTTATGCCAGAATCTAATATATTAATTACTGAAAGCTCACACTTCTTTAGCCATGTTCCCTTTGTCATGAATTTTCTAAACCTGGAAGAAAATCTCTGCCTTCACTTTTTTCTAACTCAAATTTGAAAAGAGTTTTACCCTTTAAAGACCTGGTCATTTCCAACTTCTTTTAGAAATCCTTCCCTGATTCATAGATCAAAAATACATTTTTTTTACTAGAAAGTCTCCTTGCATTTTGTTCCGCCACCTTTGTATTCATAGCCATGACCTTGCACTGGGTACCTTCAAGCTCTCCCCCTCACTTTTCTACTCCCTTTTATGTATTATTTCCCCCATTAGAATGTAAGCTCTTTCTAGGCAGAGGCTATCTTCTTTCTGCTTGTATTTGTATTCCTAGCATTTATCACAGTGTTTAGTCAAGAGCAAGGATTTTATAAATTCTGATTGATGAACTGTTGCCTGAAAGAGGACTCTTTACTTAGTCACAGAGGGGCCTTGATATGCATCTGTGAGATTTCCAACCACAATGGGCTGTGTTTATATTCATGCACACACTTATACATACAGACATACATATGTGTGTGCTCTAGGTATATATTGTAGACATATACATACCCACATATATAGAGTGTAGGTATTTGCTATTTGTTTCAATGAAGTCTTAGTAATTAAATATTATAGCATAGCAGGGAATGGGTGACAAGTGGAATAGTCGGTAATATGTTTTAGTACTTCAGTAACAATGTTCATCATCATAATAATGATGGTAATAACTGATATGTAGCATATTGTGGTTTTCAAAGGGCTTTAATTATTCACAAATTCATAAATTTACAAACTGCTTTACCAAGGAAAATGTTTCTTTCACAATATAGACAGTTTGTGGTCATTTGTTACTTTAATAAATGAACACCTAAGGGGGTACAACGATAGATTTAAGGGGTTTATGATCTTAGACAGGAAAAATAAGTCTTTATTTTCATTAAGCTTTAATTGAAGATTAACATTTCCTTCAATTATTTAAAAAAATATTATTTTGAGGAGTCCTTCACTATACTACCCAAATGATCCATGACAAACACCCCCCACCCCACACACATTTACTGAGGGCAGGGTTTGTCTTTTTATTCTTTTTGTATCCTCACTGCTTATCACACTGCCTGGTGCACAGTAGGTCCATAATAACTGCTTATTGACTGACTGACAACATGTAAAAGTTAAGAATGCTTGGGTTAAACAAAGAAGAAGGGAATCACTTATAGCAGGGTTTATGCTTCATTGTTTTTGTTCAGGCATTCAGTCATTCCCCACTCTTTGTTACTCCATGGCAAGTTCTTCTATCCTCCATTATCTCTCAATGTCTGTACAAGTTTGTATTTGTTGTTTCCATGATGCTATCTCTTCATTTTATCCTCTGCCATCCCTTTTTCTTTTGCCCTCAATCTTTTCCAACATTGGGATCTTTTCCAATATCTTATCATTATGTGGACAAAGTATTAAAGCTTCAACATCAGTATTTGACCTTCCAGTGAAAAGCCTGAATTAATTTCTTTAAACATAAACTGATGTGACCTCTTTGCTGTACAAGGGACTCTCAAAAGTCTTCTCCAGCACCACAATTCAAAAGCATCAATTCTGTGGCAATCAGCTTTCCTTATAGTCCAACTCTCATAGTCATACATTGCTACTGGAGAAAACAATAGCATAGTTCTGACTTTATAAACCTTTGTCTGCAAGGTAATGTCTCTGTGTTTTAGTATACTGTCTAGATTTGCCACAGCTTTTCTTCTAAGGATCAAGCATCTTTTAATTTCACTGGATAACTCTGCATGGTGTAGTCCATAGTTTTATTTAAAACACTTTGCCCTGACAAGACAATGTTTGAGGATGGAGGGATTAATGCTTCCTTACATATCATTTTTGAACCTCATTTTAAAACATCAATGTATCTTAAATTGCTAAACATTAAAGAATAAAGCCTGCAAACTTCATTATTTTCATTGTTAAATAAGAAATAACACCATGTAACTGAAAACTTTCCCTTATAAGAAAATTTGTATAGAGTATCTCTCACAAGGAATGTTATCTGTGTCATTGATGGGGTCCTAACACAACTGCCCTCATCTCCAGTATCTGAACTTTACCACAGGCACACTGTATCTACCTAGCCTCTCTATCCCCGCCAGTGGCCTAACTTATGGCCCACTGCTCTCCAGAAGAACAGGTGTGCCCCTGAACTCTTAGTTCCCACAGAAACAGCAAGGGTGCCCATGTAATAGAAACTCAGCAGCCTCTGCCACACCCTTTCCCATGAGAAGAGGTGTGCAATCACAATCGCATTATCCTTTCAGTCCAAGACAGGACCACAATAGCTAGCCAATTGGAGGGCAGAGTGACCAGAATGTTTAACCACTGAACCATACATGAGACCCCTCCTCCATTACCTAATCCCTCAACAAACCTCTCCTATCAATCATGTCCTCATAACTGTAAGTAAATCTTGATTATGTAATCAGCAGAATATTCTTTATAAAATTGTGTGTCTTGCCTTACTGAAGGGCTAATTTCCTCCAAGGGACTTACCCACCCACCAGAACATGAAACCTCAAAACTATAATAAACTTTTCCAACTGGCTTGGAGTCAGCCTGAGTCTTTGTAATTCTTTAGACATGACCCCCCACCACAACTCTCTTGCAACCTCATCACCATGAGGCCTACCTGTTCTCCTTTTGAACCCTACAAAGTTACCTCCGAACCAAAAAAAAACCTGATCTCTGAAGTCTTTAATTAAAACAAGTGACAATTTAAAATATAATATCCAACAGCTGCGGTATAAAAAGACAGAAAGAAAATGCTTATACTATCCTCTTATACCAATGTCTTTCTTTTGAAGCAGAAGGGCTTAGTGGGAATAGCTATGAACAATGACCAGAAGGTGAACAGGACTCTACTTACTCCCTCTTCATTTCATTAAGAGTGGCATTATTAATGGTATATGCATCTTTGCTTGGTACCATGCAACTGTATTTCTTTCATCACTATTAAATATCACAAATCTTTTATAGACTTAAGATGTTGAGATGAAAAATACTGCCAGAGGGTATAAAGAGGAGATTGTCCTATTAATGTGAGCTTATTATCATCTTCTGCCATTCACTGTAAAACAAAGTCTTGTGTTTAGCTCTCAGAAATTAGGTGAGGTATGTTGGCTCTCTGGAAATGAATATATTTTGAATGATTTTGAATTTGTGAAAGGACTAGAAACAATGAATAACATAGCTAAGGTAGTTAAAATACTTGATTGTATAACCCTTGTATCAAGACACCTTTGGAAAGGAAGATTATTTAGAGATGAGAAGTGGAGGTATAACACTGCTTAATAATCACTGGCAATATGTTAATTAATTCCTGAAATTAAGATATCTTCTAGCTTATAAAAATGAATGAGGATTATATTTAATTATCCATTCTTTAGCTTAGTAAAGGTAAGAGAATGGTTCATCCCAATGAGTTACACCAGTTGGGTAGAAGAAAAATTTTCGTGTTAATAGAGCAGAATTATTTCCCTCTGCATTTGAAAGTGAGTCACTTACTGGGGAAAAAGAAGGCCATGGAGAAGGATAGACACCAATAGCATTGAATCTTTGACCTTGGGATGGAGAAAGTATAATATTTTGCTTGCAGCCTTCATTTAGTACAATGCCAGAGCAGACTTAGAACCCTACCAAGAAGAGATTTGACAAGAAAAACATCACCTGATTAGAAAGCAAGTAGTGGGTGAATAATTAGGTGAAGAATTTGGGAAATAGATAAAATGCTGGTGCAGAGGCATGTTAGAGTAGTTAGAGAGACTGCAAATGTCTGGACATTTGCTGGAGATCTCTCTCTACCAGAAACAGAGCAGCTGATAAATTCTTGACTTGCTTTAATAATAACTGCATTCTTTGAAAAAGAGAGGAATTGGAAAGTGGAACTGATATTATAACTATGATTCTGAGAAGCATAAAGTAACTACTGAAGGTGAGGCAATGGGAACCTTAGGAACAATTTACTTACATAAAATTACCATCTCAGAATTCATAAGAAATGTGAGGAAAATTAGGCATAGACTGATACACACTCTACTTTTTAAGATTTAATATTTATCAAGGAGTTCAGAAAAATTATAGTTATAATCTATTGACTGAAATAACTATAGAGAAGTCAGTGTAATGGCAATGGTAGGCCACTAAGAATTAAATTATGGATCTACAAATATCAATAATTGTGATAAAAAGGAAAAGAAGGAAAAAAGTTAGAAGAAATCAATGTGGCCACACAGGGAACTCATCAATTGATAATTAAAAAAAACTTAGTTAATAATATGAACTATTGTATTTAGTTCTTGATGTCAAATTTTAAGAAGGAAATTGGTAAGCTATCATACATGAAGAAGAGGAATGGAGTTCCTAGCCTTCCCTCTCACATGGTACTATGTTTAGGAATGATTTAGAGGAAGCATAGATTTTAATTTTCCTGCATATCTTAGGCTAGCAGTTACAGACAAGTGTGAAGGGAACAACATAGCTAAAACTCCAACTTTTAGATGCCTCAGTTGGCCTCTGAGTTATGAACAAGTCCCTTCTAATCTGACATTCTCCTGAATTTCTGATAGATTACCTTGTCTACTCATGCTGATGTCTACTTAGTTCTATTTCTTTATTCCTATGTTTCTTCTGTCCACATCTGCATTTGGGATAAAATGCTTACAAAAATGATAATTATGAAGCCAGATAATCCTAAAAATAAACTACAGCTAACAAGATTTT
The DNA here is from genome assembly GCA_028646575.1 of Pseudocheirus occidentalis. Classification (NCBI taxonomy): domain Eukaryota; kingdom Metazoa; phylum Chordata; class Mammalia; order Diprotodontia; family Pseudocheiridae; genus Pseudocheirus; species Pseudocheirus occidentalis. Next base: position 100,332,331 of record CM053601.1, on the reverse strand, counting down.
CTAAAAATGCAGAGCTTTGCAGATACACGTGGGAGTAATTAATAAGATACAAGTGTGATCCCTAAGGGTCAAGGATTTAAAAAGTGGAATACAGTCAAGAGAAGAACAGAGAGAGTATTAGAAAGAATGTATAATCCTTTAAACCTGTGTCAAGATCATTTAATTTCACAGGAATGTGTACTTGCAATTCACACAAACTCTGTAGTTTGTTCCCCCAAGATTCTTTTTTACATCTGTACTGGTACATAAATAGAGTAGTATCTAAAAAATTTGCTCAATAGTAGATAACAATGCTTTCTTTCTTGAAATGGGGTGGGGTGAAACGGCTCAAGAAAGACAACAGGGAAAAATCTTTGTAGGAAAAATTCTTCTGTCTTCTTAATTTCCTCTGTATTTAGCTATTTACTGCTAACTGTAAGGTACCTGATAGTTGACATTTAAGTTTTTATTCCTAGTTACAAAGCTCTCTTCCTCTCTGTCTCTTTCTCAGTATCTCTCTGCATCTTACTTACCCCCTTTCTCTGTCTCTGTCATTGTTTTTTATTGATTTTTATTTTTATTTTGTTGCTTTTTGGAGGGGGGAAGGTAGGGCAGTTGGAGTTAAGTAACTTGCCCGAGGTCACATGGCTAGTAAGTGTTAAGTGTCTGAGGCCAGATTTGAACTTAGGTCCTCCTGACTCCAGAGCCAGTACTCTATGCATTGTCCCACCTAGCCACCCCTATCATTGTTTTTATATATCCCTATCATTTGCATTTAGAGTAGTAGAGATTTAGGAGAGTGGCTGACCTCCCATCCTCATGCTCCGTACCTTTGGAAAAACACAATTATTCATAAAGATAAGAGAGTTAGGGTTTGAAGAGAACAAATGGTGAGAGAGATATAAGACATGAAACTTTGAGAAGAACTGAATTGATCCTGTTGATAGACTTGTAACAGTTTCATGAGGTTAAGTAGAACAAGTGTGATTATCAGTATTATACTGATTTTGTGATATAGGCTTAGGAAAGTGAAGTCACAGGTTGAACCATACTAGTTTGAGTCTAGATATTCTGCCAAATCCAGTTGTTTTGCTTATTATAGCACACTGCCTCCTTAAGAAAAATTAGACCAGAAAATTCATGAAAGGAGCGTTTTGGTGTAAGGTTGCCCTCTGGATGCCCCATTTTTCAAAAACAAACTCAGATTTATTGCAATGGGCAATTTGAGATCAAAGGCCATTAAGAAGAAATTGAAACAGATCATTCTCTCAGTATAGCTGTATGATGCTATAGGTGGGGGAATCATAATTTTGTGGTCAATCACCTTGTTGGCTTAGGTGAGCTTAAATTTGTGTTACAAAGGGAGCATTCGGCACATAGTGATATTGGGAAAATATTCCTATATAAAATATGTATAAACAAATATTTTAATTAGTTAATATTACTAATTAGTTAATAACTAATATTTTAATTGAATCAAGGTGATTTGAAGTATAGGCTGAAAGCTACATTTAGCATATTCTTTGACTAATATCAATACTTTGCTCCTTGCATATTTAGTTTAGATCCTCATTCTGTGTAGGAATTATTGGTGTCCCTTTGTAATTGACCCTTCTTTCTTTGAGTCCTCTCCTTGCTTAATCTATAACTTTTTAAATATTTATTTGTGCACTGATTTTAGTAATCAATACATACTAAGACATAGAAAGTTGCAGTATAATAAAAAGAAAACCTACATCTCCTCTGTTGTTACTCAGAAACATTATTCTCCTTCTATACTTTATTATATTATTTGCCTTATCAAATAGACACAGATGAGTAAAGCTTAAAGGGACAACCAGATGCAAATATTTGTATTTTTAATTTATCTTAAATGATGCAGAGTTAACAACTACAAAGAGCTAGTAAATATTCAGAGGGGGCAGAGAGCAGTAATTGGGAACATTATTATACTATGAAGAGAATTTCAGTCATTTACTCAGATGAATTTATTTAACATGAATTAAGGTCCACACATCAGTCAGATAATTTTGTAATGCTGTGTATAAAAAAGACTTTAAAATACATTTGAAAAAACATTAGTTGTTTTCTCAAGTAATCATGATATAATTGTCTCAGACATCTATATTTAATAAGTATAATGGCTATGTGGAGGTGCAATAGAGAGATCTCTATTGTACTTCCTCAAATACTATTCAAATTTTTCCAATCCTGACAGATAAAATATTTCTACACATATAATTTTTCTCTTTTATTGCTATCACATTCTGCCTTTCAATGTGCCCATTTGTGTGTACATCTCCAAATTATTATAAAGTCCATAAATATATAGATTCTAGATAGATTCCATCATTAAAAAAATTGTATGCCCATCACCTAGGACAGAAATTGCACATTATTCAATACATCCAGTTAAAGATTTTAAATGTGCGATACTTTCACAGCTCATTGACTGTGAACTGATCAGAGTGGTTCTCAATCCATTCTTGTTTCCTTATCTCTCATAATTTGATAATTTAATATACTTCATGAATTGAGCTTCATAATTTGGTGTAGATTTGCTTTATTCAACGAATTATGATATACAATAGGGAAGGAAATAGAATAGTGAAATATCCTATAATTTCATTCTGTCTCTGTCACTAATTAGTTGCATGACTCAGTCAAGTCACTTGACTTTTCCTGAGTTGAATATCCTTATCTAGAGAAGGGGCATGTAGAACTAGATGGCCTCTAAGATCTGTAAAGGTTCTAAAATTTTGTGATTCTATAGCTGCACCTTCTTTTTGGAATATTTCACTGGATAGCAAGTCAATCGTGTTTACCAATATGGGAGTCATTTTTTTTTTAATCAGGGATCTGTAATCAATCCAATGACTTATAAAAAAGTAAAGCAATACCAAATTAGAAACACACACACACACACACACACACACACAATCTCAAAATGGAAATATTTGATTCTCTTGCCCAGGAGAGAGAAATGTAAGCCAAATAACTGTGATGGTTTAAAAAATAAACTCATTTGTCAAAATTCATGGAATAGGATGGTAAGATACTAGCAAAAATAGCATAGCATTGTGGAGGGAATTACATGCACACAGAAAACTTAGCAAAATATATATTTAAGGTAGATTATGCTATAAATATTTATAGGCAAAATAAGAATAATGGTAATAACTGATATTAATATAGTGCTTTAAAATTTGCTTATTAACTCATTGCTTAGGTGAACCGCCCAACAATTATATGAGATTAAGAATTACAGGTAAACTGGAAGTAATAGAACAACAGAGGAAAAATGGAACAAATTTATTAGCATTTTGTAACATTTTCATCCTTGATAAAAACCAAACCATTTAGGTATCTAATATCTTGGCTCCTGATGTGGAGGAATTGATTTTCAAATATTTGATAGAGGGGAAGATATTGAATGATAGGGGAAAAAATCAGACCACATCATTGTCTTTGTTTTTTTCTTTTTTGAGAGCAAAGTAATTGAGGACACATCAAAAGCTACTTACTCCACTTTGTTATCTGTATAAAATCATTACTGGAATGATTTATACACAAATTGAGTATATTAGATGGAAACATAAGAAAGTAATGTATTTACTAGTTCTCCCAAATAATTTTCTATACCAGACTACATCTTTATAACTTAGAATAATAGAGTCAACTGTGCTTGTGGATAGTAGAATAAACAATGGCATTTGACTTGATAGAGCCAGATGCAGCCTGAAGGCTGATGTTGCAAGAAAAGTTTTGCCATCCATGTGTACAGATGAAATGATTCTTTGAGAGATATTTTCATTGAATAGCTTTTATAAGTAATCATTGATTATCAATATTGAGAAGCATGAAAAAGAAAACATATGGCATTGGTTGCTCTTATGTTTAGAGTCCAAATACCATAAGATAGCCTGCCTAAATGGGAAAGTCTTCCAGAAGCTTGTTTTCAGCTGTCATTTTCCTGATTCCCTGGAGTACAAGAATAATATTTAGCTTTCTCAATGACCAATCCAGAACCAATTAAAAGAGATCAATACATCTAAAAACAATAAAATGAATGATGACTTCCTATTGTACAGTCTATGAGACACAATTAGATAGAGGGCCCATGGAGTTGAAGTGTGTGTGTGTGTGTGTGTGTGTATGTGTGTGTGTGTGTGTGTGTGTATCTTTGGTTGGATCTGCAGATAGACAATAAGGTAGAACCATAACTACATTAGGTAAAAAACAAATAATAATCAGGTTACACAGTACTTTCAGTGATTCCAAACTCCTCCCTAAAACAAATACCAGTAGCATTAAAGTTATGTAATATGGATATAAATTATGGAATATAAGGAGATTCAAAATTGTGGATGATATAAAAATAGTGAATTTATATACTGTGATATCATTATGCTATAGATTAATAACTAACAATGATTTGCACTTAATAAATGGCATAAAATCATCCAGGAAATATACACTTGAAAAAAGTAAAGGACTAGGCATGAGTGAATAAGGCATGAACAGTAGGACATATATAGTGCTATACTGGTGACCAAAAATTATTTATATACCCACAGGGAGCCCCTAGGCCATTAGAGATTTACTAGAAAATATGAATAAGAAGTTAGTAAGGGATGAGCTATTTGTGCTTTTGGAGAGAATACTCAGAATGATGGGATATTAGATATAAGAAAGTAATAAATATTTAGCTATATTTTGCAAGAATTTTCTTACAAAGCCCTGAGGTGTAGGAAAAAATCTTTAAAATGTCATTGGAAGGGAATACATTAAATGACAAAGGGGATTTTATGTGTATTATTTGACAGTACTATGAAATAATCAGTGTTAAGTATAAAATTCATTGACTTTTAGAATCTAATTATATTCATTCAAACTTAAAATATCTGAGGAAAGGCATTTAATGGAGTAGTCTCAGTAAACAAAGAACAAATTCCTGTGCTCATTAGAATGGAATCAAGGATGTTGTCAATAGTACTTTTGACTAACCAACAGAGTTATTTTATATCTTATTGATGGCATTTCTTGAACTGTTCTAGTAAACATTTTCCCCTTGAAATTTAACTAACTAGCAATAAAAGAAATGATAAGACAATTTTGAGTATCATAATGCAACTGGTTTCTCCATATATTGCGGGAGTTGGAAAACAGTTCCCATGAAGTCATTAGTCTGGTTGCTAAAATCTAGTGTATTTAAATCATTGAATCAGCATTGCCATTTTGTTTTACATTGCAGTCTTTGGAGAAACTGGTCATAGAAGTACATTCTTAAACACTAAGAAATTAACAGAGTATGCCAAGAAGACAAGTTTATACTGACCACATGTAGAGTATGAACAAAAGAAAGTGAAAAAAGAGAGGATTTGAAAAAAAAGAAAATGGAATGATTAGTTGTCTTTCTGGGAGATGCTAAGAAAACTGGAGAGTGAGTAAGAATACATAAGAAGAATGAACACTTGTTGAAAGGGATGAAATGAAACAAGAGAGGATACATTTCAGGAAAAGAAGAATTTGGTGCTATTTTTAGGTGACTGAGCAAACTTTTAGGTATATTTGTGTGAATACTCAAGAAAGATTGTTCAGATTTTGAATGGTATGAGAAAATGGAGGTAAACATTTTTGAAAGGAATCCCAAAGGGTCCGCTTTGCAAAACTGAAGGAAAATAAGTGAGGAGGAATAATAAGGCAATGATGAGTTCACTGCAGTCAAATCTACAATAAAAGAGCAATAATTCTAAATTAATTTTTAATTTTTAAAAAATTCATTTGCTCATTGTTCCAGTTGAAGGAAGTATATTTAGAACTAAAATATAAGGTGTAAAATGGATAATTTCAATGACATTAACTTAAGATATTTTTGCAGAAATAAAAAAGCAGAAAATGGGGGGAGGGGAATTAGGGACAGTTTATCAGATAAAAGTCTCATATCTAAAATATATAAACAACTTTGTCAAATCTGTAAGAATAGAAATCATTCCCCAACTGAGAAACTGTCAAAGCATATAAACAGTCATATTAAAAAAATGCTCCAAATAGTTATTTATTAGAGGAATGCAAATGAAAACAACCTTAAGATATTTTACACCTACCAGGATTGGCTAAAATGATAGAAGAGAAAACTGACAAATTTTGGAGGGGATGTGGAAACATTGTGACACTAATTCATTGTTGGTAGAATAGTAAACTGATCCAGCCATTTTGGGGAGCAATCTGGAATTATACCCAATGAATTATTAAATCACCTATGCCTTTTTACCCAACAATGCCACCACTTGGTCTGTTTCCAAAAATAATTAGGGAAAAAGGAAAATAATCTATATATTCTATGATATTTATAACAGTTCTCTTTGTGGTAGCAAAGAAGTGGAAATTGCAGGGATGCTCATCAATTGAGGAATGACTTAATTTATAGTATGTGATTGTGATGGAATTCTACTGTGCTGTAAGAAATGATCTTAGAAAAACATGGAACTATTTGGACAAATAATGAAGAGTGAAATGAATACAACCAAGAGGACATTGTGTCTTAAAACAGCAATACTATTTTAAGGATGACTGAGTGAATAAGTCATTTTGACTATTAGAAATACCCAAATTAACTGTAAAGGCCATATTAAGAAAGATGCCATTAGCAGAGAAAGAACTGATAAGCAGAAGTATATATATATAATAATAATTTTATATAAATAAAGCAATTTGTGTCTAATGGTAGCTATTTCTAGGATGGAACTGGGAGGAAAAATAAATTTTCATGATAATTTTGTTGTATATTTGAAAGAAATAGCTAGTTGTGCATAGTAGATTTCCTCTTTCATGTGCAATCATCTTTTTGTTGTGCTGTTATGGAAATACTTGTTTTATTCTATAAATTAAAATATAATTTAATAATGAAGAGAACTAAAATACTAATGTTCTAAAATGAATTTTTATTTCTAATTCTTTCTCTCCTTCCTGCCCTAGCCCCACCCATTGAGAAGGCAAGAAATATGATACCCACTATAATATAAAGCCTTATGAAGTCATGTAAGATGAATATCCACATTAATCATAGAACTAAAAATATTCCTTTATATAGAACTAAAATATTAATTTTAATATTAAATAAAATTAATATTAATTTTTATAATAATAAACAGCCACTCTGTTTCACTTTCCTGAAATAGCATTGTGATAGTTTGTTAGCCTTTATAGATATTGACTACAGCTGTATGAATGTTTTTTCAAAAGTTATGAGGCTTGCTGGGCAGAGCCAAGATGGATGCATAGAAGCAGCAAAGAACCACAGCTCCCATACAAACACGCTAAAAAACTCATAAAATGGGATGTTAAACAGATTTTCAAGCTCCAAAACTCTCCAAAAGACAGAAAGCACATCTGTTGCTACGGGCAGCGCAGCAGGCAGGGCCCTTCCCAGCAGTCGGGACTGCTGAAAACCCTTGCCAGGTCAAGCCCTGGGGCATCCGGTGGGGAACCCCATCTATAGGAGAGCAGATCTGCTGCACTGGAGGCACAATTACCACATCTATCAGGCCAGAAGAAAAAAAGGCTAAGAGAAAGGTCAGTGGATTTTGCTAACTGGGGAGGAGAAGAGCAGGTCCGGCCAAACTGCCCCCAGGGCAAGGAGGCAGCAGGAGGGGGCTGTACCAGCAGGAACGTCTGAGAGCTGCAGCGGCCCCCACTGGGCTGCTTCAGAGCCCTTGGCCTGCAGATAGCAGGGGGGCTGACTCAATCCATCGGGGCCAAGGGCCCTTTCATTGAGTGGCATGGACCTGGATCGTGGTCTTGAGTGGTGGTCCTGGGGTGAG
>CM053601.1:100301472-100324029 GCA_028646575.1 Pseudocheirus occidentalis | reverse complement strand
TCCTCATGTTGGGCAGTCTATTAATTGCTTGGGTTTTTAGCTCTGTGGAACTTTGTTTCATGGAGGGGAAAAGCTCTGTCCATATCGCTGGGGCCTACACAGCTGCCAGAGCTATTAGTGGGGTGCTGCAGCCCCCCCCGCAGCTTTGGATCACTAAAAGCACACCCCAGGACCACCTCTCAAGACCATGATACAGATCCAGGCTGCTCAGTGCAAGAGCCCTTGGCCCCGATCATTCGTCTCATTCCCCCTGCTATGTTCAGGCTGAGGGCTCTGAAGCAGCCCAATGGAGGCCTCTGCTGCTCTCAGCCGTTCTTGCTGCTACAGCCACCTCCTGCTGTTTCCTTGCCCTGGGAGCAATTTGGCCGGACCCGCTCTTCTCCTCCAGAATTAGCAAAATCCACTGACCTTTCTCTTAGCCTTTTTTGTCTTCTGGACTGATAAACGTGGAATGTGGTAACTGTGCCTCCAGTGCAGGTGATCTGCTCTCTTAGAGACTGGGCTCTGCTTGATGCCCTGGGGCCTGGCCGGGCTGGGGTTTCAGCCACGGCTCCCAGAGTGCTGTGAAGAGCCCCACCTGTTGAGCTGCCTGTAGCAACAGATGTGTTTTCTGTCTTTTCGAGAGTTTTGGAGCTTGAAAATCTGTTTTAGATTCCCATTTTATGAGTTTTTAGCGTGTTTGTGTGGGAGCTGCAGTGCTTTGCTGCTTCTATGCAACCATCTTGGCTCTGCCCCCCACAAGTATATTTCTTCACCCTCTAAATTTGATATGTAGCATCATAGTCTAGGGGGAAATATTACATTTAAAGTAAGAATATCTAGGTTAAAATACTGATTTTGCTCCTTAGAAAATTTGGAGTTTGGATATTTTGTGTAAATTTTCTGTCCCAATTTCCGTATCTGTAAAATGGGATGATATTTGCTTTGCCAACTTCACAGGGTTGTTGGAAGGAGAGAACTTAATAAACTGTGGATTACTATATAAAAGTGATGTATGAATACCAATTCTGTATGTGTATGTGTGTGCATGTTGGAAGCAAACATAGACAAGTAGGGTATTTTTAAAAGTTTCATGTGGAATTTATTATATGCTTAAAAGAAATGTGAGCTATACAAAAAGAAACATGCCATTTCATATAAAAATCATTTGTCTGTTCTATTCATATAAAATCCTCAATTTAATTGATGTTTATTGTCTAGAACATTAAAAAATTTCCCTCTTCTTAAGGACTTCTGGTTTGTCCAGTATTTATTACCAAAAATGATTAAGATGTTATTTCTTATAATGCAGTGAAAGCTCTTCCACTTTAACTCTTCTTTTGTCCTCTGTAGACAAAGAGAACAAGGGCAAACAAACGCCCTTAATAGTCAAAGGAAAAAAAACCCTTTATTTTGGAAAAGTAATGATATTATACAAATTTCTTTATATGGATGTTATAGGAACAGTCTGGGGGGCAGATAACATTGTTTCCTCTTGAAGTAGAGAGTAAGTGGCTTTTCTCTTGCAGTGGCAGAAGATGTCAAATGTTTGGTCCACCTCAAGCAGGACTTGTAAACAAGGAAAAGCACATCAGGGCATTATGCTAATGCTTTCACATTATATGTATAAAAAGTACTTATTTACTAGCAAACTTTTATTCTATAAGAATGAAGGAGTAGATAGGATGAGGGAAGTTGTCATAGAGCAGAGAGAGCAATGAAACCAGAGGCAAAAGTTTTGGATTCAGGTTCTGACTCTTTCACATATTATTTGTGTGACAAGTCACTTAACCTGTCTGGCTTCAGTTTTCCCAAATGATGTGTATGCATTATCTGAGCTGTAAGAACCCTTTAGTTTCTAAATCTGTGAAACTACAAGTGCTTTCATCTTTCTCCATCTCGGTTAGCCTAACATATAAAATTAAGCTGTTGAACTAGATCGCTTCTACTATCCCTTCCCTCTTAAAACCCTGGGAGTATTTAGGCCCCCAGAAGAAAACAATCAGTTGCAATAGTCTCAAATCTTAAAGGTACACTAGGTTTTAACCCACAGATTATTTTTTTCTGTAAGAAAATAGACAATTGCAGGATTTAGCACCTTATTTCCTAGTCATTGCTGTCTCTTCAATAACTCATTTTGATATTTTGCAATTTGCAAAAATGTGCCTTTGTGATCTCACCGGCTCTTAACTACTTTGTAATGAGTGTGTATGAACAGATGGAAAATGTTTTCAATTTCCGAGAAAGCTACAAATGGATGTCACCAGCTATTAGAAAAGCTCAGGTGGCTCCATTTGGGGAGACAAGGTATTGTCATAAACCTCTTCATTTTTTAATGAAATGTTTGCTCATTTATTTCTTGATGGTAAGTTGAAGACTTCACAAGTAAAAACAGATCAGAGACAGAGTTGAAAATTATTCATTGCTAAATAACCCAGAACCCCAATCTTCAGCATTTTTCTTGAAAACAGCAAAGCTAAATAAGGCCATTTTATTGGGAACAAAATTAATTATTATAAAAACAATTTTAGCAAAATTGGAAAGTAAAGTGTTTTAAGTTTCAGTTTAAATATACAATTTGCTCTTCAGTGATTCTCTTCTCTGTCTGTCTGTCTCTCTCCTCTGTCTCTGTCTCTCTCTCTCTCTCCCTTCCTCTTTACAGTGAGAGTCTTCTTTTTGCCGTGATCTTGTATTCCAGATGAATGAATCTTTTCCCCGAGTCCCACCTACCACTTCCCTTCATAAAGCCTAACTCAAGCAGAATGAAGAATGAATGCTCTCCTTAAAATACTATTTCTTCAACTGCATTGTCTTTTCTCATCATAAAATATGTTACAATGGACTTAGATGCAGTAATTTAATGTAACATTCATTTTTCAAATATTTTAAAACTATTTCTATCTCATTGAAGTGGGCATTTACTTTACCATTTCAGACCACAACCTTAGTTGACAGATTCTTGAGTTATAAGAAACAAAGAAAGTCATCACTTATTAGTAGATTATGAGCATTTTGAAACATTACTAATCTGGTCCTCAAAAAAGTAATGTATAGGGTGGCTAGGTGGTGCAGTCAATAGAACGCCGGCCTTGGAGTCAAAAGGATCTAAGTTCAAATCTGGCCTCAGACACTCTACCCAAAAACTAGCCGTGTGACCTTGGGCAAGTCAATTAACTCCAATTGCCCTCCAAAAAAATTTTTAAAAATTTTTAAAAAGTAATGTATAGTTGTAACTAGGTTATGTAGAAGTTATATTTTGAGACCCTTCCCCACGCAGACTTGGCTACTTTTTCATTGAAAAGTATTGACATTATATCTGAGATGTAATTGGTTCAGAGGAATGTTCCAGAACACATTTTTCATTATCTTCCTCAGTCTTCTTTTCTCCAAGTTAAAAATATGTTCTTCCTTCATATGAACTGGATTCAGGGATCCTTCTTCTGAATACTTTCTATGTTAATAATGCTCTTCTGAAACTGAAACTCAGATGTTTGGTTGCAAGCAAAAAACAAAAAAAGAAAGAACAAAAGGAAGGTTGAAAGAACACAAGACTATTTTCTTAGAGGACAGGTGTTAAACAGATGATTTCCAAGCTTTATGGAAGTTGGAACATTCCTGAGTGCAGCTGAGCCAGATAAAATGTCAGTGGAAACATTTAACAAAATAAAGATGCAATAGAATATAGATAATGCTAATATGTGGTTTTGCAAGTTGGTATGCAACCTGCAGTTTTTCTTATATAGGGTTCAGTGGCCCTATTTCTAAATGACTTTGACATGATTTTTCTTAGTGTACAGTGTAACCACCTTATCCTGGAAGCTATCTTTTTTCATGAAGTCAAATATTGTATTAGCTTTTTAGTTATCACATCATCTTGGTGATAAATACGAAGTTCATAGGGCACTAAAACTCACAGTTCTTTTGAAGAACAACTATTATCCAGCCATATCTTCTTTTACTTTCTTGTGTCCGTGAACTTCTTTTTTATAGCTGAATATAAAACTATTTGCATTTCTTCATATTGAATTTAGCCTAGACTTCTTGTCTGTCAAGATCTTTTTGAACCCTCACTTTATTGTCTACTTTATTATAGTTATACCTATGCTGTCTACTTTATTATAGTTATACCTATATTGCTTTGTATCATCTGCAAATCTGGTGAATATGCTATCTACGTCTTTATTGAATTATTTTATTAAATTTTAAACAGAAAGGCACCATGTACCAATCTATGGGATATTGTATTGGGGTTTGCCTTGCCACAGTGAAACATTAAAAACTACACTCCTAGTCCGGCCATTTAACTATCTCTGAATCTGTCTAACTAATCATGACTAACCCACATATTTCCATCTTCCTAACAAGAACAATGTTAATCATTAACTCAATCAGCAAGTATTTTCTTTTTTTCCAAATAGTGGGTTTATTGCCATTTCTGGAGGCCTTGTGGTAGATAGCTGAGCCAGGCCTTCAAGGGTGGGGGCTCTTTTCCTTGGGCTCTTCCTGGGGGCTCTTCCATGTACAGATAGCTGAGTCAGACCTTCAGGAATGGGGGCTCTTCCATGGGGCAGATAGCTGATTGGGCCTTCAGGGTTGGGGACTCTTTCCCTTGGGCTCTTCCATGTGGCTAATGGCTGATTGCGGTATTCAGGGGAGAGGACTCTTCTGTGTGTAGATAGTTGATCAGGGCCTTCAGGGTGGGGACTCACTTCTCCAGGGGCCTGTAGTTAAGAAGCTTCTCTATCAGGTCTACATGGGCCAGCAGTATCCAGTGGCAGCAGTAGAACTTCAGGCCTAGAGCATCCAGGTTTGTGGTGTACTCCTCCTGTAGCAGCTGCAGATAGGCTTCTCATTTGCCCACAGTCTTGGCACACGTGAAACAGCACATGGGGATGATCATGCTGAGGGTGAGGAAGTGGCAGTACTGGCAACAGGCGCTCAATCAGACATCCCTCCTCTTCTGCCGTAAGTATTTTCTAATTGCCTGTACTTGACTGTATATAAATCTTTTCCAAAATATAGGTAAATTAGGCAATATTAGGAAATAAAATTAGGTAATTTTCCAAAATACAGGTAAATCCTTCATCTATTAGTTGGCATATGTCTTGATAACTCTTGGGAAGGTCTCTATTACTTATTAGATACATATCCAAGAGACAATAGACATCCTACTGTTATTAACAGGTTGTAATCGTAATGGCATTTGGAGATGCCCCTGAATTGGCTTGGCTTTTTGGTTGAGTGTTATAACCCAGAGTTTATGAATCCCACTTGTGGGATGGACTTGTTGATGTGAAGAGAGATGGCTGAACTGGGAAGAGCCATGAACTTGGAGAAAAGCCCAAGCCAAGAGAAGGACAGAAGGACTTTAGAAGAGCAGTATCCAGTATTGTGGAGCCTGAGTTGCTGAGAGAAAGACTGCTGAGAGTCCACTGAAGCTGCCAAGGACTTTTAAGAACTGCCACCTGGCGCTGCCAAGAACTGAGGAGACATGGCTGTGGTGCCAGTATTTTGTCTGTTTGTTTTGGTGTTGTTTCACCAGATTCACCTGATGATGAAGGACGGTGCTGCTGTTGTAGAGGTCCTAGAACCTGGCTGTTACTTCAGAAGCCCTGAAGGAGTATTTTCTTGTGACACCTTCACAAAAATCCTGGAAGAGGTCCTTGCTGATGTATTCAGGGATTCTGGGACTGTTCTACAGGCATAGAGTGACTTGATGAGGACACTGGCTATGATTTTGTTGGGCCTTGTCTCCCCAGGAACTGAGATTGCTGAGGGCTTCCCTGGAGTGAAGATGAAAGAAGGGCCTTTCCTTGGTTTTCAATGCTGAGATGATATCTTGACCTTGTTATAGCTTAAGGGTAGATGGCTTTTGTCCTCTCTTGTCCATTTTGAGAAAGTGCTTGTTGTTAATGGATGGTATTGTAATTACTTTGTGTCCAGGGGTGGGAAATCTTTGGCCTTTTAGTGCTCTCTGATTGACTAAATGAATGAGTGTACTTTGTTTATGATTGGAAACTGATCTCCATTTGAGAAGAGATTTTGACTGACTAATGAATGTACTGTCTAGGGGTGGAGTAGTACCTGGACTGAATTGAGAACCTACTTGCTAAATGAATGAGTTATACTGTATTTTGACTTTTCTCTGTTCTGTGAATGTTTGCTGAATAAATGGGGTTTGCTATTCTGGTAATCTGAATCTTGGAAGTTGACTTTCCTTGGCATTACACAGGTTGACAAATAGCTGCCTCAACATCCCCTTAGCTAGAAAATGACCAACTACTAGTTTCCATCTGATGTTTATGGGAAGATATTTCACCTGATAGCTATTGTAGCTATTTGATAGAGTTCTTTAGAAGACAAGAAGTGCCTTCTTTTTCAGGAAAATAAAAAGAAAACAAAGCTTTTCTCCTTTTGAGCTCTAATTACACAGATGTTCTTTTCCTTCCCTTTTTCCTTCATGTAGCAATTTAGTTTCATCCTACATTCTTGCAAGGGTCATATCCTCCACACTCTGCTTTCTTTCTCCTTCCCTACTTTGTTCTCTTTAAGGACACTTCATTTTACCTAACAACAAGGAATGTAGATAGGGATTTTCCAAATCCCGTGGAACTGTCTCCTTGAGGAGGGAAATCAATTTACACTTGGAATCTAGATAGCAGTCACTTGACTGTGGCAGAAATACAAACATCTCACATTCTTTAAAAGTCAATGCACAATTTACACTATGCTCCATAAGGGTTCAGATTATTGGTATTCTCTTTTTTTTTATATTTGTGGAAGTTTATACCTCTACCCTAAACATCTAGTTAAAACTTTTACTGTCAAACATAACCTATTACTAACTTGACAACTCAATTTCCCTTCCTTAGTCCCAACAACTCTACTGTCATACTCATATCCCCTTCAAATACACACCAATATCCTCTGTTTCATCCACCTGCCTGAACTATCAACACAGTTCATCAAATGGCTTTACCCTTCAGTTTTTTCACTAATCTTTCCTCAGTAGCCAGCTACCTTCTTTTCCCTCTTGAGTTTTCCTTTTTCAGGATCCATTCTTTAATCCTCCTTGATTATCATTAATTCTCATTAGTCCTTTTATATCAGTTACCTATCTAGCATTTTTTGTTTACTATGTGTTCCAAATGGGGTTACAGTCACACATGATTGAAATAACTCAACAATGTAGCTGTCACTGGTGGTGCCATGGAGATACAAAGTGAAGCAAAAAAAAAAAGCAGACCCTGCTCACAAGGATCTCAAGAATCTAATGTATGATCTTGCTTTTCTTTTAATCTGGAAGGAGAATCTGGGCCAATATCCAATCTTAAATGTTGGTATTCAAATTTTCCTCAGTTTCTCTAAAATGTTTCAATATTTGTAGTAAACTTTTTTGCTCTCTTCAGTAAAGATAAAGAGGAAATACTTTGTTTAGTCAATTTCTTCCTGATGATACTTGTTTCAGTGTAAGAGTATTGTATTTTTCAGAGAGACAAGGATCCTCTCATTTATTTATTCTTGGAAAAAACATAAATTCATTTGTAGATTACAGTTATTTGTCTGGCCTTTCAACACCAAATATTCAGCTCATGGTGTGGAGAAACAGAAAGGGATGTTTACTTTTTATTGCCACCATTTCAACAAATATTCAATAAATGGGATTTAAGTGCTTATGATGTGCAAGAAATTGTGTCTGCTTCAGGAATGTGAAGATGGGTAGGAGTGGAAGAAAATTCAACAGGAACATTAATGAATATGGTATATTGCAAAACGTGAGAGGTATAAACAAGAGAGAAAGTACCCTAGAATCATGTAAGATGTTTTTAATATCAGACCACCACTGATCTCATAATTCAGTATAGCATTCACCACTAGATTACATGTTGAAACTGATGCAAATTTTCATGAAAATGATGCCTGAGTCAAGCATGTTAGCACATGCCTATAATACTAGCTACCAGGAGAGTTATTGGATATTTTGAGCTCAAAAGATTTGAGTAACAGTGGGCTATTCCAATTGGGTCTCTGTATTAAGTTTGGCATCAATAATAGTGAATCCCTGTTGACAACAGGATGGATTAGGTTGCCTAAGGATGGGTCATCTGGACTGGACTGGAAAAGAATCAGCTCAAAGTTTCTATTCTGATAAATATTAGAATTGGGTGGTAAATAGCTCCTGGACTTCTAACCTATCCCAAATAAGGAAACTTGTTCTTAAAAAAATCTGAATCAGAAAAGTATTGTAACCAAATCTTATAATATGTTAGACTTTTCTAAATCCATCATGATACAATTGCCTGTCAATTCATTATTCAAGTGGTAAAATTTTACCTGTGACTAGTGTTCAGAAGTACTGCACCCACATCAACCATGTTTCTCAAATCAGGCTGTATAAGGAATCAGTAAAATGCTGTAATTTTCTATTTTATTCTCTGCAGCTTCAGGGTCAAGGTTTCATTATTAGTTCATGGAGCAGGGGCCCAGAGTATGGGACAATAAGAAGGAATTAGGACAATAATATTCAGGGAGCAGGAGAAGTAAAGGTTTATTAAAAAAAATAGTTTAGCTATTATATTACATAGCAGTGAATAGGCCTGATTGTATTCTGCCTGGAGCAGAAAATAGTGCACTTTTCGGGAAGGAATCTAGATTGACCATACAAAGATAACTGAAGTCCAAAGCTAAGCCTGACTAAGTGTGGTTGACCCTCTTCCTCTTTTGGTTTTGTGCCTCTATTAATCTATACTTGTCCTCAACTTACAGACCTTAACTATCCTTATTTGAGCCTCACACTAGATCTTGCATCTGATATTTCCATGTCCTTCCTTATATGTTTTTTTTCTTCACACTTCATTGGTTCTATGTGAAATTAGGGTCTAAACCAGGGATTCTTAACTCATTACTCTTAAAATAAAGTTCAAGTACTTAACCGAAAGGATTTGGGGGACAGATTTAAAGAAATCTACAAACCTTGCTAAGGAAAAAAACTTTATTTTCTCCAATATCCAACAGAAATTTAACATTTCTTTCAATAATGAATTTAAAGAAACTAAAGAAAAACATTATTCTGAAATAAGGTTCATAGTTTCATGAAAGATAAGAACTCTTGGTTTAACATGTTTCAATTTCCTGTACAGTATTTCTCCTCTGATAAAAAGTGGTCGATCCTAAAATGAATTCATAGATTTTCATCATTGGTGGATTTTGCTATAATTATCTAGGGTTTTCAAGCACCATTAATGATATTGTTGTGATCAAGAAAATGTTGAATAGGAAGGAAAGATGGACTGATGACCTGGTAAAAACAAAAGATGTAAGGTCAGTAAATAGAGAACTCAAACGCTGTTTAAAATGTCAGCAGAAAATGAGGAAGGTCTACACTGCAACATGTGGAATAGTCACCCTCTGAAGACGTTTTGGAAACACACAGACAGGATTTGAATTGAGCCATTGGAGTATTTGGGAGTAGAGTTATCACTGAATTTGTGGCTGAAGTATCAAGAATAGAAACATTTTTCATTTTAGGCTGCTATATATTCTTTACTATGTCAGTGAATGACTGGGCTAAATATGTAGTAAAGTTTTCCTATCATGAGAATTATGTTATAGTGTCAGATTTCTACCAGTCTCACAACAAAGAATTGGGAATTAATTAGATTATGGCTATTAAATGCACAGTACTTAGTGGAAGAAGGAGCCAGAGAAAGTTGTTATTAGTATTAGGGACAAATCAACTGGAAGTTTTTAACTGATAGTGGATATTTTCTACAGATAGTTAGCTTCATAGAGGTGACTGTATGTGCCTTATATGCAGTTGGTTGTCAATTATTTTTTGCTTTTTATATGTTTATGCTAACAGATGAAAAGGGTCAGCTCTATCCTATAAAACTCCATGTTGCTTAGGATCATTCTATCTCAATGACCGAGACTTTTCCTATGACTCTCTGAGTTTGTTAATATTTTCCAGAGAATTCTTAAAAGAAATAACAGTGCTTTTTGAAGATGGGGGGGGGGAGGTATTCTGGGTATTAGGTAAATCAGGACACTTGGATAGATTAGAAGGTAAAAAATTGGAAGAAGTAAAACCATCCTCTAACACAGGGTAATTGATTCCAAACCCCTAGCAAAATTGCATAGGTATACCTCACTTGGGGGAAAAGTCAATATTTAAGAGGCAAATAAAACAGAGTTATAAGAGAATAATCATTTCTTCATAGAAATATTTTCCTCCAACCATACAAAAGGGAGCCCTACCATCAGGGTTCCTGTCAAATGCAGTTCTTTTAATGCTGTTAATGTGTTATGACATACCAAAACATTGAACATAAACATTTTTAAAGTCCTATCTTTTCCTTCTGAATTGATATGCCACTGGTTGTTAGAACAGATGTAACAGTAGAAGAGCAGGTGTGATCATGGGTTCAGGCAGAAGTAGTGGATCATGTGGATGGGAATGGAAGAAGAGGATAACATCACTGTGCAACCTAGGCACAGCAGCCCATTTGTCTAACCTTTAGCCCAGCAAGAGGATAATAATGCTGTGCTGGATCAGTTACAGTTCTGTTGTTTTCAAAGGAAGATTTGTTTTGTCACTACCAAGCAACCAGAAGAGAGATGTATTACATTGGGATCAATGGAGCATTTCTAGTGCATTGTAAAATGTTAAGCCTTTATATCGTACTTGCAGTAGTGAATGCGTTAACCAAGGGGGAAAAAATTAATTCTGTTTGTAACCTTCTTCTTTGAACCCCGAAAACTTGCTCAATTATTCCCAAGGGAGGTGGGGTCAGGAGAAACATTCTCTATTTGCTTGAAAGTGAATTTCAGTGACTCTGAGTTATATTTTAGCTTTGAAGAAAAATAACTTAGGGAAAAAATCAACTCCCCTCCTCTCCACCTTGTGTTGGCTTTCATAACTGAGTAATGATGTGACCAAAGGTTAAGACTTGAGAAGAAAACTCATACACAGACAGGAAATAGAAAATCTTGACAAACCTTCAAGTAGTCTTATGAAAAATAAGACTAGAAGTATAGCATACTGGAGCTGGAAGGGGCCTGATCGTGATCATTTTGTTATAGGATCAGAAGCATTTTATTGGGATACATGTGTAAAGATGTATTGATAGAATGTCTCATGTATAGCATAATCAGTTGCCCATTTTGGAGTTCAATCCTTCCTGGACTTGGCTAACTTTTGCCTCATTGCGTTTTCTTAATTGTTTTGAGGGGCATATATAGCTATATCATACTCTCTTTGCTTACAGACAACTGTTCATTGAAATTTGGACTTCCTTAAGGTTATATCAGTATACTTCCCTTGCTTTTGGAACTTCAAAATAGCATCAGTTTTTCCCTTTCTCCAACTCATGACTTATCCATGTTGAGCTGCAGACATTTTCTTTTCTTTTTATTTGTTCCACAAGAAATAAACCTCTTCTTGAATTGCTATGTCCATTTATACTTTGATTATGCAAGCAAGGATTAGTAGCTACCAAATTTTCACATTTATCTAAAAGAATAAAATAATACCATTGAGAGTACAATGAACTATTCAAAGTCACGGTATGGTGAGAGTTCATCTGCATAGGAAGAAGCCAGTGAATTTTTCTTTTGGCTATAGAGTCAGAATTAGCTTTTCCTCTCTTTAACTCTTCCTCCCTAGGTGGAGGAAGGGAGAGTTTCTTGCATCTGGGTGGTTAATGAAGGGAAGCTTTTCCTTATCTGGAATAGATATAAGGAAAAAGGTTGTGTGCCAAGCTTGATGTGTCATTGTCTTGCCAAGGAGCTCTCTCTTCTCTTGGCTCTATGTTTGACAGCTTTCAAGTGTGATTGTTCCATCTTCTCACAACTGCTCCAAGTTTCCCTGTATACAGAGGCAGATGAGTATACTCCCAATCCAACTTCATCTTTCTGCTTGGTTCTTAAGATGGTATCCAATTCATACAGAAGCCTCAAAAAAGTACACGAGAAGGTCAAGTTCAAGCTGATAAATTCTGGAATAAAGCTGTGTGAGTCTTCTGTCTTTATGGTTGCAGTTGCAATGAAAATTCTGCAGTACTTTTAGGATCACAGAACTAGATGTCATTGAGTTCCATCCTTTCATCTTTTGCATCTTATAGATGAAATTAAAGGCCCAGAGATGATAAATGATATCCTTAGTATCATAAACTGTCATACTTGATTATCTACCAGCCCCAAACCATGCTCCCAATATCAGAGATGTGACTGTCCCTGATCCTGTGGCCATGCACACCATCCCATATGGTAGTATTAGAGGCTATTCGTCATTGGTTACACAGTAGGAGTCCAGGTCAGGTTCTCTGGGTAAGAGATACTTGAAAGCCTTGGTGGTGCAGTGAGGTGAAGGCTATGGCTAAGTAAGCTCCCTCATCACCTGTCCTATTCTCTTTCCTCCCTTGGCAGCCTCTCAGCATCCTGAAGTATCTGTGCCCTTCTCTACTACTGTCCTAATTTATCTTTTACTCTGAAATTGCCAATTTGGGTGAAATTAAAATAAAATTTAAAAAAAGCCAGTGTCCTTCTGCTGTACTAGTACTAACCCTAAAGTGTGTTTATAATTTTACTGCTTCCTGTGTTCATAGGGGAAGAGCTATATGTTGAATAATAGGGAATTAAAGGGGTTTTAGAAGGAAGGTGAGAAGGAGAAAAAATTGCTTGTTTTTTTTAATAGGTCATATAGTGAGGGAGCCACATAGAGGAATTGGATTGCAAGCTGTAAGTGGTTGAAGTTATATCAGCATCTAAGGAAGGTTATGTTCACTTGCAGGCTGTGTTGTCTTATCTATGATGGCTGTTCATTTTCATTGACCTATAAATAAACTTGCTTATTTAGAAAAAATACAAAGGGAGGTACAATCTAGAAAATTCCCTCCTCTTCTCAATGTATCCAAAATCTTCCTGATAAGCACCTCTACAGGTTTCCAGCCTAACTTTTACCCAAGGTTGCATTTAAACACCTTTATTGTCAGATATTCATTCTCTGTCAAATTTAAGGAATTAAACAGCAAAAAGAGCCTATGCTTTTAGTATGACTACTTCCTCTGTCCAGCAGATAACTTCAAAGCTCCTGCTTGGCTTTGCTATGCTTGTAATCCGAACCTGGAAGTTGCTTTTGCTTGGTATTACAATGGGATAGTTAAAACTTTTGGAGGGTAAACATTTTTTTTTCAGAACATCATCATCATCATCATCATATTTTAAAGTTTGTAATTTGTTTTGCGAAAATTTCATTTTATCTCCATAACAACATTGGAACGTAAGTGCTGTTATTATACCCATTTTCCAGGAGAGAAAAACAAGAGAGGCAGATGTTGTGTGACCTGTCTAATAGAGTCATACAGCTAGTTAGTGCCTGAGGCAGGATTTGAACTTGGCTCTTCCAGGATGTAGGTCTAGCACTTTATCTACTGCACATCTAGCTGCTTCAGGTTGAGCATGAATCTTATGAGGGTAATAAAAAGAGTTAATGAAGGGGGCTGACCAACATAATTATTAAGAACATATTATTTGGGCTGCTACTTCCCCCATAAAAGGTATTTTCACTCAATCTGAAACATTGCTTGGAGCCTAATGCATTTTTATCATGAATAAATGCTGCATCAGTCCACATATAACTTGCTATCACTGAAGCTTTGATTCAGAACAACATACAGATATGTTCTTTAGGAACAGAGATCCTCTATCAAAGGTTTTTCTTCTTTTTTTCTATCTAATGGACACAGTGTTCTTATGTGGTATTTGAATGAACCACCAATACCAAAAGCACGGAAGAAACCCTATATGAGCCCTCTCCACCCATACATTTTGTAGGATAGCTCAAACGTTTCTAGATTCTAGAGCATTTTCATTAAAAAAAAGTTCCTAACGTTAGAGGTGGCTTTACCTTTTCCATGTGCCCTGTATGTTTTGCTTGATTGCTTTGGTTATTATTATTGTTACTATTTCTATTTGTTTTTTTTTTGATGGGGGAGTTTGGGTATTCATTTGGGTCTGCATTTCACAGCCAAGACAGTTCGATCATGAATCAGATAGAGTGCTGACTCTGGGATGAGAAAATAGAGTTCAAACTCAGCCCTAAATTCTTCTTAGCTATGTGCCTTGGAGAAATCACTTAACCTCTATCTGCTTCAGTTTTCTCCACTGTAAAATGTGAATCATAGCTCTGTTCTCACAGAGTTGTTTTAAGGATCAAATGCAACATTTATAAAACATTTAGCATGGTGCCTGACACATAGGAGATGTTTAATAAACATTTATTGAATGACAATGCTAGCAGCTTGCATGAATAGAGCAATTTATGACTGTGAGGAATTTTATAAAGATCATCTGATTTGGTCCTTACAGCCATAATATCCATTTGGTCAATTCCTTGACTTCTCTACTTTGTAAAAGGAGGGGCTTGGATTATTTGCTTTTTAAGATTGTTTCCAGATTTAACTTTCTCTGAGCCTGAGAATTAGTATTCTGAGAAAGTTGATATTCAAAGTAATGATGTGACTTGCCCAAGATATAGAACTTTTGAGTACCATAGCTGATGCTGGAATGGAGCTCTTTTGATTGCAAGTCTATACAAGTTTCCATTTTAACTCAGTGTCATTTGGGGGTCATTTTGGATAATAGCTGAATTCATTTAAAAAATTCATTCTACAAGTGTAGACTATGATCTGTTTTTGTTTCCAAAATCTGTCTTGGTACTAATATTTTATGATATTTTAGGGTTATTAGTAAATACAATAAGCTGATGTCTTCCAAGGACTATCTACAAATCACTCTCAGGTTCCATTCTAAGGCTTTCACTCATCTGAATCTCTAATATTGGAAAGAAGTGTTCATCATTTTTGGAATAAATATTAAACTACTTCCAAAAGAATGTTAACTAGGACCCTGAAAGAATCCTGTGACTGGCAGACATTATTATTTAAAAAAACAAAACAAAACAAAATCCATTACTTATTTTAAATTTCCACAGAGGGGTAAACTGATTTTCCATTAACAAAGATAGCAGGGGGTCAAGCCTAAGTGTTCAAAGATTATGCAGAGTTAATGGTTTGAAGTTTATCTCAGTTTCACAAATGAGTCATTACACTGCTTCTATCTCCTCTTGTCATGATATAGTCACTAAGGCTGCCAGAGTGCTGACTTTATATTTCTTTAAAAGCATAAAAAATTTTGAGGTGAGTTATCAACACTGACCTGCTTGTCAAAAAGGCTGAACAATTTTTCTAGGTGATGACAGTTACTATGAAAAATTTTCTTGTTTTGTCCTTGCCATCTTCCTTCTTCAGTGTGCTCCATTTGTGCCTTTCTGGGACTTTTAAAAAAATAATGGCTAAATTCACAAATACTTACTGAAGAAATGCTAAAATGCAATAGTTCTACTGCTGAGAGCCTCTAACATAGTATTGGTAGGTATTTAATGTCATGGCATCTTATAAACAAAATCTCTCTGAACCATTTTTTCTTCTCCATCTTTATTTTGTGGATTGTAATTATCTGTGATATGAAACACCTCTATAGAAAAAGGAAAAAATTAAAAGTGTCCCATAAATGCCCCAAAGAGTCATGTTTTAAATGGAATTATTTTAGGCAAGAACTATGGTTTGATTCCAATCTGACATCCAACATTTGTGAGAATTTTCCAATCATTGATTTTCATTTTTGCTGTGTATTTACCTCATGATTCAGATTTCTGCAGTTGAGATTTTCCCATTAATATCCCATATATATGTATATATGGGATATTAATTTCCCATATATATTAATTATATATAATATGTATTAATTTCCCATATATATATTTGAATCAAGGAAATTTCTGTTTTTGTCCATTCTGTTTTTGTTCATTACAGTGGTATAAACTGCATCTCTAATTTTTATCTTTATTTTTAAAAAATAAATTAATTTATTTTTAGTTTGTAGCAGTCACTTCCATAAGTTTTAAATTTTCTTCACCTCTCTCCCCTCCCCCTCCTCAAGACAGAATGCAATCTGATATAGCCTCTACATATACATTTTAATTAAAAAATTTCACATTAGTCATGTTGTATAGAAGAATTAGAACAAATGGGAGGAACCATGAGAAAGAAAAATAAAGAGAGAAAATAGTCTTCTTTGATCTGGGTTAATATTCCATATTTCTTTCTCTCATTGTGGATGGCTTTTTCCACCATGTATCTTTTGGAGTTATTTTAGGTCCCTTGCATTGCTTAGAAGAGCTATATCTATCAATTACTCATCACACAGTGTGCTGTTACTGCGTACAATGTTTTCCTGGTTCTACTCATTTCACTAAGCATTAGTTCAAATAAGTAATATTTACCTTTAAAAGTAAATTTTTGATAGGGCAAAGGATTCAAATTATTACCTTTATTATTGATTTTTTTCTGATACTTTCCTGTGTCACAATACTGATATTTATTGTATTCACTCTATGAACACAATTTAACTTTTCTAGTAGTCTTAGACTCACAGGCTTAGAAATGGAGTCTTTGAATATATTCATTAGGATGCTTATAAGACCATTAATGGAAAGTTTAATATGTATTTTAGGTATTATAGGATAAAATTTAAAGCTTTAATGAAACTTTCGCCTTTTGCCTGAAATACATTGCTCTTTTTCACCTGCATCAGCATGTGGTTTCTTTTAGGATAATGACATATTTTAGATTAAAACATCAGACTGAAGAAAAACAAATGTATATGCCCAAAACTACATGAATTTCATATGTTACATGAATAAAAGTCCAATGTTTGAATTTCTTTCTTTCTCTCAAGTGAAGCTTGTTTTTGAACTTCTTTGAATTCCAAAGAACTATTAATTATAATGGAAGTTAATTTGAATAAACCTAGGGCCATCACAGAAAGAAAGAGAAGAAGAAGGGGATAGTATGCCACATTTTAGTTATCTGTTCTCTTGGATAGAAAGTCAACAGCTATTTGTGCCAGAAAAATCTCATTTGGCCCCTGAAAGCAGGAGTGTCTGCACCAACCAAGGTTTAGGAGGCACCACTACTCTCCACCCCAAATCACCTGAACCCTTATCCTTCCTGTCTCCAAACTTGCATCCCCAGTCACTTGTTGCAACTCCTTCAATATCTCCATGAAACTGGGCACATACTATCTTTTACCCACACCAGAGATCCATGAATATCTAAGTTTTCTGAAAGAATTTCTCAGTCTCTCTGTGAATGGGAGGAAAATGCTGTCAGATTTGGAATGTGTCACCCAGAAATTGAAGCAGTCAGGTCTTGAAAACCATCTTTGCACATAGAATAAGTTTACTTAAAACCTATTACATAGTTTCTTGCACTACCTATGTGACTAATATTTTACTGTAGTTAGCCTTTTCCTTCCTTCCTTCCTTCCTTCCTCCCTTTTCTTTCTTCATTGTATTTTATCACTTATATTTTACACCATTTCTGTAAGATAAGTCATCTTTATATAAATGAAAATAGAAAAAAGTTGAAGAGGTGAGACAAGCTTCTGGATGACTTATTCCTATCTGGGGTGCAATGAATTTGGCTATGGTATCTCTCAAATGAGATTCAATGATCCGTTCCTATTATTCTGTCATCTAATCCTTGATCCCTATAAAAAGTTTTCTTTATACGTCTTAACATGAAATTCTCTTGGAATCATTTTTGTCTATCTATTGCAAATAGTTGTAATTATGAAATAGCTAGACAGGAAAGTATAAAAAAAGAGAATGATATTAAAAACAATAAATGTAGCCACTAGGTAAAGGTCAATGTGATGATAGAGCATACAAACTTTTAAAAATTGTACTAATTTATCCAATAATTCTATTGTTTATCTAACAATTACATTTTTGGTAACAATGGAATTATCAAGAAGAACTAGGGGAGAAAAAAAAGCTATCTGTTAAAAGGTCTCCATAAAAGGATTCTATACATGTAAATGTACACACAAATATTCATATGCATATTTATTTGTGTATACATATATACATATATACATTTACATATGTATATGAGTTTGTGTTTGTAAAAAGTAAGTAAATTGTATAGAATAGAGGAATGTTCAAATAAATTGGTCATGTAAATATAATGAGGCACTATAAGGTAATTAAAACAAAGAAGATTATAGAGACATCAAGAATGATTTAAAGGTAGAATACTGGAGTACATATTAGCTATGACCATGTAATAGGAAACTTTGGAAATGAATAAAGAATGTTTTTTTGGACAGAAATGACTAAAAAGCTTTTATGGTACTTGTGGGCCAAAAATAATTTATATGTAAATTGTTATTAATCAAGTTTCATTGGTTATTCTAATGTCCAACTTTTTTTTCCATAAAAATACACTCTGCACACACAGATTGATAGAGAGTCTTCTCTTCCCATCTGACACTGATCTGCCAGTGAGCAATTGCTAATTATGGTAGCAAGAACTACTCTAGAGAGAAATTTCCTCCTTCTCACTCTTAAACATTTTTGTAGTGGTGCAAGGTTAATGTAAAAAAAAAATGGGGACAGCCTTGAACAGAAAAACTAAAAATAGTGATAAAAAGGCAGCCTAACAATGGGAGGAGTGAGAGAATACAAAAGAGGGAAGAAGTCTCAGCTCTGCTTTGAAGAGGGAGTTGATACCTTATTTGAATGAATATACTTTTCCCCTTTCCCCGTCAGGCTATCTTTCTGAATTGTCAAAGATCTCCCAAGTTGTTCACACCCGTTGGTGTAAAAAAAATGGCAATGATATAACAACAACTTGGTTATGCTGATTCTATGGATTAGAAATGCGTAGGTGAGGACGAAGAGTCTATTGTGGGTCTTCTACTACACTGGCTGCCACATGAAAAATGATAATGACCAAGGTTTATATAGTACTTTATGACCTACCAGGTGCTTTATACATTCTCTCATTTGATGTAATAATACACAGATTTTACTGGTCAGATCTACAGGTACTTTTATCCACATTTTATAAATGAGAAAACTTAAGCTACAAAGAAAATTGTGACTTAGCCAGTAAGTAGTAAGAGACCCTAAGGACAGGGTCAAATCCAAGCCTTCCTGCCTCCAACTCCAGCACTCTCTCAAACACTGCTATAATTAGATTCAATGAATGCTATTAGCTAGGCTATAAGTTGGCCATTTAAAAATTTTCTATTACCACTGGTGGTTTTCATTTCTTTCTTTTTTTCATGTTATGAAACATTCTGTAGTAAATATGTCATTTTCTGTCTAGCCAAAATAATGGAACAAATTGGAATTTTTGCCTGAAAAATGCAGTAGATATTCCAACCTCAGTTTCTTGAGTTGGGGTGGGGAGCATACACAATGTACCAGAAAAGAAAGGATAAAGTTACCATGGTTCCACAGCTGAAAAGACAGCACACCTGAAAGATTATTGATGCTTGATTTTAATGTTATTCATATGGAAATACAAAGAACAACTAGAGGAATAAATCAGTAAAATGGGGCTTTTAGGGCTTTCTTTCTATTGCTTTTTAAGTTTATTAAAGGGTAAAAACAAAATAAAGACTTTTATGAATGAAACAATCTGTTTTCTGAAGGTTAGAAGAAAACACTTAATAGTTATATTAAAACCAGAAGCAAACTTTGTTTAACAAGCAAAAATAATGTTCCCAGATTCAGTATTGGAATTTATCAACACTGAAAACCTAAAGTATAATTTATGAGCAATTCTTTAATGGTTTCTTCTTACTAAAATCAAATTTGGGACTTGAATTATGTTCTATGATTGTAGGTAACATTTGTGCAATATGCTGGGTGGCATTTTGCAATATGCCCTCATTGGAATCACAATTCATATTTACAAAAGAAACATTCAATCAAAAATATTTTTTCAGCTCATTTGCTGACACCTAATACATAATCCTCATTACTTTCTCCATTTCCCAACATAAGACTTTATTCCAAAATGAATTTAACTAAAAGAAGAGAAAGAAACATAACTTCTTGTGTGGCAAGAACACAAATATTTGAAATAATTCTTTCACCTTTTAGAGACTGACATCTCTGTGATTGATTTGTTGTTTCCAGGTCCTTGAAAAAGTTTTGTTTTTGCCAGAAACAAGTAGGGAAGTGGAAGAGAGACAATGTTCTTGAATTTCTGCTGGATGCACTTTATCTTTTAGGCTTCATGCTCTCCCACACTTTCAAAAACAGTGAATCTAAACTAAAAAAAAACCTTATCAATAAATCAACCAACCAATAAATTGATAGATGAATAACAATCAAAAATAAGTAAATACACAAGCTTCATAACTACAATATTAGAAGCCTGGGCATGAAAGCATTTCTTCTGAAAAATATTTGGGAATATTACTGAATTATAATTATAATATAAGCAAATATTATAATATGGCATCTCACAAAAGGTTATGTGGCATTATACTTCTTTCATGGAGGAATTCTATACAGGAAAACATATGCAGCTAGGCGGTGTAGTGGATAGAGCTCTGGTGCTGGAATCAAGAAGGCAATTCAAATCCCACCACAAATAATTATTAGTTGTGTTATTCAAGGCAAGACACAAACTCAGCCTCAGTTTCTTCAAGTAAAAACGGGATAACATATCACATGAAGAGGCATGAAAGACCTATTACAGTAGAGGGAAAAAAGAGAAGAGGTGAGCAATGTTTGAACCCCATTCTCATCAGATTTGACTCACAAAGAGAATAACATACACATGCAGTTGGATAAAGAAATCTACCTTACCATAGTAAGGTATGAATGGAATGGAAAAGAAGAGGGGGTGGCTGACAGAAGAGAAGGTAAGTTGAGGAAGGCAGTGGTTGAAAGCAAAACATTGGTAAGGAGGGAAAGGATGAGAGAGAGAGAGAGAGAGAGAGAGAGAGAGAGAGAGAGAGAGAGAGAGAGAGACACAGAGAGACAGAGAGACAGAGACAGAGACAGAGAGAGAGAGACAGAGAGACAGAGAGAGAGACAGAGAGATAGAGAGACAGAGACAGAGAGACAGACAGAGACAGAGACAGAGAGATAGAGACAGAGAAAGAGAGAGAGAGAATAAACAGGAGAAAAATAGGAAAATGGGATGTAGGGAATAATCATGACTGTGAATGTGGTGAACTCTTCCATAAAATGGAAGAAGATAGCTGAATGGATTAAAAACCAGAATCCTACAATATGTTGTTTATAAGAAATGCATTTGAAGCAGAGAGATACACACAGAGTAAAAGTGAAAAAGACTGGAGCAGAATATATTTTGCTTCCACTGAAGTGTAAAAAAGAAAAAAAGCAGGTATAGTAATCCTGATCTCAGAAAAAGCAAAAGCAAAAATAGACCTAATTAAAAGACACAGATGCTGGCATAGAAGCAGCAAGGCCCTGTAGATCCTATACAACCACCCCAAACACCCATAAAATATCACCCCAGACAAAGTTTAGGACTCTCAGACTTACAAAAATACAGAAAACACATCTCTCCCTGAAGGCAGCTCTGCAACAGGGGCTCATCGGGGCAGACAGGAGCCAAGGCAGGCCCAGCCTGAAGCCAAGACTGTGGCCAGGCCTGGGGCAGTGGGAAGGAGCTGAGCTGAGCCAAGCCAAGCTGTGCCGCAGCCAGTCTTCAGAGGAGAGGATTTACAGTCTCCAGCACCTCCACATATGCCAAGGCATGAAGAATGGGGGCTAGAGAGGGGCAACTTGGCAGGAGGGGCTCGTCCAGCAGGCCTGGAGCGGAGCCTGGCCCAGCCCCAAAGTGTAGCTGGGACTGGGCCAGGCCCCAGGGCAGCCAGGAGGAGCTGAGCCTCCCAAGCCACAACTTGAGTCTAGTTCAGAGAAGATCTACCGCACCTGAGGTAATCTTCATATAAAGCAAACCAGGATTAGAGAAGGTCAGTGAAAGTGAAAGTGAAACTCCAAAAGTGAATTTGGGGGAAGAAAAGGAGTTCGGTTAATCTGCCCCCATGGCAAGGTAGCAGTGGGGGAAGGGAACTGCTGGAAACCGCTGTGGCCCCCACTGGGCTGCTTCAAAGACCCTGGCCTGTGGACTCCGCAGGGGGATTGAATCAATTGATCAGGGCCAAGTGCTCTTGCATTGAGCAGCCTGGATCCAGATCATGGTCTTGGGTGGTGGTCCTGGGGTGTGCTTTCAACAAGACAAAACTGGGGGGGGCTGCAACATCCCCCTAATAGCTCCAGCAGCTGGCAAAACCGCAGCAATTTGGAACAGAGCTTTCCCCACTGGAAGCAGAGTTTCACAGAGCTAAAAAAACCCAAGCAACTAATTGACTGGCCAACATGAGGAAAAGGAAGCAAAATAAGAACAGCAATAGAACTCTAGAATCCTTTTTTATGGACAAAAAGGATCAAAGCATGGAACGGGATGAAGAGAGCCCAGAACTTAGAACTCCAACACCAAATGCTTCCAAGACAATTGAAGAATGCCTAGGAGCTATACATCAACTGAAAAAGGACTTTGAAAACCAAATAAGAAAAGTGGAGAAAAAATTGGGAAGAGAAATGAGAAAGATGCGAGAAAATCATGAAAAGAGAGTCAACAACCTGACTGAAGAAAACAACACTTTAAAGAATAGATTAAT
>CM053601.1:100285185-100300972 GCA_028646575.1 Pseudocheirus occidentalis | reverse complement strand
ACAAGGGAGGAACCAAAAGAATCTAGAATTTAAAGCTCTGCAATACATGCAATTAGGAATTAAGATATACAGGGACTGGGATAGGGAGACCCTTCCTGCCCTACCAGAATGAAAGAGAGCAGAATAGGGGAGGCGCTTTACATTGGGATTGCTGTTTTAGGGTTGGGGCAGGGGCAAGATGGGGAGAAAATTTGTAATTCAAAAATGTCATGAAAATGAATGATGTAAACAAGAAAACAAATAAAAAATATTTTAAAAGAAAAAAGAATAATCATTTAGTCACTCAATCATTTAATAAATCAATAATTTAATCAGGCCCTCAGCAGCCTCAGAAGCTCCAGCTGGCCCTTGGAAGTCCTCAGCAGCTTGACTGGCCCCCAGAAGAAGCTCTGCCACCACAAGTTACCAGGAAATTCTGACTTTCCCAGCTGGGGTTTTTTCCTTATATATAGTATTTCTCCTCCGTGTTCAGCCCCTCCCTGTTACATCAGCTACAGGGGTTCATACCTTCTTTTTTTTTTAACAGAGGCTAATTTTGAAGTTAGGTACTAAGTACCTCTCAGGTTTCTAATACAAAGGGATCTTTCTTTCATTACCATTACAGCCCCATTTATAATTTTCAACTTTAATGCCTCCTTCAACCATGCCTCCAGCAGCTCGCACATAAAGATGTAGAAGCACTACCAAATTTGACCCCAGATTCAATCCATGCCATGCTCTAGGGATTGGTTCAATCTTTTCTTCAAATAATGTTTAATATGTCCCTCTCTCTCTAAAATGATTCTCATTTTAAATAAGTATGTCTCACATTCTTAGATGGAGCTCCAAACATTAAGAAGCAAAAAGAGAGGCATATTTAAGGTCAAAAAATTATTATTTCTATCTTTGGACTCTTCATTGGAAAAGATGCTAGATTTCACTACAGAGGACCTTGTTTCAGATCATGACTTCATTTATATCACACAAGTTTATTTTTACTTCAAGTTAAATTTACAGTTTATGTGTAGTAAAAGTAAAATCAAGTTCTGAAACAAGGTCCACTTGAAATACAATATTCTTTCCAGATCAAATAGTGCAAAGAAAGAAATTTCACTAGGTCTTTGTTTCCTCATGTGTACAATGAGAGTAATGCACAACATGAACTCAAAAGTCTCCCCCAATTCTAAATCTGTACTCTTCTAATCCTATAATTGTATTAGCTAGTTGAACATGCCGTTCTAAGTGCTTATATAGTGCCACAATACTGAATATTTTAAACTCATTTCCAGTATAATCCTAATAAAGCATCATTTCCTTACCCAAAGCACATCTAATAAGAAATTCAAATCAAAACTACTCTAAGATATAACATCACTCACAGCAAATTGTCAAATGTGACAAAAAGGGTAAAAGTGAATATTTAGAAGAGTTATAAAAGGATAAGCACACTAAAACACTAATTGTGGAGTGGTGAATTTGTTCACCCACACTGGAAAACATTCTGTAGTTACTCTAAAAAATGATTAAAATGTCTGAACGCTTTGATCCAGAGATCCACTTCTAGACATATACCTTCATCATCCTTACATACATACTTCCATCCTTCCTTCCATCCATCCAACCATCCATCCATCCATCTATTCTAATTACTACCTGCAATGTCAATCAACAGGCATGTGTTTAAAACTATTAGTTCAAAGAGTCAGTTAATGTGCTGAGTTCTGGAAATGCAATTAAAAAGAAAACATTGCCAGCCCTTCTCTGAAGGAGTTCATATTCTAATAGATGGGCATAAAGATAGAAGAGCTGAAAGCAGAAGAGTAATGGTGAAAGTAAATTATCTTACCAGTTATACTAGTTTTAAAGAAGCTAATCTGTTTTGTCCTGAT
The DNA here is from genome assembly GCA_028646575.1 of Pseudocheirus occidentalis. NCBI lineage: Eukaryota > Metazoa > Chordata > Mammalia > Diprotodontia > Pseudocheiridae > Pseudocheirus > Pseudocheirus occidentalis. Next base: position 100,299,104 of record CM053601.1, on the reverse strand, counting down.
ATGCCAAGAGTAGTGACACAGACTCTACCAAAAATACTGAGACACCTCAGAAAGAGGATCCCATGACAGCTTCGTAGTAAATAAGTTTTACTAGGCTTAATTGGGGAAGTTGATTCATGTGACACAGTCCTTAGTGGCAGGAGGACAGAAAGGTATAATGAATCCCCACATCAACCCCATATGTGGTCGGGTATTATGCTGAAATATAACAAAAGAGGCATATTGCTCAGGATGGCCCAGGGTCACTTGCAAGTTTTCCCATGGGATAGTTATAGCTTCTTTGGCTGTTTACATTTATTCAAGGTAGCTTACATTCTCTGTGGAGATTCAAGGTCACATTTCCAGGTTCTAACTACAACTGTACAATGGGACAAACATAAAAAAATAATTAGGTTATATATATGATACATTAAAAAGTCAATGGAGGGTAACTTGAAAGAGGAGCATTTGAGGGACCACAACAGTCCTCTTGAAGATCATAAGTTATGAATTAAAATTTCAAAGAAAGACAGGGATATTAAGAGAAAAAGAGGAAGAGACAGGAAATTTCATGTATGAGGAATAGCCTGTGATAAAGTACAGGAATATAAATAAAGTGGAAGGAATATGACAAGTAGTCCCCAATACCCTGTGTTACAAGATGCCAAAGATTGAAAGAAAGTCCCAAACACACCAAAATATTTACAGCAACAGTTTTCATAGTAACAAAGAACTGGAAACAAAAACTATGACATTTGATTGGGTAACTTTGAAAACAATAAATGGGATATGAGTGTAATGGAATATTACTGCCCTCTAAGAAACAATTAATATGAAGAATAACAAGAAGTATGTGAAGACTTCATATGAGTTGCTATGGAATGATTACAGCAGAACCAACTAAATATTCATGACTATCACAATAGAAGTAGAAATAACTTTTTAAAATAGATTAAACTGAATGATACTTAAATAAAGAAAATAAGTCCCTCTCTTCTTTCCTTGCCATTAAGAGAAAAGAAATATACCTCTTTTTCTTAATTGGACAAATGGAGGCAGTAGGAGGTAGAGAGGACAATGAATGTGAAACATTGCACATACTGTAATAGTCAGAGTATTGATCAGTTTTGAAGTAATATTTTTCTTCTTTTTCTTTGCTCTTGTTTATTTTTTTATTAGAATTATTTGCTGAATGTTGAGGATTGGAGTATAGCTCTCAAAATGAAGATAATTTAAAAATAAAAGCTACTTGGCTCTAACCCATCTTTCCACCTTATCATACACTACTTTCTTTCGTATTCTATCAAGTCTAGCCAAACTCCTTGCTGATTCTCATGGATAACAAGTCATCTCCCATCTCTAAACCTTTTTGCAAGTTATGTTGCCATTGATATCTATTTAAAGGCAGTGGACAAAGTATTTGTTTTGGGGTCAGTAAGACCTGAGTCTAAATCCTGCCTCAGATATTAACTAGCTAGGTGGCTCTGGGCAAATCACCAGACCTCCTTCAGTCCAGAATGGAATGTTTTGGGAAGAGTATTTTTGTGACTTAAGGGAATTGGACTCAGTATCCAATAAGACCCTTCCTGATGCTGAATTTTTGATCCCAGGATTTATTCCTGGAATAAACTCCCTCACCTCTGCTCCTTAGGATACTGAGCTTCCTTTAAACCTTAGATGACCTGCTACCTCCAACACAATTAAAATGCTTATCTGATCATCTATCTCCAGTGACTATTTTTTAATTGTGCTTTTTTGAATGTCATTTTAATATGACAATTGAAATTTTTAAGCAATTAACTAATGAAATGAAACAGTTATATGATGCTATGGGTAGAGTGCTTGGCCTGTAGTCAGTAAGATCTGAGTTTAAATCCAGCCTCATAGACTTTACTAACTGTGTGACTCTGGGAAAGTCACTCAACTCTGCTTGCCTCAGTTTCATCGTCTGTAAAATGATCTCGAGAAGGAAATGGTGAATTGCTTCATTATCTCTGCCAAGAAACCCCCAAATTGAGTCACAGAGTTGGAAACAACTAAAAAAGAATAAACAAGAACAATGAAATGCAAGGTTCGTTAGTAACTACTTGGTCAATATAACAAACCTGGCCATTACCATTATTTACTATTCTACATTTGTAAAAATTGCAGATGGAGGGGAAGATGTCCATCAAAACTAGATTTTTTTAAAAGTCTCTGAGGGGTGGCTAGATGGTGCAGTGAATAAACACTAGCCCTGGAATCAGAAGGATCTGAGTTCAAATACGGCTTCAAACACTTAACACTTAATAGCTGTGTGTCCTAGAGCAAGTCACTTCATCCCAATTGTCTTACCTTCCCCCATCCAAAAAGCAAAAAAAAAATGAAAAAGTCTCTGAAACCAGGATCATATAGTGGGGGGGGGGGGGGGAGGGGGGTGGCCAGGGGAGTAGGAATCACCTGGAATTGTCGCCATCTCTGCACCCTTCTATATTTTACTGGCCTTCATAATATATCTCAAATATCTTTTCTCTTATTAAGTTTTCCCAGATGATGCCAGTACACGATGATTCTCTTTCCCCTCCTCTCAACACCTGTTATCCTTCCCATGAATTTGACACATCTGTGTGTGTATGTGTGTACACAGATAAATAGCTATAGATATAGTGTTATACTGTTAGTATCCTTTTCTGTGTACATATCTTTACATTGAAACCTTTTTGAGAATTGGAAAGGAACCTTGTATTTCTCTTTATTTCCCATAGTAAGTAAGTAGCACACTGACAAATATATAATAGGTGTTTAATAGTTCAAGAGACCATAGATCTAGGGCTGCAGGGGAAAACAGAAGCTAGCTACTACATATTCTTCATTTTATTTTTTTTTATTTTTTATTTTTTTTGCGTTTTGGAGGGCAGTTGGGGTTAAGTGACTTGCCCAAAGTCACACGGCTAGTTTTTTGTATTAAGTGTCTGAGGCCGGATTTGAACTCAGGTACTCCTGACTCCAGGGCCAGTGCTCTATTCACTGCGCCACCTAGCCGCCCCCATACTCTTCATTTTAAATGTGAAAAAGTGAGGTTAGTGGACAGAGCATTGGGCCTGGAGTCAGGAAGAGGTGAGTTCAAATTTATCCTCAAGTAATCACTAGTTGTATGACCCTGGGCAAGAACAAAGCTTCTGTCTAGGTCAGTTTCCTCATCTGAAAAATGGGGAGAATATTATCACCTTTCTCCCAGGGTTTTTATGAGGATGAAGTGAAATAACATTTGTAAAGCACTTTGAAAAGTTGAAAGCTATAAAATTTTTGCTAAGTATTCATATTATATTAATATTATTATACTTCCTCAATGTCATACCCACATGGGAAGCTCAGAGGTAAAAACTGACCTCAGGTATTCCAACTAAGGAGACAGTACTCTTTTCATTATACTGTAAAGTTAATTTACTTTTATTTAATTGTTAGGAGGGGAAAAGCAGGGCAGTTGGGGTTATGTGACTTGCCAAAGGTCACGTGGCTAATAAGTGTTAAGTGTCTGAGGCCTCATTTGAACTCAGGTCTTCCAGGGCTGATGCTTCATTCACTGTGCCACGTAGACACCCCTAATTTACATATTTGTATCTCCAGAACCTTTCTCCAAGACTTGCACATACTTACATACTTGGTATACTTTCTAATTGGAACTAATTGAAATCAGTAAATATTTGCTGATGTGGTGAGTTTTCTCCTCACTAGAACCCTAGCAAAACCTGAATTGTTTGTTTTCAGCCCCTTTCCTCCACAAGTATTGTCTGACAGTTAGCTGTTTAGAGGGATACTTTATTATATCTATTTTATTACAATGTGAAGCACTTAGGGGTATAGATTACATATAAGACAAATCGCATATACAACATACTATCAGTCAATAGGGATGAACTAAGCACCTACTATGTGGCAGGCACTGTACTAAGCACTAAGATTACAAAGAAAGGCAAAAACAAACTCTGCTTTCAAGGAGCTCACAGTATATTATGCACACAACATGCACAGATAGCTGACCTACTGTTCTAATTTAAAGCATAACAAATGTCTCAGAAAATCAGATTTTTATCACAAATGTCTCATATCTCTTCTTATTTCTACTTTTCTTCAGTATTCCAGGTTATTTAGATAATGTTTCTTGTCCTTCATTCTGTTAAAAAGCTATTTCCTCAGGGTAGATTAAGGGAGAGATTAGTCCCTCAATAAAATAAACTCTAAGAGTTAGCTAGGATAAATAACAGAAGACATAGAAGCATATTTTTAGCTCTTTTCAAGTTGGCAAAAAAAATGAGAATCTGAGGGAGTTGCTATAAACTGGAAAATGGTTGATTGAGTTATGGTATGTAAATGTGATGGAATACTACTGTGCTTCATAAAAATGATGAAAGGGATGTTTTCAGAGAAACTTGGGAAGACTTTTATGAACTGATGCAAAATGAAGTGGACAGAATCAGGAAATAATTTTCTTAATAACAAAAATACAGTTTAAAAAATCCTGAAATAAGTAGGAACTCTGATTATCATAATGATCTACTATGATTCCAGAGGATCAGTGATAAAATATTTCCATCTCTCTTGATAAAGATGAACTCAGAGTTCAAAATAACATGTGGTGTGTGTGTGTGTGTGTATACAATGCAGAAATTTGTTTTGCTAAACTATATGTATTTTAATAAGTGTTTTGTTCCTCTTTACTTCCAAATTGGAAGAGGGAATAGGGTGTGAGGAAGAGAAGATAGTCTTTGTCAATTAAAAAATGAAATATAACTTTAAAAAAATGAAAGTTCCCCCTTGAATGATTCCAAATACATATCCACTGTTGACACTACTTCTAAGAAACCACTTAATATCCCATTTCCATTTCCTCTCTTGTTCACTCTGAAACTCTTATATTCCTCCCCAAGGATCTGACCTTTTCAGATACTAAAGAGAAAAAGGAAAAATAGTGCCTGAAAGTAGTAGAGGAGGAGGGGGAGGAATGAGAGTAGTAGTGGTGGTGGTGGTGGTGGTGGTGGTGGTGGTGGTGGTGGTGGTGGTGGTGGTGGTGGTGGTGGTGGTGGTGGTGGTGGTGGTGGTAGAATATTTTAACTGCCATTCACAGGGAAGAGATATAGAAGAGTTTTCTGAAAATTTCCCAAAATAATATTGTGGTTATGGTGTCCACTGTGTTTGACCAGAGTTTTTAGCTTCTTCTTATCACCACAGTGTTTAGAGTTTAAACAGTTGCCTGTTGAGAGGACAGGGTTATCAACTATACTACTGCTAGGCCCACATACAACATGTACCTGAACTGAAATTAGTGATGATGAAAGCTCTAGTAGGATCTGAACTGTACCCACTGACATACACCCAGCTTTTATTATCCAAGGGGAGGATACTTACCAGGAACTACTAGGTGTGAGAGAGCTAGGCCCCAGGATTGCCGAATTCTAGAAATATATAGTGGTTAGTCAGATAGAAATTCTTTGTGTGAGCTAAAAATCTACAGAACAAGGTCATCCTCTATAGGTTGATTATTCAGAAAGACAATGGAAAGAGGGATTTTGTCATTGAGATGGAAGGGAATGTTTTTTTCTTAGCTAGTTTTTTACCCTCTCCTCTCATTTGGACTATGCTGTCAAAGATAAAAATGGATCTTCCTAAACATAGCATTGGCAATCCTGACATTTTGGCCTTTGAGGCCATGGTTCCCTATAGGTTAATAGATTTTTCAACAACAAAGGAGAAGCTGGGATCGATCAGAGTACTTCATCATGTCAAGGCATTTTTTGAAATGAAGAAAGATATAATGATCATTTGTCAGTGATCCAGTCATTTCTCATTAAAGCAAGTTTTCATGAACAGCTGAGTTCCAGAGACAAGGGTGACAATTAGTTGGCTGGATAATAGAGAAAAGAGGAAATAGATCAGTGAGAACATCAAAATGTCTGGTTTCTTGAGCTCCAAAATCTATCTTTGGTCATTCCACATGGTTTAAGATTAATGACATTACTGAATACATTGTTGTGTTTATATTTGTGGAATGTTGGCATTGTCTATACAGCTATTTGAAAAATTGAGAATCAAAGAATGGGATCCTCCTCACAGTGATGGTGAAGTAGGTCAGATTTTCTCATCGTGACAAACAGTCATGATGTCAAAAAGTATTGCCATTGTTCAAATGGAGTTCCAAAATGAAAGCATTCAAGCAGGTGGTTCACTGGTATCAGTGAGAGCAGAGAAATGATTTATATTAAAAGATTACTTGATCCAATACATTCCGTATCTCTGTGCCTTCTTTTCTCTCTTTTACATTTTCTATTAACCACAGTAATGACAAGAAAAATACTGTGGCTTATGAGTTTCAAGCAGAGCCAGAACTAGGGCAGGGAGACTGAGATATTGTCTCAAGGCACCAAGTTTAAAGGATTCTGAAAGCATTCTGTCTTCTTCAGAAGCTAGAAACAATACAATTTAGTACCTAGTTAAGAAGAATAATTGCTTAAAGCAGAAAATTACTACATATCTTTCTCGCAACCCAGCCACTTCTTCTAATCCCTGATCAACTGAAGGCAGCCATCTGCCCCAAATGTGGTTTGCAGTAATTTCACTAGATACAAAATTTTCTAGTTATAGTTCTATCTAAATATCTTTTATAGCAGAGGTAATGAAATAATTTGGGGGACATCACTCTACTTTCAATAATGCTAACATATTGGAACAAAGAAGGCCTGTTGAATTCCTCAGAGGACTGTGGAATGAACAAGCTTGAGAACCATTCGATATGATTACTAAAGGAGGTACTGCCTTAGTTTTAATGAATTTCACCACTTTAAGATTGGAGCTTTTAGTTCCTTGCTAGAAACAAGATGTGAGAGGAAGTAACTTTAATAAAGAAAGATAATAGTGTACTATGTGCTTATTCCTGATGTCAAAAGAGACAGTCAAGCTGTTGTTTAATTCCAACTGTTCTAATTTCCTAAGAGAGAAGGGCAGTTAAATTCAATCACTAAATCTTAACCCTTTCAATTCTGTGACTTATTCAATAATTTAGATATTCAATATGCATCCATTAAGCATCTATTTATGTACCAAGTACTAAAGGCCTAGATGTTTTCCAAAAAGTTATGTTATTAAACAGAGTCAGAGGTTTCCACAGAACAAAATTTGGTTGGGTCAGATGGTGTTGAGGTTATACTACCTAATTGAATAGTCTTGGAATGAGTAGGCTATTGAAATACACATCTGTTAGAAGACCAAATAAATAAGATAAGATAAGAAAGATCCAAGTAAAATAAACAAATGGGCAAAAAGAGGAGTAAGCAAAAGAAAGGTTGGAGAAAGCTTTAACTGTTTTTTATCCATAATTTGACCACTGGCTTTTGTATAAATATATGTGATAGCTTAAGGCTTGATTTGATTGACAGATATGATTGGTTTCTTGAGGGGATGGAGGTACCCTCCCAGAAGTCAATGTCATTACTAAGTTATTTCCTCTTTTCCCATTTTTTTTCTAAAAAATATTATCCAAGATGGATTACTTCTGGAGTAACTCTACTGGGATTCTTCAAAATGTTGATTTCCTCCAGCTACCTGGAAGCTAAAACCTAGTACTCTCTTTTTGAAGATTATTATGGCAGAATAGAAGATAATAATAACCCCACTTAAATTAGTCAAGGATCATAAGGTCAAATGCAGGGATCCTAAACTGTCGAGCAAGGTTTTCTTTTTTCTTTTCAATTTAATTATTATTTACTTTGTCATATATTTCCCAAATATATGTAAAAATAGCAATAATTTTTTTTAATTTTGAGAAGATAAGCAATTTGATTTTGATTATACATATGAGGTCATCCAAAACATATTTCCATATTAGCCATGTTATAATGTAAAATACAAACAAAAGAAAGCAATAACAATAAAGACAGTAAAAAGAAGCTTACTTTCAATGTGCATTCAGAGTTCATCAGTTCTCTCTCTGGAGGTGAAGAGCATTTTTCATTGTGTGTCCTTTGGAATTGTCTTATATTCAAGCAAGATTTTTACAAAGTAGTCCCCTCTACTTTTTGCATGCTTGTACCTATGTGACACTGGTCAAGTCACTTAACTTTCTTTGCCTCAGTTTCCTCATCTTCAAAATGAGCTGGGGAAGGAAATGGCAAACTATTCCAGTATCTTTACCAAGAAAACTCAAAATGGGATCACAGTCATACACAACTGAACAATAACAAGAAAAGACGAGATATGTCTACAGCACATAATACATACACCCATGTGTTCCATGGGGAACACAGAAAAAAATAAACTACAATGTCAATGCTCAAAGACCTTGAAGTCTAGTTAAAGAAACAGATCATAGGTCTATATCAAGACTAAATGTCACCAGCAAGACAACCAACATAACCCCTTCCCTTTGACTTGAATTCACATTTGCTGGCCATATTTTATGGTAAGTGTACTCCCATGAGATCCAAACTTTCATTCAATTTTGAAACCATGAATGTATAAAGTCATCTTGGGTCTAGATAATCCAATTACCATGCTCGCAGACCTAAGCAAACAATAAGCAAAGTTTACATAAAATTAACATTATAGTAATGCAGTGATTATGAAAGTAGAAATCATTGCTTTTTCAAAAGGAAAGGCATATTACTTTCCCAAATAATACAGAGATCACTATCCTAGTGTATTTTACTGTGTGTGGAAATCCTTCACTAGGGCTATGTTGGATTCAACTCTAATCAGTTTATAAAAATCAGTTGTTAAATTTTCAGTGTGAGCATTTATATCTCAGAAATTGGCAATTGCTAAAACAAATACATAACTGATTTATTGCATTGATTTTCTAGAATTTAAAATTTTATTAATAATACAGATTGCTCTTTAAAGAATATTACCTTTTTCTTTCCCAGAGAGCTGAGCTATTAAATATTTATTAGTATGCCCCCATATCCTCTACAAGCATTGCTTGAATTCAAGTCAGTAGGAATGCAATAGGTATTTCATGAAATGACTGGAGGTCCAGTGACTATGGGATAATAAGAACAATATTATTATTATTATTATTATTATTATTATTAATTATTTGTATGTAATGCTTTAAGGCTTGAAAAGTGCTTTATATTCATTTCCTCATTTGAACTTTATACCATCCCTACTCTGAACATTGCATCTGACCATCTGTACCCACTTTTATTTCATAGAACAATTCCAAATTTTGCCCAGTTCTATTTTTATTGTCTTATTCCCATGTATTCTGCTAGGGTGTGGTTAAGTCTCTATGGAGTGTGGGTTTACTTCTCCTACTCTGACTACACCCTAAACTGTACTGTTCTCTGCTCAGTCACCCACTCCCTTCCCATCTTCTGTGTCATTTACAGCAACATTTGTGCTTTTATCAAGAACCTTGATAGTTCTTATGCCTTGAATAGCTATTTGCCCATTGGCAGTCAAAGAAACCATGAAAGTGTTAGAGATACAGAATCAATATTACTTGGCAGCCTCTTGTTCACCATTTTATCATTGTAAATTCTGCATCTGAAACTGGTTCAAGAAGATTTTATGATTTTATAGTTAAGAAAAGAAAAGAGGGCCCTTTCTGAATTATTTTGGATGAGAATTCAAGAATGAGATTTTGACCATATTTTCCCTAGCAATGTATTGATTTGAATATTCTTTTAAGTCATTTAAACAGAATTTAAATCATTGTCTCTGTAATATGGTTGATAGAATGCCCATCTTCAACTTTAGAGACCTCAGTTTAAATCCTACGTCAGATACTTAAAACCTGTGTAACCTTGGGCAAATCACTTAATAATTCAGAACTTCAGCATCCTTATCTGCAAAATGGGAATAACAATTCCTGTGTTACCTACAGCCAAGGGCTGTTTGAAGAAAGCACTTTGTGAAACTTAATGAGGTGTTTTTTTCTCTGCTAGTGACTACCAATTGCTTGTTTGGGACATATGCATTAATATACAGCAGAATTACATTTGTTTAGGTTGCTATAGTAACATGTTTCTAGGGCAAAGACAGAAAAAAAAACAGAAAAAATAATGACCCTCTGACTTTTGAATGTAAAACTCATGCCAATCTTGATTTAAGGAATGAAAATTAGACATTATTTTCTAGAAGATTTGAGTGGAGTGGTACAAAGTACTTAAGGATATTTTAAAATATTGAGGAGTTTGAGCTATGACTAATGAGATGAAGGAAAGATTTCTGCTAAAGATTAAGAATTAGTCACTTACGACACGGTTTTTTTCCCCTCTGATTTATTTTTATTAATTAAATAATCTTTAGTTTTTGACATTCATTTCCACAACATTTTGAGTTTCAAATTTTCTACCTATCTTTCCCCTCCCCCTACCTTGATATGGCATGAATTTTGATTATCCCTTCCCTTAGTTTGCCCTCTGTTCTGTCACACCACACCCCATACCCTTCCCCTTTACTGTCTTGTAGGGCAAGATAGACTTCTATACCCCATTGCCTGTGTATCTTATTTCCCAGTTGCATGTAAAAAACATTTTTAATATTTTTTTTAAAACTTTGATTCCAAATTCTCTCCCTTCTTCCCTCTCCTCCAACCTTCATTGAGAAGGCAAGCAATTCAATATAGGTTATGCATGCATAATTATGCAAAACACTTCAATAACAGTCATGTTGTGACTCCATCTTGTCCTGCTCCCCATTTATTCTATTTTCTACTTTCACCCTGTCCCTTTTCAAAAGTATTTGCTTCTGACTGCCCCTTTACCCAATCTGTCCTTCCTTGTATCATCCCCCTCCCCTCCCTTTTGCCCTTACTTTCCTATAGGGTAAGTTACTAAATTGAATGTGTATATTATTCCCTCCTTAAGCCAAATTTGGTGACAGTAAGCTTCACTCAATCCCTCTCAACTTCCCCTTCTTCCCCTCTATTGTGAAAACTTTTTCTTGCCTGTTTTATGTGAACTAATTTACCGTATTCTATCTCTCCTTTTCTCCATCTCCCAATATATCCCACTGTCACCCCTTAGTTTTATTTTTTAGAGATCATCCTTTCATATTCAACTCACTCTGTGCCATCAATTTATCTATCTAGAGTTACAAATATCATCTTTTCATATAGGACTGTAAACAGTTGAACTCTGATAAATTCAGCTCTTTCTTGTTTACTTTTCCATGCATCTCTTGATTCTTGTATTTGAAAGTCAAATTTTCTCTTCAGCTCTGGTCTTTTCATCAAGAATGCTTGAAAGTTCTCTATTTCATTGAATGACCATTTTTACCTTGAAGTGTTATACTCAGTTTCTCTGGGTAAGTGATTCTTGGTTTTAATCATTGCTTCTCTGACCTCCAAAATATCATATTCCAAGCCTTTTGATCCCTTAATATAGAAGCTGATAGGTCTTGTATTATCCTGATTGTATTTCCATAATATTTAAATTGTTTCTGTCTGCTTGCAATATTTTCTCCTTGACTTGGGAACTCTTTAATTTGGTTACAATGGTCCTAGGATTTTTCCTTTTAAGAACTCTTTCAAGGGACAATTAGTGGATTCTCTCAATTTCTATTTTACCTTCTGGTTCTAGAAAATCAGGACAGTTTTCCTTGATAATTTCTTTAAACGTGACCTCTAGGGTCTTTGTTTGATCAGGGCTTTCAAGTAGTCCAAAAATTTAAAAATTATACCTCCTGGATCTATTTTCCAGGTCAGTGGTTTTTCCAATGAGATATTTCACATTGCCAAGACACACATAGCAAGCTCAAAGGAAAGAAGAGAGTCAGTCGGCTCAACACTTTTTTCTATTTGGTACACCTATTAAGCAAACAGAATGAATGGTGGTGCTTGCTGAAAAAAAATTGATGAATCATTCTAAACATGAATGTCAGCTCTCATTGAGGAATATCTCAACTTCTAAAAGCAGTAAGTGGAAAGGGGTTAATATCACTCAGAAGAATTACATATAAACCACATCTAGGCATACTTCTTATATGCTGTTGAGCATATATCCCTCAAAGAGACATTATCACAGTGTCTTTAAACATGTGAGTAAGAATAGGAATGAATGCTGATGACACTTGTACTTAAAATGGGAATTCATGCATAGGTTAGTTAAAGGAGAGGGAAAAAATTATTTTCATTTGATTACTACTAAAATACAATTCATTTGGATCAAAACCAACAATGTTTTGATTTACAATATTAATATGTTTTCTAGAAATGGGATGGAATCTCTAAAAGCTTGAAATCAATCAGTGATATCTGGGAAAAGGATTGTGCTAGACACAAAGGTAGATGAAAAGAAGAGAAACGGTTCAGTTTTTCATCAAAGAATTTCATCAAAAAAACAAAAAGATGACTAATAACACATATCAACATATGGTTTAAAATTAGTATGCAGGCATTAAAATGCAGCATTGATGATATTGAGTTCAGGTGATGAGGAAGGTTTCATTTAGGATATAGGATTTTTTTCCACTTAAAGGAGGTTAAGAACTAGATAGAATATGGGAAAAAGCTATGAAAATTTGGAAAAATCATAGGTATGCAGGTGAAAGTATAATTCTTATTTACTGGATGATGACTAGGCCTAGTCTGATTAGAACAGAGACATTATACTAAGTTGTATTGAGAGATTCAGCTAGATAAGTAGACTGTGGGGTAAGAACCTTAAATTCTGAGATAAGGAATCAAAGAATCACAGAACTTTCAACATCATCTAATCTAACCTACCACTCAATGAAGAGAAAACCTTTAATGATATCTTTCATAGACAGTCATCCTTCCCTTGACTGAATGCTTTTAGAGACCAGGAGTTAGTCACTCACATGAGGCAGCTCATTCCATAACTGGAAAGCCTTGATTGTTAGGGAGTTCTTCCTTAAATTGAAATGCAATCTACTTCCATGTAACTAGCACCAGTTGGTCCTAAATCTGTCCTCTGAAACAAAATAGAAGATGAATACAGCTTTTATTTGACAGGTTTAGTTCCTATTGCTTGTTTGAACACAGTTGTCATATCTTGTTTGACAATTACATAGTAAGTTCCTTGAGAATAGGAACTGTCTTTTGCCTTACTTTGTAACCCCAGAATGCTTAGCACAATGTCTGACAAACAGTAGACACTTAATATGTATTCCTTTATTACTAGCTTGCCAAAACACTTCCAGTGATAGGAAATACACTGGCTATGAAATCAATGCATTCCATTTTTGGTTTTCTTTAACTACTAACTTTTTTCTGTAACTTGAAACAATTTCTCCATCTTTGTGCCTTGTGCTAATAAATACAATAGTACACTTCCCCTTTCACATCAGGAGTCTTCAAATATTTAAACATAGTGATATTGTCCATCCTGAGTCTTCTATTCTCAAAGCTAATCATCCCCATTTTTTTCATATGATCAGTATATGACATGGTTGTTAATTTCTTCACCATTCTAGCTTTTGAGATAGAACAGAAGTAGGAATATCAATAAAGCTTTTTCAACAATCAGACAGCTGTTAATGAAGGCCTGAAATGAAAATAGTGGTAGTGGTAACAAAGAGAATGAGATGAATATGACAGATGTTGCAGATACAGGCTTGAAAGTATTGGCATCTAAAGGGAATTGAGAGGTGAGGGTTAAGACAGAGTTAAAGACCACCCTCCAAAAATCAACATGAGAGGCAAGTTGAATAGTGCCATTTAAGACAATGATAGTCATGTAAGAATAATATGCCCCAAAGGGGGCGGAGCCAAGATGGTGGTGTAGAAGCAGCAAGGTGATGCAGCACCCACACCGCCACCCTAAACAACCATAAAATATGAGCCCAGGAGGAAGAGGCGGCTGTAGCAGCAGGAACGGCTGAGAGCCGCAGCGGCCCCCACTGGGCTGCTTCAGAGCCCTCAGCCTGCAGATAGCAGGGGGATGACGCGATCCATCAGAGCCAAGGGCTCTTGCATTGAGTGGCCTGGATCTGGATCGTGG
>CM053601.1:100266857-100284685 GCA_028646575.1 Pseudocheirus occidentalis | reverse complement strand
CCCCGATCTCTTATTATTATTATAAGATATTAAGTAGATAGTTTTAAGTGAATAAAATAAAGTATATACAATTAAAAAGAGAAAATAATTTTAAAACCTTAAAATAATTTTAAAAACCTTTTAAAGTAAGTATACAGGATTAAGAACCCCTGCTTCATATGATTTCACTTGGTGATCTTGTCAGCTCTGACAGGTCCAATTATCTCTATGGATGCTTCCCAGAGGTGTGTGTGTGTGTGTGTGTGTGTGTGTGTGTGTGTGTGTGTGTGTGTGTGTAGCCTAAGGCTTTTGATCTTTAAGCTGATTTTCTTATCATCTTAAAGGAGAAGCTAAATCAAGAAGTCTAAGAAGGCAAAGAAAGGAGACCTATTTGTAGACTGATGAATCTGAGCAGAGCATTGGTTGCATGAGACCACATAATGTATTTATGAAAGGGATCTTCACAATGTCTGTGTATGCAGTTGGGATCATTAGCCATCTTCGAATGCCTAAAAGTGGAATATTGCTGTATATATTACTCTGAATCTTGTGCATACACGCAGAGAAAAACTTTGATTCTTGAAATTCTTTGATCATTTGTTCTTGAATGAACCCTTCACTAAAAATAAGGAGATTCACATTCCAATATAATTTCTGATATTGGTTTTATATGATTAAGCAAGATATTAAGGCAAGAGATCTCCATCAATGTCCATGTGCATGGTTATGTTATGAAAGACCAGGAACAAATCTCTTTACTTCTCAATAGCAGTATCTATGATAAGCAGTATAGTAAAACAGAAACAGAGCTGGCCTGAGAGAGCTAAGAAAATCTATACTCAAGTATTGCCTGTGGCATGTTATATGTATGACTGTGGTAAGTCATTTAACTTCTCAATGGCCAAGAAAATTGTAAGACCATTCATTGTATAAAAATTGCTGATTTTCATTGTAGAAGGAGTTTATTCATCAAAAGGTCTGTATGAATTAGTGAAAAGGAAAAAAATGATAAAGCATCTTAATATGTGAGTTATTCCAGATACTAGAGATCCAAATGCAGTTCCTGACATGAAGGAACTTATACACTAAAAAGGGCAGAAAACTCATATTGACGAGTGGTGGCCAGAAGCATTGCTGTGGCTTCCCAGACTGTTTTTACTCTGGGAAGATGGAACAGTGTTTCACAGAGCCCAAAGTGGTGATGATTTCTGATAGCAGATGGCAAGATGTCTGTTGTAGACTGAGCTTTAAAGTATGGCTTTGTGGTCGCTGATATCCTGATGAAATCACAAGTGTGGATCAAAAAGTTTATGTACCTGGGTAGTACTTTGGAAATAATGGAAGCAGACATTTTCATAGTATAATGATTTACAATAATCACGAGACCTCATAGATCTCTATATTTCTTTGATATCTTCTCTGTAAAGATGTTGTAAAAGTACTGTAAAGTTGAGCAGGAAATGGTGAATTGCAAATTTAAAGTAATAGTGTTCTCTAGTTTAAAATAAAATAACTTGTTTCAAAGTCCAAAAATCTGCTCCCACTCCCCAAAGGAATGTTACACTTCTGAGATTAATGTTACCAATTAGCTAATAATCTTGAATGTGCTTTTAAAGATGATGAAGTAAGTATTCTACCAATTTTTCCAGCTCTAATTGTAGGGTTCTAGTTAAGTACAAGTTTTAAGTTCTTGAATATTATCACGAGTCACAATGACACCAATATATTAATTCTATCAAGAGCACACTAGTGCTTCTAGAACTCTTGAAATGACTATTCTAGTCTAACCTAGGAATATAATGATAGTAAAAATGTACATAATATCTTGATTAAAATACTTTTTATTATTGTTGTTGGGTTGTTTCAGTTGTGTCTGACTCTTTGTGACCCCAACTGGATTTTCTTGTCAAAGATATTGGACTGGTTTGCCATATCCTTTTCCAGCTAATTTTACAGATGAGGGAACTGAGAGAAACAGGGTTAAATGACTTAAACAGATCACACAGCTAGTAAATGTCTGAGACTGGATTTGAACTTAAGAAGAATTTTCTTGATTCCAAGCCCAGTGCTCTATGCACTGAGCCACCTATCTACCTTGCTATACTCACAAATCTCTATTACTTTGTGGGTTTAAAAGTGCTTTTACATATAGTATCTGCACATTCTTATAGATTAATAGACTATATGTTTTGCTGTGGTTTTTGTGCCTTATGTAGTGTGACCTCTAGGCCATCTAGTCTGACCTATATCTGATTAAAAAAATCCCCAAAACTGTCCTAAGAAAATAATCAACCATACTTTCTTTAAAACTTCAAGACAGATGTCAGAACCTGAACCTTTAAAACTATCTCATAGATAAAACCTGGAGTTCCTCCTACACATGGGTAAAAATCATACTTCCAAACAAAAAAATTGTTTATGATATATTAATAATAGGAATACTTAATTGTTAATTTTAATATTTTAAATAAATTAGATAGAGAGCTCTCTAAATATATGTTTTGCATGGTGTTATTTTTAAATCTATGAGAATGAAGAAGGACATGTAGAAATTTATGCATACATTTATGCCAGGCAAGTACTAAAAATGGTGATTTAGTTCAAGTATATGTTATAATAATTGAATTATTCACAGTAATAGATTAGAGAAAACATTAGTGTTTTAAAATATATTAACAAAACTATGAATAAAATTCATACAAATAAAATGTGAAACACATTTACAAATCTATACAGAGTACTAAGATTGCATATTCAATATAATCTTAATGTGGTATACATTAGGCACACAGTAAAGTGTGAAAATAAAGGCCAAAATTTGCATGGAGATGATCAGGTTTCTCTAAATCTTTCCATGCTAATGTAACACACCCTTCATGCTTGTTTTCTCCAAATCGCACTAACAATGACAATATATACCCCTAGGGAACAGTCCCTCTCTTCTTAGTTTTAGTTGAAATCTAAGAGTTTGAGGATAGAATCCTACTACTGTTGCTCACAAACTCTGCTCCAGTTTTTCTCTCCATTGGTTACCAAGTAGATAGACAATTCAATTTGTTGACTGAGATGTTCTATTAAGAAAAATCGATACAAAATACTAACCCAAGAGTCTGAAACACATTCTCCCAGAAACACATAAATAATCTTGGGGGAAAAATAGGATTAGATTTAGTGAACACATGTGGCCATGTGGTTACTTGCAATTCTCAGTTAGAGAGAAGTCCAACAACCATTTATTTGGAAGGGCTTAGTGACAGTAAAAGAAAAAGACTAGAAAAATTCGTTATTCAGGCTGTTCACACTTGGGAATCCTCATTATATTCATTCATCATTTGTGTAGTTCTCTGATGGGCACTACAGGTCAATATACATGTAGAGAGTCCTGTTGATGTCTGTCTTCACAGTGCCCAGTTTGTCCTGTTCTTCTGATATAGATGTTCCCATATGTGCTGCTGTTCAGTAATCCTAACACAGACTATGATAGCAAATTCATGTTCTGACTATTTGTATGAAGCTCATTTTTCATCCTCCACTTAAGGGTAAAGTAGAAGAGAAAGAAAATCTTCCCTTCCTCCCTTCCTTTCTCCCAAAGTGGTTCCATTTTAGGGGCTTGGAGAGAGGTGCTCTACTGCTAGATTGGTTTGCCACTGGAATGCCAGGTGCTTTCCAGGCTCTATAAGCTACGACTAATTCCTCTTAAAAACCTTAACATATTTTTTGTGTGTGGTACCTACTCCTTTTAATTTATTTCTATATAGTTTATGCCTTTGATTGATTAACATATTCAATAGTTAATACCCAATTTATACTTGTGATTTATTCTGAACCTCCATAAATGGCATCCTCACATGATAAAGGCATTAGGAAACAGCACATCTTATTAAATGTTACAATTGGAATTAAAGGGTATAGGACATTCAAACTATACTAAAAAAGCAAACTGTACTAAAAATGAAAAGACTTTATAGTAATTTGGAATAAAAGTGTCATTTTTTCAATAAACTTCTTTCTTTATGCCCGTCTTTCCCCCTATGCCACCATATATATGTATATATGTGTGTATGTATGTATGTTTGTATGTATGTGTATATATGCATGTATATGTATGTGTATATGTATATGTGTGTGTATCCACACACATATATACATACATATATATGTATGTGTATATATATTTATATACACACACATGAAGCTCCATGTATAATGGAAATCTTGTGATATCAAGTATAATTTAGACCTAAATCTTATGTGTCTAAGATTTTTTGAGACATTGAAGATCTGTATAGTGTTCTATATAACCAACAGCTCCCCTGAAGTGGGGAGATTGCCTTTGATGCTGATCCACTCCCATATGTATTGATGCTTTAGATAAAGAGACTTTATTAATTTGTTTTAAGACTTACAAGCTTATTAATATAGTTAACATTGCTTGACAGAATTGGAATCCAGTATTCTCAAAAAGCTGGAATGATGGGTCACATGCAATAATAAATTCTCTCCATTTTGTTCTAGAATTATAATTTTATTACTGTAAAGCAGAGGGGTAAAATATGTGGCCTGTGAGTCATATAACCCACAACATTCCCAAGTGTCACTTGACACAACTTTAAAAAAAAAGTAATTTGGAAATCTTTAACATAATAATTAAAATGCAATATTTTAAAGCTAGGTCAAAATGTGGTATGTAGGTACCCTTATGTATGGATTAGTAACCTGTGTTTCTGGATTTTAAACCATTCCTATGCAGCAGTCCTGGTATCAGAACTATGTCCATAAGTTCAAATGATCAAATCAATTGCAACTTCTAGTAGTGAAGAGGCCTCAGGGGGCACTTAGAGGTTAAATAATTTACCTTTTCTCACACAGTGTGAGTCAAAACTTAACTTTAAGTCTAGTGCTCAATCCACAATGTCATTCACCCTAAAATACAAAAGGCTTATTACTGGACTTACAAAAACAAAAATACAACTGCATAAGTAGAGTGTGCATACACAATAGTTCATGTGATAACACTTGGAAATTTTGATGAACTCCATGAGTAATATGAGAAACACTGTTGCAAAGCATGCTGAACTTGAATTTCACAAAGGCCTGGGTTGCAATTCAAGTTGTGACACCAGTTATGTGAACATAAGCCATTCATTTGCTTATCTGATCTTTATTTTCTTCACCTGCAAAAAAAGGGTAAATCTTCCCAGGCTTGGATGAGACCTCAGTTACATTAATACTATTTAAATCAGCTATTTTCCATGAAAACCTAAAAGACTCCCTCTAAAACAAACAAAACACAATATTAACAATGCCTTAGACTTCAATATGATATTAATGTTCATAATGGGGTGATAGTGTAGCAATTATTTTTACATTCTGACCAAGTTGTCCAATACGTACTATGATATATTTAGTTTTAAGCACTATATATTATTAAGTATATTGAGAATTTAAAATTTATTTAGAGAAAGGTGACTTAGATTGTGTGGAGCTCAAAACCATGTTGTCAAAGGAATTTTTGAAAGTTTAGACTAGAAAAGATTTCAATCTTTTTGTGTGTGTCATGGGCGCATTTGACAGTCTAATGAATGAAACACATTCCTCAGAATAGTGCTTTTAAATGCACAAGATAGAAATCCTCTTCTGGGAGCAAAGACAGTAGAGTAAGCAGAGTAATTGCCATAACTTTTCAAAATGTACCTCGAAACAATCATTACATAAAACCCCCAAACCAATACTGGGAAAGCAGAACCACTAAAAAGACAGGAGGAAGTAAACTTTGAGACCAGGAAACTTGGAAGATTCTCAAGAAAAGTCTGTCTCAATTGGGTAAAAGGAGACTGCATTTCAGGACAGGAAGCGTTACAGCAAGCAAGCAGTAAGCCCCACCTCAGCAAAAAGCAGTAAGTCCTGAACTCCAATGTGGTAGACCAGGCAAACACCAACATCAGAACTCCCCACATGCCTCAGAATAGCCAAGGAAAGGGACAGACTCCAACTCTGAGAACTATCATATCCTTCACTATATCCCTGGGAAAACAGGCAGCTTCTAGCAACAAGACAGCCACATGCTTCATTTTAGCCTGGGAGAAATGCAGAACCACCCTGTGGGTCTCAACACACACACCAGACACCACAAATAGTATCCCAGCTCATCACCAGGTAAGATGTCATGCTCCTATGTCCTTCACCAACCCCAGTCACCCTCCACCCTACACTTTTAGCAGAGCACCAGACACAAGGGTCCCCTGGGGACCTCAGGGCAATATTAGTGCAGCACCAGGTAAATATCCAGACCCCTGCAGCAACTGGCACAAGAAACCTGAGAGAATGCCCTTTAACCTGGGGAGTAAAACTCAAATTTAAAAGAAAGGAAAAAGGCAAAAGATGAGCAAAAAAAAACAACAGAAAAATAATGATTTCATAGAAATTTATTATGCTGATAGGGAAGACCAAGACACAAACTCAGAAGAGGAAAACAAAGTCATAACACATAAAGGAACCCCCCCCCTCCCTCCAAATGGGAAGGGATCACAAGCACAGAAGAAACTCATGGGAGAGCTCAAAAAGGAGTTTTAAAATTATATATAAGAAATAGAAAATTGGGAAAACAAATGACCATAATGCAAAACCATTATGAAAAAGGGGTCAGCATCTTAGAAAACAGAAGAAAAATAGAAGTGGTTAAATAGAAAAGGAAATATAAAAATCAACTGAAGAAAAAAGCTCCTTAAAGACTACAATTAGCCAAATAGAAAAAAAAGTACAAAAACTAATTGAGGAAAATAATACCTTAAAAGTTAGAACTGGACAAGTAGAAGCTAATGATTCAATGAGGCATCAAAAATCAATCAAATTCAAAAGAATGAAAAAATGGAGAAAATGTAAAACACCTCATGGGAAATGAAACTGACCTGGAAAATAGGTCCAGGAGAGACAATCTCAGAATCATTAGACTACCTGAAAGCCATAATCAAAAGGAAGACTTGGACAGCATTCTTGGAGAAATTATCAAGGAAAACTGCCCTAATGTCCTGGAACCAGAGGACAAATTAAGCACTTAAAGAATCAACCAATCCCTTCAGGAAAGCAATCCCCAAATAAAAACAACATGGGACATTATAGCCAAATTTCAGAACTATCAGATCAAGTGAAAAATTGCACAAGTGGCCAGGAAGAAACAGCTCAAATATCTGGGAGTCACAATCAAGATTAAACAGGGCTTAGCAGCTATATTAAAAGATCAGAGTCGTGGAATATGATATTCCAGATTACAAAGGATCTAGGGGAACAACCAAGAATCACTTACCTGGCAAAATTAAGAATAATAGATTAAGGGGAAAAATTGTTATCCAATGAAATAGAATTATTTCAAGATGGAGAAGACTATAAGGAGAAAACCAATTAATTAAAAAAATATCTCTAATATCAAGAACCAACAGAAGCATAAATAGGTAAAAGGGGAACAGAAAAGATAAGGGATTATATAGAATCCTCTAAACTATTTACATTTCTACATGGGAAGATGATACTTGTAATTTGTAAAAAAAAATGTTCCATTAATAGTACAGCTAAAAGTAATATACACAGATACAAGGTATGGGTATACAGTGATTTTGAGATAATGATATAAATAATTAAGGGATTAGAAGGAGGAGCACACTGGGTCCAGAAAGAAAAGGGAGGCAGAATGTGGTAAATTATTTCACATGAAGAGGTTTAAAAGACCTATTGCAGTGGAGGGGAATTTGAGAAGGTGGGTTATGGGCATTCCCTTGAACCTAACTTTCATCAGCATTGGCCCAAAGAGAGAATAATACACACAATCAGTTGAATATATAATTTTGCCTGACAAGGAAGTAGGAGGTGAAGAGATTAAGTAAAGGGGGAGGTGTGAACTGATAGAAGGGAGGGCATATCCGGGAAGGTGGTACTGGTAGACAAAAGCAGAACACTGATGAAAAGGGAAATGATGAAAGGAGAGAGAGAAAAAACAAAAAGAAGAATATGATGGGGGGAGTGGAATTCACAGGTAGTAATCATAATTGTGAATGGGAGAAATTCTCACATAAAACAAAAGTAGATAACAGAGTGGATCAAAAACCAGAATCATAAATATGTTATTTACAAGAAGCACACTTGAAGCAGAGAAATAAACACAGAGTAAAGGTAAGGGACTGACACAGAATCTATTATGCTTCAGCTGAAGTAAAAAAGCAGAGGTAGCAATCCTGATCTCAAATAAAGTAAAAGAAAAAATAGACCTAATTAAAAGAGACAGGAAAGACCACAGACAGTGAAGCAATATTAATACTAAACATAAATGCACCAAGTGGTACAGTAGCTGAAATCTTGAAATAGAAGTGATTAATATAATAGATTAGGTACACAAGGCATAGTATTCAATGACCCTAGAAAACTAGAGTCTGATAAATCTAAAGACCCCGGTTTTTGAAATAAGAACAAAAACTTCTTGGAAAACTGAAAAACAATGGGACATAAACAAGGTATAGCTCAAAATGAATGAATGATTTAGACTTAAACGGTGACACCATAAACAAATTAGAAGAGCAAGGAATAATCCACCTGATGTTTCTTTGTGGAGGTGAAGAATTCATGACCAGAGATAGAGAGCATTATGAATTGTAAAATATATAATATTGATTGTATTAAATAAAAAAGCTTTTGCACAAATTAACTTAAGGCAGCCAAAATTAGAAGGTAAACAGAAAGCTGGGAAACAATCTTTATAATAATTGACTCTGATAAAGACCTCATTTATAAGATAGAGGGATCTGAGTCAAATTTATAAGAATACAAGCCACTATGCAACTGGTAAATGCTCAAAGAATATAAACAGGAAATTTTCATATGAAGAAATTAAAGCTATCTATAGACATGTGAATAAGGGCTCTAAATCATTTTAATTAGAGAAATGCAAATTAAAACAACTCAAAGGTACCACCTCACCCTTATCAGATTGGCCAATATGACAAAAAAAGAAAATCCTAAATGTTGGAGAAGACGTGGGAACATTGGAACACTAATTCACTGTTGGTAGAGTTGAGACCTGATCCAACCATTTTGGAGAATACTTTGGAACTATTCCCAAGGGGTAATCAAACTCTGCATACCCTTTGATTCAGTAATACCAATACCAAGTCTATATACAAAAGATGTCATAACAAAATAAAAAGGATTTACATGTGCAAAAATATTTATAGCAGCCCCTTTGTGGTGGCCAAATATTGGAAACTGACGGAATGCTCATCAACTGGGGAATGGCTGAAAAACTGTGATATATGAATGTAGTGGAATACTATTGCGCTATAAGAAATTATGGATTTCAGGACAACCTGGAAAGACTGATGTAAACTGAAATAAGCAGAACCAAGAAAAAGTGTACAGGGTTTCAGCAACATGTTGTGATGCTCAACTATGAATGATTTAGCTTTTCTCAACAAAACAATGATTCAATACAGTACAAAGGACTTAAGAAGGAAATATCATCCATAACCTGAAGAACTGATGGACTCTGAATGCAGATTGAAACATATTTTTTCACTTACTTTAATTATTTTCCATGTTTTTTTCTTTTGATCTGTTTCTTCTTCCACAACCATGATGAATATAGAAATATGTTTTGCATGACAGCACATGTATAACCTATATAACATTGCCTACCATTTTCAGAAGAGGGGAGGAAGAAAAATTGGAGCTCAAACTCTTGTAAAAAAACAATGCTAAAAATTGTCTTGACATATAATTGTGAAAAATTTAATATTACTAAATATCTAATGTGCAAGAAAATATGGAAGGAAACAATACTGAACAAAAGCTATCAAAATGTCTTAAAATTAATTTTAAGATACAAGCTAAGGATATCCATACCAGATGTTCACTGAAGTCATGCTTTCACTTCTGAGGGTCTATGATTTTATTATTCTCGTATTTACTACCAGCAACAATACCATGTATGGAGAGACTAGAGTGCATCATTATTTAAATGCCCTAAATAGAAAATTATCAAAAATGAACAACTTTGAATTTGATAAATTATGTTATGTACCATCAGTGTTGCATTAAAATTTTATAGGTTCTCTGGAAAGTTATTCAGTGATAGAAGCTTGGTAATTTCATTTTGATTTCATTTTTTTCCCCAAAGGGTCTCAGAGTGTACCCACACCAACCTTTCAACACTGTAATAGTTATTGTGTTTTAGAGATGACTAGAATCTGCCATATTTTATATGCAGTGATCATTAATCTGTAGAATTTATTTGTGAGTCATGGATAATACTGATGCTATTATAAGAAAATCACTTCAAGTTACTTTGCACATAGTTTCAAATAATTTATCATTGCATAAAACTTTATCAACCCCTCTCCCTCTACACTTCAGCTTTCATTTATCAAACTTTTGTAGTCATCTCAAGGAACACCAACTGCCACCTCAAGGATCTGTGATTTCATCAAGATGAAAATTCCTTCATGAATGCAGATGACAAATCCCTTTCAACTTTAGTAGATGATCTTTGTGAGTTGTTGTGGTCAAGTAATTTGGCACTAAGTATGCATGTATGGATGTGTGAATGAATGAAAGAATGAGGTGAAGGGGGGAAATGTATCTTTAGTACTTTACTATGTGCCAACTAGAGGTCAAAAGATGGGATAGGGAAAAATGTGTTTATAATGATATAATATAGGTCTGAAGAAAACGTGACCCTCCAGAGGATTTTGGCTACCTTGTGAAAAATGCCCCTTTTTGGTGGGTCATCAGAAATCCTTTGGTGCGCCCTTGGGTTGTAAGTGACCTGCAGGCAATAGGTTATGCAGGCCTAGTATAAGACTAAGATGACTGGGGAGGAGTATTCTGGATTTGCATTGGGCTAAAGCTATATCTCACCAATCAGAAGTCAGTAGTCAAGGACTTTGAAACCAAGTCAGATATGAAGGCTTGAATGCAGAGGATTTATATGGTCAAGAGAATAGGTTCTGAACTCCTATGGACTACACCAAGCTGCTCTTTTCATAGTATTCAAAGCTTCTCCAGGTTGAGGAAAATGAAATATTCTTATGTTAAGTTGACTTAATCTCTGGGTCACTGAATTCATTTCTAAATTATAATCATGTCTTAGGGCAAACTTTTAGTAAAAGATGAACAAGCTTTAAATTAAACATCGTCTCCCCCAACCTTTAGTTTTAAGTTGTTGAAATTTTCTTTTATTTAGATTATTCAAAACCCAACCAGTTCTTGCTGTGGTTTCTGTGTCCTTGACTATCAGTATAAATTAAGCTATTTGGCACATTTACATTCCATTGGAGTTCTCCTGCATAGGTTCTTATACCACAGACTAAGCCAGAGGTAGTTAATTGGTCATCTGGATAGAGTGGTGAGCTTGGAATCAGGAAGACCTGAACTCAAATTTGGTCTCAGACATTCACTAGCGATGTGTCTGTGGGTGTGTTGCTTAGCTTCTGTTTGCCTTAATCTACTAGAGGAGAAAATGGTAAAGTACTCCATGATTTTTGCCAAGAAAACCCCAAATGAGGTCTTGAGGAACTGAACACAATTGAATAACAACAACAATATATTTGCATTCGAATTGTATTACTTTACTGTTTTTATTTTCAAAAACATCTGTCCCATCTTAAGCAATGTCTGAGTGTCCAGTATTCCAGGGCATTAAAAAATACATGTAGATCCAGTGGGGCTGTGTTGATTGTGACCTTGAGGCAATGACTGGAGCATGGCTGTGGGAGGTGCGGAAAGATTTATAGATTAAATCTGGTCCCATTTATACATATTAATCTTTTATACTTAGAGAAATATGCAACTTATACAGTATCATAAGTTTGAAGCAATTCCAGACAGTTATTGAGAGTTATTCAGAAAATATCTATTCCAGAGGAAAGAAAACCAGGATGGATTTGAAGTCAAAGGACAAGATTTTGAGGTTCAGCAACAATCAAAATGCTTACACTAATGTACTGTTCCTTTTACAATGGCACACTCTTATGTGGTAGGATATACTGCCATGGTGTCTGTCTTCCTTTCCGGTCTAATGAGCTGCAGCTGTGAGCTGCAGGTGGTTATGATAGAGAAAGAAGTAAATCTGGATGTTTGCCTAAAGGGACAATTAATATATTCCAACTTTCCTTCTCGTTCCCTTCATGAGGAATAATTTTTGAGGGAAGCCTGGGGTGTATTTCTTGGAGAAAACTGGTCAAACAATTAATGAACATTTCTAGAACCACTGTAACAAAAAAAAATGCAAGTGAACTATGAACCTGCTTTTCAGATATAAATTATTTATTGGCACTGATCCTAACCCTACAGGAAAGGATCACATTTCGGACAGGGAAACAATAGACATAAAAATAGCAAATGACAGCAAAAAGGAGTGGGCGTGTATTACTTAAGTTGATTTTATGATGACTAACTGGATGAAATAGATTTTTGTCAATAAATCATTGTTCTGTCCGCATTCAAATTTTAAATTCTAATGCAACAAACATTAAGTTTTAAAAATACTGGTGGAGATTAGAAAGCTGATTAAGATATAACTATTAGATTTATATCTTGCTAGAACTGAAAGGGGATTTAGAGATTATTTAATCCAACCCTTTAATTTTAGTGAAGAAATTGGGACCTAGAAAGATCAAGAATGCATTAGCAGCAGAATGTAAGACAGTCAATAAAAACTGGAAGGAAGAAAAGATGAGCCTTGTGCTCAAGAAGTTAAAGCAATAGGAAGCTTATAGAAATAAGGAATATCAAGTAAAAATTCCAAAGAAGTTCATAATATATTGAATAAATATTACACTGAAAAGAAAATGTTAGACGCCCCCCCATCACCCAAAAAGAGTGAATAAAGGAATTTGATAAATTCTCTGAAAGTAATAGAACCAAAATGACAAATTCTAGAATGGTTTAAAGGAGAAATAAAACTTTTAAAAGAAGATTTTAGGATGGAAATTAATTCAGAATAAGAGCTCTCTAAATAGAATCAGCAATTACAAAACAGTTGAATAGATAATTTAAAAGAAGCAGGGGAAAATATCTCCAAAGTAGCAGAGAGTTTGAAAGAGAATGACATGTTTTGGACTATAAAATATACTGATGGTTAAATATTCAGAAATTAGGAAGAAGAGAAGCAAAACACAGAAGTTTAAAAATGAACATAAATTTCACACACACACGCATATATAAATGGTAAAAAAAGATGCATGTCAAAATGAGATGTTATGCCATAATTTATTATATATTTTGTGATTCAAAGATCATTATCTCTCATGGATAAAAGAGAAGCTAAATACAATTTTAACATTTCTTTCTTCTATCCATTTTCTTCTTCCTTTCCTGACAATCAGGAATAATTTCTTTTATTCAGTTTTTTTAATTGTGGCACAAAATACACTGTTTTATACCCTTTCCTTTCTTTGCCCACATTAGCTTTGTTTTATTTATTCATTTATTCATTCATTCATTCATTTATTTTATTTATCTATCTATCTATCTAATTGTTCATTTATTTATTTGTTTGTTTGTTTTTGTATTTAACTTTGTTCACCTTATGTTTATAGGAGTATGCCATACTTGTTTATTCAACCTCTATTAAATTTATTGTTCCTATGTTTAATCTTCAGTAAATATGTTAAAAAAACAAAGTTGGTTGATGAGTTTACTGGACATTGACAGCAATCTGTGTAAATAACTAATTTTTTTTCTTTTTTTTTTTTTTGAGATGGAAAGGCAGGATTGTCCAAGGTCACACAGCTAGTAAGTATTAAGCATCTGAGGTTGGATTTGAACTCAGGTCCTCCTAACATCAGTGCTGGGGCTCTATCCACTAAGTCATCTAGCCACCCCATAATTTTCTTTCTTTAATTGAATTGTTTCTCCTTGTTTCTCCAGAATTGCAATTTTAAGCCTCTGTGCTAGAGCCAATTGATGGCACCGAAAATTTCTACAATTTGAATCTAAATGGGAGAGAATCCAAAGGTGGTCAGGCTATGGAATAAAAATTTGTAAAGTCCTTAAGTTTGTTCACAAAAGTAGTTTAAATATGCCTTCTACAATCTTGTTTAAATTATTAATTTACTTGGCAAATCCTTTCTTTATAGAACAAATGTCAACTTCAGCTTAGCCATATTGAATTATCACAAGTTTAGAATTATTCATGAGATTTTACTATAATAGTACTTTTTGATATATCTGTGTCTGTTGAGAATAAATCTGTTTCCTATAGGACTCAGATTTTTAACAGAAAAATTCATTATTTTAAACTTTCTAGGCAAATATTAATCATTTTAACTTGTCCAAACTTGATTTCTGAGGTCTAACTGATGAGGTACTACTGTGTATTCAAGATCTCAAATATTAACTAACATGAATTTTAAGTTTAAGATTATTTACTTAGATGCACCCTCTTTTTATTCATAATTTCTGTGGCAATGAGTTTGATTATGATTAATATTATTAGTGGATATGGATAAACAGAATATTATTCAACTAAAAATAATATAGCCTGTGGTGCTTATCATGAAATTTGAAAGTCAGGCATTTAATGTATATGTGAAAGAAAGGTAAAAAAAAATCTCTATCCTTGTCCTTCTCTTTCTAATTCAAAAAATGATAGAAGAAAAGAATAACATTTAAACTTTTAAAGCTGGGTCAGGTGATATGGATTCGGTATCTGACTTTGTGAATAATAAGCTTATATGGTTGAGAAAATTGCTTAAATTTTCTCAGCTATATTTTCTTTATATGTAAAAAGATAGAAATGATATTCTGGATGTCTCATGATCCTATATCCCTTCCAATGCAAAGGGCTTTGGACTTATTCCATAAGATATGTATTACACACACGCACACACACTGTGTGTGTGTGTCATGGCATATTTGATTTTTCAATAATACTTCTTTATCACTAGCTAGTTTGGGATCCCTTAAAGACCATTTGTATCTTGTTATAAATTATATTCCATGGGTTTTATAAATCATAATTGGCTTTCCCAGGAACAATAGTGGATCACATTTTTTCTAATTAAGAGAAATATTATATAGGCATATTCATTTATGAATTTCATTCTCAAGAGGTACCTTAATATTTGGTATTTTTAAGGTGATTCAGGAAAAGATTCTATTGATTTCATTCTGAAAGTTTTCATTATATTTAATAGTGGTACTGATTTAAAGACTACTGGCTATTAAAACACTTTTTTAGTCTTGTCATTTCTTCTTAAAAATGCCAGACTAGATTGCACAATTATTGCGTAGCCACATGTGCAGGTATTTCTTTAATTATTTAGAAGGATCCTCATCTATTTTAGGAAGGAAATGTGTGAGGCAAAGTATGTATTAAGCATTATTTTGACTTGAGCTGAGAAATATTTTATCACAGTTTTTTTCCTTCCAGAGAACCTAATCCAGTAGCTCCAACTCTCCACATATTATTACTGAGTACCAGTGAGCTGCTTTAATGATTTTTTTGTGGCAACTTGCTGCTGATTATTGATTCCATTTGGATCAGTGAACTGAAATAAACACTTTCTAATTTGTTGTGACACTGCATAGATGTGTTTCTTTATTAAAGAAGGTAGTAGTAGGGTTATTAGGGGTCCTGAGTTGCTCAGTAGAACGAGAAACTTCCTTTTCACCATAACAAGAATGAGAAATACCAAACAGAATAATAAATCCATAGAGTTTAGAAAATTGAGGAATCAAATCTCTGATGTTAATTTTGTTGTGGAAGACAGAGCAACCAATCCAATCCAATTCTACAAGCATTCATCAACTTTGTGTGTGTGCATCTGTGTGTGAGACAGAGAGAGAGAGACAGAGAGACAGAGACAGAGAGACAGAGAGAGAGAGACAGAGAGACAGAGAGAAACAGAGAGAGAGAGACAGAGAGAGAGAGACAGAGAGACAGAGAGAGAGACAGAGACAGAGAAAGACAGAGATACAGAGAGACAGAGAGACAGAGACAGAGACAGAGACAGAGAGAGACAGAGAGACAGAGACAGACAGATTCAGATGATAGGCTCTGAACCAAGGAGAATTGAAGAGGTTAAGAAGAATTGACTGAACCTACTGACCTTCCCTATCAGAACTCATATAAGTATATTACTTAAATTTACTTATTATACTTATGTGTGTTTATGTCTTGTCCTTTACTAGGCTATTAGCTCCAGTTGAATGGACATTGTATGTTCTCTAGATGTTCTCTTCCTACCTGTACCTAATACATTCTTTCCCAGGTAGGTTAACTAATTCTCATTGAGTTGAAATGAATGGAAACCAGACATAATAAACCTGGAACAAATATCTTTCTACTTTCCATGAAGTTGAACTTTGAGCCTGCTCAACCATGAGAATTATGCTGATTGTTCAGTATTGCCTATTGACATGTTTAATAGGCAAATGTTCTGAGGCATATATTCTTTCTTTTTGGGGGGTTTAAAATCTAAGCAAACTTTATCTGTAGTATTCTCTGTGATTTAGCAGCATAGACATTGAGGCATGTTTTCTAGTGAGTTACTAGTTCTTTGAGTACTTACAATTTAAGATTAACCAGTCTTCCACTTCCAATAAACCTGTTGGAGAAAGGCAATATGACATAGCAGATAAAGAATTGAACAAGGAATCAGGAAGACCTTAGTTCAAATCATGCCTCAGATTCTTTCTGACTCTACGAAGATGGACAATTTAATTAATCTGTCTGCGTTTTAGTTTTCTGATCTGCAAATTGAGAAGGTTCCACTGGATTTTCTCTAATGTCCCTAATATTTTAAAATTCATAATCCTGTGATTTAGGATCTTCAGGAGATCTTTTTACACTAGAAATAACCAAATCCCTTTTCA
The DNA here is from genome assembly GCA_028646575.1 of Pseudocheirus occidentalis. Classification (NCBI taxonomy): domain Eukaryota; kingdom Metazoa; phylum Chordata; class Mammalia; order Diprotodontia; family Pseudocheiridae; genus Pseudocheirus; species Pseudocheirus occidentalis. The sequence continues at coordinate 100,267,846 of CM053601.1, read as the reverse complement.
CCCCTTCCCCCCTCTGAAATGGAGATAATATATAAGGCATCAAGTGGACAGAATACTAAAGGTTACATTGAATATAAATTTTTTATGCAAAACAAAAACATAACCATTGTCTAAGATGATTAAATGATAGACACATCCATTATTTTCTATTTTTATTCCTCATCTTTGGTGGAAATTTAACTTTTTTATGAAAACTTGATCCAGAGGTATTTTTAATATAAATTTTAAATTTGTTTTCTTGTTTACATCATTCATTTCCATGAGATTTTTGAGTTTCAAATTTTCTCCCCATCTTTCCCCTACCCTAAACCCCCAAAACTGTGATCCCACTGTAAAGCCTCTTCCCCAATCTGTTCTCTTTTGTGCCCTCCTCCAAAAGTCCTCTAACTTTCTGGTAGGGCAGGGAGGTTCTCCCTACCCCAGTCCCTATATATCTTAATTCCTAGTTGCATGTATTGCAGAGCTTTAAATTCTAGATTCTTTCGGTTCCTCCCTTGTCATCCACCCACACTGGAAGGAAAAGCAATTCAATACTGGCTGTGCATGTGTAATTGAACAGGACATCTTCACAGTGGATATATTGTGACAGTCTGATCATATGGCCCTCCTTCCCATCCTGCCCCCCCCCTTGTTCTGTTCTCTACCCTGTTCCTGTCCGTTTACTAAAATGTGTGCTTCCAACAACCATCCCCCAGACCCTTCCCTTCCCTCCATCATCCTGCCTCTCATCCCCACGTGCCCTACTCTTGTGTGTGGTATGATACCCAGCTTAGTTTATGTCACTCCTTCCCTAAGCCAAATTCAATGAGAGTAAATGAAAGTACAGTAGTAACATTTATCCCTTGCCTCTTCTATATGGGATGATTAAACCCATTTTGTCTCTCCCTGTCTCTTCTCATTCTAGTCCTCTCCCACCTCAGAATTGCACCTTTTAAAGTATCATCCCTATGTATTCAATTGATCCTATACCCTCTATGTACACAAATACA
>CM053601.1:100250151-100266357 GCA_028646575.1 Pseudocheirus occidentalis | reverse complement strand
GAACTTGAAAGAATTCACTGATCATGTCTTGAAAAAGATCCCCAAAAGAAAACTCCTAGAAATGTAATTGCCAGGTTCCAGAATCCCAAGTTAAAGGAGAAAATATTACAGGCTGCCAAAAAGAAACAATTTGAATACTGTGGAAACACAATTAGGATAACCCAGTATCTGGCAGCTTCTACACTGAGGGATAGAAGGTCCTGGAATATGATATTTTGAAGATCAAGGGAGGTAGGATTAAAACCAAGAATCACCTACCCAGAAAAATTGAGTATAATGTTCCAGGGGAAAATATGCTCATTCAATGAGGTGGAGGACTTTCCTTTCTTGGATTTATGTCTATCATAACCTTCTGAGTGACTTAAATGATAGTTGTCTTTCTCCACAATTGCTCTCTATATTATGTAGATTAGTGGCTCTAAACAGAAAATTTTCCCCCTTCCTCATTGTTTTTATTTTCATTACCTTTTTAATAGATTTGCAAGATAGCCAATGAAATGAATATTCAATATAAAAATATTTTTACCAGTCTATCTTAGGTGTACTCTGTCCAAGAACAGAAAAATGTCATCCCCATATTTTAAACACTGGTCCAAAAGTCCAAAACCTATTGTCAGACACCAACTTCATCTTTCCCACTCCTTCCCTTATTTTTTCCCCAAAACCCCTTCCCTTTAATAGGCAGCAATGATGAACAAAAAAGCTGTGCTCTTGTCATCATCTGTTCCTTGCTTACAATTTCATTATTGAAGGCAATCCCTGTTTGCCTCCTTTTGTCAGTATTATTTGCAATGCACGTTAAAAACCAGAAGTGGGTAGTGGTCATCTGTTTTGATAAATCTTGGGAGGTTCTTCAATTTGCCTTGGGAGCACATTAAATTGAACAAATAGTATACATGATAATCACCCCCCTTTGTTTTAAAAAGTCTTCCTCTGATCCTTCACCTGCTAGCTTCTGTGATTCTCTTTTCTTGGAAAATGTATTGCTACTTTCTTAGAGCATTCAGCTCTCCCCTCTTCAGGAAGAGCTTCAAGTGTATCTTTTAGCTCTTAGTATACAGCAGTCCTCTTTCCTTCACATTTCTACTCCCTTTTCTTCCACTCTTATCTCATGTCAAAAGTCAAATTTTCCCTTTTCCACTGCATGTTCTCCTTTGTCCCCATTGAAGAGCTGGGGAGGTTACACAGTTATCCTTAATTCTACATCTAAAATTCACTAACTAGAATGTTTGTATAATATAATATGGGTACTTTTCCTATCTGCATTTAGCCAGTATTTTTATTCTGTTTCCTTTGTCTTCTCTATTGTCAATATAGCTTAAAAACTCTTACAGGGAAAGGGCCATAATAAAAATAATAACAAAGCAACAATTTTTATAATACATTTTTTCTATAATTCACATTTATATTATTCCTTAATATTTACATAGTGCCTTCCTCATAATGATTTTGTGAGTTAGGCAATGCAATTGTTATTTTTCTCAATTTAAAAATTAGAAAAAATAAGAAAACTAAGAGAGGGGGTATCTTACCCATGGTCACATAGCTAATGCATATCATATTCAAATAAGTCTCCAGACAACAAAGCCAGGGCTCTCCACAGTGTTATGCTAACTATCTTTAAAGATTCAGGCATTTCTAGTCCCTGAATACATGCTAATTTTCTAAACTTATATAAATACTACAATCTCCTCTCATTTAAACAGACAGACTGTAGTCCATGGGTGATTAAGGAAGAAGTAACTGCAAAGAGCATTTGTTCATTCAGTCTTATCAAGCTCCCATCCTCAAAGGATGGCTAGAAATTCTGCCTTTATAATATTCCTGGGATTTGAAGGAACCTCGGAAATCATCTAGGAATGACCCCAACTGAGTGGTGGCATAAAGCATTTAGAAACAGAAAACTTGGTTTTGAATCTAGCCTCTAATGCTTATTAGCTCACATAATTTACTTAATGATTTTGACCCTCAGTTTTTGAATCTATAAACCTTACAGATTTATAAAAATGTTAATTCTCATCATGTAGTCCAATGCCCTCACTTTTAAATTAAATTTTGATATGAACTTTAAAATGATAACAAATATTTCAAGATATTAAAAAACCAGAAAAAGAGGATTTTATATGAAACTGTGAAGTTCAGTTACATTTAGCTTTTTAAAACATATTGAATTTAGTACAAAACAACCTATTCATTTGTGTCTCCTGAAATTCCTTCTAATCTCTTCTTATATTTATTTAAATGTTTAATTCACAATCTTTCTTTTTGTTTCTTTTCTTCCTTTTCATCCTCATTCCTTCCTTCCTTTTATCACTTTAAAAGAAACCTGCTGTCCCTAGTCTGTGTACTGCCCAAGGTCACATGTGTTTTTCATAGAATGAATTCTCATGTCATGCAAAGTGGATTAGGTGGCTCAGTGAATAGAGCATTGGGTGTGGAGTTGGGAAGACCGGAATTCATATACTGTCTCAACTAATTACTAAGTTGTGTGACCCTGGACAAATCACTTAATCTCTGTCTGCCTCAACTTACTTAACTGTAAAAGTGGGGATAATAACGGCACCTACAGTCCCAGAGTTATTGTGATCAAATGAGATAATGTATGTAAACTACTTAGCCAACATTAAGCCCTCTATGAATGTCAGTTATTATTATTAAGCCTAAACAAGACTTTAAGGAGATGTTTAGATAAATAACATTACTACTATATATTTCTGAGATGCACATTTTTTAATCTGTCTCAGGCATTTCTCAACTATTTCTTCCATCTATCTATTCTCAACAATGTTGTTATATCTGATGCTTTTTTGCTTCTTTTCTTAACCAAATGTTCCTTGTCATGTTTTGAATGGAAATATGTCATATTTGACCCTGTTGTCATTATTAGAAACAGTCAAACCTAAAAGCCTGGGTTATTCTTCTAAACCATGATTAGCCCAAGTATTTCCAGAAAGAAGATTGACCTTTTAAAGGTTTACAAACCTAATTTGTAGAGTGTTAAGCACAGAGTAGGTGACTGATAAATAAATTTGATAAATAAATAAATTTGATAAATAAAATTGATAAAAATAAATTTCATACCACTAGCTTAAATTTGTATAGCACATGTACACTTGATCCTAGTCCTACTGACAGAGAAGGAAAGACAGAAAGAAGGCAAATGCTATCCAAATCTTAATGTGTAAAAGAAACTAAAGCTGTTAGATCACAGTTTCTGTCCTAGTCAGCTAACTAAATTTACCTTGTCAAATTACTCCCTGCTCTGTGCATTACCATATGCTAATCTGAAGCACATCCATTTTAGCTAGTATATTTTCATGAGAGGAATTGGACATGTTTGCCTTTCTCAGCCTTATGATAGCTGGTACACCTCACCTTTACCTGCTAAATTTGCTGTTAACTGATTACCCCTCTGGAGGAAAGGTCCCCTTGACAACCTCTCAATATGGATTTTTATGTAGTTCATCAGCAGAAAAAAGAGGGATAACAGTTATTTATCTTTGACTTTCCCATTCCTCCTAATTGACAGGACTCAAGCAGAAATCTACAGGAGACATAAATGAAAAGTATATGCAGAATGGATAAGGGGAGGTTCAAAAATACATCCCAGGAATGTCCATCATTTGGGGAATGGCTGAACAAGTTATGGTATATGAATGTGATGAAATATTATTGTGCTATAAGAAATAGGAAGGAGATTGACTTCATACTTACCTGGAGAGGCTTATACGAATTGATGCTGAGTAAGAAGAGCAGAACCAGGAAAAATTTGTACACAGTCACAGATACATCATATGTGTGACAACCAATTTTGAAAAACTTGACGCTTCTCAGCATTGCACAGTTAAAAGACAACTATACAAGTCTCACAATGGAAGGGGATGTCTACACTCAGAGAAAGATCCAGAAAGATCAGAGTTTAAAAGGAGATGGAAGAAATGCATGCTATCATTCTTTTTGATGTTTGGCTTTTGTTTGTCTTTTCTCATTGTTCACTCCATTGGCTATAACACCTGTACAACCAGACTATTGTACAATGCGAAGGAGTTTGCAGAGCCTATACATGATGGTATGCCACCATGGCAGGGGTGAGGGGTGGGGAGGAAGGGGAGAAAAATCTGAAACTCAAGTGACTCTGGAACTGAATCTTGTAACCTAAAAGTAAACAAACAAGTCAATAAATTTAAAAAATAGAATTTAAAAAAATAAAAAAAATACATCCCAGGAAATTCCATGCTGTAGAAGTACTAATTAGAGTTTTCTTTACTTCTCAAGTAGAAATATAAGTAAGAGGACTACTAGGATTTGCTCAAGAGAGGCAACTAAAGCTTCTGGATTCCATTTCATCTGCACCTTTCCTTTGTCTTTAAAGATAAAGAGAAGACAAAAATAAAATCACATTTCCGGGAGAGATTCAGGCATTGGATTGAATCACTGAGAGTTAACTAACAGAAGAGTATAGGAGGTAACACAGGTAGATGCCATAATAGTAATTTATCTAAATTAGATCAAGGAAACATAGACGTACAACTAGAAAAAAAACTTCAGAGGTCATTGAGCACAAATCCTTCATTGTTCAGATGGGAAAACTAAGGCTTAGAAAGTTGCCTCGTTCAAAGTCATACAAGTAAAGAATGTTATTGGTGGGTTTTGAACCCAGTGTCCTGTTGCTCTAAAGAGTGTGTTTGTAATACTATACAACTCGTTTTTGTTGTTTTGTTTTGTTTTTTGTTTTATTTTCAATTTATTGACTTGTTTATTTAGTTTTAGTTTACAAGATGCACTTACAGAATCACTTGAGTTTCAGATTTTCTCCCCTCCCTTCTCCCCCTTCCTCCATGGTGGCATACAATCATGTATGGGATCTGCAAACACTTTAACATTGTACAATAGTCTTGTTGTGTAGAAGAGTTGTAACCAATGGAGCAAATAATGTTAAAAGAAAGAAAGAAAAAAGAAACAAAAGAAACAAAACTAAACATGGAAAAGAATAGCATGTGTTGCTTCAGTCTCCATTTAAACTCTGGTCTTTCTAGATCTTTCTCTGAGTGTAGGTATCTCTTTCCATTCTGAGACTTGTAGAGTTGGCTTTTAACTGGGCGTTGCTGAGAAGAGTCCAGTTTATCACGGTTGGTTGTTACACATATGATGTGTCTGTGATTGTGTACAAATTTTTCCTGGTTCTGCCCTTCTCACTTAGCATCAATTTGTATAAGCCTCTCTGGGTAAATATGAAGTATTCTCCTTTCCATTTCTCATAGCACAATAGTATTCCATTACATTCATATACCATAATTCATATACCATACCATTCAACCATTCCCCAATATACAACTCTTTTATACACCCAACATAAGTGTCCTATTGGAAATTCAATGTTTTTGGTAAACAAAACCCAGGAATAATCAATCAAATGTAATAGCACAGTGTTAATAAAACCAAAAACATCCATGAAGTTAAGGATTCTCTACTGAGCAAAATTCTTTGGGTAAACCTGGAAAGCAGTTTGGTGGAAACTAAACAGAACAATATCAAATACCACAATATGCTCCAAATGGACAGAAAAAGTAACTATAAAAGGTCATAATAAAAAAAATAGAGAAGTCAGGGGACATCTTTTAAACTCTTGGTAGGGTAAAATTCGTAACTAAAAAGAAGTATAGAGAAAATTAAAAAGGCAAAATGGAGTACTTTGACTAAATAAAATTGAAAAGCTTTAGCACAAGCAAAATCAATATAGTTAGGATTAGGAAGGGAAACTATTAGTTGGGGGATAATCTTTTCAGAAAATTTATCTGATAAATATATGCTATCCAAAATATATAGGACTTATAGCAAAAATATTAGATTGAATCATTTATTAATATATACATGAGCATAGCATATGAACAGAATTTTTCCTTTTTTTCAATTTTCTAGTATTCATTTTTTTCTCTGCCACCTCCTCCTACTTGGAAAGAAGAGGAGAAAGGAAAGAATGAAAAAGAAAAATGAAGAAGGAAGGGAGGAAGAGAGGGAGATAGGGGAAAAGAGAGAGGAGGGAAGATAACCTATGTTTATCTGCATCAAATGAAATAATTCTTGCTTGTTTACTAAACTTTAAAAAAGTCATAAGTGATTCAGGATAAACAATGCGATAGCATTTTCTTTTAAAATTTAAGGGATGTGTACATTTAAAATATAACCATCTGGTCTGCTCTTTATTTATAGCAGTATATAATAAAGCCAGAGATTTGCCTCTTCTCTCTCCTAGAAAAAACTGATGCAAATTCAAACAGTCACATGTTTGCTGGATCTTATTATGAAGGATGAGAAGTCATTCAACTGTCCCTTGGATGCTGTCTCAGGTAAATGCCTCCAATTTTCATACTTTCCTAACTATCCTAATCTGTATGTGTGTGTACAAAACCCCTATATAAATATATTAAAACATTAGCATTTATTATTTAAGAGAAGATCTTTTACCCCTTATGGAGTGTGATTAAAGAATCCATTCATCCATATATAAATGTTTCACTGAAGATTTTCCATTTAAAGAAGCAATAAGCCCTTAACCCCTCTTAATTAAACTTGTGAAAAATTCTAAGAAGCTCAAAGGAAAATTTTTCAACTTTCATCTTCACCAAAAATTCATTTGCAGATCATTAAGTTAGTAAAGAGAAATAGGTAAAAATTCTTAAAAGAAATGTATATTTGCTTTCAAGGTACCAAGACTGAAGTTAGTATTGATGAACTATCAAAATATTAAACTACAAATTGAAAAGAATGAAGATGGGACAAAAACAATAAATCTGATGAAAAAAAGCATGCTGATTTTTATAACCATATTTTCTTAATATTTGCACAATAAATAATTTTGATGGAATTTATTTTTTAATTTCTTTTTTGTCTAGTTATATGTTTCCTCAGCTGTGAGGGTACTTCTGGTATAAAAACTCCCTCAACTGATATAGATTGTCAACTCATCTGTAACGTACAGTCAGAGAACTTGAACTCAGATTTTCTTGTCTCTATCCAAGGCCAACTGTCTTTCTGTCTCTCTGTCTCTCTGTCTCTCTGTCTCTGTCTCTGTCTCTCTCTCTCTCTCTCTGTCTCTCTCTCTGTCTCTCTCTCTCTCTCTCTCTTTCTACTGTTTCATGGTGTCTCTATATTGTTATTCAATTATTCCCCTGAAATTCTGTGTTCTACTATGAGCTAGGGTGTTAATATACACAAATTCTGGGGGTTTTTTCATATCGCCAAAATGATAGTTGAGATCTTACCTTCTCAGTCTTTTTCTCACCAAAAGTAATATTGATATGGATTCAAGGATACAATGATATCTTAATAAGTGGCTTTGTAGACCTTAAATCACAATATAAAGTCACTTACTACTACTACTACTACTACTACCACCACCACCACCACCACCACCACCACCACTACCACCACTACTACTATCCCTACTGTCTCACTTTTACCAGTAATAGTATTCCACTCTATTTGGATCAGCTTTTGTGTCTTGTTTATTCTTTCTTCCCACAACTTGGATAACATGTTCTTTTTGTGGTTCTTAATATTTTCACAGACCTCATCTATTTAATGGCTTTAGTTTTCCTAACATTATTTTTATAGAATTTCAACATACATTCTATTACAAATGTCTACTTCTGTCCTTTGTACATGTTCTTTTATGATACAAGCTTACATGGGAGGATTTTAAGATGTGTATTTTTGTTGTACTTGACCCAGAAGATGAATGAGGGCCCTTCCAGATACCCTTTGCTCAAGAGAGGTAGGCTCTAGACTCATATTAATTTTTCTTTCTAACTAGAGCATCTGATTCTTCTAGGGTTTTTTCTCCTTCTTGGATTGGCATTCCCATTTGAAAAAATCTGTTGTTTTATCTTAACTTCCATCTTGGTATTATAACTTTACCTCAATTTATTTAATTTAAACTGTACCTTTTCTACCCAATGGACAGGAGTGTCAGGCACTTTAAACCTTTGACTCAAAACCCAAAGATTATCTATCTGTTTGTCTGTCTATCTATCTTTCTATATTTCTATTTATCTATCTATCTACATCAACAACTGGAAGAATTAGCTAGATCTGAGTAAGGTAGAAAAACAAGCATCTCATTATCTAATGTCAGAAGAGTATTTTATCATCTTACCCAGTGGGTGGTTTATAAATTATAATACTGTTCAAAAAGAATAATATTAGGATTTCTTACACATATGGTTAACTTCATCAAAATTAAGTCACAATGACTAGAACGTAGTTGTAATCTAAGCCACGGGCAATCATCTTGACCTTTATCTTGCCAGTGGACTTTGATAACTCCAGAAGAGAGAGTAAGGCTGATGACTTTTCACAGTCCTACCTCCCTTAAATCCCATCCATGCACAAGACATCACCCTTACGACATCATTGGATTTCTTCAAGAACAAATGAACAACAACTAACCCACAGAAACTTTCAGTTTATAGTTAAAGCCATTTCAGAAGGATTCTAAAGACTCAGTGTAGGCTATCAGTCAGGGGTATTTTGTGCTTTTTTGACTTTTTGAGATCATGTCTTTATTATATGCCTTAGAACAACAATTATCAGAGTATGGTCTCTGGTCTGCTGGGGGTGAATAAGAGTCCTTTATGGAGTTCAAAAGATCAAAACTATTTTCATAATAATACTAAGACCCTATTTACCTTTTTCTCTCCAATTATTTTATGAATATATGGTGGACTTTTCCAGAGATTATCATCCAGAGGTAAATTAAAGATTTAGTTCCAAACTAATTTTTTAGAGAAGAATTAGAGCCTCACAAAGGTAATCACAGAGAGATTTTTTACAGTTAGTTTAAGACCTCATTAACTCCCTTTTATCCATGACTAGATCTGTGAAATGCCAACTTCCTTAAAGAAGGCTTTTTTTGAGGCAATTGGGGTTAAGTGAATTGCTCAGTGACAAAGTTAGCATCTGTGACCAGATTTGAATTCAGTCTGGGTTAATAGCTCATTTGCAGATTTGCATTTTGTCCCACAGATAGACATAAGGTGGCTAGACACTTGGTTTTGCTTATATTTATCCACTATTAGCACACTGAAGAATATATTCTTTATGTGAACACTTGGCAATAAACACAATCAGTGCTGAAGTTTTGAATCTTAGTTTATCTTGAAAAATAATTATCGGCATTTGCACTGACGGTACAAAAACAGTGATGGGCAAAATAGCTGACTCTTCAGCATGAATCAAGGTAGTGGCATCAAACTGTGCTAGGAGTCATTGTATGCTCAAAAAATAAATAAGAATGTTTATTAATTTGATGAAATCTCAAACCATGTCTTTTATTATCATGGGTGACAAAATGGGAAGCTCACATAAAATGTGTCTGGTGCATATCAAAGAACAGTGGCTACCTAAGAAAAGGCCCTTGGATAATTGAGTTGGGATCTGAACTAGGCACTTTTTTTTGCAGAGAATGCCATTTTTACTTGAAAGAACAATTGACAAACTATGGTTATTCAGACTTGGATACTTAGATGAATATTCAAAAATGAACAAAATGAATCTGATATTTCAAGGAAAACAATTGATAGTATTTGTTGATTATGGTAAAATTGGAGCTTTCAAGTGAAAATTAGAATGTTAGAAAACTTGTACCTGTCACCCTCAGCTTGACAGCTTCCTAGTTCTTAGAGGCTTTTCTGGTGAGACTGATGATAATACCAGTGAATATGGTTTTTGATACTGCATATTGAAATACGTTAACAGTTGTGAGATCTGAATAACTCAGCTTAACAAATATTTTCTAAATGACCAATGTATGATGTTACAAAATAGTGGATTGGTAAAATATCCATTAAAGGAGCAAATCAGACCAATGCATTATAATGTAATGGTGCAGACAGTTCATTGATATGGTTTCAGATCTCACATTGCAACTAACCTTTAAGAAACAGCCACTTATTGAAGTTGGATATAGAATCAAAGAAGACTATCAACAATTATCTAAATATACTATGAAAACATTTAACCCTTGTTCAACTACATATCTATAGGAGGCTGTATTTTCTTTAGATATTTCAACCAAAATAACATATCACAGAAGATCAAATGCAGAAACAGATATGAGAATCCAGCTGTCTTATATTAAGCCAGGAATTAAAGAGTTTACAAAACATAAAACAACATCACTTCTCACTAATGTTTTTTAGGGAAATATAGTTATCCTTTTATTCTAAAAATTTATTTGTATTAGCATATAATGAGCTTATTACTAAGATTGTAAGCGAATTAATAAATGATATTTTAAATTTTTATCAACTTTAATTTCTAAATGGTAAATATTGATACATATAACTCACATAATTAGAAGACTTAGGGGTCCTCAATACTTTGTAATAATGTAAGACAAGCATCTTTGGTTGGCAATGGAGCCAGAATTGGAATACATTCAGAATCTCACTAATCAGATAGAGACAATTCTCTAGGTATGGGTTCTTTCTGGACTTGCTGGCAAAGGATGAACTGCTGAGGGTTCTGGGTTGGAGAAGAGCCTTTGATGGTTTCTTGTGTAGAAGCCAGAGAGCATATTTTTCTACTATTGCTTCCTACTGGAAGTTTTCTTTCTTTACTGCCTCAAGGTGAAGGAGTTTGGGAATGGCTACAGGCTTTTGAGCCCTAGAAGATTAGGAAACCAGCTATTAAGGATTCATAAGCAGGGTCTACTCTGAGATTTGCTAGAAATGAGAGTGAGGAAGAAAGTACCAAACAATCTCTCCGCCCTACCAATCTAGTCTCATAGCCCTCAGGAATGACCTTCAGGACCCAGCCTAGTAATAACTAGAGCATGAACTCACACAATGTCTATGCTGCATTGGAATGTTAACTTGGAGGCACCAATGCTATGTGTTAACTGTGTTAAATCTAAATTTACTCTTCCCAGGCATCAAGGTGGTATAAATATAAGTATGCCCCTAGGTTTAGGGGAGGAAATCTTGGTAGCTATGTTTGCTATATCAGCAAGTAAATATACCTTTGTAGAAGTTGAATGATATCAATTCATTAAATGCAACTGGAGAATTAAGCATTTATAGTTAGAGGAGGAGGCAGGAGAATACATTAGAATAGGATGTGAAGCTAATGGCATTAGAGAACACTAGCCCTAGGGGGAACTCCAGGATCTCTGAGGGATAGATGGAGACAACCTTTTAGCCAAATGTAGCTAGAGTAAAACGAAAGAATGACTATACCACACAATGCCTTTGTTGATGCTTCCAGATGCTATCAACTACCCCCATCATTTTATATTTCTTTTCTTTGTATCTTAAATATAATTAAATGCATAAATGTTATCTCCCAAAATACAGAGTATAGAATAGAAGAGAAGCTCCTAGAGGATATGGGTTACATATTTTAATTTTAGCCATCACCTAGCATAGTGCCTGGCACAGGGTAGCTGCTTGTTAAATGCTCATTGATTAACTAGTTTATTAAATTTGGGTCCTTAGTTTTAAGAAAGAGATTTAATATATTTTTCTGATATTCATCAGTTCCCTAAGAGCCCCATTGTTATTTGCCATTTAGGAACTGCTTCCTTAGTTTCCTGTTAAAAGAAGGCAAATTGACCAACCTTAATATTACCTATCCACCCACCTCTAAGTAATTATAAATCAGTTGAATTAAAAGAGATTCAAGCAGCTGTTGCTTACATCACAAAATCACAGAATTTGGTGCACCCCTATGATAAAAAGTCTTTTGTTATTAAAATATAGTTATAAAATCATGGATTTAAAACTGGAATGATCTTTAGAGACCTAATTGTCATGAGCTAAGGAGTAAAAGTGGGAACATACATAATAAAGTATTTAGGAAACCAATGGGTTCAAAGTTTTTTTTTACAAGAATAGGTGCTTTATTGCACTATAAATGATGTACATTTTCTGTCGTATATTTTCAGTCTCCATTCCTCTTTGACTTTTTTATATGTTATGCTTCTAGTCTACCCTGTTTTCTCAAATTTTCTTGAAAAAAATTCTCTCTAGTGAATCAAAAATGAAGTCACCTAATTAGAATCTAGAAGGTTGTTAACAATTTTGTCTTTTCTTGTGAGAATGGAAGAATAACCTTTTATTCTTCAAGTGTAATTGTCCTCCACTTATGGTGATTTGATTTCTCAGTCATTTACTGGGTTTTGAAATACTAAAGATACAAAGTTAATAACAAATCAGCATTAACCTTAAAAAGATTAAATTCTACTGGATAGCTTGCTTATACTCCAATGGTGGCTAATCGAGCACCGTTATTTTTCTAATTTCAGAAGAAATGAAGAGAGGAGGTTGTATAATATCAAGCAAGCTACAAAGAAAAAAAGGTTCAAAATGTTGATGAGTTGGAGAGTCTCAAGGTGAAAGTATATTAGCTGAGGTTCATAGCTTGCTCAAAACTTTCCTCTTGGTAGATTATGGGTTTCTGATGAGAGGCTTAAGAAAAAAAAATATGCAGTTGAAATTGTGGACTATGGACCTGGAAGAAACAAGCTTTAGAATTTTGGTGGAAATCAAGCAGCTGGGATAGTTGGCTGAAAATCAAGAGATGCAATGAGGCTAAAATAAAGGTTATTGCCAGGTTATATGACTCCTCTTCATGATATTCTGGGACACAATGATGTTAGTTAATAAACAGAGTCCATATAGGATTTTAAGTCCAAACAACAAAATAGCAAATATTTAGAGTAGCTGAATTCAACTCTTAGCTTCACATTGATATTTTTAAAAATACATCAAACATTGTAAAGCTAGAAAAATAAATTATTTTCAGTATAATAAAACAAGGAAAAGTTGTTTCACTCAGCTAGGTTTCCAAACTGAATCCAAAGATAAGACAAGAATATACCTGGTCCACTCCCCCTGCTTCCATAGAGTGCCACAGAGAAGTCACTCCATATACTACCATGTGTATTTCAAAATCTTATGGGTTCTTGTTTCCAAAAATTTCCCAAGTATTACTTTCTAAATTATTTTCTTTGTCAAGATGGCTGTATAAATGACCAAATCACTTCTCTAATAGAGTTACCATAAAGATAGGTACAAAAGGGGGTGGCTAGGTGGCACAGTGAATAGAGCACTGACCCTGGAGTCAGAAGGACGTCAGTTCAAATCCAGCCTCAGACACTTGACATCAAATTAGACCTGTGATTTTGGGCATATCACTGAACCCCAACTGTCCTCCAAAAAGCAAAAAAAAAAACCAAAAAAAAACCAAGATAGGTGCAAAAGACTTCTAGCTGTACTACACCTCTGGGTTGTACTTTATATTGATAAAGTATCACTTCACAAAAAAAAGAGTCATGTACGAATGCATTGTTACCTTTTGTTTTCCTTCTGCTCCTTTTGGAGGAGAATCCTTGTATTTGGAATAAAATTCAATCTGCCAATGTGTAATTAAAGATGAAGCCACTGATTTTCAAAAAATGCTTTGGAGACTCCAGGGTAGAATGAGCCATTGAAAGCTGGTACTGGCACACATAGCATAGTATGCTGGAAGGAAAACCTAATGGTATGTGCCAGGCACAGAGGGTCTAGTCACTGCCAGGCTAACAGTGGAAGAGTGCCTGTTTGGAAGAAAGCAATCACTAAAACCGAATGGGCTCCCTGTGAAGTAAAGGCATCAGCTAAAACAAAGCAAAAAAAAAAATGCCTGGTCCTATTCATTATCCTTATGGCCTCCCTTTTAGTTATTAACAGTACATTGAACATGGCAAAAACAAGACTGCCTTCATCATTACATTCTCTCCACCTTGGGTCAGGAATGTTTTTTGCATTGGGTTTCTCATGTAAAATGCAGAAGAGGATTATTTAACAGATCAATCCATAGAAGTGGATTGTCCTTGATGAATTACTTCTCCTTGATGTTACATTCATTAGTAAGAACTAGTAGAATGGTATAAAACCTACTACACACTATTGTGCTTAGAAATGATTTACTAACTTGCTGACACATGTTAAATGTCATTTTGCCAATCAATGAGTGCTGCAATGAACTAGATCCATATTGATGAATAAATAGTACTAGGAAATTCTAAGTTTTTAAACTATTCATGTATAAACTTTGGATTCTGATGGTTTCGGGGTGGTAAAAAATACAACTAATTACAATATATTTTTGTAGTGTTAGGGATCAAAGTGACAACAATACAACCATGGAATGTATCCAATACTATCCCCCCTTTGTTTCAATAACATCACTAGTATTTTTACAAAGTATTTGCTTACATTAAATTGTATTTCAAATCACCTGGTCAAATTTATTTGCCAATGTCCATGCTCTACATAGCCTTTCTTCTATTTTGAAAATACTATCAATTCATATTTTAATGACTGTCCTATCCAGAAATAAAGCTTTGCTCCTAATACAATATTAATGAAATTCTTGAGAATCAATTCCTGCTATATTCTGTATAAATGCTATATGCTAAATAAAATGCTATATTCCAAATAAAAAATATTTTTTTCATGCTATGACCAGTTCAACTATCTAGGGACTAGTTATTCATTTAAGGAATTATTCTGGTTCTTTGCTTCTTCTCTTCCTTTGTTTTGTCTGTTTTTAAAGTGTTGCTCCATAGAATCTCCATTAGAAAGGCAGGAAATATGACATTGAAATTAGTGCATTTTGTTACATCACAGCATGTCAAGAAGGTCTAACTAAGAAGATGTTGGTAATGTCATAATGTGTGTTTGGGAAGATGGTTCATTGAATAAACCTTTATGAATTATGTGAAAAACTGGAAATGCAAAGAAAGGCAAAACCATCCCCATCTTCAAGGAAAGTGTTACTCAAATGGAAGAGACAAAATGTAAATAAGTACAAACATGGTATCTTTAGAGTAGATGATTATCTGAAATGGGATGATTTTGACATCTAAGGACACTAGGCAAGATTTTCTAAAGAAGGTGGCATTTGAACTGAGTCCTAATGGAAGTTGAGGCAACTAAAAGGCAGAAGTGAGAGCATGTGGGATATTTCAAGCACGGAGGACAACCAATGCAAAAGCCTAAAGATGAAAGATGGAGGATATTCCAGAATCCATAAATGCGACTTCATGATTCAATACAGAGTATGTGGAAAGGAATAAGATGTAAGAATAATGGCAAGGTAGGAAAGGATTAGGTTATGAAAGCCTTAATATTTTATTCTAGGGATAAAAAGAAACCACTGGGGGCAGGGCCAAGACAGTGGCATAGAAGCAGCAAGGTTCTGCAGCTCCCACACACCCACCAAAAATACCCATAAAATACGACCCCAGACAAAGTCTAGGACCGTAAAACTCACAAAAATATAGAAAACACATCTCTTGCGAAAGGCAGCTCAGCAGAAGGGGCTCATCATGGCAGGACAGTAGCCAAGGCCAGCCCAGCCTGAAACGTAAATGTGGCCAAGCCCCAGGGTGGTCAGAAGGAGCCACACCGAGCCGCAGCCAGTCTACAAGAGAGAAGGTCTACTGCACCTCCGGCAAACTCCATATCTAGCAAGGTGTGAAAAACACGGATTAGAGAAAGATGGCTCAGTAAGAAGGGCTCGTCATGCAGGTAGACAGGCCGAGAGCCGAGACCAGCCAAGACCAAACCAAAAGTGTGGCCAGACCTCAGGGCGCTAGGGAGGACCGGAGCCTCCCAACCCTAGCGTGAGTCTACCCTGAAGAACAGATCTACTGCACCTGGAGCCATCTTCACATCTTGTTAAATCAGGAACAATAAGGATTAAGAAAGGTCAGTGAAAGTGAAGATTTCAAACTAATTTCAGGGGAGGAAAAGTAGTTCTGTCAATCCACCTCTGGGGTAAGGAAGCAGTGGGGAAAGGGAAGGAACCTGGTTGCTGCCCCCACTGGGCTGCTTCATAGCCCATGGCCTGCAGACCCCACAGTGGGGCTGAGTCCATTGATCAGGGCCAAGTGCTCTTGCGCTGAGCAGCCTGGATCTCAATCATGGTCTTGGGTGGTGGTCCTGGGGTGCACTTTTAGCAAACCAAACCTGGGGGGGGGGAGCTGCAACACCTCCCTTATAGCTCTGGCAGCTGGGAAAACTCCACAATTTGGAACAGAGCTTTCCCCCCTGGAAGCAGATTTCCACAAAGCTAAATTAATTGACTGGCCAACATGAGGAAAAGGAAGCAAAATAAGAACAGCAATAAAACTCTAGAATCCTTTTTTGTGGACAAAAA
>CM053601.1:100206254-100249651 GCA_028646575.1 Pseudocheirus occidentalis | reverse complement strand
TTATGAGGCTGCTGGGATGCTATTTTTGCAGCCTTCATCAGCTTTGGCTCACTGAAAACTCACTGCAGGACCACCAACCAAGACAAATATCTGATCTAGTGCCACTTGATCTTGATCACATGTTTACCACTTCCCTGAATCCTAAATGTTTCTAGGTGAGTTTATAATCTCCTTGAATTGTAGCAGTGCAGATTAAGAAACAGAGATTTTTCATGCAGGAAGACTTGCTCAAAACAAAGCTGAATAGTATAAAAGTGAAGCTATAATTAGGGAAAGATACAGAATTAGAATATGCAATTGAGATATTTTTCAATATCTATTTTTTAAAATGTGCCTCAAATGAAAATGTGTATGATCGAAGGCAGGAAATATTCCTCATCAATTTCCTGGGGTCTATTGTTTGGGATAGCAGCTCTCAAGCTTTTTGGCCTCAGGACAGGGACCCTTTACATGTGCAAAAATAATTTAGGACTGTTTTTTATACTCTTAAAAATTATTGAGGACCCCAAATAACTTTTCTTTATATGGGTTATGGTAAAAATCAAGACTGAATTTAAAAAATTTATTTTTCACTTTAAATAACAATAACAAAACCATTACATGGGTTAACACATAAACATAAATAATAAATTTTTATTTAAAAAAATAACTATACTGAAATGCACTTCCAGGAACCAAGATAAGGGAGTGAGCACTAAGTCACTCTCAATCTTCCTTACTTACCTTGAAAAACTCAGAAAATAACACCCCAAGAAAAAATCCTGTAATTGTGGAGCTAGCAGAAAGATGGAGTACAGTATTTTTTTAACTTGTGAGGCTAGGAACATTAATAGGAAAAGTCTCTCTTGCTGCAGCTCTAGGGTACCAGTACAGGACAGGAGGCATCATGGCAAGTGACAAGCAAGCCATACCTCAGCAAACCAGCAAGATATTCCAAGCCCCAGGATGGGGTAGCCAGCAACAGCAACACTAGGATTTCCCACATGCTTCCTCTAAGTAAGGGGAATCTGCAGACAACAGTGTACAGAACCAATATATCTACCACTGATAGGTGTCCACCAGCCACTGAGCCTACCCATGCTCTAGTGCAGTACCAAGGGATGAGGAGACTTCCAGTGTCCAGAACATACCTCACCTACACCTTATCCTGCAAGTTTCAGTATAATCCTGGGGAAACACAGAAAGACCTTACCTGGTCTCAGCACAGACAGGCCACCTCTGCCAACTCCAGCTCAGCACCAGAAAAGTTACAGAATTATGTAACTTCCAGTGGCCAGAACCCTAGGCCCCAAGCATTCAAAGTCAATAACCAGACCCCGAGGCCTTGGCACAAGAAGTGTAGGAAAGAACAGTGTGTACCCCAAAAGCAAAAATCAACTTTAAAACAAGGAAAAAAGGCAAACAAAATGAGCAAAAAACTTCGAAAAGCAAAGACCGTAGATACTGACTATGGGGACAGGGAAGATCAAACTGCAAATTCATAAGAGGACAGCATTATTGCCATACCTACATCTGAAATCTCAAAGGGGAATATCAACTAGTCTCAAGCCCAAAAGGCCTTTTTAAAAGAGTTCAAGAAATATTTTAAAAATCAAATTAGAGAGGTAGAAGAAAAATTGAACAATTCCTTTAAAAATAGAATTAACAAAATTTGGGGGAAATCACTGAAGAAAACAACTCCTTAATGAGTAAAACTGGCCAACTGGAAAAGAAAGAATAAAAGCTAACTGAAGAAAACTTTTTTTTCCAATTTATTTATTTAATTTTAGTGTAGAGAGTGTAGAGAGTACCCAGGGAGGAGGAGATCTCCAGTGGCCAGAACACACCTCCCCTACACCTTATCCTGCAAGTTTCAGTGTAATCCTGGGGAAACATAGAAAGACCTCACCTGGTCTCAGCACAGACAAGCCACCTCTACCAACTCCAGCTCGGCACCAGGAAAGTTATGGAATTGTATAGGTTCCAGTGGCCAGAACCTGAGGCCCCAAGCACTCAAAGTCAGTAACCAGACTTTTCAACATTAATTTCAACATTAATTTCCACAAGATTTTGAGTTACAAATTTTCCTGTATGTCTTTTTCCCCAGTTGCATATTAAAATACATTTTTAACATTTTTTTTAAAGCTTAGAGTTTCAGATTCTTTCCCTTCTTACCTCCTCATCAACCTCCACTGGGAACACAAGCAATTAAATATAAGCTGTACACATGTAGTTATACAAAACATTCCCATAATAGGTATATTGTAAAATACCAACTATGTCTCCCTCCATGCTATCCCATCCTTCACTTATTCTATTTTCTCCTTTGACCCGGTCCCTTTTCAAAAGTGTTTGATTCTAACTAACCTCCCTCCCAAATCTGCCCTCCCTCCTATCATCTCTGCTCTTATGCCCTTCCCCTCAATTTTCCTATAATGTAAGATACCCAACTGAGTGAGAATATTATTCCCTCCTTAAGACAAATTCAATAAGAGTAAGGTTGCCCCATTTCCTTTCACCTTTCTGTTCTTACTCTCCTTTGTAACAGTTTTCTCTTACCTCTTTTATATAAGTTACACCCATTCTCCTTCTCCCAATATATTCCTTGCTCACCTCTTAATTTTATTTTTAGATATCATCCCTTCATATTCAACTTCTCCTGGGCCATCTGTCTATGTATTTGTGTACGCACATAAATATGGACACACTCACATTACATATATATGTGTATACATATATATATATAAACACACACACACAACCTTCTATACATACATTTATATACATATGGCTTTCAGTTAGCCCAATAATTTTTTTTAAATTCTCACTCTTGAATCTATTTTCCAAGTCAGTAGTTTCCCAATGTGATATTTCACATTGCTTTCTATTCTTTCATTTGTAAGGATCTATTTTATACTATCTTGTTTTCTCATAAAGTTATTAGCTTCCCTTTGCTCCAATTTAATTTTTAAAGGTATCATTCTCTTCAGAGAGTTTTTGAAATTACTTTTCTATCTGGCAAATTCAGCATTCTTCTCCTTCTTGGCTGTGGCCTCTTTTGCCGTTTGAGTTAGTCTATTTTTTAAGGTGTCATTTTCTTCACTCAGGCTGTTGTCTCACTTTTCTTGATTTTCTTGCATCATTCTAATTTTTCTTCCCAATTTTTCCTCCACTTCCTTTACTTGGTTTTCAAATCCTTTATGATCACATCCATGACCTGTAACCAGTTCATATTTTTCTTGGGAATATTTCATGTAGGAGTTCTGAATTTGTTGGCTTCCTTCTATTCCATGCTTTGATCCTTTTTGTCCCTGTACCCCCCCCCACCAAAAAAAAAGTAATCTATGGTAAGATTGTGTTTCCTCTGCTTGATCCTGTTGCCAGTCAATTACTTGACATTTGAACTCATTGCAACAGTAAAACTCTGCTTTCAGAATGGAGAGAGCTTTGTCCCAAATCACTTGGGTTTTCAGATTGAAATAGAATTTTAGAGAAGTTAGACATGATAGATTTCTGGAGAAAACTGAATGGGGATTAGGGAATATACCTTCTTTTCACAAGGAAATGGCACATACATAAAAATCAACCATGTTCTAGGGCATAAAAACCTCACAATTCAGTTCAGAAAGGCAGAAGTATTAAATGCATCCTTCTCAGATCATGATATGAAAAAAATCATATGCAATTAAAGGCATAGAAAGATAGACTTAAAACTACTTCGAAATGAAATAATTTAATCCTAAAGAATGAGTGAGTCGAATAAGAAATTGTAGAAACAATCAGTAACTTCATTCAAGAGAATGACAATAATGAGACAATATACCAAAACTTGTGGGATGCAGCAAAAGCAATTTTTATGGGAAGTTTCATATGCCAGAATGTATACATGAATAAAACAGAAAAATTGAGGTCAATAAATTGGGCACACAACTAAAAAAGCTAAAAAAAGAGCAAATTGAAAATAACCAATTAAATACTGAATTAGAAAAAATGAAAATCAAAGTAGAGGTTAATAAAATTGAAATTAAGAAAACTATGGACTTAAAAAATAAAGTTAAGAGCTGGGTTTTCTTTTTGTAAAAACCAATACAATTGATAGACTAAAGAGCAAATATGATTTTTTAAAAAAGAAAGAAGGAAACCCAATTACAAGTATCAAAATTGAAAAGGGTGAATCCACCCTTAAAGAAGAGGAAATTGACAATAATTAAGGATTACTTTCCCTAATTGTTTGCACATAAATTTGATAATCTTAGTGAAATGGATGAATATTTACAAAAACATAAATTATCCCGACTAACTGAAAAGGAAGTAAATTACTTAAATAACCCCATTTCAGAAAAATAAATTGAATAAGCCATCAACAATTGCCCTAGAAAAATATCTCCAAGGTCAGATGGATTTACTGATGTATTCTGTCAAACATTTAAAGAAACTATTTGGGAAAATTGGAGAAGGAGTCCTACCAAATTTTTTTTATGACACAAATATAGCACTGATACCAAAACTGTGAAGAGACAAAATGGAGGAAGAAAATCATAGACCAATTTCTCTCATTAATAAAGATGTAACAAATTTAAATAAAATATTAGCAAAAAGACTACAGCAACTTATTACAGGATTAAAACATTTGATTAGGTAGAATTTATTCCAGGAATACAAGAACCGTTCAATATTATGAAAACTATCAGTAGTTTTGTACTATTTTGTATGTTGATCATCTCAACAACAGCAGGCATATCATTTTTTTTCTCTATATGTTGTATTGTATTGTTAAATTGATTCATTTATTTAACTTTAGTTTACTAGATTAAGTTCCACAAGCCCTTGTGTTTCAAATTTTCTCCCCTCCCTAGGTCACCCTACCATGGCAACATGCAATCAAGTATAGAATCTGCAAATACATTCACATTAGAAATTAGTCTGGTTATACAGAAGGGCTGTAAACAATGCAGTGAACAATGGGAAAGAAGAAACAAAACCAATCATGGGAAAGAAAAATAGCATGTCTCTTTCTGGTCTCCATCTTTCCTGGGGCAGAAGCATGACTAGTGTGTCCGAGTTGCCACTATGCAGCTGTTTGTCCATTCACAGGCTCTGCACACCCTCAAGGTGACCAAGCAGGAGACCATCACCCAGATCAAGGCCCATGTGCTGTCCCTGGAGGGAATCACTCTTGAGGACCAGGTCCTGCTTCTAGGGGGCTCTCCCCTGGAGGATGAAGCCGTCTTGGGGCAGTATGGGGTGGAGCCCCTGTCAACCCTCGTAGTGTCTAGCCGAATGCTGGGAGGTAAAGTCCTTGGCTCTCTGGCCCAACCTCGAAAAGTGATGGGTCAGACTCCCAAGGCGGCCAAGCAGGAGAAGAAGAAGAAGAAGAAGACTGGGCCAGTTAAGAGAAGGATGTAATACAATCAACACTTTATCAACATAGTGCCCAACTTTGGCAAGAAGAAGGGCCCAAATGCAAACTCCTAAACCCCTGTTACTTTCTGTCCATCCCTAATAAAGTCATTACAGCTTAAAAAAAAAGAAGAAAAATAGCATGTAGTTTGCTTCAGTCTCGATTTAAATTCTGTTCTTTCTAGATCTTTCTTGAAAGTAGATATATCCTTCCATACTGAACATTTAGAGTTGTCTTATAAATGTTTGTTGCTGAGAAGAGTCCAGCTTATCATAGCTAGTTGTCACACACACAATATGTCTGTGATTGTGTACAAATTTTTCCTGCTTCTGCTCTACTCACTTAGCATCAGTTTTTGTAAGCCTCTCCAGGTAAATATGAAGTCCATCTCTTCCTCATTTCTAATATCACAATAGTATTCCATGACATTCATATACCACAACTTGTTTAGCCATTCCCCAATTGATGGGCATCCCCTTGATTTCCTTTTTTGCCACCAAAAAGAGAACTGTAATAAATATTTTTGTACATATGGGTCCTTTTCCTACTTCTATCATCTCTTTGGGATACAATCCCAAAAGTGGCTTTACTTGGTCAAAAAGTATGCAATTATTTATAGCCTTTTGGGCATAGTTCCAGATTGTTCTCCATAATGGTTATATCAGTGCATAGCTCCACTAACAATGCATTAGTATTCCAGTTTTTCCACATCCTCTCCAAAAATTGTCATTTTCCTGTTTTGCCATCTTAGCCAATCTGACTGATGAGATGTGCTACCTCAAAGTTGTTTTGATTTGCATTTCTCCATTCAATTGTGATTTAAAGGATTTTTCATATGCTTATAGATATTTTTAATTTCTACCTCTGAAAACTACCTACTCATATCTTTTGACCATTTATCAATTGGTGAATGACTTGCATTCTCATGGATTTGACCCAATTACTTGAAAATTTTAGAAATGAGGCCTTTATCAGAGACATTGGTTGTAAAATTCTTTCCAAATTTCCCATCTCCCTCTTAATCTTGGTTACATTGGCTTTGTTTGTACAGAAACTTTTCAGTTTAATGTAATCAAGATTATCCATTTTGCATTTTATAATGCCTTCTGACCCTTTTTTGGTCATAAAGTTTTCCCTGCTCCATAAATCTGACAGGTAAACTAGTCTTGCTTCCCTAGATTACTTACAGAATCAGCATTTATACCAAGATCATTCACACCATTGATTTTGGTGTACAGCATTAGATGATAGTCTATGCTCAGTTTCTGACATACTATATTCTGTGTTTATCAAACAGTATATTACTATAATCGTTGACTACTGAATCTTTTGTACCCAATCTCTTCCATTGATCCACTACTCTATTCCTCAGCCAGTTCCAATAGTTTTGATGACTGCTGCTTTATAATACAGATTAGAATCTGGTACTGCTCAGCCACCTTCCCTAGCATTTCTTTTAATTAATTGCTTTAATGTTTTGGACATTTTCTTCTTCCAAATGAATTTTGTCACTATTTTTTTCTGCATTTATAAAACAATTTTGTTAGATTGATTTGTATGGCACTAAATATATAATTTAATTTAGGTAAAATTATCATTTTTATTATATTAATTCTACTCATCCAGAAGTCATTGATGTTTTGCCAAATAGTTAGATCTGATTTTATTTATGTGAAAAATGTTTGTAGTTGTGTTCATTTAGGTACTGGGTTTGTTTTACAAGGTAGATTCCCAAATATTTCATGTCTACAGTAACTTTACATGGAATTTCTCTTACTGTTGGACTTTGTTAGAAATATATAGGAATGCTGATGATTTGTGTGGGCTTATTTTGTATCCCACCACTTTGCTAAATTTATTTATTTATTGTCTCAAGAAGTTTTTTTTTTTACTTGATTCTCTAGGGTTCTCCAAGTATATCATCATATCATCTGCAAAGAGTGATGGCTTAATCTCTTCTTTGCCCAATTTGATTCCTTTGATTTCTTTTTCTTTTCTAATTGTTACTGCTAACATTTCTAGTACCAGACTGAATAAGAGGAGTGATAGTGTTTATCCTTGTTTCACCACTGATCTTATTTCTTTAGTTCTTTTTTGATCATGACTTTCAGGTAGTCCAATAATTTTTAAATTGTCTCTCCTGAATCTATTTTCCAGGTGAGTGGTTTTCTGAAGGATATATTTCACATTGTCTTCTAATTTTTCATTTGTTTGCATCTTTTTAATAGTGTTTTGTTTTCTCATCAAGTCATTTGATTCCATTTGCTCCACTCTAATTCTGAAGGAATTATTCTCTTCAGTAAGCTTTTGAGATTCTTTTTCCATCTGGCAAATTCAGCTTTTTAAGGAATTCTTCTTGGGCCTCTTTTGCCATTTGAGTTCATCCATTTTTAAGATGGTATTGTCTTCAGTTAGGGTGATGACTCTCTTTTCATGATTTTCTTGCATTATTCTTATTTCTCTTCCCAATTTTTCCTCCACTTCTCTTATTTGGTTTTCAAAATCCTTCTTAAGCTCATCTATGACTTGTAGGCAGTCTACATGTTTTTGGAAGCTTTGGATGTGGGAGTTCTGACTGTGTTGTCTTCCTCCCATTCCATGCTTTCATCCTTTTTGTCCCCCAAAAAGGATTCTAGGGTCTGATTGCTGTTCTTACTTTGCTTCCTTTGCCTACTCATGTTGCCAGTGAATTACTTGATTTTTTTTAGATCTATTGAACTCTGCTTCTAGAGGGGAAAGTTCTGTCCCAAATCACTGGGATTTTTGCAGGTGCTGGAGTTATTGGGAGACTGTTGCAGCACCTTCCAGCTTTGGTTCACCAAAAATGCACCCAAGGACCACCACCTAAGACCACGATCTACATCTAGGCCACTCAATGAAAGAGCACTTAGCCTCTGAACAATTGCTTGGCACCCATGCGATCTGCAGGCCAGGAGCTATAAAGCAGCCAGGTGGAGGTGGCTTCAGGGCTGACATTTCTGCCGCTTCCTTGGCCTGAAGGCAGTTCAGCCTTATTGCTTTTCTCTCCCAGATTTAGCTGAGTTTCACTGACCTTTTACTTAGTCCTTGTTTCTTATGACTTGATAATTCTGGAAACTGCCACAGCTGCTACTGATCCACTCTACTTAAGGTTCCAGCTGCGGGTCCTCTTGGCTACCTCAGGGCCAAGCCATGGTTTCAGGCTGGGCTGGTTTTGGCTGCCAGCACACTGAGATGAACCCTTCCTGCCTAGCTGCCTTTAGTGGGAGATGTGTTTTTCTGTTGTGAACTGTGGAACCCTAAAATTTGTTTAGAGTCATATTTCATGGGTATTTGAGGGGGTATGTGGGAGCTTCAGAACTTTGTTGCTTCTACTCCACCATCTTGGCTCTTCCTCCCTTCCCCCTTCATCTTACTGGAAATGCTTCTAGTAGATCCCCATTACATATAACACTTGCTGATGGCTTTAAATTGATGCTACCCGTTATTCTAAGGAAAACTCCATTTATTCCTGTACTTTCTAGTGTGTTTAATAGCAGTGGATGTTTTATTTTGTCCAAACCTTTTTCTGCATCTATTGAGACAATTATATGGTTTCTGCTAGTTTTATTGTTGATATGATCAATGATAATGATGATTTTCCTAATATTGAACCATCCTTTGCATTCCTGGAAAAAATTCAACCTGATCAAAATGTGTTATTCTTGAGATAAGTTGCTGTAATCTGTTTGCTAATAATTTATTAAAATTTTAGCATCTGTATTCATGATGGAGATGGTTTATAATTTTCTTTCTCTGTTTTGTCTCTCCATGATTTAGGTATCAGTAACATACTTGTGTCATAAAAAGAATTTGCTTGTTCTCTTTCTTCAGCAATTTTCCCAAATAATTTGTAGATTATTGGGATCAATTGATCTTTAAAGGCTTGTTAGAATTCACTAGTAAATACATCTGGCCCCAGAGATTCTTTTCCTAGGGAGTTCACGGATAGCTTGTTCTATTTCATTTTCTGAGGTGCAGTTAAGTAATTTACTTCCTCCTCAGGTAATCTGGGCAACTTATATTTTTGTTATTATTCATCCATTTCACTAAGATTGTCAAATTTATGTGTGTACAATTGTGCAAAATAACACCCAATTTTTGCTTGAATTTCCACTTCATTGGAAGTCCATTCACTTTTTACATTTTTGGTGCACAATATTTGGTTTTTTTCTCTTTTTTATCCTATTGACTAAAGGTCTATCAATTTTATTGCTTTTTTCACAAAACCAGCTGTTAATTTTATTTATAAATTCAAAAGTTTTCTTAATTTTGATTTTTTTTATCTCTCCTTTGGTTTTTCATTATTTCTAAGTTGCTATTTAATTGGGAATTCTTAATTTGTTCTTTTGCTAGCTTTTTCAATTGCACACCCCATTCATTGACTGCCATTTTCTCTAATTTATTCATGTATGCATTTGGGGATATAAAACTTCCCCTAACAACTGCCTTTGTTGGATCCCACAAGTTTTGGTATGATGTCTCATTATTGTCATTCTCTTTAATGATGTTGCTGATTTTTTCTGTAATTTCTTTTTGACCCACTCATTCTTTAGGATTAAATTTTTTAGTTTCCAATTAGTTTTTTATCTATCTTTCCATGAGCCTTTATTGCATATGATTTTTATTTCATCATTATCTGATAATGATGAATTTAATATGTCTGCATTTCTTTACTGAATTGTGAGGTTTATATGCCCTACTACTTGGTCAGTTTTCGCGTATGTGCAATGTCCTAGTGTGAAGAAGGCATATTACTTTTTATCCCCATTAAGATTTCTCCAGAGATCTATCATGTCTAGCCTCTCTAAAATTCTACTTGTCTCCTTAACTTTTTTTCTTGATTATTTTGAGGTTAGATTCATCAAGTTCAGAGAGTGGGAGATTGAGATATCCCAACAGTATAATTTTGCCATCTATCTCTTCCTTTAATTGCCTTGGCTTTTCCTCTAGGAATTTGGATAGTGTACCACTTGGTGCATATATGTTAAGTAATGATATTGCTTCATTCTTGATTGTGCCTTTTAGCAGGATGTAGTTTCCTTCCTTATCTATTTTAATTAGATCTATTTTTGCTTTTGCTTTATCTGAGATAAGGAATGCTATCCCTGTTTTTTGTTTTTTGTTGTTGTTGTTGTTTTTTTACTTTAGCTGAAGTATAATATATTCTAGTCTCTCATTTTACTTTTACCCTGTGTGGATCCCCTTGTTTCAAAAGTGTTTATTTTAGACAGTATATTTTGGATTGTGTTTTTTAATCCATTCTGCTATCCACCTCTATTTTATGGGGAAGTTCATGCTATTTATAGTCACTGTTATGTTTACTATCTGTGACTTTCTCTCCATCCTATACCCTGCCCTGCTTATATTTTTCTATCTTCCTTTTCCCTTCCCCTCCTTATGAGTTTTCCCTTTGACTTCCACCTCCCTCAGTATTCATTCCCTGTGTCCCTACTCCTTTACCTACCCTTTGCACTTACTACTCTTTCTCTCACTTGTAACCACCCTCACCATTCTTACACCACCCCTTACTGCTCCAACTGCCAGTAGGGCACAAGACATTTTTATTTTTAATGGAGTATCTTATTCCTCCTTGAACCCAAACAAATGCTAGTAAATTTTGTACACTGTTCCTCTACCTCCCTCCCTTCCCTCTATTGTTATGAGTTTTTGCATCTTTTTATGTTAGGATCAGAACTTAACCATTTAAATTGATCCCTCTTTGAATCAGAACTAATGAGAATAACATTCATATGAAGTTTATCTCCTTCCTTCCCCTCCACTTTAGTATGTTTTTATGCCTCTTCTTGTGGCATAATTTACCAGTTTCTGCTTCAATATTGTCTTTTCTCCTATTACAATCCCTTTATTCCTCTTAATAGCTTTTTTTAATCTCCATATTAGTTCACTTATACCCACACCCTCTATGTACATACCTTTTAAATGTCACAAGAATTATACACACTTCAATATTGACAGGTATGAGCTGCTCATATAGGGAGGTAACACTTTGCTCTTATTCAGTCTCAAGTTGTGTGCAAGTGTATGAGTGTGTGAGTGCATGTGTATATGTGAGAGTGTGTTTTCCTTGCTTACCTGTTTATTTCTTTCTTGCGTCTTGTAAGTGGCAATTTTATCTTCCATTGAACTCTGGCTTTTTCATCAAGAAACTCTGGAAATCCTTTATTTCATTAAATTACCATCTCCTTTCCTGAAAGATTATGCTCAGTTTTGCTGGGTAGTTGTTCCTTAGTTACAGTCCCAGTTCTTTTGCTTTATGAAATTTAAAATTCCAATCCCTCTGAGGTTTTAATGTAGAAACTCCTAAGTCCTGTGTAATGCTGACTGTAGTTCCATCATATTTGAATTGCTTCTTTTTGGCTGCATGCAGTATTTTCTCCTTGACCTTGTAGCTCTGGCATTTGGCTACTACATTTCTTGGAGTTTTCAATTTGGGATGTCTTTCAGGAGGAGATTGGTGAATTCTTTCAATAACTATTTTATCTTGTTATTCTAGGACCTCAGGACAGTTTTCTTTGACAATCTCTTGGAGGATGCTGTCCAGGCTGTTTTTATTTCATCAAGGCTTCCTGGTTTGGCCAATAATTCTTAGGTTATCTCTCCTGGATCTGTTTCCCAGGTCAATTGTTTTACAGTGAGATATTTTTCACTTCCTTCTAATTTTTCAATCTTTATGTTTTGTTTAACTGGCTCTTCTGCTTCATGGAGTTCTTAACTTCAATTAGACTGATTCTAAATTTTAGTGTATTATTTTCCCCAATTAGTATTTGAAGGTCATTTTCCATATGTTCATTTTTCATTTTTAGGGAGGTATTTTCTCCGGTTAGATTTTGAACCTCTCGTCTTTGTTCTCCAATTTTACTTTGTAAAAATTTGCTCCCTTAAGTGATTTTTTTTCCAATTCTACCTCTCTAATTTGATTTTTAAAACCCCTCTTTAGGTCTTCCAAGGATGCTTTTTTGGCTGGATACCATTTCATATTTCCTTCTGTGTTCTCCAGTGTGAGTACAGAGTTCATGTTGTCCTCTGAATTTGGTTCTTGCTCAATATGAATAGATTTTATAGCCCTAGATTTCATAGGTTCTTTCTTCCCCATTGTGATTGCCTATGCACTGGATGTTTAGAGTGGATATCTGCTTGTGGGGGATGGAAATATTGAGCTTCTCAGACTGGGAGGTAGAGGTTTTGTTGTTAACTTTGTGAGTTGTAGCCTCTGAGTATCTAGAACAGTGGTTCTCAACCTTCCTAATGCCACGACCTTTTAATACAGTTCCTCATGTTGTGGTTACCCCTAACTATAAAACTATTTTTTGTTGCTACTTCATAGCTATAATTTTGTTACTCTTATTAATTGTAATGTAAATATCTGATACACAGGATGTATTTTCATTGATACAAATTGAACACAACCCACAAATTGAGAACCACTAGTATAGACTAAGGCCAAAGCCAGGACTCTCAGTGTTTCCCCTGAGTCACCCTGAGGCTCACAGAGTAACCTGCAGTGGAGGGGTAGTCTGGTTACTTCAGGTTTTTGTCTCTGGTCCACAGCTCAGGCAGGCTCAGTAGCTGGAGGTCACCAGCAAGGTTGCTGTCTACTGATTCTCCAGGTAGTGCTAAGGCACATCTGGACTTCTGCTGTTCACACTTGCTGGTTCCAACCTCCTGGGTTTAGACTTTTTAGAACCTCATTTCTCCCTTCCTCAGTGACTCCCAAGCCTGAGGCTGTTTCCTCTAATTCAGGATTTTACTCTAGGTCATACATTTATCTCTGGGATTTTTGGGTCAGGGAGGGGGGCATCAGAGCAACTAGGTTTTATTCCGCCAGCTTGAATTCTAGAAGTTCAGCTATATAATTTTCAAACATCCAGCCTGTGGGCTGGTAGTCCCAAGAGAATCAGCTGTCCCTGCTGTGGGCCCTGCATTTTCTCTTACCCACCTCCCATGATCCTCTGTCCTGCGCTAAGGTGACTGTAAATTGCCCTTGAGGTGGGTTTTGAAAGTTGAGACAGAATTCTTGGAGGAGCTTAGAAAAGTTGCTGCTTCCTTTCTGCCATGTTAGGTCCACTCCAGAAACCATATGATTATCTCAACAGATGGAAAAAAGGCTTTTGACAAAATATAACACACCATATTCCTATTTAAAATGCTAGGAAGTATAGGAATAAATGGAGTCTTCCTTAAAATAATAAGTAGCATCTATCTAAAAACATCAGCAAGTATTTTTTGTAATGGGTATAAGCCAGAAGCATTTCCAATAAGATCATGGCTGAAACAAGGATGTCCACTATCACCCCTCTTCTTCAGTCTGGTACTAGAAATGTTAGCAGTAGCAATAAGAGAAGAAAAAGAAATTGAAGGAACCAATTTAGGCAAAGAAGAGACCAAGCTACCACTCTTTGCTGATGATATTATGACATACTTAGAGAATCCTAGAGAATCAAATAAAAAAAAAACTGCTTGAGATAATAAATAAATTAACAAAGTCTCAGGATATAAAATAAACTCACATAAATCCTCAGCATTCTTATAAATTTCTTTTTATTTTTGTGTGGGGAAGGCTGGGCAAGTGGGGTAAAGTCACTTGCCCCAGGTCACATGGCTAGTAAGTGTTAAGTGTCTGATGTCAGATTTGAATTCAGGTCCTCCTGACTTCAGGGCCAGCACTCCAACCACTGTTCCACCTAGCCATACCCATTCCTTTATATTTCTAATCAAATCCAACAGCAAGAGATGGAAAGATAAATCCAATTTAAAATTACAATAGACATTATTAAATATTTGGGATTCAACCTGCCAAAACATAACCAGGACTTATATGAACACAATTACAAAACACTTTTCACACAAATGAAGTCAGGTCTTACTAATTGGAAAAACACCAATTGTTCATGGCTGGGTCAAGCTAATATAATAAAAATGATAATTTTACCTAAATTACATTATATATTTAGTGCCATACCAATCAATCTACCAAAAATTACTTTATAGAGCTAGAAAAAAATAGTAACAAAATTCATTTGGAAGAACAAAAGGTCCAGAATATCAAGGGAATAAATGAAAAGAAACACTAAGGAAGGTGGCTTAGCCATACCAGGTTTTAATATGTATTATAAAGCAGCAGTGATCAAAACTACTTGGTACTGTCTGAGGAATAGAGTAGCAGATCAATGGAATAGACTGGGTACATGAGACTCAGTAGTAAATGACTATAGTAATCTACTGGTCAATAAATCTGAAGACCCCAGTTTTGGGGATAAGAACTCACTATTTAACAAAATCTTCTGGGAAATCTGGAATGTAGTATGGCAGAAACTTGGTATAAACAGTATGTAATACCATACACCAAAATCAGGTCTAAATGGGTGTATGATCTAGATATTAAAGGCTGATATTGTAAGCAATCTAGCAAAGCAAGGAATAGTTTCACTATTAGATTTATGGAGAATGGATGATTTTATGACCAAACAAGTGTTAGAGAGCATTATAAAATCAAAATGGATAACTTTAATTACATTAAATTGAAAAGTTTCTGTACAAACAAAGCCAATTTAACCAAAATTAGGAGGGAAGTTGAAAATTGGGAATTTTTACAACCACAGCATCTCTGATAAAGGTCTCATTTCTAAAATATACAGATAATTGCATCAAATCTATGAGAATACAAGTCATTCTCCAATTGATAAATGGTCAAAGGATATAAAGAGTCAGTTTTCAGAGGTAGAAATTAAAATATCTTTAAGCATATGAAGAAATACTCTAAATCATTATTGATTAGAGAAATGAAAATCAAAACAACTCTGAAGTACATCTCACTGGTCAGATTGGCTAAGATGACAAAACAGGAAAATGATAAATGCTGGAGAAAATGGGGAAAAATTGGACCAGTAATGCATTGTTGGTGGTGTTGTGAACTGATTCAACAATTCTGGAGAGCAATCTGTAACTATGCCTGAAGAGCTATAAATAATTGCATACCATTTGACCCAGCAATAACTCTTCTACAGTTGTATCCCAAAGAGATCATAGAAGTGGGAAGAGGAACCATATGTACAAACATATTCATAGCAGCTATTTTCTGGTGGCAAAGAATTAGAATTCCTTGAGAGTTCCATCAATTGGGGAAAACCTAAACAAGTCATGATATACAAATGTAATGGAATAATATTGTGCTATAAGAAATGAGGAGCAGATGGACTTCATAATAACCTGGAATGATTGAGAAGAGCAGGACCAGCAGAAATTTGTACACAATTACAAACATAACATATGTGCGATGACCAAATTTGATAGACTGGGCTCTTCTCAGTATGCAAGGTTCTAAGACAACTCCAAAAGACTCATGTTGGAAAGAAATATCCACATCTCGAAATAGAACTAAATAGTTTGAATGCAGATTGAAGCAAACTCCCTGCTCTCTTTCTTGTTTTGTTTTCTTTCCTCTTTCCCATTGCTCATTCCATTGGTTATTATATTTCTTTACAAATTGATTAATTTGCAGATCCTATATTTGATTGCATACTTCCATAGGTTTGGGAGGGAAAGACAGGGATAAAATTTGAAACTCAAGGGAATGTGGAATTAAATCTTTTAAACTAAAAATAAACAAATAAAAAATAAAAATATGAATTCTAAAAAATAAAAATAAATAATCTGCATTTTTATATATTATTGACAAACCCCAACAGCAAAAGTTAGAAGGAGGAATTCCATTTAAAGTTACTGCATATATTATAAACTATTCATAAGTATACCAGCCAAATCAAACCCAGTAACTGGATGAATACAATTACAAAAACAGTTTTCTCACTGATAAAATCAAATCTAAATAACTTGAAAAACTTCAGTTGTTTTTCGTGGTTCCCCCCCCCCACAATTTTAATTCTTCCACATAACATGACCGATGTGAAAATATGTTTAATAAGAATGTATATGTGGACTCTATATCAGATTGCATACCATCTTCCAGAGGGGGAGGAGAGGTGGGGTAGAATATTTACAGCTTATGGAAGTAAATGTTTAAAACTAAAAATAATTGATCAAAAAAGAAAAACATTGTCTAAAACAAAAAAATGACTGCAGTTAGATTGCTTTTACATATTTTTGCAAACTTCTTTAATGTCTGTCTTAAAAGGCAGTTATATTTTCATATTTGCTTCTGCGTTCAATGTATTGCAAGATGTAATTTTAGTTGAAGAATACGAATGTTTATACAAATAAAATCCAATCTCTCACAGACATGTAGCTGGAAAAGGGAGGATTCTTCTAGTAGGCAAGGAACTTCTTAGAATTATCATATAAATAGTTTTTAGTTTGCCAATACCATGAATTGATCTCCAGAAATGTCAGAGGTCTACAGACCACATTTTGAGAAACCCTGCTCTAAGTCGATGAATTGTGAATCACTTTGCTGAAGGTATTCCTCACAATAAAAGTTCTTTAAACTTATGAAATCATAGATCATGCCTATCTGTTTAAGTAAATATATGTTGAAATGGAATTAATTACCAAATCTATTTTGATAGGTTGACTCCTGTGTTATACAAAGTATTCTGGAGTTGCAGATGATTACTGTTCCCATTGAACACTGAAGAAAGGGAATGTAATTGTAATGGAATTTGGAGATGCCCCCGAATTGACTTGGTTTTGGGGTTGAGTGTTAAAACCCAGAGCTTGTGAGTCCCACTTGTGGGATGGAGTTGTTGACATGAAGAGAGAGGGCTGAACTGGGAGGAGCCATGAGTTGGGGAAAAAAAGGCCAGAATGACTTTGGGGAGAGCAGTATCCAGTATTGTGGAGCCTAAGTTGCTGAGACAAAGACTGCTGAGAGCCCATTGGAGCTGCCTAGGACTTTTGAGAACTGCCACCTGGAACTGCCAAGAACTGAGGAGGCATGACTGTGATGCTGGTATTTTGTCTGCCTGTTTTGATGTTGTTTTGCCAGCTTCATCTGCTGGTGAAGGACAATGATGATGCTCTAGAGGTCCTGGAACCTGGCTGTTGGTTCAGAAGCCCTGAAGGAGGATTTTCTTGTGGTACCTTCACAGAAATACTGGAAGAGGGTCTTGCTGATATTTTCAGGGGTTCTGGGACTGTTCTACAGGCAGAGAGTTAGTTGATGAGGACACTGTTTATGGCTTTGTTGAGCCTTGTCTCCCCAGGAAGTGAGATTGCTGATGGCTTGCCATGAGTCAAGATGAAAGAAGGGTCTTTCCTTGGATTTTCAATGCTGAGATGTCATCTTGACCTTGTTATAGATTAAGGGTTGATGGCCTTTTGTGCTCTCCTGCCCCTTTTGAGAAAGTGCTTGGTGGTAGTAGATGGTATTGTAATTATTTTGAGTCCAGGAGAGGGAAACCTTTGCATTTTTGTTCTCTGTGACTGACTAAATGAATGTACTTTATGATTGGAAACTGATCTCCATTTGAGAAGAGACCTTGACTGACTAAATGAATGTACTGTCTAGGGGGTGGAGTAGTTCCTGGATTGAATTGAGAACTTACTTGCTAAATGAATGAGTTATACGATATTTTGACTTTCTCTGTTCTGTGAATGTTTGCTGAATAAATGGGGTTTGCTATGCTAGTAATCTGAACCTTGGAAGTTGCCTTTGCCAGGCA
The DNA here is from genome assembly GCA_028646575.1 of Pseudocheirus occidentalis. Taxonomy (NCBI): domain Eukaryota; kingdom Metazoa; phylum Chordata; class Mammalia; order Diprotodontia; family Pseudocheiridae; genus Pseudocheirus; species Pseudocheirus occidentalis. The sequence continues at coordinate 100,231,612 of CM053601.1, read as the reverse complement.
TTACAGTGAATTACAAACCTCTAAAACTATTTTCATGCATCAAACTTTCAAATGACAGAAATAACATAGGGTATCAGATGTGATTCACACTTTAAAATGGTAGATATTTTCCCAATCAGTATTAAGGCATATTTCAGCCAATTTTCTATTTTAATATATAATTTTCCACACATGAAATATTTTTTCAATAATAAAAACACACTAATTTTACAGCAATTATGAAAATGTTTCTTAGTTTTTACAAAAATAAAAAAGTCATGGTTGCATATATCAACTTCACATAATTATGGTGTATATTTTAAAACTTATTTTTATTACAGTGGTCATTACTTCACACTATAAAACTTCTACAAGAATGCTATAGCATATTTTCCTCAAGCTTGCTCTGAAATCTTTGAAATGAGAGCGGTGCTCCCACTTGGACTCCCAGATGTATTATAAGAAAGAGAAACTAATGATAGTCTATTCATAAACTTTATAAAGTAATTTTCGAATGGCTTCATCATTAGTAGCAATGACTTTTTTTAACAATGGAGAAAGGTGGAAGTATTCTGTCTGAAAAACAATGATTGTGTTGCAGTACATGAATTTTCAAAGTGGCATCCCATCAAAATGTTCTAAGCAATATCTAAGAAACAAGGAAGGAGATGTCTAGGAATAGTTTTCAGCAATATTGGAAGTATGGAAAGATTAAAGTATGATAAAAATGTTTACATACTTCTAATAACCCCTCCCCACACATGAACATATGCTCTCCTCTCTTATAGAGATCAGAAAAGCTGAGAGAATTTGCTGAATAAAATAACTTCATTTCTTACAAAAGTAAGAGACCGTTTACAATTTAGAAATGTAAAAATTTTTTTGAAATTTGGGAATGATACCATAATTTGGCATGCTGAATTTAAGATTAAGCATTGACTTATGGGATAGATAAAAAAATTAAAGCTCTGCATGTTGCCATGAGATGTGATTTCACTAACTACTGATGGTTTTTATTCTTTTAACTTTGGTTCAGTGAATTCTGGTACTCTTTTGAAAGCTTAATCATCTGTATGACTCTTATAGAAGAAATATCTTCCAAGTATGTCATTTTGTGGAGTCTAGAACTGGCATCTCAAATACAAAACATAAAATGCTAGGTGTCAGTTTCTTTTATTGACTTATAAAAGTTTAGAGGAGGAAGTTACTCCTTCTACAAACCCCTGCTAATTCAACTTTTCTAAACATGGATATGATCTTACAACAATGGGTTGAAAGTTCTTATAGAGTCTACTGGGTCTGATTCAAAATCTACTTATTGAAGGTTTTTCTTTTCCTCCTAATGAATTTTTATATCATCTCTAGAAATTCAAGAAATGCAGGTAGATTTTAAAGGACATTTAAAGTAGAAGCAATTTCATTGGGTACTTCCAATGTGTATAGCACTAAGATATTTTAAAAGAAAAAAAAATCTCACCATATTTTTTGGGGGGAAAATATCCCAGAAGGTACTAGAATGTATCAAAAGAAGATACCTGAGAAATACCTCTAAAGAACTGTAGAGAATACCATAGACAGCAAATGATTATGGGTCCTCCTGCATTGACCAACATGCAAGGTTGGTCCAGTATAGAGTTCATATAAATTCTAGGTAAGAAAGAATGTTAAGTGCTCATTAAAGCAGCACATAAAAAATTGTCATCACTATAGGCTCTTCCACGTGGTTGGAAGCATATGTGTAAAATTCTTACCTAGCAACTGTTAAGTTATAGGGGAGTAGTATCTCTTACTAGTATGAACTTTGGGTGCAGCTGCGAAACAACCAATCACTGGATATTGGGTAAGGGAAGTTGAGATTCCAGGCCCCCACAAAGAGTGAAGTACTGTCTGCAATTTGGGATTTTTTTAATGGCCTTGTTAATTTCATTTTCCTTGTGATACAAACAACAATCTATAGGTGAAAGAGAATCAATTTGGGCGACCCTTTAAAGAAAAGAATCAAATTTATATAGGGATGGAGATAAAACCAAGCTAATTATGAAGAACGATGGACAGAAATTACATCTGGATTAAATATCTGAAACGAAATTCCCATAAAAGCAAAGGTGGGCATACTCTGAGCATACTAACTTGATAATAAGAACATTACTCAAGACTGTAATATAAAGTAAAAGTAATATGGAATAATTGAACTTGGAATGCCACCAAGAAAGTGATTTATTTCGATACTAAACTTTGAGTTACAATTTAGCCCTATCCCCTAGGAAGCGCACAGAGCATTGGTCTGCCTGTGTCTAAATGAAATCAATTATTCCATTGAAAAGTACTCAGGTTTAAAATCAGGCTATATAGGGGCTCATCCTAACAAGGGATCATTCTTTTTTTTCCCCAAGAAAGTACATAAAGACTTTTTAGTAAAACATAGTGGGACTATGATCAATGTAGATGACAGAAATACCATCTCTAATGAAATCTAAGATTCTTTCATGTACTGAAGAAGTTATACTGCCTGCAGCTAAAAGTGAGGCATCAATTCCTATGGACATTATCCCCTAAGAGCAAAGGTTTACTTGAGAGCTCTTGCTATTTTAGGGATCAAAGCACTACCCCTTCTTAGCTTTTCAGGACAAAAAAGTATTCTTCTTTCATCTCCACTTAACTTTTATCTCCACTCATTTCTCAATGTTCCATCCTTTACATTAATGGCATAACTTTAGTTTACTTCAATGGGGAATCATTATGGAACAGGTTCTTAAAATCAGAAGACAACTGTTAGTACAAGAAACAAGACTTTCAACCTAGAGAATGATATTTGAGCTATTTAATGTTCATGAGCCTCCATTTAGTCAAATGTAAATGAAAATATCAAATCATACCTAATATAGATCAACAAGGATTTGTGGATGAAAACACTTTATAAACTATTAAGCTCTACACAAATATGACCCATTCCTATATCTCTTCTCTTTCCATAAGTCTGTTAAAATGATAGTTTGGGGATCTATAAGAGGCCAAAAAAGTTCATAAAATCATTAAAGCACAAGGATATGTGAACTTTACAATATGAATTATTTGGAACATACACAGATTAAGATTTTTATGGTTATCTCAAAATACAAATTTCTAAAAAGCAGGGAAAAGGGAAAATTTAAACATCCAATCCTTTCACAAATTCTGCAGATCATTTCACTACAATAACTCTTCCATTACCCCCTTCAGTATGCTCTGCACCACACTGGCACTCAATCTTGCCTATAAGCACACATAACACTCAATCTAGCCTAATAAATTCAGAGTACTCCATTTCACTTTTATTATATTCACATGCCTTTTAAATTTGAAACACACTTTAAAAACATTGAGATAATGTTGAAAGATATCTCAATTTTAGAAGAATCTTAAAGATACTGAAAGATGACTGGACTGATTTTTTTATTTTTCAAAATATCATTTTGGCATTGTGTAGACAGTCTGATAATAGTTTTACCAAACTACTAGAAAAATCTGCATAAATATCATGGTGACAAATAATATACTGGATTTTTTTTTCATTTTAAGACCTTTCATTCTGAGAAATGAGTTGAGGAAACTGAGTAAAGATAAAAATTACAAATTCACCAGAAAATTCATATCTATAAAAGAATATGAACTATATGTTTGCTTGAAAGGTGAATCTCTAAATACAGTAGAAATAAGTCATGTTTTTCTCCATACTTTGAAAAGTGGGTTCTCTCCCCCCATCATCTACACTGAAAGAGATAAAACACTTAATTGTTTTGGGAAGATTGAAGAAATACTTCCTCAAAACTTCTCACTAGATTTCTCTGTTGCTACTAAAAGGAGACCCAAATGCAGTTGCAAACATGGCCATATAATGTTACATGAGGACAAACAAGGTAGGAACATAGCTGATGGGTCACATATAGGTATATCCTACATTAGCCAGGATAGGAGTCATAATAACTCTGGTTAGCACTGTCTTTTGGAATCCTCAATTTCCTTAAAGGTGCATGTTATTTTCTGTAAGAAGTTTTTTTTATCCATCAATTGTCAGTTACTTCCCTCTCAAACTGTCTCATATTTACTTATCTTTTCACATATTATATGTTTCAGCTCCATAAGGACAGGTACTATTTTTATTTGTGTTTATGTATTCTATAGATTCAAACATTTTTGATGCAGATGACTAGAAATAACTTATACCCAAAACTAATTCATTAGAATCCAAGCTTTAATAAAAGAGACTACTGAATTCGGTTTATGTTTTGTTTTGGTCTTTATAGAGGTAAACAACGCAAAAGGGGATTATTATAGACAATACTGCTTATTTTCTTATTCATAAATAAAAAAAGGAAGTGCCATCAAAATCCCTTTCGCCCATGGAATATGTATCAGTATCACAAGTTTCAGCAGATCCTGAGAGCCCTAGGATTCTATAAGACATAATTTGGCAGTGAGTGGACTAATTTTCCAGTATGATTTATGGCATTACTTTGATTCCCCTTTGACCATGATTTGTAAATTGATTGAATGATAAAATACATAAATGGAAATCTTAGATATTATCCATTCCAATATTCTGTATGCTACAAAGTTTTGTTTTGTTTTTGTATATCCCAGAAAGCTATCTCTGCTTAAATGTCTCTCTTCACAGGAGATCATTATTTCATTTTTTTTCAAACCTCATTTTTGGAAATTAATTTTATTTTTCAACATGACTTTCACAAGATTTTGAGTTACAAATTTCCACTCCATCTCTCCCCTCTTCCTATCCCAAGATGTTGTGCATTCTGAATATCCTTTTTCCCCAATCTGCCCTCCCTTCTAACACCCCCACCTTTCACTTAACCCTTTGTCTTCTATATTCCTATAGGGCAAGATAGATTTCTATTCATCATTGCTTATATATCTTATTTCACAGGTGAATGTAAACACAATTTTTAACATTTGTTTTTAAGACTTTGAGTTCTACATTGTCTCCTTACTCCCTCCTTATCCACCTTCATAGCAAGGTCAAGTTATTCAATATAGGCCATATATATGCAGTCATGCAAAATACTTCCATAATTCTCATGCTGTGAAAGATTAACTATGTTTTCCCTCCATCCTATCCCATTCTTTTCTCTTTGCTGTTTACCTTTTCATGTTTCTCTTGACTCTTGTATTTGAAAGCTAACTTTGTTATGTAGTTCTGGTCTTTTCATCAAGAAGGCTTAAAAGTACACTATTTCATTGAATATCAATTTTTCCCCTGAAGGATTATACTCATTTTTGCTGGGTAGATAATTTTTGGTTTTAATCATAGCCAGAAAACACTCCTGTCTCACCCAGGTCCCACAGTCCTTTCCTACTGACCTTCCAAGTTGTCTTTGGTTTGTGTGGGTTGAGAAGACTGGAAATCGGCACAGGTGCCAGTAATTCAGTCCTCTGAGGCCTGCTCCTGCCCCATTTGTGCCAGCACAGCCCACGCTGGACTGTGCTCCTTTCTCAGACTGGTGCAACAGACTTTTCCTCTTGACCTTCCAGGTTGTCTTGGGCTGGAACTTTGTTTCACTCTGACATTTTATGGATTCTGCTGCTCTATAATTTGTTTAGAGTCATTTTAACAGATATTTGCAGAGGTTTGGGGAAGATCTCAAGCAAGTCCCAGTTTTTACCCTGCCATCTTGGCTTTGCTCTGAGAACACTATTTCATGAGATACTCTATAATTAGCCAGTTAGGAGCTCTTTCCCCCCTCCAAAATAAGTTCTTTCACAGATTTAAGCTAGGCATCTACTGTGCACCTGTGTTCCCTTGCCCTGTTCTTTAGTGGTCATGATAGAAACTGACTTCCCCAGCTTTTAGACTCTTTTATGTCCTTATGTTTATGTTTATGACCCAAGATACCACAGTGTCTGGGATGGTCTATTCAGTGGGCTGTAACAATAATAATTCATTTCCTTAATTCACAATATAATTAGGGAGATTTATAATTTAGTCTTTACTGTCTTTTTGTAATGGTGCATCATGGCAGGAAAGTACCCCTGAGTCTTCAAAGGCTTCCTAATCCCATGCTCTCTGGGAGTTACTACAAAGACCAGCTCAGAGTATCTTGGACAACCTCACCACCAGAAGACTGGTAATCAAATAATTATTTATTCTTCAAATGAGAAATAGTAAAGCTATCTATAAATGTTCACCTGCCCCAGGGGTTAGGGTGAGCAGAGGGGTTTTGCCATGTGCTGTAGGAACTTGATTACCCATGTAAAAAATATGAAGATGATTTGAAAGATGAGTACAAGAATGAAAATTTTTGCCCTGAAGGTGATGGTTGAATTCAAGTGAGGATTTAGTATAGAGAGTTGTATAATGTATGAGGCTAGAGAAAATTAGGTTTCTAAATTATCTCCAGTGCATATAGTTCTCCTTGGTATTTTGCAAAACCAAACTTTGACAGAAACTAAATAAAATTATATTAAATAGTCATTAAGATAGATATAAAGTTTCTTCAATAAAATGCATATAAGTAGCACTGTTAGTGTAATTAATGTAATGGACCTTGCCCTAATATATGCAACAGGGAAAAAAGACAAGGTGGAACAGCAGTGAAAAGGGAGTCAGGGGGCACAATGTCCTTGCTACAGAATTTTGCTCTTTCACTCATCCTTGGCATTGTTTTAATTAGAAATTCAAAATCATTTCATTTAAACTAAAAGTTAATGATTTTCTTTTTCTATCATCTTTCACATGACTGCTTTTCATAGAGAAATTACTTATGTGGACAAGGAAAGAAACAATTTTCACAATTTTACATGAGGAAACACTTGTCAGTAAGGCTATAATGTTATTGTTGTTTTTTCATCTGGGATTTTTTTCAGGAGAGACAAATATTTGAAATGCAGTTGGCAATTAAGTCAGAGAATCAAAACATTTTTGCAGCTTAGTACCCATTCTTTAAATTTCTCCAAACATCATAAACCCAGTTTCAAAGTCTGAAGCACTTTGCATGCTATCATTTAGGCATGACTCTGGCTTGATACAGAAAAAAAACTGATGCAAGACCAGGGACATGATTGAAGGACAGAGGACATGAAAGAACTTTTGCAAAAATAAAAAGTTTTTTCAGCTCTGAAATACTACCTCCTACCTATCAGATGGACTAACATGATAGAAAAGGAAAATGATACGTGCTGGAGGGCATGTGGAAAAACTGGGACACTACTATAATGTTGGTGGAATTATGAGTTAGTCCAACTACTCTGGAGAGCAATTTGTAACTGTGCCCAAAGGGCTATAAAACTGTACATACCTTTTGACCCAGCAACACCACTACTAAATCTGTATTGCAAAAAGATAAAATGGAAAAAGACTCATTTGTACAAAAATATAAGAACTCTTTTTATGATATTAAAAATTAAGGTGAAACCCATTAACTGGGGAATAACTGAATATGTTGTGGTATATGATTGTGGTACATTAGTACTATGCTATAAAAAATGACAAGTAAGGTGTCAGAAAAACCTGGCAAGCCTTACATGAACTGATATAAAGTGAAGTGAGCAAAATCAGAAGAACATTGTACACAATAACAGCAATGTTATTAGGATGATCAACTGTGAAAGATTTAAATATTCCGATTAAGACAATGTGCCAAAACATTTCCAAAGAACACATGATAGAAAATACTATCCATCTCCAGAGAGGGGACTGGTCATTTCTGAGTGTTGAGTTTATATTCCTTATTTTTTTCTTGTTGTGTACATGTTTTCTTTTGAAACATGATTAATATGGAAATATATTTGACATGACTACATACTTAATGAATATCATTTTCCTTGTCTTCTCAAAGGGTGGTAAAGCAATGGGATAGATACTTTGGGAATTTCTTTTTGGGTGTGAGCTGGACCTTTTAATCTTAGATAAAATCTCACCTTACTATAAGCAAATAATTTATTCTTTGTATTTTCTGATAAATTATAACCTGCACAGACATTGCAATTTATTTTCTGTTTGGTTGGATAAATGGTTCAACCAATATTGGCCTTGGTGAAATGGAATTTTGGTAGGAAGGGTGCAAACTTGTGATTGCAAGTTAAGGTCTATTGACTTAAGAACCATCTCTTTGTTCTGAACACTGGAGAGAGACAGAGATAAAGAGACACAGAGACAGAAAGAGACAGAGAGAGCCTCCTAAGGGAGCAGTTACTAGGAATATATAGCTATAACTTATCAAGTACTTCTCTCAGAGACTAAAAATTAAAGAAGCAGCAAGACTCATGGTCCTTCCACTGCTCTCCTCAAATCTGTTTCCCTTGGAGAGAGGTGGTCAATATTTTGGAAATATCTATTCATGTTTTTCTCAAGCTACATGTCTATGACCCATGTGTACAGAAATGTTTTATAGGAAATACAAATCATTAGAATATTAGACTCAGAGATTAAGTTAAATTAGATTTTTTCATGAAAATTTCTTGGTCAAACAATTTTATCATACACACTCTTTAGTAAAAGAGATGCAATAGATTTCTTTTTTTAGCAAAGCTCTTAGCTTGCTGGCTAGTCAGATTGAATGGTTGACTACTATTTGAGAAAAATACAGTTTTTTAATCTCAGGCTGTGTGTATGCGTTTGTGTGTGTGTGTGTGAGTGTGTGTGTAACATATTGTATATAATATATGTTAATATATATTTGATGTTTACCATATACATAACAAAAGATAAATATTCTAGTATATCTGAATGGGACATTTCCTGGCTTAATTCCTCAAGTTAATGAATGATAAGTTTTCACTCATAAGTATTAATATTAGAATGTTTAATATATTTCTTTTTCTTAAGGGAATTTTAAAGCTATTGAGGCAAAGAATGAATCATGGCTGTTTCCTTGCTATTGAATTTAATAAATTGTGGTTAGAATATTGCATTTTGGAAACTCTTAGTATTTTTATCCAACCATACTAAAAGGTGACAAATGAAGGATGTAAGAAAATATTGAAAATGAAGTGAGAAGCAAATGACATAAATTAGAAATAAAGTCAGAGGGTAATGATTTTCTGATTCTTGTAGCAAATAAGTTTAAGGGGAAGGGAAGCAATATTCAAATTTCTCTTTCCTTTTTGTGTAACAGATTTGTGGAGATGAACCCTAAATAATTTGTATTAATGTAGAAAATAAGTAGAGATGAAAGAGCTTATCTTCAAAGGAAATTACAAGGGTAGATTTGAAATGCCGGTATATATTTGATCATACAATATGCAAAAGTTCCATTGTGGTCACCAGAAACAATGAATCATTGGGCTGGATGGTTTCATTTCCTTTGTAAGGATAATGGTTTTCAGGGTTCAGTGAAATCCTCATTTCTTGGAGAAAGAAATAACCTATCAAGCAAAATTTAATGATCAGTGAGCATGCTGGTTGTATATCCTGATACATCATTTTATGGTAAGTAAGTTGGCTCAAATGAATGCATGCCAGTATGAAAAGTAAGCTGATACCTGCAATCTGATATTTGTATAGTGCTATGAGTTTTGCAAAGTGCTTTATCTCTTTTGATAGGTTCAGGTTTCTTTATTGATAAAATGTTAGGATCTCATTCAAATAAGCAATCTTGTGACAGTACAGATATTTTAGTTCCTGAAATATATTATCCTGAGTACAGACTTTTATGAATTAAAAAATGAGGGTTCCTGAAATTATGGAAATAAGTCATATTATTGATGAGACCATTCTTGTTATAAGAATCATAGTGTTTTGGTCAATATTCTTCCTGGGGAGATTAATGAAAGGATATGTCAGAAAAAACCCACAGTTAAATATTTATGTTCCTCAAATATAGATAATATTGACTGCTGGCTCTATTCTTCCTTAAGAATATTGTCTCAGATCTAACACCTTTGCTAAACAGAGAAATAATAAGTAGACAACATGTGGGAAATGGCAAATTTAGCTAACTGGTGTTCTACTTCTGACAGCTATAAAAATTAGTTCACCTACAATGTGACCTTGAGAAAAAAACTGTCATAAAGATTATTTCATAAGATAAAGATTAAAGACATCTTACTTTTCTTAATTATTCCTATGAGTCAACTTGTAAATCATATAAAACAGTATGTGTGCATGTATGTATGTATGTATATATACACACACATATATGTATATGTATATATACACACATACATATATACATATGTGTGTATATGTATATGCATATACATATACATATATATACATGCATGCACAGTATTCTCATGATCATAATTGTTATTTTTTAAAAAGAAATCCTGTGATACAATGTGGTAGGGTTTCATTCTGCAACAGTCCCAAGAATATTCTAGGTAGTCACTCATTATTGAGATAATACATCAATACTCTTGTGCTGGTAGGATACAGAGGAATGTTCCTATACAAGCTTTTTCAATTACAATATCACTCCCTTCCAACTGTAAAATTTACCTTGACCAACCTCTTTACTGAAGAAATAAGCTCAGCCAGAAGAGAGGATAAGAATGATGGAATAGGAAAGATGCAGCCAGCATGAACATAAAATGCAGACAGCTAGCTAACCTACTTGATTATATCTATATATAATTTCAGGAATGATTGTTATGAATTCATCAATATTCTAAGTGTTTTTTTTTACTTTCAACCAATTCCTCAGCTCTTATTACTTTATTAATGTGAAAGTTTTATCTAAATGTGAAAACAATGAACATGGAGACAGGAGTCTTCTATTCTCTTCCCTCACTGACTGATTCTAACCTTGAACTCTTTTGGAACATTTCTGAGTAGGCTTTACTTCTTGCATAATTGATCATAAAGCTCTTATTCATGATACATGCCTCAATTCTATCATTTGTAAATGGAGAACAAATGTACAATCCCTTACTGTTGATCTGAGATCCTGTATAATGAAACAATTTCCATGTACTGGCAGAGGGTAATAAAGGGATGTTTACCTATTCTCTGAAATGGATAATCCTTCAGAACAAATGCACTGCCTGGTCTCAGTCCATATAACAGTCAGTCTTTGGTACAGGAAAAAAAATACCATAAGGTATGTTTAAAAGATTGACTGGAATCATTTTCATTAATGGGTTCTAAAATCAGGTAGTATTTTCCCTCTCCAATAATTCTCAACTTTCAGGGAAAGAAAAAAAAAAGAAAACATAACCATAATATGAAAAAAGAGGAGTTTGGGAAAGGCAGGATTGGAAATAAAGATCAGTGCTTGACAGCCATTTGCTAGTGCCTTTTCACCTGTTAGTGCCTTCATTCAATTGATTACTTCCAATTATGTATATGTCTTTTGTGGACATATTCTTTTTCATGTCTCCTCCTTATGAATGAACTCCTTGAGAGCAGACAGTCTTATGCCTTATTTTGTAGCCCTGGAATTTTGCAAGTAGGTGTTTAATAAACATTTATTGTCTGACTAAATGAATAATGAGTGTTTCACTAATAGCTGTGTATTGGTACCAACAAGCCAAAAAAAGTGGTTCTTACTGAGAAGCCTATATAGTCACCAAAAGAAGATAGCCAGAAATGTCATTAAAATGGAATCATATCTCTAAAGTATCTTTAATTTATAAATCCTAGTTCTTGAACTAGCTGCCATGAAAGTTATGTATAAAAGTTACCTTCCTCTTTGGACCCTAGGTTTCCTCTGAAACTCAAGCCAAGCAGTGTCTTCTGTGTGAAGCCTTCCTTAATGTTCCTTAATGCTAGTGTCCTCCCTTTAAAAAATCATTCTATGTATGTATGTATGTATGTATGTGTATATATATACATATATATATTACATCTTACAATTGAATGTGCTTCTTTGAGAGATATACCTTTTTTACTTTTGATTTTGTATTCCTATATTTAAAGAAATTAAATATCTTTTTAAAATGCTTTTTGATTGATTGGCTTTCTTAATCAATTTATATTTTCTTCCTTAGTTGTGATTATTTATGTGTTTAAAAATTTTCTTTACCTTTCATTGATTTGATGACCATTGGGAAAAAACAATGTAGTAGAGTGGAAATACTGCCTCTTACCATTCACTGACTCATAAAGTTTCTTAATTTCCATGCACCTAAGGCAACTTCTGTTATAGATATCTAAAATCATAGACAGGTTTTATCCATGTTAAAGACCCTCCTCCAATGAAAACATATATTGTTGACTTATTGAGGAACACTTGAATATACAAAATGTGCATATATTTATAAAATGAGCCCTAGAATTTAAAACCTCCTGAAGGAACTTTGCCAGTATGCTAAATAGAGTAGACTGATATAAGAAGTTACCCAAAGGGTTTTATGGAGATTATTTAATTCTACTTTCCATTCAACATTTATCTTCAAGCCATTTAGTTTGTTTTTTTATACCATAAGGCTGTTTTTTTTAATAAATGTATTCCTTATTGAAACTGAAGATTTTTTAAATACAAAGCTTGTCTCATATTATCTAATAAAAACTATAGACACTTTATATCTAATATCATAATTATCTAAACAATCCTTGATTGGTATCCCAGTGAGAGTTCATTGTTTTTGACCATTCAGTCATATGTTTCTACTCTCTGCAAGGTTTCAACAGTTATAAAGGCAGAAATCTCAGGGTGAGTTTGGGCAGTTGTGAAAATAGTGTCCAGGAGGTACTAGACCTCAGTAGAAATAAATTAAAACTTTTCAAGAGTTGGAAGAGCTTGTCAAAAATGTTTTTATCTAATGACTTATTTTATTATGCTTTTTTCCAGGCATGTCAAGGCAGTTTCTTTAAATAGAATAGTGTGGTAATGCAGTGATCATCTTCAGCTTCCAAATATTAGTGCAAAATTGCTGAAAATCAATATAATATTCCTGGTCTAATGAAATAAAATGGCTTCATTCATTCACTTTGCAGTGGCAAGGAATGAGTTGCATGTCTTTTAGCAGATCCTTCTTCATCCCATTGAATTACTAGAAATTTTCTGAGTTTTTGCTCAAATTCAAAAGAATGGGTTCTATCTGGTGAATATTATGAACTGTGCTGGAGAAAACGAGGGTTTTTTGTTTATTTGATTTTTACGTTAAAAATATGAAGAAAAAGGTCTTTTCATGGTTTTTGTATTCTTGGCTTATTGCTTCTGAGAGGCAGAGACACAGACACAGAGACAGAGAGAAGAGAGATAGAGACAGAGATAGAGACAGGGAGAGACAGAGATAGAGACAGAGACAGAGGCAGACAGAGAGAGAGAGAGACAGAGAGAGAGAGAGAGAAAGAATGCCAATATCAGTGAGCTCATGAGAATCCTAACACGTAGCTCTGCTCATATGATTTTATAATTCGTCTTTTGAAAACCTTCAGTAGCACTTCAAAGACAAATTTTTAAAAAAAGATTTTGTCTTATATCCAATCCTCTTCAGAATCTGGCTCCAGCCTATCTTTAGAGCCCTATTTACATCATTTTACCTCATTATACTCAATATTCCAGTCATTCTGGATTAGTTCCTGTTTTTTAATCTTTTAGGATCCTTTCTTGCTTCTGGACTTTTTTTTTACATATTATACCCCAATTCCCTGTTCCTCATTTGTTTTTGTCCTATGTTTGGGTCCCCTCAAAATGTCTTTGATTTTTCTTGTCAAGATACACTCAAGTACCATTCTTGCATGAAGTCTTATTCCTCAATGTCATCTTCCTGAAACACATAGAAAAGCTTTATCCCTCTTCAAGTATCTCATCACAATCTGGCAACTATTATTGGCTTAATCATATTCTTCTCATATTTAATTGTACACATATATCTTTTTTCCTACTAGATTACATGAACTGTTTTGATTAATAGTAGGGACAATACTGTTTTATCTTTGTATTTCTAGTATTTAGAACCTCAGTCATATATCCAGAATTCTTTTAATATTAGTTGAATTTGTTAAAAATTTACATTTGAGCTAATACATCTATAGCTTCTGAACTTGTCTAAGAATATAAGTATAAACAATGCTACTTTCAAGCTATATCATTCTATTGCTCAAAAATTTCAACATGTCCTCACTGCCCAGTGAATAATATCAAAACAAACTTGGCTTGTCATTCAAGACTTTCCATAATCTGACTACATTTTATGTTTCTAGCTTTATCTCACAGTTATCTTATTCATCATACTTACCATGTTATTGTACATTTTACCCCAAATCACCCTCTATAGTCTTGCCTCAGTGCCATTACTTGCCATTCTCTAAACCTAGATTGGCCTTCCTAATCCCTATTTCCCTGTATTTCACCCAGTGAAACTGGTACTGTCTTTCCAAGACCAGTCAAAATGCAATTGCGTTCCATGAAGCATTCTTTGACTCCCTCATCAAGAAGTGATTTCATTAATTATGATGCACCCTCATCATGAATTGTTTGTCCTTTGTTATCTCAATGAATTTTATTTTGTTTTACTTATTAATTTATTGTTATAAAACCATTTATTAATCACCAAGCATGTGCATTAGATGTGCCAAATGCTGGGACATGACCCATGTTTACAAGAAATTTCAGATTTTAGTTGGGCATTTATAGGGTTATAGACTTAGAGCTTAGAAGATGGTAGGATAATAAATTTAAATCTGGAAGGCATCTTAAAGTCCATAGAATGCATATACTCTCTTTTTACAGTTGAAAAAACTGAGGGACAATGAAGTTGATTAATTGCCCAAGGTTGTAAAGACTGGGAGGTATCTGAAGAAGGATTTCAATCCTAATCATCTTGATTCCGAATACAATTATTTATCTATTACATCAAGGAAACATGATATAATTTAAATATCATAAATTAAATTCAAAAGAAAAATGTAAATTGTTCTACGGGTCAGTTGAGAAAGATATTTCCTTGACTCTATTCAATATCAAGGAAAACTATAAAGATGATAAAAGACACATGAAGATGTTTCTGTGATGGGTCAGAGATATCACCATCCTCTAACTCCACCATAACAAACATAGTTAGGCTTTTATTGACTTCTCAGTTCATGAAATATAAACTTGGTTGGTCTGATTTGAGAAGTACAGTACTGTATTTTAGCTTCTATGTTGCTATCAATTAAGCAGTTGAAAGAAGGCAATCAGTTTTGAAGTGCTTCTTCACTGATTAGGCCACTATGCTCCAAGTACCCTTTCATTGGGGACATTGATGTTGTCTTAGATTACTTGGTCAAATTGATAATGAATTATGCTCCTCCAGGCTGTGGTTAATTAAATTGGCTACCCTTTTGTCTTCAGCATGGGCAGCTAGGGCATTACACTGCTTACAATTGATGAGTCCTAGTTAAGAGAAATCCCCCTGGGATATGAATTCCTGCTGTCAGACAGGAATATGATTCAGATCACAAAGTTCTCCAATCTATTAAATAGGTCACAATCTCTAAGGGAAGAATATAAAACAATTTAAAGTCTTTTAAAATGTGTAACTGAGCATAATTAGTTCTTATATCAAATAAACCTTTAAAAATGCTGAGTTCCGTAGTATAGTTTTGAAGAAACACTTGGGAAAGCATTTGAATTTAATGTAGAAGTGTTTAGACCTCAGAACTGGATTGTAAATTGCTATATGGCCTGTGATATAAGGTCTTTCAGGAAATTTGCCATTTTAAAGGAAAGAATATATTCTGAAAGACTGCTTTAAATTTCAATAAGTACCAATAAAACACAAGAGTAAAGAGTAACAATTATACATACATTATGTACATATAGATATATACATACACATACATATAGAGATATAAATTAGATATATAAATATAATATAAACACACATACTCACATATGTATATGTATATAAGGAATACAGCTGTGATTTTATTGACACAATAAGCTTCAGGATAAGGAAATTCAGTCAATGCATGGTGGCTCCTTCTCTTCAATTTCATCCTAGAATGAGTTGCAGAGAACCATTTCTTACTGGTTCCATATGACTCTTTTCTACTACACCACAGGGTCTTCTGTATGTGTGGTATGTGTGTCTCTGTCTGTCTCTTTGTCTCTTCCTCTCTGTGTCTCTCTGTCTCTGTCTCTGTCTCTCCCCATGGGTTTGGTTATCCTTTTGATGAATAATGTATATTACTCCCAGAGGAGTCTACTTTTATCCCTGACTGCTGTTCATTTCAAACTTGACAAATTATGGCCAGAACTGAACTCATAATCTTTCCCACAAATTCTACTCCTCTTTTAAGCTTCCCTATGCCTACAACCTCAGAGTTGTCCTTTAAGCCTCACTCACTTCCCCACACAATCTGATCAGGGTTGGAGTTGTCTCCCCATAGGACTTAATGCTCCATATCTCTCCTTCCTTTCCCTTTCTAATCCATTTTCTATACACTAACAAACTGATATCCCAAAAGCACAAGCATGACCATGTCCCTCCTCTGCTTGATCAACAACAATGGCTCCCTATTACTTCCAGAATCAGAAGCAAATTACATTGTTTGATTTTAAAAGGCTTCCACAATCCGACTCTGATCAAATTTTAAAGGTGTATTGGCAATACTTCTCTTCATGCACTCTATTTTAGTCAAATCTATTCCTGTTCATGCATAACATTTGGTTTCCCCTCTTTTTGCTCCATTCAATGAACATAATACTCCATCTCCTCTATTCCTCCCCCACCCCTAACATAAGGTATTAAGTGAGCTTCAGGGTGAAAATAGGTCCCTGACCAACCTCCATTTAATGATTATATTTTGGGCCCTCCTGGTTTACACTAAATCTCAGTGGTAACTGTTTCTCTTTGTAACAGCAGCCTTAAGGTTTTTGCCCTCCCCATTTGATTTTTAAATTTTCTTTTTTGTAATTAAAGGAGTCATCCCTTGACTCGTTTCTTATAAAGGCCAATTCACTCAATGGGCATTACCTCATTCTAATCGAGCAAGTGAAAAGATCTTAGCCTAAAGTCCAGGGTGTCCCATTGTTTCCTGGGTCACCTCCAGTGATCCTGATAAATATCAGGTCCCTGAATCCAGATGGCTCTGGAGGATAAAGTGAGACTGGCGACCTAGTAAAGCCCTCCCTTAATCAAATCAAAGTCAACTGCAAGTCATGTCATTATTTCCCTGACGCCATGGTCCTCCTCGAAAAAAGGAAGGACAAGCACAATTACAAGGTCTTAAGTAATTCTGTGAATTGCTATTGTCTAGCCCCAATGAAAAATCTTAGTTTTTACTTTGGTTATATTGACATATACTTTTGCATACCCAAGTTGTGTCTTTTAAACTACTTAAAAAGGAGGGCTGGCTTCAGTTTTGTCTTTATATCCCTAGTGCCCAACACTGTGCCCTACTTTATAACATTGCCTTCTGGCTCAAATGAGATAATGTGTGAAGTTTTTTTCAAAATTTAAAATACTCTACAAATGTCATTTAATGTTATAGAAAGGATAATTATTTTTAAGGAAAATTGAACTGCCATCAATGCTTCTAAAATAAGGAAATAAAATTCTTATTTTTTTCATAACTAAATATGTAGGTGCCTTTTCTACATAAAAAAGCATGAAGCAGAGATCCAGTGGTTTTGGGGGTCATTTGTGATGAGCTAAGATTCTCAACTGAAACTCAAGATTTTTCATATTCATCTTAATAATATTCAGTATCCTATCTAACATGAATGTTAGTTGTGCTTGAAACTGTTTTCTGCAAAAGCCCTTTATAGCAAAACCTCAGAAAATCCAGGTTTAGTATTCTGCCCTAAAAGGATTAGGAACAAAGGGAAGGAAGATAAGGAGAAAGAAGGAATGTATACATTGGGACTAAAATGCCCTCTAATATGTATATGTGCAAAAGTCTATGAAATAAAAACAATTAAAATATGAGAGGGGAGGACTAAATTCATATTATAATTTAATGGAACACTACAATTTGGGCAGCCAAGAGGATTAAGAGGGAAGAGAGAAAAAAATTTCTGAAGGTACAAAGCTGTGAAAGTAGCTGCACAAGAATAAATAACCACATTATACAAAAATAACTCAGAAGCAAAACATACAAAGAATGAGATCATAGAAAAGGGAGTTGGACAAAAACATGTCGCGGTGAAAAATCAGGAAAGAAACTTTGCATTGTAAAGCATATTTTTCAGGGCATGATAAGTGCTGTGTTCCAAAGTATAAGAGATGGAATATGCCACAATGAATGCCAGGGAATGGAGCTGAAGATACAATTTCAAGAAGTAATAAATGATTGAATAAATGGGGGGTGTATATTAATGAAGGGTTTACTATGGGCCTCAAACACTCTACTATGTGTTAGAGACACAAATGGAAAAGCTAAGCCGTCCTTAAAATCAAGACATGTGCCCTCCCATTTGGTGGAAACAGCACAAATAAGATAGTTCTGTTGCAAGGTAGATTAAAGATTCTTGTGACCCTAATGGCTCAATGATGGAACAGGGAGTAAGGTTTATGATACTTAGAGTATTTTAGCTCATTAGACTGTAGTGCCCAGTTATCTTGAGAGCATAGAAGGATGTCAGATGGTAAGGCATGACAATAATCTACTTTGCTAAATGGAATATAATTGGTGGCTTCTTCGCTCATTCAACTAAGCCGTGTGACCAACTACATCCTCTCTTCAGGAGAGAGGACCTAGATGGTATGGTCCATTTCCATTTGGAATGGGAATGAGATTAAGTGTCTGAGTGGTATGGCTATTCTAGATCTGTCTTGCTGGGTTCAAGGATTAAGATGTCAGCATCCAGTCAGGAAAGTAGAAGATGGAAAAGCAAACTGCCGGTAAGATTGGGGAAAAGGACAAGCTATGTTGGATCTTCCACACTGATGGGTTGTAGCAATAGACAGTGAGACAGGGGGGAGGGAGGAAGGTTGTAAGTAAATCATAATGCAGATTCAGATGAAAAGCCACTGCATAATCATATGTCTACATGGCATAAGATGATGACTAATAAAACTAATAGTTGATTCCTGAAATTTGCCTGATCTCTATCCAACATGTGTTTAGAAGATGTATGAAAAAAGGTTAAAGGAAATATTATTCAATAATAGCAATAATAAAGACTGTTAATTGTACGTACACCAAAACATTCAGAGAACCTTTCATCCATCTGTTTCTGTTTCTCATTGAACATTTTAAGGAATGATATGTTTGTACCTTTCTTCTAGGCAGCCAAAGATACAGCTGAGTGAAGAGGTCAGGTTAAATTCAACTGAGATAATATATGTAAAGCACTTTGGAAAACCTTGAAGTGCTATATAAAATGCTATTACCTGGCTGAATGCCTGAAGACTGGCTACAGGCCCAAACTACTGGCAGCAATTTTCAGAGCACCTGAAAGAAATGTCATCATGGATGACCACAGCCTACCCACACTTGTCCCCTTTCAAAAGCTGTGTTGTGATCACTGAAAGTCTACCACTTTCAAAATGTTGAGCTACCAGAATACTGAAAGATAAAAAGTTGTTTGCTTCATTCCATAGGACTCCAGTCCATGAGTACAATACAAAGCACACTACTCTTAAACATGTTACCTCATATTTAATCCAACAAGCATTTACCAAGTGCCAATTATGGAGCAGGTGTTACATTAATGCCTATGTATCTGAAGGAAAAAAATGAATTAGCCCATGTCCTTAAAACAAAATATTATTTATAATCCACCAAACAAAATAAGCATAATGTTAGTTGAAAATTAAAGGATCAAGGTAGTTCAACTGACATACTATTTGTTAAAATGCTTTATAACTTGTGAATCTGTAAGCTATCAAGCCCTATACAAGTATAAAGCATTGCTATTCCCAGAATGGTGGAGAGATCTGTAATATGTGTAAAACACAAATACAATAATGCTACCCAGTTTCTGAAGTTTTCAGTCATTCTCTTGCCTATTAGAGAAAATACAAACTCCTCAGACACAATTTTAAAGCTCTCCAAGATCAAGTTCCTGCCTATGTTTCCAGGCTTATTTCATATGAATTAGTTGCCCCTTCTAGTTTAATCAATTCAATTAAAGAAATATTTATTCAACAAT
Organism: Pseudocheirus occidentalis; assembly: GCA_028646575.1. Taxonomy (NCBI): domain Eukaryota; kingdom Metazoa; phylum Chordata; class Mammalia; order Diprotodontia; family Pseudocheiridae; genus Pseudocheirus; species Pseudocheirus occidentalis. The sequence goes on along the minus strand of CM053601.1, from coordinate 100,211,669 downwards.
ATCAAATGCAAAGAATTGCAGTAGCTGTTAGATATCCAAAGACAAAAACAAAACAACCCAAATAATCCCTGTTATCAAAAATGTTACCTTCTATTCTTTGAGGAGGGGAATTTAACATGGACACTGCTAAGTAAAATGTGGAACATCAATTGAGGAAGACAAAGACCAGAAAAAGAGCTTGAGGAAAACTTGGAGTCCATGACAGGATCAACAACTGGGGGAGACAAAAGAAAACTACGGGGGGGGCATTAGCTAACATGAAAAATTACTCTAAATGGGAAAAATTGGAGAGGGAGTACATTCCTAACATAAAAGACAGCATGTTGTAGCACACAGAGGCATTTCAAATTTGAGGGACAGAAAGCATTCTTATTTATCAGGAGAACACAAAAGGGAAGAGTGGAGAAATAAAGTTGAAGATAGAGCCTGGAGTATTGTGGGGAATGGTTTACCTATATATCATTTTAGATCTAGATCTATAGATGTGTATGTTTCTGTCTATCTATCAATCTATCAATCTATGTATCTGTCTATCTACCTATCTGCCTATCTACCTATCTGCCTATCTATCTGTCTACCTATCTATCTGTCTACCTATCTATCTGTCTACCTATCTATCTATCTATATATATATCTATCTAAGCAGATAGACCTATATCTAGATCTATATTTATATGGCTAAGATGAATACGCTTCACAGAGGAAGCTATAATTCCTTATGACCTTTTGTTTTCAGATTAAAAAGAAGCCATATCAGCCAACTATTTTAGTCACTTGAGCCAATAAAATCCCAAGGAAAGTTTCAACATTTCTCAAGGAAAAAAAAATATACCAAACAATGTGAAATCCTTGGGTAAAGCTAACCCAACCCTACATGGCAGGACATTAGAAAATACTGCTTCAATGACAAGGGTCTTAGTAATGTGAGAGACAGGGAAGTATGAGAGATTTGTCTCAGTTCTTCCCTATTCTGAAAGACCTACCTGATGCATAGATTTGGTGAAATAAACCAATCACCATGATACTCTAGGTAAATGCAACTTTGTGGACTGTGCTTAATAGATTTGGGATTCTTTTTCCTAACATGAAGATAGGCTGAATTTCCTTTAAGACAGTAGTTAGCCAACTCCTTTCCTTTGAGATTGGTTGTTAAAATTCCATGCTACTTAGATGATATGTCTCTCTGCATCTGAAATCTGGACTGTACAATACTTCATTTGTATTTCTAACAACTGTATGGATTGTCAGTAAATTCATTATGCACATGCATAAGTAGTTAGAAAATTGCCTGTACAAATCAGGGAAACAACCAAACACTTTATATTTTGTAATTAGGGATTGGTAAAGGTCTCAAATCCAGTTCATCTTGCCTAAGAAGAAAAATTGTCGATAATTTTTTGTGCCTTGTCTATACTCTCTAAATCACCTGTGGTTATCAACTTTTTTTAATCCTCAACTTATATACATCTCTTGTTGATTCTGCATACTCCATCTATTAATTGTGAATAGGATGTTTTTCTTACAGACACTTGAATGAAACAATTAAAAAACCCAGCACTGGAAAATCTCTAAATGAAGGCATTTCATTCTCATCCCATGGCATTTTAATGTTTTCTTAGCCTCAAGTTTGTTTTCTCTGCCTCAAATCTCTGCCTACCTGAACCTACCTTCCACATCCTGCCAAAATGATTTTCCTAAATCAGAGTTCTGACTATGTCACCCAATTATTCAGTCTTTAATAGCAAATATAGAGTATTTGGGCATTTAAAATTCGTCATGAACTAGCTTCTTCTGACATTTAAATCTTCTTTCATCCTCCACACACTCTATAGTCAAATCAAACTGTCTAAGCTACCATTACTTAGGCCAAGGTTCCATCTCTATCTTTATGCCTGTATACTAGCTATCCATAGGCTCCCTTCATCTACTTTCAACTTTTAAAAGTTTCTGCTTTCCTTCAAGAATCACCTTAAGCAACTTCTATAAGAGGTCTTTCGTAGTCTATAAATCACTTAGTACCTTCTCATTCAAGGTAACCTGGAATCTGGTTATTTTTGTGACTTGAATAATATATACATAAATACATTTATGCTTATAATAATTGCATATGTATATAAAGAGGTAGAAACACGTCATCAATGAGCTTATAACAAATATACATGTGTGTGATATAAAATTATATATGTAAGAAACTATTTTATTTGTATTATAGATGTTTCTGTATATATAAACCCAGATATATATATATATATATGTATATATATATATATTATGCAACATAATATATACAGGATGTAAATGAATGTTCTATATGTATGTTTTATATATAATGTTCATATAATGCAAATATATGAAATCTCACAGGTTATAATTAGGAGACTGAAAGGATTAGGACACCAAGTGGTTAATTGTGTGTATTGAGTGAACTACACTGACTGCAATATGTGACTCAGTTCTGGAACTAGTTTAAATCACTTTCTATTCAATTATGGAACTAGTCCAACTTCTAGCTTGTGAGAAAACTTCATTCAGCTGTAAGAATTTGAAGAAAAACCTTGTTGTATTATTTGAACAAAGCCCAGCATTTCTGGGAAGCAGAAGCACCTCTACCTGATGCTGAGAGACACTTAACTAAGGACTTAGGACCTAGGTTATGCTGACCAGAATCCCAATCAAATGCAGAGTGCTGCTAAGAGTTTTCACACAGTTATACATGCCATGAAACCTACATATCTTACCTGAAAGCTGACCCCATAATGATCAATACATTAGTGTTTCCATGTTCCTTTGATTGTTCACAGATACTTTGGGGGAGTGGGACATCTCTTTTTTCTGATTTCAGAGAATTGCACCTCTTCCCTCTCCCCCTCCCAACTTGGAAAGTTCCTAATATTTCATCCAATTATCAATCAGTTTACTTAATGTATTTTTCCTTCTGCACTTAATTGGCTTCATTTGATTAATTGTTTTTAAGGTATAAGTCTGTCTCCTCCTGGATTTTGGGACCAGGCCTATGCTAAGGAAGTCTGGTCTCAGTTGGTTTGGCAATTGCCATGTGTTGTTAATAGATCGATATGCCCAGAAGACCAAACCTTTGTTTCCTGTTATTTTATCTTTCATCCAGCACCATGTCACATATATAACTTTATATTAAACACACATATATGTATATATGTATATAGATGCACATGCATATGTGTCACAAGCTCATCAAGGAACCTGTGAATTTTTACCTTTGTATGGCCAGTGCTCACAACAATGGTGGGGAACAAGTAAGCACTTAATAAATGTTTTTATATTACTAATTTCTGATCCTGTTCAGTCACAATGATGGTTTCAGTGGTACAAGTATGTTTACACAGGAAGACATTAGCTAAGAAGAGTAACATGTGACAAAGGGATTCAACAATGTTGTAACCTGTTCCTTTTAACTGAAGGAACTGAAGATGAGGCTTAGGCAAAATCAGATTTTCTTCCTCCTGTGTTCAGTCACTTGTGTAAAGCAAGTTTAAGGTTAAATTATTTGCTCTTGGGCATAGAGCAATTATCAAATGGGAATAGGACTTGAACTCAGATCTTCTTCACTTCAAAGCTGACTATCCACTATGCAATACTGTTTCAAAATAATTATATATGTTTTGGGAGAAAATGGCATGTACTCTTGGATAAATGGTATATGCTTTTTAAATAAAGTAGCACATAATACTTGCAGAATGGTTGAATGGAGAGAGCAATGTACCTGTAGTCATAAAGGCCTGGATGACCTGGATTTGAATTCTGCTTCAGAAACTTACCACCATGGGTCTAGGAACAGATCATTTAGCTCTTTTGGACCCTAGTTTCCTCATCTATTAAGCGAGAGGAGGGGTGGCTAAGTGGCGCAGTGAGTAGAGCACCGGCCCTGGAGTCAGGAGGACCTGAGTTCAAATCCGGCCTCAGATACTTAACCAAAAAAACAAACAAACAAAACTAGCCATGTGACCTTGGGCAAGTAACTTAACCCCAACTGCCCTACCAAAAAAGAGCAAAATATTAAGTGAGAAGATAGAATTAATGGTATCATCAAAACTCACTTACACCTGTAAATCTATATTTCTCTGACTTAGGAGACAAGGTATAGCTACCTTAAAACAATTCATCATATTCATCTTCTATATGGATATTGTTGAAGTTGTTGCCACTGCTGCTGTTGTTGTTTATCTTTCATTCTTGAAGGGGACTAATGACATTATGAAGGTAATGTCTTGACTTGTACATAAATCAGATTTAAATGAGGCATATTTGTACGAAGTGATCAGCTTCACTCTTTCCCCCAGATTCATCAAAGTCTACCAGCAAGATAAAAGTCAAGATGACTGATTATGGTCTAAGATGCAGTAGATGATCTTGGCCTTTCTGAACTAAGGTTTTTCCTAGACCTCAGTCTGTCTGAGGCAACATTCTTTCAATGACTAAGGTCTAGGTAAGAATTTAGACAAAAAATGACCTAATTTACCATCACAAAAATGTCAATCTGGAAGGAGAAAATCCTCAAAGTTTGTGGTCAGGATAAAAAATTCTTATTTACACTAACTTTAAATCATTAAAACCATCAAAAAATAAGCTGAAAAGACAGTAAAATGTCAAGGCTAAATACAATAAATAGAAAGGACTGGATTAAGCAAGAATGACCAGAGTGTTAGGCCTGGAATCAAAAGTTTTTTTTGAGAAGTGACTGAGGGGTGGCTAGGCGGCACAATGAATAGAGCACCAACCCTGGAGTCAGGAGGACCCGAGTTCAAATCTAGTCTCAGACACTTAACACTTACTAGCTGTGTGACCTTGAGCAAGTCACTTAACCCCAACTGCTCCTTCCCCCAAAACAGAAAAAAAGAAGCCATTGAGATGCCTGACCTGATCAAAAATCACACAATTGGTGGCAAAGAAGGGACAAGAACTCTTGTCTTCTGACCTTTACTCCAGTATTGTAACACATGAAGGGTAGAATGGAATACCTTGTGTAAAAGCCTTAAAATAGATTTGTTAATATTCCTTCTTATCTTAGTATCAACATCTGTCCCCAGTTAGGCTAGCCTAGGTTTTCCTTAAAATATATTGCACTATTCTAGAGATTTAATTAGTCAAAGGGACTAAGACTCAAAGCCCTGCAGTATCTTTTGATTAAAATTGGTGCAAATGTGATCAATGATAACAATATATAAATGGTTGTCACCTTGGCAAATGTGGTAGCAGAGAGGCTTCACCCAAGTGAATCTTTGCTGAATATACCTTCATAGGTAAGTAAATATTCTCTTGATAGTTGTCACATGGTCTATGAGTATCTCATTTTCTTCACATCTTGAATCTAAAATGCCAAAACGGACTATCGTACCTGTCCCACAGAACTTTTTTGATTTTTGTTTGTTTTTGTAGGAG
>CM053601.1:100184318-100205754 GCA_028646575.1 Pseudocheirus occidentalis | reverse complement strand
TTTAAGAAAAGGCCTCCCCTTGGACTAAACTGAGGCTTTTGGAAATCAAGGGGTGGAAGGATTGTGTGGTTGTCTAAGAACTTTATTTGGAAACTAAAGTTAATGGTTGCCCCATGAGTAGAAGATCAGTATATTGTGAATTGTTGATTAAATCAACTCCCTCTTAGGGAAACTAGGTCATTCCTTTTGTCAATTGATTGATTGAATCTAAAAATGTGAAGTTAAGCTGTTTCCCCTCTTAGGGAAACCAGGTGAATTGATTGATTGAATGAGTGAATCTTTAAATGTGAAGCTGGTTTATCCCTTAGGGGAACCAGCTGATTCTTCTCTTGTTCCTTGTTCCTTTCTATAATAAGATATAATATTGAGACTTTCCTTGTTCTGAAGATTGTATATAATATTGTGAATTGTTGAAACTTTGAACATTGTACTGAATCTAGATTTGTAATGGAATAAACAGAGTGTTCACTATTACTGTGTAATCTGAATCTTAAAAGCTGTTCACAGTAGCATTCTCTCAGGAATCCACTGCTGATTGGCTTTACATTATGGCATTTGTCTGAGGCTACAAACATTTCACTGGCCCTAGGCCTATGTCTCTGTTACTCTTAACCTAGCCTAGCCCTCCATTGTCCATCTACTTCCTACCCGTCATCCTATCAAAATATCTATACCCAAATTTGCTACACTTAAACTAGCCTAGTCCTCCATCATCTGTCATCTCCAGGTAACCTTCAGCTTTTTCATAACCTTAATCCCATTTCTGGAGCCTGACCTCAGACCCCAAAAGATCCTACTTAGACTCCTCCTCAAGACCCTTCCCAAAACTTTCCTCTAGACCACTCCTCTAGATCCCTCCCACACTCTTTCTGTATATAATATCCATCATGCTCAGGGACTTAGTTTCAGTCTAGTTCAGACTCAGTCTGTATCAGATTATTCTGGCCCACTTGTCAATACAAGTGTCAAAAATGCTCAGGCTCCTTAAGAGTCTGCCTATTATGGTGAATCTTTAATAAATTGTGCTTTACTTTTGCTGAGAGAAGGTTTGAGTAGAATTCATTTGGGAGGACCCAGCATGTTATTATTTTGGGGTTGTGAGCACCCCTAAACCCCAAAACATCAACAGGATGGAGTTAATTAACTAGAATGAATCTGTGATGTTTTCAATGTAGGTGTTCCCACCATCAATTAAGACCATTCACCATCCATGCTTGCTTATCTAATGCATACCAGAGAAAGTCCATCTACCATGCTGGGATTTCCTTCCTTCTTCCTAATGCTAGTAGTTTATCAAATAAATCAGTGCCAGGCACTGTGCTAATTACTAAAGATACAGAAAGAGGCAAAAGACAGTCCATGCCATCAAGGAGTTTACAGTCCAATGGGAGAGAGAACATGTAAATAAATGTATACAAAGCAAGCAATAGGCAGGATAAATAAGAAATAATCACTGCATCCAGGGATATCTCCAGTCATCCTTATCTATATCTTTTTTGTACTTTTTAAATTTTGTTTGATTTTGTTTTGGTTTTTTGTTATTTTTATTGTCTTGTTATTTACTTTTAGTTTACAAGATTCAGTTCCACAATCCCTTGAGTTTCATATTTTCTCCCCTCCCCTCCCCCAATGGTGATATGCAATCAAGTATAAGATATGCAAATACTTTCACATTATACAATAGTCTGGTTGTATAGAAGGGTTGTAACCAATGGAGTGAACAATGGGAAAAAAGAAACAAAACCAAACATGAAAAAGAATGATAACATGTATTGCTTCAGTCTCCATTTAAACTCTGGTCTTTCTAGATCTTTCTCTGAATGTAGGTATCTCCTTCTATCCTGAGACTTGTAGAGCTGTGCATTGCTAAGAAGAGACCAGTTTATCAAGGTTGGTTGTCACACATATGATTTGTCTGTGATAGTGTATAAAATCTTCCTGGTTCTACTCTTCTCATTTAGCATTGATTTGTATAAGCCTCTCCACATCCTTATCTATATCTTGCCATTGGATCCAGAAATCTCCAGAGGAGAAAGTGAAGCTGGAGACTTTGCATAGCCCTACCTCACTGAATGTCATGGTATTACCTACTTAATGTCATGGTCTTTTTCAAGAATGCAGGACAAACAACAACAGGAAATAATCAGTGGGAAGAACACCAAAATAGGTCCTTGCCCAAGTTCCATATAAGGGCTGTATTTTGGACTCTCTTGGCTTATAGTGAATGTCAATAGTAACTGTTACTCTTTAGAATACCAATCCCTTCCATGTTTATTTTTTTTCTTCTTTTTTTCTAATTAAAGGTGCCATCCCTTGACTGACTTCTTAGAGAGGCCTATTCATTGAATGGGCATTACCTCACTCTAAGTGAGTACTTGGAAAGGCCTTAACCTAAAAGGACCAGGATCTCCCATTGCATCCTGTGTCATCTTCAGTTATCCTAATGAATATCAGGTCACTGAATTCAGATGGCTCTGGAGGAGAAAGTGAGGCTGATGACCTTGTACATCCCTCACTCATTCAAATCAAAGTCAACTGCAAGTCATATCATCATTTCACTGATACCATGGTGCTCTTCAGTGAGAGATGAGGTGTCTTGCTCAAGGAATAACGAGGAGGCCAGTGTTACTGGATCAAAGAGTATGTGTAAAGGAGTAAAATTTAGGAAGACTGAAAAAGTAGAAGGAGGCTATGTTATCAAAATCTTTGAATGCCAATCAAAGCATATTGCGCTTGCTCCTAGAGGCAATGATAAACCACTAGAGTTTATTGAGTAGGCTTATAACGTGATGAAATCTACATTTTAGGAAAACCATTTTAGTGGTTGAAGGGAGAATAAACTAGATTAGGGAGAGAATTAAGGTAGTTAGAACCAACAACAGGTTATTGTAATAACCCAGGCTTAAGGTAATGAGAGTCAGCTGTCTATCTAATACTCAACAGCTGTCTCTCAATAGCAGTCAATATTAAATTAAATTATCATCTTCACTATTTTCCAATTCAGAACAATGCCATTTTTCCAATTGAGGTTAATTAATAAAATAAATATTTTCACACCATAAAATCATTGTCATGAAAATATTAATATATTTGATTTATTGGTTCTGAAAGCACTAAAATTGGTAAGTACTAAGTAATGAACAACTGCCCAAAAATACATTATATTTCTAGAGTAAAGTGTAACATCTCAAAATAAAGGATGATAAAATTTGAAGTTTAGGAAGTATTTCACTTGGGAAAATTATAAATAATTTTTGTTCATCCAGCCCTTAAGTGTAACAAAGAAAATAGTGAACATGCTGAGAGTAATTTGTGTGATAAAAAATAAAAAAAAATCTGAAGATTATGGCATGAAAGATGTAGCACACATGCATACATGCACACATACGCACACACACACAATACTTGTCTGTTGTCCTCTATAGGAATAGAAACTTTCTAAAATTAAAAAAAAATCAATTTTAAGTTCTTAAATTAATTTTTAAATTTTTAAATTAATTTTAAAAGTTTAAGCCACATGACTGAGAGGGAAGCAGGAGCTCTCCAAAGAATTGCCTTCTGCATAAGTAAAAGGAAATAACAAGGGAAATACTGCAAAGTACAGAACAAAAATTAAATAATAAACAATTTAAAGAAAATAAAGGAAGAAGAGGTGGTAAAAGATCTGATATCTCTAAAGATAGACCAGAGATCAGTAGACCAATAAAAAAGAGCAAAATAAATGATAAAAAAGTATCATAGAGAAACCGAAGAAAAAATGGATTATAAATACAGAATCAAGGAGAAATAATGTGCTGTGATAGAAGTTAAATCAGCACAAGCAACAGAATAAGCAGCAAATACTGGCCTTAAGAAGGACTTAACTCAAAGAACTCTTGAAAACTTTATAATGATGAACTAAATAGTAGGCTGAATGAAGAGACATAATTTTAGTCATTGGGCACATTGAAAATAAAAGAATCTAATTCCAAATATTCTTCAAATAACACAAGAAAATTTCACAGAACTACTGTTATTAGTTGAACTAAACTGAATATGAGAACAAGCATACTCTTTGCATTTGGTAAGTTGTATGGTGCCTTCAATTTAAATATCAACCTACTACCTATATAAATACCAACTACTACCTCCAAAAATAATAATAATAATAATAATACAATTTAACTAAATAATTAAATTTGACCAAAATGTTATCATCATATCAAACTCTCTGATTATGAACTATGGAATAACAGCATTTTAAAATGATTAAATGCAAATCCAGAGAAAAATCAGAGGTCCATGGTGAATAATTGATTACAGAAGGATGGCCAAAATGCAAGAAGTGGTGTAACAGATGGCATCAAAGAAGTTCACGACTAAGAAAAACATGATGTTCACGTAGATGACAATAAATATAGAACCATGATGTATAGTATAAGCTTTAGAGAAAAGACTTGGGTCAGCATTCGATAAAAGAACTATGTGAGAAAAGTGAGGAATTTGTTTGAACCATAAGGCTTAAATTGATTTGCATCAATGGAGGAAATAATCATATTGTGAAGATAACATGCACTGATTGAAGTTAAAGTATTGAAGAATGATAGTAAAGGGACAGAGCAGAAACCAGCAAAAAGTCACATTAATTTGAAATTAGCTTAATATATTGTCACGCTAGACAGCTTCATAAAAGAAAGGATTTTGCAAGTAACTACACTTGCTCGCACTCACACACATACACCATTCATATTCATACAGAGTCTCCAGTTAGAATCATTCAGAACTATTTAGGGCACTGAGGCTCGATTCTCTTATACTCAGTTAAAATAATAATAATAACTTTAGGTTAAAAGAAAACTTAAAACATCCACACTTTCCCAGCATTTCTACAAACAAAGATTTACAAAAATACACTGGAAGTAGAAGCATAATGCTAGAGATATCAAGACAAATGGAGATCTTTGCTATACAAATTGACAATGAAGTTCTGATAACCCCTACAAACTACTAATCACCAAAAAAGGAATCAATGGAAATGATATTTAGGTCTAGCAAAATAATCCAGGTTTGTTCTCTTCTATAGTTGTCACAAGGGGTGGAGGAAGTCCACAATTTTGCCGTCATTGATATTATTGTTTGGTGAAATTAGTTGATGATTAAATTCTCTCTTATTCATGACATGTAAAAGTTTGGAGAAGAAATGGTAAAGATAAGGGAATAGCATTATAGCATTCTAATGCAGCTTTTTTTATAAGTTATTAATTAAAAAACATTATAGAAAGCAAGGGCCAAGCTTAGAGCCCTAGGATACTACACTTGAGACTTCCTTACAAGTCATTACACACCATCAACCAGTCACCATATTGTGAATTCAACCATTAAACTGATTCCCTTTAATTGTACTACAGAATAGTAAATGTCTCTCAAATTTTTTCATAAGAATGAGATACTTTAACAAAAATTTTGTTAAAATACATGAGGTAACTATATGGGGCAGAGTCAAAATGGCAGCATAGAAACAGGAGAATTCTGTGGCTCCTACTATAATCGCCTCGAATACTGATACAATATTATTCTAAACAAATTTTAGAGCTCCAGAACTCATAAAAAGACAGAGAAACAGTAAACAGATGGAAAGGGCTCATAGTAGGGCTCTGGGAACAGAGCCCAGCCCCATGCAGTTTTAGTCCTAGGGCATCCAGAAGAAAGCCTGGACTGAGCTTTCAGGAGAGCAAATCACCAGCAACTGTGGCAATTTACAGAATTACCAACCCATGAGAGCCAAGGACAAAGGGAAAAGGTCAGCAGAAATTGGCTAAATTTGGGGGAGAGGGACTGGCTGACTGCCTCCAGAACTAGAAGTACTCTGAAGTGGCAGCCCTGTAGCTGCCTCCATGTGTCAACTTCAGAAGCTCCCGGCCTGCAGATTGCAGGAGGGGGGGGCGCAAGAAATCATTCAGAGGCTAAGTGCTCTTGCCTTGAGCTGCCTGGATTGGGATCACAGTCTTAGGTGGTGGCCCTGAGGTGCATTTTCAGAGAGCCAAACCTGGAGGGGGCTACAGAGATGGCAGCAGTCTCCTAATAGCTCCAGCAGCTGTGAAAAACCTAGTGATTTGGGACAGAACTCTCCCATTTGAAATCAGAGTTCTACTGAGGCCAAAAGTCAAGTAATTGATGGGCAACATGAGCAGACAAAGGAAGCAAAGAAAGCTCAACAATCTAACTTTAGATTCCTTTTTGGGGGACAAAAATGATTGAGGAAGACCATACATTCAGATCTCCGACATCAAAAGCTTCCAAGAGAAATGTAGACTGGTTACAAACCATAGAGAGGCTTAAGAAAGATTTTGAAAACCAAATAAGAGGAGGAAAAATTGGGGAGAGAAATGAGAATGATGCAAGAAAATCATTAAAAGAGAGTCAGCAACCTGACTGAAGAAAATACCGTCTTAAAAAATAGACTAACTCAAATAGCAAAAGAGTCCCAAGAAGCCAATGAGGAGAAGAATGTCTTAAAAAGTTTAATTTGCCAGATGGAAAAAGAATCTCAAAAGCTTTCTGAAGAGACTAATTCCTTCAGAATTAGAGTGGGGCAAATGGAAGCAAATGACTTCATGAGAAACCAAGATACTATTAAACAGATCAAAACAAATGAAAAAAATAGTAGACAATGTGAAATATGTCCTTGAAAAAAAAAACTGATGTGGAAAATAAATAAAGGAGAAACAATTTAAAAATTATTGGACTACCTGAAATCCATGATCAAAAAAAGAACTTAGAAAGCATCCTTCAAGAAATTCTCAAGGAAAATTGCCCTGATATTTTAGAACTAGAGGGCAAAACAGAACTTGAAAGAATTCACAGATCACCTCTTGAAAAAGATCCCCAAAAGAAAACTCCTAGAAATGTTATTGCCAGGTTCCAGAGTCCCCAGATCAAGGAGAAAATATTACAGGCTGCCGAGAGGAAGCAATTTAAATACTGGAGAAACACTATTAGGATGACCCAGGATCTGGCAGATTCTACTTTGAGGCATCAATGGGCCTGGAATATGATATTCTGGAGATCAAGGGAGCTAGGATTAAAACCAAGAATCAGATACCCAGCAAAACTGAGCATAATGTTCCAGGGGAAAATATGGTCATTCAGTGAGATGGAGGACTTTCAAGCATTCTTGAGGAAAAAAAAACAACTAAATAGAAAATTTGACATTCAAACACAAGAAGCATGAGAAGGTAAACATGGAAAAGCAATCATAAGGAATTTATCAAAGTTGAACTATTTACATGCCAACATGCAAAAATGAGAATTGTTAACTTATGAAATTTTTCTCAGTATGAGGATAGGTGAAGGGAATATAAATGTATATGTGTATATGTATATGAATGTATGTATATATATGTATGTATACATACACATATGTATATATGGAAGGGTATATGTGCATATGAATACATATGGGAGTGTTTGTATATATGTGTACATAGACAGAGGGCAAAGGATCAATTGAATAGGAAGGGATAATATTTTAAAAGGTGAAATTGAGAGGTGGGAGTGGAATAGAATGAATGGACACAGGGAGAGAAAGAATGGGGTCTATCATTTCATATAGAAGAGGCAAGGGATACAATGGAGAGGAAGAATAGGAAGGCAAAAAGGGAATGGTACAACCTTACTCTTATTGAATTTGGCTTAGGGAGGGAATGTTATACACTCTAAAATGGGTATGTTTCCCTGTAGGGGAGTAGGGAGAAGGGGATGATAGGGGGAATAATGGAGGAGAGGGCACATTGGGGGGGGAGGATTGTTAGAAGCAAACACTTCTATAAAGGGACAGGGACAAAGTAGAGAATAGAAGAGGGCAAAGGCAGGATAGAAAGGAGGGAAATATCATCAGTGTTACACAATATCCCCATTGTGGAGATGTTCTGCATAGCTACACATGAATGGCCTGTATTGAATTGCTTATCTTTCCACTGGGGGTGTGTGACAAGGGAGGAAAGAAAGAATCTAGAATTTAAAGTTTAAAAATCATATGATAATGTATATATATATATATATATACAAACAAATACATGTAGTAGATGTATATATATGTAATTATTATTTACATGCTACTGGGAAATAAGATACACAGGTACTGGGATATGGAGATCCATCTTACTCTACCAGAAAATAAGAGGGGTGATGGGGGTGATATAGGAGAGAGCTGACTGGGGGAAGAAGCATTCAGTGGGATCACTCTTTTTTCGGGGGGTGTAAGGGAACGATGGGCTGAAAATTTGTAACTCAAAATCCTGTGGAAATCGATGATGTAAACTAAAAATAAACAGAAGTTAATTACCAAAAAAATAAAATAAAATAAATAAAATAAAATACAAGAGGTACACTCTAACCACAGTATTCCTTTTTTCTATTAGTTTAGTAACATTATCAGTAAAAGAAGTGATGTATTCTGGAAAGACTTGTTCTGTTCTTTATAAGGGAAGCATAAAAGTGTGTAGGGTATCATATCATTAGATATTCCTTAACAGAGGTACACATTCAAAGTGGTTTGACAGGTGGTATCTTGATAACTTTGACTTTAAACCCCAAATAGTCATATTTAATGCCTATGGTTGCTTGTTTTCCACCAAGTTCTGAAACATCAATTCTAAATGACTACAGCAGTCACTCATACTATGCCTGTTTCCGCTGGATTGGAAAAGATGGCTTCTAACATATCTTTTACTCCTTACATCCTAGAGGGCTAAAAAGCATAGAAGAAAGCACAATTGCCAGAGAGATTTGGATTGTCATCCTGATTTTGCCATTTTATTATATATGTGACCTTGGGCAAGTCATTGAACAGTTTTAGCCCTCAGTCTCATCATTTGTAATATTTATGCATATGTTTTTACACGTATACACATATATTGCCTATAATAAATTTACACATATTTTTGATAATAAAATAACTCAGAAATAATTTCATGTTTGAACTATAAAATATTACATACAAGTGAACTACTCTAATTATTTACTTATAATATTTTAATTCCATACACATGTTTTTAAAATGCTATTATTTACCTGTTTCATTCTTACTCACAATTGTGTTGATTCATTTGTAAGCTAAGTAAGGGATCCTTTGAAAGTGGGAAAAACATGGAGAGCTTTGCTTTCACTTAGGAAGATACACAGAAGGTTATAAATATCACTAGTGATATTTAGCAAGTTCGCAAACAGGCCCATTACATTGTTGTTTATGCAGGTGAAGATGTCATTCTGAAGACAGAGAATCAAATCGAGGTTTGTGATGAGGGATAATGGATGCCAGAGAGCTATTTTCTTTTAAGAAATCATTATTCATGATCTACAAATATCAGGCTTTCAGACAATCTCAACAATCTGTCAGTATTAATTACAGCCATGGAGCTTTAAAGCTCCACTAGTCTTGTCAGGGATGATTCTTAGTTGTGCTTTATCTTTCAAATTCTAGCCATAAAGTTGAGAAGAAATTAGCTTATGTGAATCAAGAATTTCTTATTGCCCGATTAACTACTTTAAAAGCCTTTCTTTCCCTCCTTTATTTTTACGCGGAAAGTTTTCACAAAATAAACTTAATTTTTCTCCATCTTTTGTAATTATTGGTATACTCTATGAGGGAAGCTTTGGAAGAGTTAGCATTATTTACTTGTGATGAGAGAAACTGAGGGAGGGGCAGTAGGGAGAGTAAGAAGGTAAGTAAAAAGGAAGAGGAATAATATGCCAAGGAAACATAAAAAGAGAAATAATAGAGGGCCCTGGGCACAGGAAGCTAAATTCACATCAGTCACATACACAAAATAAAACTCTATAGGATAAAAAATGTGGGAGGAGGCAAAGTGAATACACACATATACATGTAGAGAGTTACAAAATGGATACACACTCAGAGAGAGAAAAGCAGATTGATGACAGAAAGGTAGAGACTCTGGTGGACTTTGATAATTAAAGCTATGATAACCAAAATGTTTAACCTTTCGGGCTCAAAGTTAGCATAACTATGAATTAGGTAATCGTTGTATTAAGACATATAATCATTAGAACACAATCAACTCAGAGGTTGAGAGCAAAGAGTTATCATTTTTGCCATGTTTTATAGCCAATGAAAATCTTTAATGGTTATGTGAATGATATAATTATAGATGATTAAAAAAGGGTATGAGCCTCATTGAAGATGTTACTGGCAATCAGCAAGAAACAATGAGCAAAGTCTATTCAAACTACATCAGTTTAAATGATGTCTTTGAAGAACTTGTCATGCAAAAGACACCACCCTAGGCAGTAGAAATGCAAAGCTGAAAAGTAAAACAGTCCTTGGCCTCAAGAAGATTTAAGTTCTACTAGGAAGAAACAACACAAATACAGGTAAGTATATAGTCTATATAGGGAGGAAGAGAGGGAGAGCGTGAAGGAGAGAGAGAGCGCGCGCGAAGGAGAGAGAGAGAGCGCGCGCGAAGGAGAGAGCGAGAGCGAGGAGTTTATTTTTTGAAGCAATAAGCAATATAGCTTGGCAAGGGGGTTAGGAGAGGAATAGTCTTCTAATCCAGTGTTATTCTCCCTATTCTTCCACAAATCTTTGAGAGTAGATATATACAATGCTGAGAAACCTCCTCTGGGTCGTTTAAAATTACAAAACTTCTATGATATGCTTTTTGAAAGATTTGGGTTGTCTATGAGTCATCCGTCCCATTCATTACATAAGTGTTTAGAGTTATTCTTTCTCAATGTGAGTAACTATAAGTATGTCTTGTTGATGATTATATTGCTTTGTGACTAGGTCTCCCCATGTAACCCAGAATGGAAATATAGCAGCCGCTTATGGATATATCTTATTCTCCATCATTGATCATGTTTGATTTATGACATGAGCCACTTTGATCCTCCTCAGGTACCCTAGTACCTGAGTACCTACTCAGTAGTACCTACTCAGGCCTCCTGCTTTTAGGGACTTAGCATAATCATGCTAGATTTAGTGTGGATACTAAATCAGCTTAGGACATTGCTTCTCAAAATTGCTGAGTTCAAGAATTACACTAAGTTTAGACTCCTCAATAGCTGGGATTACAGACATGTGCCACCACATCCAACTATCTAAATGTTTATGAGTTTGCTACCCATTGATACTTTTAACCAGTCTAGAATTCAAAGGGTACATTTTTCAATCAATTAGTTTTTAAATTTTCAATAAGTACTCCAAGTTTTTTTTTAAGATCAAAGTAATGCAAAGGTGACTTTTTTGGTTAAATTGGAGGCTTCTATTTGTCCTAGCAGTTATTTGACTAGCTGGTTACACAGGTATGCTAATGGGTCCAAAGTAACATGTTTGATTGTTGTTTAAGAGGAGTAAGGAATTTATTTTATTTCCTGAATATCTTATGAAGATATTCTGTATTCACAGTGGATAATTCAGTATGTGACATAAATTTGAATGATAGAATATAAATGGTGCAAAGTAGACTTCAGATAGAATTTGAACTATAGTGTTAAAGGAAAGAATATTTAGGATGTTTCAGCATACTTTCCTAGTTGTAGTAAGCTAAGATAGGACCATTACAAATGAAAGACCAAGGTAAAGACATTAAAATCTTAAGGATATTAGTCATAATTCATGGCAATAAATAGGAACAAACAGAATGTGTGAGGACACAAAAATCAGAAATATTTTTTTTTACATTTCTGAACTCCATGAAAATATATTATGGACATTGAAAGGCAATGAGGTAGGATTGTGAATGTCAAAAGGTTTTTGACAACAAATGAAGTATCCAAGAGTGGAAGGGAAAAACTCCATGCTTATATTGCTTTAGGCCCCCTCAAATATGGGTTACATGCTTGTAAAAGTCCTTCAGTGGGCAATCAGAGCAAAAGTTATTCTTCCAGGATGTTACAGTGCTGAGAAACAGGGAAGACTCACACAGAGATAAGAAGAGGACAGGAATTGATGTCATTCTCCCATGCCTCTCCTTGGGAAGAAAGGGTCAAGGTGTCACCTCTGTGACAAAAATCAAGTCAAATTTGTAGAGATGAGAATTTGTGATATGTTGGCATGTACAGGAAAATAGAAAAAAAATGATCAGATGGGCTGTTGGACTTCAGGATGGTGAAATTCCCAGAATTCAATTCTTACAGCTTAAGTTCAGAATAGAAGTGGTGAGGAGAAAACTTAGAAGACTATTTTCTTGGGAGGAGACTAGTTTTACAGTATGTTTTATATTTGAAATGTTTGATTTTTTTCTTTAACATCCATCATCTCCTTTTTATTGAACTTTCATATTTTTATTTAGGGGAATGAATATTGCCTTTAAAAACACAATTATTTGCCACCTCTATACTAGATGGTAGCTCCTAATATTCCAATTTCCAATCAGATAACATCTTTGAGCAATTTTTAACAATCTCAGTTATTTTCATCTGAGAACATGGATTACTATGCCTTTTGTTGTACCTTCTCTTTTGCTTTCTAAAAAAAAATAAGGAATTTCTGATCTGTGCCACATTCTGGTGTTGTTTTAACAGGGATCTAGGGAAGGGCAACATGGAATAGTGAACCAAGTAGCTGATTCCAAGTCAAAAAGATCTAAGTTCAAACCATGCTTCTGAGATTTGTTTTCTGTGTGATGTTAAGCAAATGAGCCACTTACCTCTTGAGCCTCAGTGCTTATTGACTAAATTACTTAGAGACTGCTTTGTAGTTGTGAGGGAGTTCCCACACAAACAGAAATTCTTCACACTTTTCCAGCAATATGAAGCTAAGAAGTGTCATGTTACTGATCCTTCTTATTGGAGATTGCTTCATCTGATCATTATAATTTTATTTTCTGTTGATTTTGCTGCTTAATGTTTTTATTATAGGGTCTAATCCCTAAATGAACTTTTTCCAAAGCAGTCTTAGACTCTCAGAGCTGGAAGGGTCTTCAAAATCATGTAGGCAGTACCTCGCATAATGATTGAATGGCTTCAGTGGAATTTCATTGTTAAAGGGCAACTTAAAATGTATTTTGGTTAAATAGCTTTTATTTTTACTTCACTGGACCAAGCAAAGTTTTGATTACCCAATGGCATACATGGTTTTTTTTTTATTCAGAAAGAAACAGTTAAGCAGTTGCAAACTCATTAAAGAATTAATGCTTTTCAACAACAGTAAAATCACAGCTAATTACCCAATATCTCTGCACAGTGAACCTTGCACACTTGCTCTGGGAATCAAGGTCATTGTTTGCATTTGTCTATTCTACAGGCACTAATGATCGTTTTATACAGCACTCAGCTTCTGTCCTCAGACTCGTAACAGGTTACAGAAGACAAAACCCTGCTAGAAACAGCTTTTCCAAAGCACTGGTGTTCTGTGAAAATCAGATTTTTCAAAATTGTAAGTCTATTTTTATAGCTGAATAGATACCAGCATTAGACAGAATCAATTTACTGTACTACAAAGCAATGTTAATCACCATTTTTCCATGGGAACAAATTTATTACTCTTTTTAAACAAAGGACAACACTGCTGACTTCTGCAGAGAGATTGTATAATGATTTTTGATGTAGCATTCCTACCACCATGTTTCAATTAACTCTAGTGATTTCCCCCCAAGCAGGGAAAATGAAGTTTGCTGAATATATACTATTTTTTTTGTATCTCCGTTTACTACCTTGGTACATACTACTTGTTCAAGAAAACAATTGCTGTTTCTGGCTTCCCAGAAAAAGAAAGTGAGAGAGGAGAGAAAAAGAATTGATTTATTTGATTAAAAAAAACCCTCTATGTGAAAAAAATGCTCATTGTTGTACTGTTTACATAGAACAATAATGCTTAAAAGGTAGATGGTGTAGTAGATGACGTTTGGGATGTAGAGTTAGGAAGATATCAACTGCTGAGCAAGTTTATGTTGCTGGTTTATTCCCATGAACCATGCTTCTCAGTCTGCTTACTCATCTGGAAAATAGGGATAATAACAACATCTACCTCCCAGGGTTGTTGGGAAGAGCAAATGAGATATAGTACACAAAGTGCTTTGCAAACATCAGATTCCTACATAAAACGGAGCTAGTTGTTGATGCTGCTGCTCTTGTGGTTACAAAGGCAGACTGTTGTAGCATAGGCTCAAGTTCAGGATATCTGAGTTCAGATCCTAACTCTGACACTTTATACCTGTGTGACCCCAGGTAATTGTACCTTTTCCTCTTTGGTTGAAAGCAGTCAATATAAACTTAACTATTGAATCACAAATGGTCTCTATGGAAGAAATCTAATGCATCCATAATAGTATGTCAATTGATACAAAAAGTCAAGCCAAAAAGCACTTAAGTGTCTATTGTATGCAAGGAACTATACTAGTAGAGCCTTGCAAATACATAATTTTTAACTATCCATGCTGGTTTTTTTCTTTTTGACAAAGTTGCCATAGAATCAATTATGCAGGTAGCAAAATGAGTCTTTGTGAAAAGTCAATATTTGCACAAAACAGAAAAACAGGAAGAGGTAAGGAAGAAATACCATTACTCTTTTACTTTTCAAATGGAAGAAAGTAGTTCCCTTCCATATCAAGTAGCTGTGTAAAAGACTAATCCAGAAATATTTACCAGGAGCCAATTCTTTTCTTTCTGTGAGCTCTTACCAATGGTATTAGATTCAATCTTCCATGGTCAGACTTTTTTAGGGACCTTTGATGTATACTTTTGAGAGTTTTGATAAGGCATGCTGAGATAGAAGGAAGTGAAACTTTCTTTGGAAGGATCAGTAGTGCACAGGAACATTGCCCATTCTCACCACCACTGCCAAACTGAGTTGCTTAGAAAATGTTAGAAATGCTTAGGAAATGGACTCTTAACAATGTGTATTGAAGAACAAAGAGTGAAAGAGTGATGAAGGCTGGATTCAAGGCAAAAATTTAAACATAGTTCTCTTTAAAGATATTTACAGAAATTAGCAAAAATTCAGAGAATTTTTAAATTAGCTGAGAAAATATAGAAGTTGATTAATCAAAATTATGTTAGCTGTTATTGCAAATAAAAACTTACAACTTACATATATTAAAGGTGGAAGCATTTTTCTTGTAGAAATGAGCACATGGAAAAAGGAAACCATTATAGGCGTGGGAGTCTTAGAATATTATGTTGCTATTAAATGTTCCTAAACTGCTTTAGAATTTTTCTTATGCTCATTTTTAAAAGAAAGGATATTTTTCCTATTTTCAAGGTGAGAATGACACACAAACTTCATCAGCTATCCTAGATTTGTTTTAAAGATAGTATATTCAAAGAAAGACAGTGTATAGTTCAGATGATTGTATGTTAGTTTCTCTAGAAGTGTTATAGCATAACTGTAAAGCTCAATGAATACAAGTATGTGTGTGTGTGTTTTAAACTAAAACCAGTGGTTCTCCTCATACATTACAAAAATATTTGCCATTTTCCAACTTCAAGGGTCACAGCATGATATACATTCCATTGGTTGCTAAATGATACATCCATCTGGCAACAAGAAGCAGCTTTATTGACTAATCTTACATGCCTACAAAAGACTCTTGATAATTACATCTTTTCACACTAAGCCTTCTGTAAAGAAAATGACTTTTCCCCCCTTGTTTCTACCATATGCTGCATTCTATTGAACTCTCATTTTCCAAAATAGGATAAAGAAAAAGCAAAGGGATTTGGGAAGCAGAAGGCCTGTTTGTAGACATTTCATACTCATTCACTGAAAAGGCTAATGTATAAAAGCTAAGATAATGGATTTCTTAGGGAACTAAGATTTTGGGGAAAAGGTTTGTGACTGTATATATACACTGAAGGAGGCATTGTTGGACAGAATCAATCAATCAATCAATAAACACTAATTAGGTGCCTATTATGAGCCAGGCTTACAAAAGGAGGCAGAGTTCCTGCTCTCAAGGAGTGTACAGTCTAAAGGGGAAAGCAACATGTTAACAAAGGCATGCAAAGTAAGCTCTATATAAGATAAATAGGAAACAATGGAGGCACAAAAATAGTAGGCATTGGAATCAAGAGGAGTTGGGCAAGGCTTCATATAGAATGTGGGATTTTCGCTGGGGGGTTTAATGGAATTTAAGTTCAATATGAGTGAACAATATTATACCGCATTAACAAGCACCCTAAAACATGCAGGATGGCCTGCTAGCACAGATGCTTTGATCTGCTTTTGAAGGAAAGACAGCTTCAAAGAGGTTGACAATCTTACTTTAAACATTTACAAGTCATCCACTAGTTCAGGGGTAAGGTCAGTACCTTGAATATGGATAAAATACCGGCAGAGAGGAAAAAAAAAATGTAAAGGCCATTCACTAGTTCAGAGGAGGGCTCCATACCCTGAACATGGAGAAAATTCAAGCAGAGAAACATAGAGAAATTAGCAGAGATCCAATAGACAGGGCTCCAACTGTCTAAACCAGCAGTTTTCAACCTGTGGATTGTGACCCCTTTGGGAACTGAATGACCCTTTCACAGGGGTCGCCTAAGACCATCTGAAAACACATATTTGTGATGATCTTAGGAACTGAGACACTGCTCCTCTATCTGTCTTGAGGTGGGTGTGCCCCCATGCAGCTACACCCACATACAAGTATTAAAAGGTCGTGGCATTAGGAAGGTTGACAACCACTGGTCTAAAGAGAATAATAGATACCAATCACCAAACCAGGAAGTCCCAACATCTGGGTTCAGGTGCAACCAGGACACTCCTTAACAACTGCTACCTAGAGTTTCTTTTAGTCAAATCACAAAGAAACATTCTTCCCATGAGTGAGCCTCCAAATAAAATACCAGCCTCTCAGTCTATATAATTTTCAACTAATACCATCAGAGCCAGAAGGCATCACAGACCATGTGACTCGGTATCTGATGGACTCAGTAGGAAAAGGTGAGAAAACCTTCCTGCAAGCCAGCTTCCTCCTAAGCAAGCCTCCCCCTAAGCAATCTCCTCCCCTAATGCAATATATGGGCTTCATGTAACTCAGTATGTGTCACAGCAGTGAATTGAGCCAAAGTTCAAAGCACAAGGTGTCTACAACTGAAATATCTGTGTACCTTTAGAGCTGGGGACACAGCCTATGTTCCAGTGGAAAAAGAAACACATGTGGTCACATAGGCCTAATAATGGACAGAGAAGATCTTATACTCCATTAACCCCACATATACTCAACACTAAATGAATCTTTTACATCATTAATACAGATACTCCTTTCAATGACATGGACTTCTTTTAACATTGTGAAGATATCAGTGGAAGATACCAGCTATCTGTTGCTTATCCATTCTCATCATGACAAACTCATCAATGTAGCCAAATCTTACATAGTTGATGGTCATTAAAACATTGCTGTTATTTGGTATAATAATCTCCTGGTAATTATGACTTAATTTTGCATCAATTCATATAGGCATTGCCACATTTTTCTAAAACCACAACTTTTATCATTTCCCATAGCACAAAAGCATTCCCTCAATCACTTGACACAACTTGGTCAGCCATTCTCCAATTGATGAGCATTGCCTAAATTTCCAACTCTTTGCCAACACAAAAATAGCTATTGTGTTTTTGTACATAGAGGTCCTTTCCTTTCATTTTATTTCTTTGGAATATAGCTCTAGTAGTGGTATTTCTGGGTGAAAAGGTTCTTAGCCCTTGTATCAGCAAGTACCCTAGCATACCCAGGATGGTTGCTAGAACAGGTTTTTAGATCTGCTTTTCTAAAGGAAAGCAACTCAAAAAGGGTTAACAATCTTACTTTAATCAAACATATATCATTTACCTAGTTCAAGGGAAAAAGTCAGTACCCTGAACTTCAGAGAAAACAAACAGAATGAAAACAAGCTACAAACAGAAATTACAAACAGACAAAGAAGCAGAGCAGCAGACAGGCTTTCAACAGTCTGATCATTACATCCATAACTATTCAGTTACCAGAGAGGGAAGCACCAACATCTGGGTTTTTCAAAGCTGGGAGGTTCAATGGCTTCCCAGGGTCTCATCTGGTCACATCACACAACTCTTTCCAATGTGAGCCCCAAAGCAAAACCTCACATGAGGGTATATATTGCCTTCTCTTGGATCAGAGAATGTCACAGCCCTCTTGACACTCTGCCCAATCACAAATTAATAAGGCATGGGCATTCCTGAAGAACAAGCCTCCCACCACACAGTTCCATGTGACCACATTCAACCTAGTAGGGGGCAAAGTATACTTTAAAATCAGGGAATGTTCTCAGGGCCATTTAAGCATATCAAAGGGCCTAAGGTCAAGGAAGATCTTAAGATTCCCATAACAGCCCTTTGGGCACAAATGACAAATTGTTATCCAGAATAATTAGACCACTTTACTACTCAACCAACAATCTTTTAGTTTACCTATATTATCATAGTTCCTCACAATTTTTCATTTCTGATAGATGTGAGGTGCTACCTCAGAGTGGTTTTAATTTACTTTTCTCTAATCAATAGCAATTTGTAGCATTTTTCATATGAAATCATATTTATTTTTTTGCTTCTGATAACTATTTGTATCCTTCAACCAAGTGCAAACTGGGGAATTGCTGTTTTTTATATAAATTTAACTGGTAGATGGATTGGTATGGCACTAAGTATATAATTTAATTTAGGTAAAATTGCCATTTCCCAATGGATTCTGTCACTCTTAAATCCACTCAAATTCACTTTTGAAAGTTTAGAGACAGAATTCTTGGAGGAGTTTAGAAAAGTTTCTGCTTCCTTTCTGACATCTTAGCTCCATCCCAGAAACCATATGATTATCTCAAAAGATGCATAAAAGGCTTTTGACAAAACAATAGGGCACACCATATCCCTATTAAAAACCATTCAAGCCCCAAAAGCATTCAATGTAGATTTATGTTATATTAATATTATTTATATTAAATTTCCTCTAATTTATTGGAAATGCTTCTCGTTTATCCCCATTGCATATAATACTGGCTGATGTCTTTAAGTAGATCCTACCTATTATTCTAAGGAAAACTCCATTTATAGTGAGCAAGAACAATCAAATTCAGAAGGCAACATGGACTCTATACTCACACTTGAGACCACAAAAGGAAAAGAGAATTGGTCTCAATCCCAAAAAAGCATTCTTGGAGGACCTCAAGAGGAATTTTAAAAATGAAATAAGAGAGGTAGGAGAAAAATTTAAATCTACATTGGTCAAATTGGAAAAAAAACTAGCAGAAATGATATGATTATCTCAAAAGATGCAGAAAAAGCCTTCAACAAAATACAACATCCATTCCTCTTAAAACACTAGAAAGTATACTTCCTAAACATCCAGACTGCAAGCTGGTAGCCCAGGGAGAAGCTGATGACCCTGCCGAGGGCCCTGCTTTTTCGCTTACCCAGCTCTGTTTTGTGGTGAGAAGGCAGCAAACCCCTTTGGCTGGGTGAGTCTGCTGACTGGAGTGGGCTTCTTCTTAATCTGCCCTACTCTGCTCTCAGATCCGCACTCTTGCAGCTCCTGTGTGCTCTGAGTTCTCCCTGCCCCTAGTTGAGTAAGCACTTTTCTGGGCTGGGAATAGGCCACAGTCTGTCACTCTTAAATCTGTTCAAATTCACTTTTTAACTTTTAGCAACAGAATTCTTGGAGGAGATTGGAAAAGCTACTGCTTCCTTTCTGCCATCTTAGCTCTGCCCCCAAGAGTTCTTTTCTTTAGTGAATTTCTGTGCCTATTTTTCTGTTTGGCCTATTTACTTTTCAAGTACTTCTTTTCCTCATTGAATTTTAGTGTGTCTCTTTTGACATTAGACTAATTCTCTTTTATTTTTGTTGTTGTTGTTGTTCTTTTTTTAAGGTGTTAATTTCTTCTGTATTTTTAGTAAGTTTTTAAAAATCTCTTTCATAATTTTCCTACACTACTCTCACTTCTTTTCTCAATTTTTCCTCTACCACTCTTAACTCTTACTTTAACTCTTTCAGGAATTCTTCAGGATTTGGGCCCAAATAGCATTTTCCTTTGAGGCTTGTGTTTACAATTTTGATGTTATCTTTAACTCCTCACCCCACATATGCAAGAAGTTGATAAGTCTCCCCACCATTATCTTGCCTCATATCATCTCTTTCATGTGGTTTTACACACACATTAATCAGCTTAATCAAGGCCCTGTCAAAGGCAGCCTGCCCCCTTAATAGAATGTGCCTGAACAAGATACAAATATAATATGGAAATATTCAACCCAACAAATAGAAATAAATTAAAATGGGGGCAGAGCCAAGATGGTGGCTTAGAAGCAACAAGGTCCTGCAGCTCCCACACCGACACCCTAAACACCCATAAAATTATGAGCCCAGACAAAGTCTAGGACTCTCAGACTCACAAAAATACAGAAAACATTTCTCTCCCTGAAGGCAGCTCAGCAGTAGGGGCTCAGCATGGCGGACTGGGAGCAGAGGCTAGACCAGCCTGAAGCTGAGACTGCGGCCAGGCCCGGGGTGGTCTGAAGGAGCCAGGCTGAGCTGAGCCGAGCCGAGCCAAGCCGCAGTCATTCTTCAGAGGAGAGTACCTACAGCCTCCAGCACCTCCACATTTGCCAAGGCATGAGGAACGGGAATGGGAGAGGGGCAACTCACACCAGAGCAGAGACCGACCCAGCACAAAACCACAGTCATGACCAGGCCAGGGCCCAGGGCAGCCAGGAGGAGCTGAGCCTCCCAAGCCGCAGCTTGAGTCTACTTCAGAGAAGATCTAAAGCCCCTGCTTGAGAGGATCTCCAAATACCTCAAATGTGGGTCAGACACGGTTAGTGAAAGTGAAACTTTGAAAATTAATTTGGGGGTCAAAAAGCAGTTCAGCCAATCTGCCCCTGGGGCAAGGAAGCAATGGGGTAAGGGAACTGCTGGAACCGACAGCGGCCCCCACCAGGCTGCTTCAGAGCCCCTGGCCTTCGGACTCTGCCGGAGGGCTGAATCAATTGATCAGGGCAAAGTGCTCTTGCATAAAGTGGCCTGGATCCAGATAGTGGTCTTGGGTGGTAGTCCTTGGGTGCATTTCAGCAAGCCAAAGCTGGGGGGACTTGCAACACAGCCTAATAGCTCTGGCAGCTGGGAAAACCCCAGCAATTTGGAACAGAGCTTTCCCCCCTGGAAGCAGAGTTTCACAGAGCTAAAAAAAACCCAACCAATTAATTAATTGACTTGCCAACATGAGGAAAAGGAAGTAAAACAAGAACAGCAATAAAACTCTAGAATCCTTTTTTGTGGACAAAAAGGATCAAAGCATAGAATGGAAGGAAGACATCCCAGAACTCATAACTCCCACACCAAATGCTTCCAAGACAATTGAAGAATGCCTAGAAGCTATACATCAACTGAAAAAGGACTTTGAAAACCAAATACAAGAAGTGGAGGAAAAATTGGGAAGAGAAATGAGAATGATGAGAGAAAATCATGAAAAGAGAGTCAACAACCTGACTGAA